>CM053793.1:765180088-766380088 GCA_028749045.1 Cupressus sempervirens | reverse complement strand
TTGAAAAGTAAAGTTTAAAAATGTTTTAACCATAGAATTAAGACTATAGTTGAAGCACAAATGTAAAAGTTGATAAAAATTTTGGAGTTAAGGAAAAGATGATGGATTACAACTCTGATGAAGAAGAAGATAATATGGGAATTTTTAGATAGGATGTAGAAGTTTTCTTTGAGACTAACAATGATTTGTAGAATGATATGTAAATTGTTGAGCAAAGAGGAGAAAGATCCAAACCAAGAAAAGAGATAAGAGTTGAGTTAGCAACTCCTACTTCTAATAGGAATCTAACAAAGAATCACCCTCTAGATTAGATAATTGGAAGCAAAGACAAAGGAGCGATGACAAGAAATAGAGTCAATGAAGAAATATGTTTGATTTCTCAAGTTGAACCTAAGAGTGTAGATGAAGCCTGTAAAGATAATCATTAGATTCAAGCAATAAAGGAAGAATTGGATCAAATTGTGAAGAATGAAACATGGGAATTAGTTCCAAGACCTAAAGACAAGAATGTTATTGGAACCAAATGAGTATTCAAAAACAAGATGAATGAGCAAGGTGAAGTTGTAAGGAATAAGGCTAGACTTGTGCACAAAGGACATTCACAGAAAGAAGGAATAGACTATGCAGAGACTTATACTCCTGTAGCCAGAATGGAAGCAGTAAGAATATTCTTGGCTTATGCAACGAACAAGAAATTCAAAGTGTATTAGATAGATGTAAAATCAACCTTCCTGAATAGAGAACTTGAGGAAGAGGTATATATTGAGCAGCCTGAAGATTTCCCTCCGACGAAAGAAAAATACATGGTATGCAGAAGAAATCTCTATATGGTCTAAAGCAAGCACCTAGAACCTGATATGCAAGGTTGGAAAACTATTTGGCAAAGCTCGGATTTGCTAAAGGTATGATAGATAGTAACTTATGTTTGAAAGAAATAGAGAAAGGTTTGTTGATAATAGTAATATTTGTTGATGACATAATATTTGGAGGTAATGATGAAGCAAGTGATAAGTTTTCTAAAGAAATGAAGAATGAGTTTGAGATGAGCATGATAAGAGAAATGAAGTTTTTCCTGGGTTTGTAGATTGTGTAGAATAGTAATGGTATCTTTATTTCACAAGTTAAGTATTTGAAAGACTTGTTGAAGAGATTTGGCTTGGAAAGTTGTAAGCCTATTAGTACACCAATGATAAATGGTCACAAGTTATCTAGAAAATATGAGACACCTATAGTTGAGCCAAGGATGTGCAGATCTATGATTTGAGGTTTGCAATATCTAACTCACACTAGACTAGATAGAGAAAATGCAGTTGGGATTGTAGCTAGATTTTAAACTGATCCTAAGGAGTATCACTATATAATAGTAAAAAAGATATTAAGATAAATGAAGGGAATATTAGATTATGGAATATGGTATGATAGATCAAGTGATTTCACTCTAGGTGCATATACTGATGTGGATTTGGCAAGTAGTATGGATGACAGAAAGAACACTAGTGGGGGAGCATTATTTCTTGATGTAAGATTGGTTTCTTGGCTAAGCAAGAAACAAGATTGTATCTCATGGAGTACAACTGAGGCAAAGTATGTGATAGTAGCAAATATTTGTAATCAAGTGATGTGGAAAAATTAGATGCTAAAAGACATTAGGATAGAATTTTTAGAACTTGTTATCATATACTATGACAACACAAGTATAATGAGTATGTCTAAGAATTATGTATTGCATTCTAAGGCTAAGCATATATCTATTAAGTATCATGTTTTAAGAGAGAAGGTAGTAGAGAAGATATTAGATTAGAGTATGTGAGTACTAAAGATCAAATTGCAAATATATTTATGAAGCCTCTACCTAAAGACACATTTGAGTACTTGAGAGGTATTCTTGGGGTCATGCCCCTACCTACTTCATAGTAGATGATGTAGAGATTGCATCGGTCCAATGGTACATAGTGCTATTATTAGAATGGATTGAATGTTGATGCTTCCTATATTGGGGAGTATTTGTGATGTGTAGAGTCATTAAGGACTCTTGGTATTTGGTATTGAACATTGTCTTTGGACACTTGAGCTAGTTAAAGTCTTTCAACAACAATTGACATAATGAGGTCTTTGTCATTGATGTCAATGGGGGAGAAGAGTGTATGGAAAACATCTCATAAACATTTATGTGGGAGAAGAATGTCTTGAGTGTGTATCTAAGAGAATAGTGCATAAAAATCTCTACTTTATTATAGAGATTTAGAAAGATTCATGAATATCTCTATGGGGGAGATATACAACATGAAGATACAAATCAAACAATGTTCTAGAGGATTTTTAGATTTTATTGATGAAGATGATTTGAAAATATGAGAACAACAACAGTAGAAGCAGTAGAGTATTGTTTGGTATTCTTGGAATTTAGATATTTTTTCATCTATGTTGCCATCAATGCCAAAGGGGGAGATTATTATTATGAATGTTGACAGTATTCCTTTGGGGGAGTATCTTGATTATTGGAGAGTATTGACATGTTAGGTTCATGACTATGTTTGTCATTGATGTCAACATAGTAGTAAGTCTATGAAAACTAGCAGAGTAGTAGACAAAGATTGTACTTCTAGAGATAGAGTTTTAATGTACTAGTTATGCATGTTTAAGGACATGTTCTACCTTATGTCTTGATGATGAGGTTAAATGCATAGAGTCTAAGTTGAAGATGCAGGGAAGCTATAAGTGATTTATAGAGAGTAGTGCAGAGACAATGTTCATGGAAATCAATTTCTAGTGATCCTATTATATCTTCTAGCAGAGATATAATCTGCTTATGCACGGTTAGCAAGTAAAAAATGACAATCTAATGGTGATGTCAGTGAGTGCACAAGCCCTAGTGTCACACATAAGAAGTTTTATATAGACTGTGAGCCGACAATGCTATTTTAATTACAAATTAATGAATTATCTTATTATAATTAATTGGGAAAGCCTCAAGGTCGACTCGAGGAATTATTTTGAAGATAAAATATAAAGGAAAGATGTTTTCCTTGTTTGTAAGAGTGTGTGATCAATTATTGAATGTGAATAAATCAAGGAAGTGAAAAAAGGAGCAAAGTGTTTCATGAATTCGAGCAAGTGATCCAAGGGATTATTGGATGCAAAGTTCATGATCCGGTATCAAGATTAGAAGAACTAAAGGTCTAGTTGATTAGATAGAGGAAGATGAAGGAAGTACAATTCAATTCTATTATTCTATAAGGAATAATACAGAGATAATTTGGATAGTGGGTTCACTGGTCTTTCCCTTGAAGTTGTTTGGACAATGGGTCCATCTGCCTTCTACAACTCCTAACAGGGTTAGCACAACTCCTAATAGGGTTGGAATTTTCTAGTAGGGATTCAAAGTCTCCTAACAGGGATTGATATGTACTAAATGTTGTTATAGGCTCCTAACAAGGTGCATCCTCTAACAAGGAATATTTATATTAGTATATCATCTTGTGGGTATCATCCCCACCTGGGTTTTCCCTCTCATCAAGGTTTTCCCTAGTTAACATATCTAGTGTTATTGTGCATGAGTATCTTGTTGTGGTTTTTGATTATATTTCTCACATGATTAAGTTTGATCAAGGTTGATAATTGTGATAATAGTTGGATAACTGATTCACCTCCACCTCCTCTCATTTATATTGGTGGACTATATATTCTAACAAAAACCTCATAGGGAAATCATATCAAATAATTACTAACACTTGCACTCAAAAGAGGTGTAAGGGTTATGTTGATAACTGTTTGAATGAAAAGTATAAATGAAGTTTGATATTACATAAGGAAGTGTATAAAAGTGAAGATATATAAACATGTTTCATTATATAATGCAATCCCATATACAATTTTGGTAGACTCTACCACTAATTTGAGGGAATGAAATATCTTTAAACAATTAGCATCATTTAAGATAAATTAAAGCTTCACTAGTGTATTTTTGTACTTTTTAGGTCATCTTGAAAAATCTTAGCATTCAAATGGAATGAAAAGAATTAGAAAATATATTATTAATAACTATTTTGTTTCATCCAAGGTTAAGCCCACTTTTCTCGCAACCACATTTATAAAACCTTCTTTAAGTGTTGTTCCTTATGAATCATTTATTGGATAGCCCCTTGAGCTCATCAATTTCTAAGTAAGAATTTATTTTTCATAGCAAGTCAAATTACGTTTTTGTTATCAAGATTCAACAATATAGTTTTTGAGTCAAAATCATTGACCTATGTTTCATGATTAGTGGCTCACAAGAACTCTTATGTCACAAGAATGCATGGAACACTTAACCCTCATTGCATCTAGGTGATGCTCATAAAGATGAATTTCTATAATGTCCTATGAGGTTACCCATCTAATACTACTCCAAGTCAAGCATGCTTAACATGCAACCATGAGCGTGATGATAAATACACTATATTTCCTTTCTCAATAGTTTTTTCTTGATTAGTACTAACATATATTACTTGAAAACAAAACACGAGATCGAGGAAAATATTAAAGCATAAGAATAATTTAGATAAGAGGCAAGGAATATTGATAAGATCAATCAAATTGAAACACATCAGTAATACAACATTGTGATAGCTTATATCTCACATAAACTAATTAGATCTTATGCTTTTCATCCTTTCGAGTAAAGTAAAAGGTTCAATTTATGGGGGAACAATATAGAGAATTATACTAAAATAATTGATTTGAGTTAAGCAATGGAACATATAATGCTAACCTAAACTAAAATTTTATTTGAACTACATAATTTTTGGTGAGTATATATGTTGGCTTACTTAATGTTTTATCCTTTTGACCTTTTATTTATGATATTTGTGCATGAAATCCAATTATTTCATCTGATTTAAGAGTGTTAATATATCCTATGAAACTATGATAAAAAAATTGAAAAATTAACTGATACAAAATTAATCACATAAACTTACAGTATTAGCTTCCCAATTGCAACACTCATTTTTTTCCCTCATTTTTAAATTTTCAAAGATCAAAAGCCAACCAATAATATTTCCAAAGATCTAAATCTCAACAAATAAATAAAACTAAACCTTTACTTGTGAGATGTCAAAATAAAACATATCATTTATTAAAAAAGGGATTGTTGGCCACAAGACTAACTATCCATCAAACATATTACTCATAATCACCCTTATGACATAGTATACATAATCTATGTTATTTTTGTCATAGTCTAATAAAAAATTTATTGTTAGTCAAATAGAATGGAATAACCACATTTAATGTCTTCGTGGTGACTTGTATTCATAGATACGTAAGGAAAGGAAATGTGATGAAATAAAATTTGATTATTTTTACAGAAATCAATTGGGTCATCCTTAAACCATAGGATTTACTTTGTTATTAGAAAATGTTAATTAAATTAATAAATTTTTTATTTTTCATTAATAAAATTATATCGTTAATATCTTTTCCTTATGATCATTTTCCTATATTTATAGAGGTTGGTAAAATATTCTACTTAAACTATTGATTATAAATAGCTAAAAGTCATATATATCATAAAATAAACATATAGGTTTTTCATTTTAATGGTAAGGTTGTGGAGAGTATTGATAAATATCAACCATTCTTAAATTATTTATAATGATTAAAATATCTTCCACACATATAGTAATACTAGTTAAACTTAAAAATATAATATATAAATATTATCAATATTTTATTTTAAAATTATAAAAATAAACTATAAAAAAATTATTACTATTTTATAATATAAAGTATTTGTGTTCTACAATTTATTTCTCTATTTTATAGATCTTTCTTATTTTATTGATTTTTTTTTAATTTCTTGACAAATTTCATAAATAATTAATTATAACATGAGAATTGAACTTTATTCAATGTACAAACTAAATTTTTTATGTGTGCAAAGTACAAATGTTTAGTCCCATCCTCCAATACCTAATTATGATATAACGGTTAGCTACACATTGTGAATGAGTGATTTTAAATATTCATAATTACATCCTTAGGAAGCTATGATAAGACAATCTAGTTTAAGGGACTATCCTATGATGTTGATGTGAGTTTTTCTAGTTACAGATTAGTTTGCAAATACATGTGGCATTTTTCACCTATGCACATATTCTATGTATGCTTCTATATCTTGGATTTTTTTATGAACATGTCATCAAATATTTCATATATATATATATATATATATATATATATATATATATATTTGTTATTTCTTAGACAATGATAACCATTGAAGGAGATGCATTTGAACTGCATTCCAACTACGACATTCTGAGTATAAAGATCTAATTAAGAGCAGATTTGGATAGTTGGTCTATAAGTGGTAATCTAATTTCTAATAAGGCATTCATAGGGGTGGGAAACGACATGGTCTAGTAGATTGACTTGATTTGGTAGCAGAAAAGGGCTCCCTTAACTGCCCCATTATAAAACTAGGTTGTAATCATCTTTCTTGGGTGAGTACATTGAGAATATGTCAGTTGGTTTAGTTTTGATTTGTTTAAATTATTTTAAGATTTAGTAGAAATGGAATGACAAAAATGGGTTGGGAAGGGGATAAATATTAAGTATGAGATCAGAGACAATAAAAAAGTCTACAAAATTGATACCCTAAAAGAAGGGATGAAGCATAGCTATGTAAGAGCATTTATGTTGTAATATTTGATGCAAATTTCAAACAAATCCATATTTTCTATGGAAGGTGATTCCATTTCTAATGCATAATATTGGCATAGCCTTGGTTCAAGCTCGCTGGAAATTCGGTGCGGTTACTTTCATACATATTGATCTTAAATTTGTAAAATCAAAATCATCATTCCATGGCCCCATTTATAGGACTATTCATAATTACATGATTTTGTGGGCCTCCCTTTTTTAAAAATTGGTTGGCTCTACCTTATACCCTTCGTTATTTGAGTGGAGAGGAAGGACAGGTACAAAGTGTTTTATGTTAGAAATACTTTAGAATAACTAAGGGCGGTGAATTAGTTATTCAAGGTCCAAATGTCCAAATAATTTTTTTTCACCAAGTAAAGTGAGCCCATTAAACTATTCATGCATCCAAGCTATGCATTCATCCTAGCAAGTTATTAAAAAATCAACATGCAAGAATAAGGCATGAAAGATCAACACATAACACAGTGATTTATATGAAAACCCAATTTGGAAAAAACCACCAATAACATGCTACTCAATTCTCACTCTTCTAAAGTGATGCCTTGTGAAAGGCTTGCCCTGTTAAAGGCTACAACACACTATCAAATGTGACCTGGTTAAAGGATTTAACCACCCTATTAGAAGTGGGCCTGGTTAGAGGACTTTAGAACATTCACTTGGAATGCCACCCTATTAAAGGATTTACAAATGGCTGTTAAAACAACCTAAGTCCATAGGATTTTACCCTAGCTGATACAATTGTTAGAGAGTAACAATAAGGGCTTTCGATCTAATACAACTCACAACATAATTTGCAAATTTTAGATCTTGATTCAACTCACAAATTTGCTTGGAATTCAACCTCTGTAGCTCTGATAGCTTGTCCTCCTTTCAAGCTTTGTCTCCTTGAGTCTCCATGCTTGATGTACTAGTGCAATCTCCTCTGTGGTCACCTATCGAAGTAGAGTCTCTGTACTCTATTCCTTCCTCTTGATGCCTTCACCTTGACATCCTACCAACCACTTCAACAATCACTCTTGCTTCTTGACCTATAACTCCTTAAATAAAAATTTGGAATTATTTTTCCACTCTAATCTTCTCACTTTTAATTTCAGCTTGAATGAATTAGGTAAGATTCAATGAATCTACCCATAATCTTGTTTCTTCCAAAAACATCATGAAGAATCCACCTGTATTCACCCAAAAATGATTTACATAAAGTTTTGTGCCACTAGCTCATCATCCTTATCCTCCATCTAGTTCACAAAATTTAGTTTAACAAACTTGTCAGCTCAGAGCTGGTGAATCTTTGACTTTTCAAGTAATGCACCAACTCAACATTATTGAAATTTTGATGCTCAACACATATTGTGTTACTTGGCACCTACTATGTTTTATTGATGCTTGACACTTACAGTGGATTCACTCAACATCAACTAAGTTTTTATTAATGCTCAAAACCTATTACTTGCTTGGCACTTGAAGTTGCTTGACTCCTTCTGTTTCACTTAGCACACACTAGATTTTGCATTTGCTCGACACTTACTGATAATCTACTCAGCATGAACTAGCTTGCTTGGCACTCACTAATGAACTTAGTCAAGCTTTGTAGACAACTTTGTTACAACTTTTTCTTTCAGAGTTTCTAAGTGTAGCCAACATTTGTATCTTCAAGTATATTATCAATACATCATTTTACCATTGTCTTAACTGATCCTTATACTTCATTACAAAACCATAACTCAACCTTTCTCTTCAGTGCTTTTGTTACATCTTATTGATTAAATCCTCTTCATCAATCAACTAAGTGATAGTACTTGAATTTTATAAGAAATTTTCATTCCAACAAATAACAGGTTTGACATCAGTGAGAAAAAAATGATTGAAAACATTCTTTATCAACAATCTCCCTCTTTTCAAACAATCTATCTTCTTTAATAATGATGTTTTCAATTAGATTTCAAAAATATCCCTCTTTGGCATTGATGGCAAACCAAACTGATCAACCAAATTATCAAAATGCTAACTCGATTAAAACAGTAAGTCAAATGCCAAAAAGAAATTTTTTTTATCCAATACTATTCATTTTATCAGCAACTTTGAATTTCTCATGACTCCCTCTAAATTCTGTAACTCCCTCTTTCAAAGTATTAGGAATATCTCTTTTGTTGATACACTATCTTCTCCTCTTTTGTTCTGCTCTCTCTCTAATTGATTCTTATCTGCACTGTTTTCTCTGTTAGAATCTGAAAAGATTAATAACCCAGAAAACTAGTGCAAAGAGTAAATATCTAAACTATGAATGCAAATGATACAAAATCAAAATAGCATCATAGAGTTAGTCTCCAAGAGAGTAATGCAAATGCTTGAAGCAAAATAGCATTAAGAGGATGCAAAAATAAGAGAGGCAAATACAAGCCAGGTAGCATGCTTATATAGGCTAGGAAGAGGGAGGAGGTGTCAACACCAACCAATGAGGAGCAACCATCTATCGGACTAAAGATAGCAAAGTATCTTCCCAAGATAGCTAATGGATGCTCACGTGTAGGAAGGTGACACCTCACAACCATTCACCTAATAAGACATGCTTTATTAACCTAAGCGAGATTATTAAAAAGTGTAGGAAAAACCTAGCAAAAAAGGAAAAATAAAAAACTACACTAACACCCCCCCATAAGCGAAGCTTAGGTGGATGTAGAAATGGGTCCCGGCAAGTCAAGCCTGATGAGGTACCCATGTACATAAGATTTCTCAAAAGAGAGAGAGAAAATAAACCTCCCCACAAAAAAGTCAGGACTTCGAGTGAGAGGAAGAGGCCCCCTCAAAAGATGAAGCATCCCGCACCCCCAGTAAAGCTCGCAAATGAAGGAACTTGCTCTCAGCGAAGGGTTTGGTGAAGATATCAGCAACTTGCTCGAAAGTCGAACAATAGCGAAGGTCAATGACATGACCATGGATGAGCTCCTGGATGTAGTGCATGTGGACCTCTATGTGTTTGGTCCGTTGATGATGAACTGGATTCCGTGAGATCTGAATGGCACTCTGGTTGTCACAAAATATGACTGATGGCCGTCTGATCTGGATACCAAACTCAGTGAAAAGATGTTGAATCCAAATGGCCTCAGTGGCGGCATTTACAGCCCCCCGATACTCAGCCTCAGTAGAAGACAAAGCAATAGCAGACTGCTTTTTACTCGACCAACAAACAGGACCTGACCCAAGTGAGAAGCTATACCCTGAAGTAGACTTGCGATCCTCAGAATCACCTGCCCAATCTGAATCTGTGTAGCCCACCAAATCAAGCTCAATACCTGTTGCATAGTGAATCCCACAACTATGAGAACCCTGAATGTAGTGAAGGATCCACTTGGCTGCTTTCCAGTGTAACTCATGGGGCTCCTGCATGAATCGAGAGACCATGCCTACAGCATAGGAGATGTTAGGTCTCGTATGAGTCAGATAAATGAGACTCCCAACAAGTTGGCGGTACAAAGTGCCATCAACAAGTGGAGAAGAACATTGAGCCTCAAGTTTGACTCCAGAAAGGAAGGGAGTCGGAGCAGGCTTACAGTCAGCCATATGAAACCTCAAGAGTAAATCTAGAGCATACTTGGATTGTGTGATGGTGATCCCAGAAGGAGACTGAAGGATCTCAATCCCAAGAAAGTAATGCAACAAGCCCAAGTCAGTCATCAAAAAACTATCCTGAAGGGCCACTTTGATAGCCTTAATGGTGGGTGAAGAACTTCCTGTGATCAGCAAGTCATCAACATACAAAACCAAAAATAGAAGTGAATCACCCTGTTGCAAAATGTACACATTAGGATCAGAATGGCATCGAGTGAACCCAACTGATAGAAGGAAGGAGTCCATCTTGGCATACCAGGCCCGAGGAGCCTGTTTGAGGCCATAGAGAGACTTTCAAAGATGACACACAAGTGAAGAATCCTGAAGGAAGCCCTATGGCTGCTCCATGTAGATCTCCTCATGAAGGTCACCATGAAGAAAAGAACTCTTCACATCCATCTGATGTACTTCCCAACGATTAGCTGCAGCAATGGCAAGAACAATTCGAATGGAATTCATTCGGGCAACTGGCGCAAAAGTCTCAGAGTAGTCAATCCCAGGAACCTGGGAGAATCCTTTGGCAACCAAGCGAGCCTTGTGTTTGTTAACTGACCCATCTGCTGCAAATTTTTTCTGATAGATCCACTTACATCGAACAAGTTTTCTTCCTTTAGGAAGAGGGACAAGATCCCAAGTGTGGTTCCTCATCAAGGAACTATACTCTTCCTGCATAGCTGTATCCCACTCAGAAATACCAGAAGCCTCATGAAAGGACTGTGGATCTGAGGCAGTAGCAATGAAGACATGTGGAGCATCCTGGAATTGTGAACGAGTTCGCCTGGTGTCTGATGGATCCCCAACCCAATCACCTGCAGACTGCAAGGTCTGTCTAGCCCAAAGTGTGCAAGAAGATGGAGAATCTGGAGGGGAATCATTAACCTCTGAATGATGACTAGGAGAGGAAGGAGGTGAGTTCTCTGAATCACTTTCTGCATCAAAAGTAGAGGTAGAAGACTGTTCAGGTGAATCTGACTCATCAGAAGATCTGTCATGTATTCCAAGTGACTCTAATGTCAAGGTAGAAGTTGGAGAAGTGATAGAAAGTGAGCTTGAAGATCCCTCCTCAAACTGAACACTCCTCTCAATGAATAACTCATGTGTAGTAGGGTGGAGCAACTGATAACCCTTCACACCATCAGGATAACCTACAAATATGCAAGGTCTGCTTTGCAGATCCAAGGCCTTACGTTTCTCTGTAGGAATGTGGGCCCATGCAGGGGAGCCAAAAACTCGAAAGTGCTTAACTGATGGTTTTCGACCGCTCCAAGCTTCAAAAGGAGTAACTCCCTTCAAGGCTCGATGAGGAACACGGTTCTGGATATAACAAGCACAATTAATGGCTTCTGCCCAATACTGTGGTGCAAGAGGTCTAGAGTGAATCATACAGTTTGCCATTTCCTTCAAGGATCTATTCTTCCGTTCTGCAACACCATTTTGCTGAGGATTGTATGGAACTGAATGCTATAAATCAATCCCCTCTGAAGTGCAAAATCTTTCAAACCGATGGTTGACATACTCACCACCATTGTCTGTGCGCAAAATCTTGATGGCTTTCCCAGATTGCTTTTCTACAAAATTTTTGAAGTCTTGAAAATGGTCAAATACCTCTGACTTCTCTTTGAGAAAGTACACCCATGTATATCGAGAAAGGTCATCAATGAATGTGAGGACATATCGGGCCCTGCTGAAAGAAGGATGTTGAAATGGACCAGCCAAATCACTGTGAACTAACTCTAGTATCTGTGAAGCTCTCCATGCCTTACTTTTGTCAAACTTTTCCTTAGGATGCTTACCAAGAATGCAACCTTGGCAAACACCTCCTAAGAATTGAACCGAAGGCAACCCTGTGACCATGCTCTGCTGGTTGAGCTGATGCAAATAGTGGAAGTTAAGATGGCCAAACCGCTCATGCCATAATTTACTCACATCATTAGAGTGAGTGAGAAAAATAGATGAAGGAGGATCAGGAACAAAGTGAGAAAACAGATAGAGCCGTGACTGATGATCTGCTCTCCCAATTGCAACTACAGAATCACTATGCAACTCACGTATCTCCACTGAATCAGGAGTGAACTCAACCCGCTTGCCTAAACTTGTGTGAGTGATTTGGTATATTGATAGGAGATTAGTTGATAATGAGGGTACACAAAGAACATCATGGAATGTGCCATCCCCCACATCAACAGACCCTCTCCCACACACCTCAATAGGAGTGTCATCACCCATCAAAATAGAAGGCATAGTACATGGCTCTAAGGATGCAAGTTCTTCCTTAGATGAAGCCATGTGGTGTGAAGCACCTGAATCAAGAACCCAAGTGGATGGTGAGGAAGCAACTGCAACAAGAGCTTTGCCCTTTCCTTTCCCCTTGTTGTTTTCTTTTGCCTTGTTAGATTCTTCATTAGAACTTTGTTTGATAGACTCAGGAACACTAATATTATTCTTCTCAAGAATGTATGTCAAGTGATCAATTTGTTTCTTCAAACATTTATGTTCATCATGACCGGGTCTTTTACAATAGGCACATTTAACCTTTTCTTTCTTAGGCTTATCGCCCTTGGAGGATGAGTTATCAATAGTTGCTTTTGAAGCAATTGGTATCTGATCCTTCTTTTCCTCACTATTATTTTGTTTCTCATCCTTACTATTGTTGTTACTACTTTGTCCTTTTTGTTCTTTTGTGCCTTGGTTGGTTGCTAAGGCATGTGACTTAGAGGACTTAAGAGTGCCCATCTGGATTAGCTTGTCCTGTTCTCGAGTAAGATTGACAACAAAATCATCTAGAGATGGCATGGTGAATTGAGTACCAAGTGCACCCTTAGTAGCATAGAAGGTAGAGACAAACACAGAATATTCTGAACTTAGCTTAGAGAGAATACTGAGAATCAGTTGTTCATCTTTCTTTTCAATTCCACATTGTTTTAACTGCAGCCTTAGTGATTTCAATTTGGTGAAGAAATCTTGGATTGTGTTGAAATTGCCTGGACTCAAACTAATTAATTCATTTTCCAACATATGACCCCTCATTGAATCTTGTGTGCCAAATAATGTTTCTAGCTTTGTCCATACTTCATTTGGTGTATCCAAAGACTCAATGTGAAATAGCAAGTCAGGAGAAACAGACAAACACAATGTTCCATATGCCTCATCACATTTGTTAAACCACTTAGGCTTGTCTTCATCTTTAGCAGGTTCAGTTTCAAGTCCCATAGTTATCCTATTTAATCTAGCTTTCCTTAAGTGAATTATCATGCGTGATTTCCACTCAAAGTAATTGTATGGAGTTAGGATGGGCATATTTTTTTGATCCATGATGAAGGAATGCAAAGAAATGCTAAAAGGAAGAGAATCCAGCCACGACAATGCCCCCCCCCTTTTTACTCAATCAAAGAACCCCCCCCAAAGAAATATGATTTGGCACTTTATTTTAGTGCATTTACAATTACCACTAGAAAGAGATATTTAGTGGTCTTGATTTCAATGCATTACAAACCCTCATGAAGAGCATATGCTAAAAGTGAAACTTGGGCATAATAATCAAGGAAACAAATAGCACCACTGCGATCTACTTGAAAAATCATGCACTTTCAAAAAAAGAATCACCTCGATACGAGGTCGTATGAGAAAGTTATGATCCTCCGAAGTTTCCAAAATGAGAACTGTGCACAGTCACGGCTGAGAATCTGCAATTTCTGAAGAATTCATGCATGAAAATCAAAAACTAACTCCATTAGTGGATAGAGCACAAAAAAATAGCCAAGTTCATAACAAGAATCATCAAAATCGGAGTTCGTATGAGCAAGAACGAGACATTTGAAAACTGCATTCAGATCTGCGGCTGCCAACGGAGAGGGGTATGGCTGTAGCTTTGCATGCTCGATTCTGAAAAATATACAACTTGCATGCAAAATCTAAAAGATACCCAGATGGTTTTTCGGGGCTGCAAACAAAACCCAGAAAGCGTTTTTCTTGCTGATGAACAAAATATGTTGTTGTAGTGTAAATCAGACGCCTTTAACAGTAAAAAATGGCTCCAAAAATCAGAAAACGATCCCAGCAATCAAAATATGGCATGAAAATGCTAGATCAGCTTCTTAAGTCCATCAATGGCATGCTGGAACCTGCAAAACTGATTGAAAACTCCAAATATGCAAGTTGGTTGTCAAATTTGAGATTGAAACCCCAGAGAAAAACTGTTTTTGTCAAAACTTTTCTGATTTTCAGGATCATCCAAAGATGCAAGAGAAGAGCATACTTTGTTTTTCAAAAAACTACAATAAAGTTTATTTGCCCCCCCCCAAATCTCTCAAATAAGGAAACTAAAATCTACTCTTGCACATAGAAAAGCTCTGATACCATGTTAGAATCTGAAAAGATTAATAACCCAGAAAACTAGTGCAAAGGGTAAATATCTAAACTATGAATGCAAATGATACAAAATCAAAATAGCATCATAGAGTTAGTCTCCAAGAGAGTAATGCAAATGCTTGAAGCAAAATAGCATTAAGAGGATGCAAAAATAAGAGAGGCAAATACAAGCCAGGTAGCATGCTTATATAGGCTAGGAAGAGGGAGGAGGTGTCAACACCAACCAATGAGGAGCAACCATCTATCGGACTAAAGATAGCAAAGTATCTTCCCAAGATAGCTAATGGATGCTCACGTGTAGGAAGGTGACACCTCACAACCATTCACCTAATAAGACATGCTTTATTAACCTAAGCGAGATTATTAAAAAGTGTAGGAAAAACCTAGCAAAAAAGGAAAAATAAAAAACTACACTAACATTCTCCCTCTGAGCTGCTATTTTCTTTTCTCTTCCTTCTTGCTAATTCTCTGCCATTTCTCCCTCTACATGTCTGATCCTTTTGTTATTTCTCCCTCTACTCATTTGATTTTGTAAATTTGATCAGTTTCTGCTATTTCTCCCTCTTTGATAACAATGCCAAAGACATATTATTTTAGAATCTTGTCATGCAAGTGTAGCATTTGTAGGAACTCTAATTTCTCCCTTTGTCACCTTGCTTGTGACTAGTTTGGAATTTCAGTACTTTGATTACTTTAGGCAAAAACCTAAAGTAATTATCCTCTGCATCAATTTATAACATTTCAACAATCAATTCATTTGATGTAGGATAGTCTTGTTGTTGCTCAAATAACCTTGGATAAGGGTATTACCCCTAACTTACCTCTAAGATACTCAAATGCATCTTTAGGTAATGCTTTTATGAAGATGTCAGCGATTTGTTCCTTTGAGTTGACATATTACATTTGCACTTGCTTGTCTTCCACCAATTCTCTTACATAGTGATACTTAATTGCAATGTGCTTTGTTTTGGCATGCATTATAGGATTCTTTGATATGTTTATGGCACTTGTGTTATCACAATACAGTATCATAGGTTCAATTACCTCTTCTTCCATACCTTTCAACAAGTGCTTGATCCATAAAATATTGGTGCAGTTGATAGCAGCATCAATATACTCAGCTTTTGCTGTGGACTATGAGGTACAACTTTGCTTTTTGCTAGTCCAAGTGACTAATCTTTTACCTAATAAAAGTGCTCCTCCATTGGTGCTTTTTCTGTCATCAATATTGCCTCCCTAATCTATATTAGTGTAGGCTTTCAATTCAAAATTTTTAGTCCTCTTGTAATATAATCCAAAGTCATCAATTCCTTTTAGGTACCTCAATATTCTTTTTACTGCCATAAGATGATTTTCTCTTGGATTTGTAGAAAATCTTGCCACTATTCCAACAACTAATCCAATGTCTGGTCTACTATTCACAACATACTAGAACTTTCCAATCATTGATTTGTACATTGTCTAATTTACCTTAGCTAACTCATCATTCTTGGATAACCTATGTCCTGTTACCATTGGTGGACTAACTGGTTTTGAGTCCTTTAAGCCAAATGTCTTGAGTATCTCCTTGATATATTTTGATTGGGTCATAAATATGCCATGTTTCAGTTGATGTACTTGCAATCCAAAAAAGAATTTGATTTCTCCAAACATTGGCATCTCAAACTCATGTTTCATTTGATCAACAAAGTCTTTGCATAGGGTATCCTTTCCTCCAAATATTATATCATCAACAAAGATTTTAGATATCAAAATGTCTTTACCTTTTTTTGCCTTGATATATAGGTTGGTGTTATCATTTATTCTTTCAAATCCTATCTTCACAAGATATTTGTGCAGTCTCTCATACCATGCTCTAGGCACTTGTTTCAAACCATGGAGTGCTTTATGTAGTTTGTAAATCATATCTTTGTTATTGTCATCGACAAATCCCTCTAGTTGTTCTATGTAGACTTCCTTTTCTAGTATACCATTCAGAAAAGTAGACTTTACATCCATTTGGTAAACTTTAAAACCTTTGTAAGCAGCATATGCAAGTCATGTTCTTACTCTTTCCATCCTTGCAATAGGGGAAAATGTTTTCCCATAATCTAGTCCTTCCTCTTGTGCATAACCTTTGTAGACTTGTCTGGCCTTATTTCTTGTGATCTCACCATTCTTATCAAGCTTGTTTGTAAATACCCACTTGGTACCAATCACATTCTTATCAGCTGGTCTTGGAACTAAAGTCCAGGTTTTGTTCTTCTTTATCTAATCTATCTCTTCTTCCATAGCTTTATGCCAATTATCATCTTGCAGTGCATCTTTTACTGTTTTGGGTTTAATCTTGCTCAGCAGACATGATTCATTCCTTAGTTTGTTCATTGTTATTGGTCTAGCTTTCTTGTCACCAATGATTTTTTCTGTAGGGTGATGCCTTCTCACATACTTGGATAGTCTTGGCACTATCCTTGTTTCCATGTTTGTTCTTTTAGCTTCAGAGTCATTGTGCACACTTCTTTAAGGTATTTCATCATCTCTTTCATGTGTATTGATTTCAGAATCAAAATGTGCATTATCTTCATTCTACAACTCAGCTTCTAAATGCAGCTCAACATTCACTGGTTGTGACTCGGCTGATACTTAAACTTGTTGCTGATTGCCAACTTGATTGGCAACTTCTTCTTCAGTAGGCATTCCTTCATAGAAGTATACAAAGGATCTGTACTCTTCTGGTTTCTTGATGGGTTCATTATCTTGAACTTCTGTATGCTCATCAAAATTTACATTTGCACTCTCCACAATCTTGTTAGTGTTAGTATTCAAACACTTATATGCTTTAATTTTGGTGGAGTATCCAAGGAATATGCCTTCATCACTCTTTGCATCAAACTGGCCATTTCTAGAATCTTTAAGAATATAACATCTACAACCAAATACTTTGAAATGTTTTACATTGGGTGAGTGACCATACCATAATTTAAAAGGTGTAACATTTGTACCTTTCTTGACTTGTACTCAATTCAGGGTGTAGACATCTGTACTTACAGCTTCTCTCTAGTACTTTAGAGCAACATTTTTCTCCATCATTAATGTTCTAGCACAATCTATCACTAATCTATTCCTTCTCTCTGTAATGCCATTCTATGGAGGAGTTCTTGGTGCTGATGTTTCTCTCTTGATTGCTTTACCATTGCAAAATGTCTCAAACTCTTTTGATGCGTATTCTCCTCCTCTGTTTGATCTTAGGCACTTTAGACTTTTTCATGTTTCTTTCTCAACCTTGGCTAAATACCACTTAAACATTTAAAATGCATTAGGTTTCTACTTTAAGAACATGATAGTCATCATCCTAGAGTAGTCATCAACAAACAACATTATATATCTGTCTCCTTTGTAGCTTTGCACTTCTATTGGGCCACATAAATTAGTATGCATGAACTCTAATACTTCTTTGGAGGTGTAGGTTTTGCTTTTGAAACTTGACTTGGTCATCTTTCCTAGTTGACATTGTTTGCACATAGCATTTTTAGGCTTCTTCAGTTTAGGAAAACCTCTGACTTTCTTCATTTTGCTGATGCTAACTAGATTATCAAAGTTGACATGACATAGCCTTTTGTGCCATAGCCACACATCATCAAATCTAACAACAAGATAGGATGTGTCTTCCATATCTAGGTAAAAAAAAATTACTCCTAGTTTGTTCTCCTTTTCCTATTAGATTTCCACCAGTATCATAGATTTTGACAGTTTTGTTTCCAAATTCTACTTTGCATCCTACATTGCCTAATTGTGACGCACTCATCAGATTGTAATTCAATCCTTCAACATGTAGTATGCATTATCACATGAAATTTTTTCTATAAACTTAATAGAACCTTTTCCTTTGATTAGACATGGAGCATAATTTCCAAATCTAACACTATTTCCATCATACTGAGTAAAGGTAACAAACTTACTTTTGTCTCTTGTCATGTGATGTGAGCATCCACTATCTATGATCCATCTGTCATTCTTGTTCACATAGGTTACTAGTGCTATTGCCTCATCTTCATTTGACTCATCCTTCATGGCTACATAGACTACCTCATCATCATTTTCATTAGAATCCTTTTCTTCAACAATATAACACATTTTTCCTTTGTCTTTGTAATCTCTGCTATCATCTTCTCTTCTGTTCTAGTTCTTATTGCCTTCTCTATAGTTATTTTTCTATGTGCATCTTGCAGCAATATGTCCTACTTTAAAATGTCCCTTTATTGATTTTGCATGATATTTCGAGCCTCAAATCAGATCTTTAAAATCAAACAACCAATATTACAAAGATCCACCAATTTCTCAATAAAACCCAAATCGGGTATTGTCCGAAATAGTGCCAAAAAACTTCACAACTTCACAAATTATTAATAAATCTGAAAATGGACTTTTTTTTACAGAAATTTCAGCAGCATAATGGCCTATGAAATGAAATTTCTAGATCTGTATAGCCTTTACACTATAGTTCACAAATGTAGGACAAAAACTATGCTCATCAGGCTCCCGAGATTAACACAAAAATGCCCGGAAACACCACAAAAACACTAATAATCTATCTCAGAAGTTTAATCATGTCCCAATACATATATTCAGCTCTATTTTAACATCTTAAAGTTTGAAATACAGCAGCAACCCAAACTGATATGAAATACTCAACTGAAAATACCAAACTCATACAAAAAGCACACCCGAAAACCCACAAATCTGCACTGTTCAGCACAAAGGCAAACTCTGTATGAGCATGCACATGGAATGGCTTCAAACTCCCATCCTTAGCCTTCTTGGAAACCTGAAAACTCTCATTCTTGGGTCTCCTTCTCCACAGGTTTGGTAGCCTTTGAAGAACAACAAAGAAATGAGCAAAAATCAAGTTCTGGAATCAACCCAAAATGCCTCCAAACCCCTTAAAAGAGGGCATAACCCTAACTCACGTCCAAGAGGGGTTAATAAAACATATTTTAATAATAATTTTCATTTATTAGTCCATTAGCTTCCAAATATTATCCCCTTTTTTCGAAACTTCACCTTTTTGGGCCTGCCTGCCTTAGCAAAGATTATTATTTTTAATTATTTGAAAAGGGGACATGACAAGTCCTCCCCTTCCAAATATTGCTTGTCCTCAAGAAATGGCTGAAAAATAAACCAATCAATCCACCTGGATCCCAAATGTATTCTTGAACTATACTATTGTCAATTAACACATGCTCCTGCAATATCTTCTGCAATATAACCAAGAGGAATCCATAATCAAACTGACAAATTTTGCTCAACCAAACTCCAAAGTCACAACTTCCACAGTTAGAAATCCACGAGACACAAACTCTTAGAACATCAAAACCCAAGTAAAGTGGACAAATCAAACTGCCAACATAGTAAATACCATCAACGCATCCCACTGGCCTATACGAAATGTACAATCCAACTCTGCAACAATGGTGAATGCTCCTGAATGAAATTGTACCAAGTATGGAGAATCCATACACTGTACAAATCCTACAGTCAACACAACTCTACCGATCACCAGCCACTATCTCATAATCATAACTCCCATGCACCCTTGATGGTGAAAAGCCATCACAAGATAAATAGTAATAAATGAAACCCAAACCAAATTTGCCTGCCATCAACTCCTCAACACAAGGATCAAATGCTAACTGATGTACACACCCTGCAATATAATGTTGATAAAGGAAACCAACCTTAGTCAACAACTCACCATGAACAAGTGATACAACCCACTGTGACTGATCACCAACTAAGTCAGGAGATGTCATAGCCAAAGGAGTAGAATCAATAACAACACCTGCTGAAGCATCACTCCAAAATTCCTTCTCTAAGTCACGTATTATCAAGTTGTCAACTGTAGAACCTATTGCCATGTTGTGCCCATCACGACTCTCATCCCCAGGTGTCAAACTATCCCATAACTGATGATAAGCACTAGGAACCAAAGTACATCTCTGTATCATCATCTCATCAACATGGTCATCAAAGGTAAATTGATGAGCATACCTCACAATGTAATGCTGATAGAATGCACCAATCTCAGTCAGTGGCTCAAACTGCAATCTAGATGTAACTAACTGCAATCGATCACTAACCAAGTTGGAACTGACAACTACCTCTGAAGACATCACCAAGGGAGTAGTATTACTAGCAGGAACCATGCCAATTGTTAGCTCACCAACATCACACATGGTCTTTGATACATCATCTCTAGTCTCTGTGCCATTAGTACTAGAGGTCACCACCATGTCAGGCATACCACAACAATCTGCTGCAGCACCCAACTCAATTGAATCTAACTCTAGTGGGGAAAAACCCGATATGCCAATGTTAGTATCAAAGATGGATGCATCCCCATCTCCACTATCTTTGACAATCTTGACTATGGACATCCTCGGATCACCAGAAACCACAGCTTGTGACTGTACAGAATCTAGTAAAGACTGTAGTTGCTCTAACTTCATAGTCACCTTAGCCAAATGAAACTGTGACTCCTTGAAAGCCAACTGTGTACTCTCAAGAATCTTAGAAGTCACCTCAAGCTACTGAGTAAGCTCACTCACCTCATCTTCCTTGGCCAACAATGCATCGTATGCTATACTACCCCACTCCATAAGATAATCTTTGTTGGCTGCCAACTGCATATAATCTTGTCTCAAAATTTGATAGCCTCCCATAAAGAGTGGAACTCTGTCAAAGAAAGATAACTGCCTCCCTGCTCATCACTAATAGGAGAACCCCATCCATAAACTGCTAAAAATTGATGAGCAACATCAAAATGTTGGCAAGCGATAGCAATGTCTCACTCACTAACTCTCAACTGACTAGACACATGATGGCACTGGCTAGATTGTATCCTACAAACCTCCTTTGACGCACTATCTAAAGGAGCATCCTCAAGGTTACTGGTCTCTAGAGTATTACCATCCATATCATGTGAATCAACTCCAAAGCTCATATCAACATATGGAGTATCAAAAATTGTAGCACTGCTATCCAACTCCTCTGTACCAAAAGAAACCACCAAGGAAACTAAGTCTTCAAAACTGCCAACTGCATCCTCCTGGATGTCATCAATGCCAATATGATCCTGAGACTCATCTGTACACACTGCCAAATATGAAAGATCATCAACACATTCCAGCAAAAATGGTCGACTAGATATATGAACAAAGCCCAACACTGGTGTATAAAAACTAATACCAACATCAGATAAGCTCTTGGCACAAGAAAAGACAACACCATGCAATCTACTAATCAAATCCATGATAGCACCCAAACAATCACTGCTACCAAAAAGTGTTAAAGATTTCCAGTCAACTGAATCCCAAATGCCAATATAACAATCTCGAGTCCATATCCATAAACTATAATCAACTAGTAACTCAAGCAAACTCCTCACCTGAGTAATATGACCAATACCAACTAACTCCACATACCTGTCTGACATTGCCCCTGTATCCTAGATGTGAATGCAAGATGAACTCGCAACATTATCAAGGACCACATATGATCTACCGTTCATAGAAAAATGAGTTTCAGGAGTGCAAGATGAAACTAAAATCAACTCCATGCCATGCTTATCCCCATGTCTCTCCCAGTCTTGTAATGACAATGGAGTATTCACCAAAGAAGCTCGAGTGTCCTCAAGCTCGTGAGAAAGCCTGTCAACTTCCTCCTCCTTCCTCCTCAAGGCATCTGAATAGTCTTCGACAAGGCTAAGAAGATGGTCATGATCTGATAGAAGATGTAAATAACTCAACTTCATCGTTCCCATTCCTTCCCTAATTGCCTGTAAGTCAACACAAGAAGACTTTGCTTGAACTCCCTTATGTCTACCCTGTAACTAAATCATCTGAATGTTATCCTCTATCATATCCTACATCCTGTCATGATGAGAAAATGAAGTCACAATACTATCTTTGTTCACCTTCAGCTGGCTGGACAAATCATGTGAAGTACTACCTGCCTCAACCTCATGTGACAAAGCATCTAACTGTGCCTGGTACTCTTTCTCAGCAAAGCCATGAATGCTCAATGTCTGCTCATCTCTACTAGGTATCTCACCATCATGCACAAAAACATCCTCATAATCATCATCTAAACCCACTACCTCCTGTGGCAGAGTAGAATCTGAGACCTCTTCCTGGCTATAAGCTAGTCTCTCAAACTCCTCATGCAAATTTTTGTAATTGTGTCATCTGCCCTGTGAGAAAATCTGCCAAATAGAAATCCAGTCAACTTATCCACCTTAGCTGGGTTAGACAACATGTCATTCATTATGTGGTGGTGCTCAACCAACTGTTCAGACATGTCATGGCTTATTTTCCTAAGTTTATCTCGAATGTCTAAATAACCATCCTTTCTACTGTTCTGACTCTAGATATCAATTGTCCAAGATCGTGTCCTCTGAGACTCTGTACTATACCTGTCCATTCTGGATAAAGTAGAGTGTAACCCCAATATCTTATAACTTCTTCAAACACCAAGAAATAATATGCAATTGATTAGAAGTAGCATGCAACCATAGATTTTGACATGCAACTAATTAGAAGCAACATGCAACCACCAAATTCACCAGGAACTAACATGCAAATGATTAGAAGTAGCATACAACCATAGATTTTGACATGTAGTTGATTAGAAGCAACATGCAACCACCAAATTCACCAAGAACTAACATGAAAATGATTAGAAGTAGCATGCAACCATAAATTTTGACATGCAAGATTTGGGTAGTTGTCAAAATTGACATGCAAACTTCTACAAACCATCAGGATGGCAAGATCATTGCTTTGATACCACTAAAATTTCCCTTTACTGATTTTGTATGATATTTCAAGCTTCAAATCAGATCTTTAAAATCAAACAACCAATATTACAAAGATCCACCAATTTCTCAATAAAACCCAAATCGGGTATGTCCGAAATAGTGCCAAAAAACTTCACAACTTCACAAATTATTAATAAATCTGAAAATGGACATTTTTTTACAGAAATTTCAGCAGCATAAAGACCTAAAAAATGAAATTTTCAGATCTTTATAGCCTTTACACAACAGTTCACAAATATAGGACAAAAACTATGCTCATTAGGCTCCCAAAATTAACACAAAAATGCCTGGAAACACCACAAAAATACTAATAATCTATCTCAAAAGTTTAATCAAGTCCCAATACATATATTTAGCTCTATTTTAACATCTTAAAGTCTGAAATACAGCAGCAACCCAAACTGATATGAAATACTCAACTGAAAACACCAAACTTATACAAAAAACACACCCGAAAACCCACAAATCTGCACTGTTCAGCACAAAGGCAAATTATGTATGAGCATGCACATGGAATGGCTTCAAAATCTCATCCTTAGCCTTCTTGGAAACCTACAAACTCCCATTCTTGGGTATCCTTCTCCACAGGTTTGGCATCCTCTGAAGAACAACAAAGAAATGAGCAAAAATCAAGTTCTGGAATCAACCCAAAATGCCTCCAAACCCCTTAAAAGAGGGCATAACCCTAACTCACATCCAAGAGGGGTTAATAAAACATATTTTAATAATAATTTTCATTTATTAGTCCATTAGCTTCCAAAGATTATCCCCTTTTTCCGAAACTTCACCTTTTTGGGCCTGCCTGCCTTAGCAAAGATTATTATTTTTAATTATTTGAAAAGGGGACATGACATACTTCATTGAAATCAAAACATATGATAGGTAGCTTATCTTTGAATTTACCTTTGCCTCTGTGAAATCTTCTAGCTAGCAATGCTTCCAATTGTTCCATATCTTCTTCATCAGTGCTGCTACCACTAGATGCATATTTTTCCTTTTTCTTCTTCTTCTTTGGTTTCACCTCCTTAGTGTCTTTCAATAATGGCTTGGCCTTGAAAGTAGATTCAAGATTCTCAGGTCTGTATTTATCAAAGTTGGATAACTTAAATGTAGTGAGTCTTTCCACTATAAATTCAAGAGTTAGAGTGTTACTTGGTACACATCTTAACTCTTGGATGGCTAAAACTCTAATAACATAGATGGGGAGCAAGGTTCTTAAGAATTTTCTATTAATAGTGTCATTATCTAAATGACCACCCAAATTTATTATTTCACTTACTACTTCTTTCATTTTAGAGGCATATTGAGCACTGTTCTCACCTTCCTCCGTTCTCATGTCATCAAACTTTCCTCTGAGCCTTTCTCTTTTTGCTCTTTGAACATTCTGATCTCCTCCATAAATATTAGTCAAGGCTTTCCACATCTTGAATGCAGAGTCACATCCCTTGATGTCATCAAATTCAGCATAGTTGAGGGCAGAGGTAATCTCCAACATTGCCTAATTGTGCTCATTCTTTTTCTTCATATCTTTTGTAGTGGGTAGAGCTAGATCAACATGCTCCACTTCAATTAAGGTTTGTTCATGGTCACTTATTGATCCAAGGTGTAGCTTCATTTAAATTTACCATGCAGTGAAGTTATCTCTGTTGAGCTTGGGAACTTCTCTCTTGGACATTTTGATCTTCCTACTTCTAGTACCTTTAAATCAAATCAGTAGATGGCTCTGATACTAATTGTTAGAAATTCTTTAGAATAACTGAAGGGGTGGGGGGGTTGGGGGGGGGGGGGGGGGGGGTGGTGGTGGGGGGTGGGTGAATCAGTTATTCAAGGTCCAAATGTCCAAATAAAACTTTTTCACCAAGTAAAGTGAGCCCATTTAACTATTCATGCATCCAAGCTATGCATTCATCCTAGCAAGTTAGTAAAAAATCAACATGCAATAATAGGACATGAAAGATCAACACATAACACAGTGATTTATGTGAAAACCCAATTTGGGAAAAACCACTAGTAACATGCTACTCAATTCTCACTCTTTTGAAGTTATGCCCTATGAAAGGCCTGCCCTGTTAAAGGCTACAAAACACTGTCAAATGTGACCTGGTTAAAGGATTTAACCACCCTATTAGAAGGGGGCCTAGTTGGAGGACTTTAGAACATTCACTTGGAATGCCACCCTATTAAAGGATTTACAAATGGCTGTTAAACCAACCTAAGTCCATAGGATTTTACCCTTGCTGATATAATTGTTAGAGGGTAACAATAAAGGTTTTGTAGATTTCAAATCTCGATTTAGCTAACAAATTTTCCTGGCATTTAGTCTCTGCAGCTTTGATAGCTTGTCCTCCTTTCAAGCTTTGTCTCCTTGAGTCTCCATGCTCGATGTACCTGTACAATCTCCTTTGTGGTCACCTATCAAAGCAGAGTCTTTGTACTTTGTTCCTTCCTCTCGATGCCTTCACCTTGAAATCCTACTAACCACTTCAATAACCACTCTTGCTTCTTGACCTGTAATTCCTTAAATAGAAGTTTGGAATACTTTTCCCACTCTAATCTTCCCACTTTTAATTTTAGTTTGAATGGATTAGGTAAGATTCAATGAATCTACCCATAATCTTGTTTCTTCTAGAAACATCATGAAGAATCCACCTGTATTCACCCAAAATGGTTTACCTAAAGTTCTGTGCCACTAGCTCATCATCCTTATCCTCCATCTGGTTCACAAAATTTAAGGTAACAAACTTGTTGGCTCAGATCTGGTGAATCTTTGACTTTTCAAATAATGCAACAACTCGACACTATTGAAATTCTGATGCTTGACACATATTGTGTTACTCAACACCTATTGTGTTTTATTGATGCTTGGCACTTACTGTGGATTCACTTGGCATCAACTAAGTTTTTACTAATGCTCGACATCTATTATTTTCTCGACACTTGAAGTTTCTTGGCTCCTTCTATTTCACTTGACACACACTAGATTTTGCATTTTCTTGGCACTTACTGATAATCTGGTCAACATGAACTAGCTTGCTCGACACTCACTAATGAACTTAGTCAAGCTTTGTAGATAGCTTTGTTACAACCTTTCTTCCAGAGTTTCTAAGTGTAGCCAACATTTGTATCTTCAAGTATATTATCAATACATCATTTTACCATTGTCTTAACTGATCCTTATACTTCATTACAAAACCATAACTCAACCTTTCCCTTAGGTTCTTTTGTTACATCTTATTGATTAAATCCTTTTCATCAATCAACTAAGTGATAATACTTGGATCTTATAAGCAATTGTCATTCCAACAAATAGCGGGTTTGACATCAGTGACAAAACAATGATTGAAAATATTCTTTATCAATAATTTCCCTCTTTGCAAACAATCTCTCTTCTTCAATAATGATCTTTTCAATCATATTTCAAAATTTTATACTTAGGGAATTTAAATGAGTTGGTAGGTTTCTTAATTAAATTTAATAAATAAAAAATTGATAATGAAAATAATTTTAAAATCATCAATTGATCTCATTAACAAATGGTCTCAGAGATATTATTAAGACCCATTCATGCAAACACTTCCCTATATTATCATCAGACTTCTAATCTTTGACTAGAGTTATTGTACTAACCCAACCTCAAGAACCTTTTCTCATCCATGATTCATCCAACACAAGATACACTATACATATATCTATAGTAACATATGTAATTTTACCTAGCAAAATATTTTTTTCAGTACTAATTACTACCATTTTATGAATGTTTAATAACTTTGTATGCATTTGCAGTCAGTGTAGGCAACAATCTAATGACAATAATGTAATAGATGTCATTAGATTATCAGTTTACCATAGAGCAAGAAGTGGGTTCAGCAACCTATGCATTCATTGACTTAAATAGTATTATAATATGTCATCCATTGACTTATATAGATCTTATTCTCACAAATGTTTTAGTATTATAGGAGCAACTAGAATGTGGTGTATAAAAGCCCCGAATGAGGTGGGAGGATGGAAAGACAGGACTACAATAGAAGATATGGAACTTTTTGTTTGTGCAAGGCTTAGACAATGGAAATTTTTGTTCATTGGAAACCTTGGTGTAGTAAAATAATAGATCCATAGATTTATTATACTTTTGACTATTTATGTTAGTTCCAAATAATTGAGAATTTTTTTTTTTAGCTCAGTGTAAAAGTATTGATTTCTAAGTGTAAAAAAATAAAAAAGAAACACTATGAATTAAGTGTAAAAAGATACCTTTCACTAGCTTGCTTCTTTAATTGCTTCCACTAGCTTCAATTTCTAGCCAAACCTACTAAAGGTTGCATGGTTGTAGATGTGGTTTCCATCAATAGCACATATTACAACATCTACACACTTCACAATAGCCACACGACATTTCTTTTTAGAGTCTTAATACACCTCTACCTCATAAATCTTTTAAGATCCAACCTTTCAATTAATTGACCAAGAAGAGCTCTCTAGAAGCCAAGATAAAAAAATAGATCTCTGACGGGATAATAGGAAAAGAGCTTTCTAGAAGAGACAAAATTGGCTTTCTTGAAGCCAATGATTAATATGTAGCCTATTAATTAATTTTAAAATAACATGTATTTTATACATAAGTATTATTTTCAATATTATATTTAAAATCTTGTATCCAAGATTGTGTCAAAAAAGACAAAGTCAATTCACCAAATGTGAAGATCTCTGATAGAAAAAATAGAATGTGCTCTAAATTATGTTTTCTTCAAGTGGTTGAAATGGTCACACATTTTGACATTAAAAAAAACCAATTTCTTTGCATTCAATGAAAGGGCTTCCAATTGGAGTAGGGTCCCAAATCAGAGATCATATGTGTTGTTGTAGCTGAAAATGTTGTTGGATATTCCCATGTAGGGTTTTGAATTTAGTCTTCAAGAGAAGGTTTTGGTGGAAAGATTGGGACTTTGCCCTTTGATATTGAATTCTACACAATTTTAGACTAGCAATTGAAAATAAACTCAATTTAGAACTTGGATATAACCACAAAAAGGATAGGATACATGAAACCTAAAAGAAACAACCTCCAAATCGTCCTCTATAAACCATAAAACTTAAAATTTACTATTGTGAGAATATTTTGACTAAACCAAAAACTGCAAATCACTTCAAATAAGGATACTCAAATCCCATATAAGAGTAATTTTAAATATTAAATATCAATGAACCAACCAAATATTAAAATGCCTTGCCAAAATTTGGAATCTTTTCATAAAATATGGTAAATCCTTAGCCTTCTTTAAGAATTTCTAAAATATATTCTCTGTAATATTGATCTCAAATTGGTTTTGACAATTGAGTGTCAACACACTTAAATCATTTATTAAGTTCATGCCAAACTTGTAATCTATGCCGAGTATAATATGTAAATATAGACTATGCCGAGTTGCACTGAATGCCAAGTCACTCATGTGCCGAGTCACTTAAGTGTTGAACAAACAATACATGTCGAGTGATTCAAGTACCAAGCAAGCAATAGATGTCGAGCAGTTTAGGTGCCAAGTCAGAGATACAATTTTAGTATGTGCTGAGCATTAGTAACCTTAAGTGCTAAGTAACACAAATTTGACATAGTTGTTTGAGATTGCACAAACGACTATGTAAACCATTTTTTAGCCAACCTAAAGAAAAAATACAATCTTTTGAAGATAAGGACAAATTTGTATGCAGATTCCCTATGTAATTACATGCAACCAATCAGAAAAAGGGAAGAATTAAGTGGCAAAATGGATGAATCTCAGCCGTAGATTCATATCTAACCCTAAGCCTTCTAGTCTTCTTAAGGAGGATGAAACCCTAAACCTCTAGAGTAAATGTGTGTGTGTGTGCATAAGAAATTGAAGAGAGAGAACAATGAAGTTTGCATGGAGACTTAGAAGTTGTAAGAGAGTGAATTGCAGAATCAGTTTGAGAAGAACAAAGGATAGAGGATACAACATTGACATATCAGATCAAGAGAGTATCAAGAAGGACATGACGTGGATTTGATCTTTAATCAGGCTACCAGATCTAATCACAAGATCTATGTTGAAACATCTTAGTAGGTGATTTTGGTTAAACCTCCTAGGTAGAGTAGTTCTAACAGACAGTTGTAAATCCTTTAACAGTGTGATATTCCAAGTGAATTTTCTAAAGTCCTTTAGCTAGGCACACTTCTAATAGAGTGTTGAAATCCTCTAATCAAGTGGGAATTAATAGTCCTTGTAAGCCTTTAATAGGATAGGTCTTTCACGGGGCAAATCATGTCTCATGGTCAACTCATTGTAACCTTAATTGGTGACACTTTATTACTGTGGTAGTGAGGAATTGTGGGTGTCATCCCCATCCCAATTTTACCTTCTCATTTGGAGGGTTTTTGGGTAATCATATCAGGTGTCAAATGTGTGATTGCTTATGTGTTTACATGTTTTAGATGTTTATATTTTGCATGTTATTTCAAGTTTATCTATTGAATGCATGAGATGGATGAGTGGTGAAAAGTTTATGGGTTCATGTTTTAATTGCTAATTCACCCTCCCCCTCTTAGTATTTCACATTTCCTACTTGTAATTCCATCACATACAATCAACTTACTTCCTCTAGTATACGTATTTGAGAATTATGATTTATGATAGCCATTTTTTGAAAAAATAAATTGTAACCATTTAAAATACACCTCAATATAAATATTCTATATTTTTGAGATTGAAACCCCAAAATACTACCATATGAAGTTGTGCAAATTTACTATTAGAAACAAATCTCCACCATTCTATGTAGTGTGTTGTTCAATAAGGCTTATCAATTGAGAAATCATATTAGAGGTAAACTTAGAGAAATGAAATTTAATTATACATTTCTTTAATCATAGCCACAAAATAGTTAAACGAGGCCATAATAGAGTACACTACTTGGTCTTAATAGAATTATCTATCTAATTCTTTCCAACATCCAAATAATAAACTTCTGAAGCAACCTTTTAATTGGAGAATAAAGCCTCATTTTTTCTTCTAATGAAGTACACATGGAGATCAGCAAACCCATTGTATCAGGTTAAGAAGTGTGGGATGGAAGGAGGATGAGGTCTTTGCATGATAAACCTTCTTGCATCTTATGTTCAACTTTCTGAATGTAGTGAAAGAAAAAATTGAAATCTTTGTTGATCATGAAAGGTTGTCTAGAGTGCCAAGCACATTTTTGGATCACACCAATTTCATTCAAAGAAGCAAAAGTTATTGATACACACCATCAGATAGAAATTTACTAATGCACATGATCAAACTAAATATATTGATGCAGGTGACGTTACTAATGCACACAATCATATTGTAGGCTTTTACTTTTCTTGGGGATTGTGCTCATGAAATTTTCTCATAGCTATCACCCAAAACCATCTATGGAAATGTCAAAACCTTTGAAGACTTGTTTTCAGGTGCGAGACAATTTACAGTTGCAATCAACCTCATAGTGAAAGCCCATCAACAAATATATATATATATATATATGTGAATTATCACTTATAATTATTAATAGGTAAATTTTTTATTAACATTCCAATAAAAATTCTAAGTATAGAGAAAGTTTTTATAAGATGTACATGCAAATAGAGAAAATAACATTATTTGACAAGACAAGTGCATTGTTTTGGCACATACATGATTAACTTTAGTTATAAGAGCATGGTAAAATCTTGGCATAAGGGTAATCCGCGTGTCAATAACAACTTACCAAAGACATATTAGCCTTGGCTTTAGTTCTTCCATCACTTTCGTCTGCAACTATTTGTCTTGTATACTTCAATTGGTGATTTTATTGTTTGTTTGTTCAATAACTTCAAATTATCTTATTCAAATTGTGTTGAGTTACATTTGAATGACTTACACAATTGATTTTTATTAATATTTAAATTCTATAATTATGCAAAGGTTAGATCATACAAAATAAGAGTGCAATGCCTAAAAAGAACTAAAATGATTAAATCTAGTCTATAAATGCATATAAAATGAATAATACAAATGAGAAATGGATAGAAATGTGCTTTTTACCTTCACTTACCAAATGTAGTTTGTCTCCATTATGCTCCTAGCTTTGAGTTTCTTGATTTGATGAGCTCTCATATTCTTCAAATTTGCTCATTTCTTCAAGATGCTTGAAGGTATTGGAGACTATGAATCTAATGCAATACTAAGATAAAGATCCTTGAATATTGTATGAAATGATGGATGAAACTATTGGAATTAATGCTCAAACATTAGTGAAGAAATCATAACTAAATGTTGTGATGGACTTAGTGAGTCCACTTGGCATGATGACCAAAAAATGGTGATGACTATTTCTTAGCATCACAAAGATTTTGAGAAATACTAAGTTTTGAAATTAATTGGTAATTAATTTGAGAATATGAAGAGGTTGCAAGTTAGTGTAACCCCCAATAGAAGCTTTCACTAGTTAAAGATGTGTAAGGTGGCTTAGTTGTACTCACAAAAAAAATAAAACAAGCAAAGTGAATAATGAATTAAGGAGAAAGATTGAATGGTCACCAAGGATGTGAAATGACAAAAGGATAGTGAAAGAGAGTGAGTGATATGACAAGTTCTAAGGTTAGATCAACTAAAGAGATAAAGGGTAGAAGATATTCATAGGCTAACAAATGGGTAGGAAAACCTACAAGGCTAAATACCTATGCATAGGTAGTCATAGGTATTTTGTGACATGCTCATCTATAGAATTCAAATTCTAAGTTCATAATTTGAGTGAGATTTTTTGAATGGGAATTGATGCCCAAATATTGCAACAAAATTAAGGGATCAAACATTTAGCTGTGTGTGGTTAGTAATAATATAAAGAGGAGTTTTTGTGAGAAAACAAAGAAGAAAACTACTTACAGATAACATAGTCAAGCAATAGACAGGTTCTGTGTGTCAAGAGTGTTGTATCAAGCATGATGAGTGATATAGAGGGATCATGGTATAAGCCAACACATGTAGAGAGAAGATCATATAACCTTCAAGGTTTTCAAAAAAGATATACAATACAAGGTGTGTCATATTTTAGATCTAATCTTTAGTTTTCTTTTTCATATTAAAACTATTATCAGCCCTCAACAGGGAAAACTTAAATGCAAGTCTTTGTAAATCCTATAGTAAGGTGTTTCTTAGAAAGAGATCTTAAATCTTCTAATAATGTAGCCTTAATAAGATTTGTAATCCTAATAGATCATATACATTCTTAATAGGATGTGTCCTCAAAAAGAATAGTTGTAGCCTTTAACAGGGCACCCTTTAACTTGCAAGGAAATGCTAGTGGGTATGTTACCCCCACTATGGTTTTCATCCTCTCGCCACAGGTTTCCATGTACATAAATCTATGTGTCATTTATATAAGAATTTTTTTGTGAGTTTGTATGTAATTATCTTACCATCTATATCATTATGTTGTTGTTAAAGAAATCAATATTCATAATATTTGGTGTGATAGCTTAGTAGACTAGTTGGAAAGTTTGTATTAATTCAACACCCTGGTTTGGGATAACAATTGGTAGTAGATCTTAGGTCCTAATAGAGAAGATCTTAAAAACATAAGGAAAGATCAAATAAAAGTCTTCAAATTACAAAAATAGCTTGATGAATATTTTGACACTATCGAGGACTTCAAGGACAAGTTGGGAGAGTCATTAAGCAAGAGAAAGAAACTCAATGAGAGTAATGAACTTATTGAACAACTTAAGGAACAGGGTGGGTTTGATAAATTTGAAGAAGTGATATATGAACTCATGGTCAATGATAAGAATATAACCAAAAGAATAACACTAATGAAGAAGAAACATGAGAAATCAATAATAAGAGTGAGTATAGCTCAAGATGAGAAAGGTAATGCCAATATAGAAAGAGATAAAGCAATTGAGGCACTAAGAGTAGCCCAAGAAGCTAGGAAACAAGTTGATGAAGTATTGGGGACAAAGGAAGTTGAGATGGCTTAGATGGAAGAAGAACACTACTTAATTATATAGTAGAACAATGCCTTTTTTGAGCACAATCACGACAACAAATAATGGATCCAAGTGTTGACCAAGGAAAGTAAACAATTGGTTGAGCATGTGTACCAGTTAAATGAAGAACTAAAAAACACAAATGAGAGAATGAAGAAGTCTAAATAAAAATATAGAAAGTTAGATGAACAACTCAAAGCTTAGAGGAATATTGAAGGCACAAACCTTATAGGATTTGAGGGAATCAACAACACTGAAAAAGGTGAGTCCTCTAGAATGAAAAGTTTAGACCTCAAGAAGTAAGGGAGAACATCACCAGGAGGTGAAAAACCTAAAAAACCTACTTGTTACTACTATGGTAAGGTAGGAAAAATTGGAAATGTATGTTGGCACAAGTAGGTAGCACCCAACACTTGTTATATATTTAATGGTTACTACAAAAAAATGTCATTGATATGGTCATGTTGCACAAGAGTGAAGGGCTCAACACAATGAGAAAAGGATAAGAGGATATTTTTACTATTGTAAAAAATATGGACACAAAGCCAAAGACAGTAGATCAAAGGCTCAATCTAACCAATCTTCTCTAAGAATTATTGGCAACATTGGAAGGAAAAATTTTGCCACACAGGTTTTCCCCACCTGTGCGAATGATAGCCATCTTGCATCATAATGCAAGCTGAGGATGAGACAAAGAAATAACACTAGACCATGGAGAAGTACTAGTATGACTTGCTACAAATATCATGAGGTTAAACATATTTCTAGAGGCTATTTGTTAAGAAAAAGGTCAAACTTACAATCCTAGTACAATGGAGAGAGTACTGATAGAGGAGGAGCCTATGCAAGAAACTATACCATCTCAAGCAAAAGAAACTCGACCAGAAGAAGAGAGAGCTAAAGCACCTAGAGGAGAACCAATGCTAGATAAATATGTAAGAAGACATCACTTAGTAGATAAAAATATTAGTGAAAATGATGGAGGAGTAATAATAGGAAGAAAGGTGAGAGAGGTGGCATGTGCACTTTCACATATAGAGCTGAAGGTGGGAAGCGAGGCTTTGAAATATGAGGACTAAATAAAGGCCATGGAGGAAGAAACATATCAAATAGTAAATAATGACAAATGGACCTTGGTAGCCGTACCTGATGATAAGAATATCATTGGAATGAAATGGGTTTTCAAAAGAAAAATGAACAAAGAAGGAGAAGTGGTAAAAAACAAGGAAATACTTGTTTGTAAGGGATATGCACAAGAGGAAGGCATAGACAATGGAGAAATATTTGCACCAATGTCCAGACTAGAAGGGGTTAGGATAATCTTACTGTTTGTAGTGACAAGAACTTCAAGGTATACCAGATGGATGTGAAGTTAGTATTTTTAAATGGAGTTCTAGAGGAAGAAGTCATCATAGAACAACTTGAGGGGTTTGAGAATGAACAAGGAAAGAAGTTAGGTATATAAACTAAGAAAAGCTCTGTATGGACTCAAATAGGCACCAAGAGCATGATGTTAGAGATTGCACTAATACTTAATAAAGATAGGGTTCATAAGAACCAACAACAATTGCAATCTGTATATGAAATGAGAAAAAGAAATGAGTCTGTTAATTGTAGAAATATTTGTGGATGACATCATCTTTGGAGGTGATGATAAGTTGAGCAATGATTTTGCAGAAGCCATGAAGGAGTTTGAGATGTCCATGATTGGAGAGATAAAATTCTTCATTGGACTTCAAGTGTACTAGTTAAAAGGAGGAATATTCATTGGATAGACTAAGTATGTGAAGGAAGTACTTAAAACATTTGGCATGGAGGAAGAAAAATCAATAGTTACCCCAATGGTGTCTAGTTACAAATTGTTAAAAGAAGATGAAAGCCTTGAAGTGAATGAGACACCGTACCAGTCCATGTTTGGTAAATTGCAATACATGGTATATAGAAGACCAGACATCACACAAGCTATAGGAATAGTGGATAGATTTAGATCTAATATAAAATAGAATTGGACACCTAAGAAATAAGGCAATGTACCTATGCAAGGTAACAAGACCAGTTAAGATTACAATACATGGTATAATTTTTAGTTATGTGGAGAGTATGGTCATATTGTAGCAAATTGCATAAGGACAAATTTTAGAGGAAAATCTAAAAGCTGGATGAATGGTGGCATGGTATGTTACCACAATCATAAGGTTGATCACTTAAGTAGAAATTGCATGAACTCAGTACCAATATTCAACCATGAACAAGACAAGGGAAAAGTAATAGTTTGATTTGAACAAGTGAGAAGCCAAATGAATTAAACCTGGAGAAAGAAGGAAGAATAAAGAAACCCTACAAATGGTGTAGAGATCACCTAATCTAGTGGATCAAGTGATCCCACTACTACAAACTAAGTAAAGAGGTATGTGTGTAAGTGTGTTTCAACTTGTTAAACCTTACATCAGTTCCTAAGATTGAATGCATTGAAGTCCATATCAACATATTAAAGGATGCACAAGGGAAAATTTGATGTTTGAATAGAGTTATGTATGTTGATACAAAGTTATACTATTAGTATTGGTCGAGTGTCAGTATTAAAAGTTCTATAAGTCTTAAGAGGCCAAGATGGAATGGTAGTTGTGATCGAGCTATGGTATTGAGAATTGATGAAGTGTGGAAACTATATTATAACCAAGTTACCCTATATTGACTAAGACAATTGTATATCACTCACTATGATTAACTAGACTATTAATGAGGCCATAAAACTAGAATTCTGAGGTATATAGAAGATTCTTGAAGTCATTTTGAGCACCAAACATTCAAGTTTTAAGAGAGAAGAGTGAATTCAAGCATTTCAAGAGCATTTTGTAGAGATTTTAAAAAGATTCAAAGTGTGTTGTCAATATCGCTATAAATTGTGAAAAATTTGTGGTTGTTGATTTTTGTAGAAGTTCATGATCAAAATCCTAATTTGAAGAAATGAAAACCTATTCATTAACAAGTGTGAAGAAGAAAGGACAAGATATTAGTAATGCTCAATTATTTAAGAATGATGCATGTCCCCTATCTAAGTACAAGGCAGTCCTTGAAATTGTGATGGGTGATTCCTTGGGTGCCCTATCGTTGGTTCCATCAAGAGTGATTATGATTCATGACATAAGGTCATGCTATGTGTGTAAGGTTGGAGAAGTGGGAGATTATTGGGTGAGATTGGTGTATGAGAAGTTGTGTGAAGAAGTGCTGAAGGAAAAACATAAGCATAACATTGAGAAAGGGTTGACTTGTGCCCTAAATGTCCCCAAGAACTTCAAGGTTGAATGGATTAAGATAGTGCCAAGCAGGATTGAAGATATACAATTATGGCTGGAGGATGGACTAGTGAGGATCACTAAGGAAATCATCTGCAAAGTGACTGGTTACCCTATGATTGATAGAAATAAGACTATGAGATGCCAAAGTCAAGATGTGATTGAAGCAAATGCTTTAGCAGTTTGAAATAAGAGGGGATTGAAAATGTCTGAAATTGTTGATCCACAAATTGAGTTTGGAGTAAGAGTCATTATGTACAAATTTTATTAGTTGAGCTGACCTGATAATGTCTCATGTGTTGCAGTTGATTAGGCATGGAAAATTGTGAACAAAGATCATACTTAAGATCTTGTTGAGCTTCAATGGACAAAATTTGCAGAAAATCTATCAACCATAAGGAAAGCCAAAAACACAATGTGTAAGTTTGGATCTTTCATTATCTATATATTATTCTATATTAAAAATTATTTTCCTACAATTGGAAATGTTGTTTGGGAAAAAGGTAGACATCTTACACAACAAATAAATGATTTTATTCGTTAGTTACGAAAAAACTTTGATAATGTGATGGATGAATATTTTGAGTAATTTAAACAAAAGATGAAGAAGAGGACCATAATTCCTAAATTATTGGTTGACAAGTACTATGATGATGTTTATTTTTTGGTAGATACTGATTACACATATGTTCAAGATGTGATTTCTATGGTAGTATGGTTAAGACCCTTACCCTGTGAAGTCAACATAGATGAAGTATCTACAACAATTACTACACTATTGGCAAAGAAGGTTGATAAGGACGTTGAACCTTTTGGAAAGTAAAAGGTTGCAAAGTACAAAATTACAATTGAATTGAAAACTACCACAATGAATAAAAAGGGGAAGAAGATGATTAAGAACTTGGTGAAGACACTAGGTGAAGGAGCTAAACAATAAATGCATTTACAAATGACACAAGGAAAATGTGAGGATAGGTCTAGTAGTGAAGATGATGATGATGAAGGAAGTGAAGAGGATGAGGATGAAAATGAAGAAAATAAGGGTAAAGAGATTGTAGTAGCCGAGCCAATGAAAAAGAAGCAAAAAAAAATTATAATTGTCAAGCCCAAAGTCAAGGAGTGCTTGAATAAGGTAGTAAATAAATCTACTCCTACTACTCCTAGTCAGACAAGACCAAGAACAAGGGCAACCACCACTACAACTAAGACCAAGCCACAAAAGAAGGGAGTGACAAAAATTATTATAGTAGGTAAAGGCTCTAGTTCAATAAAGAGAAAGCCTACTACAACCAAGGCAGAGCTGAGAAAAAAAATGAAGAAACTAAGAAGAAGACTCATAGTTGATAATGAAAAAGAAGATGGTGATAAGGATGAGTCTGATGATGTTAGTCATTATAGAGTTGTTGTACATAAGCCTCCTAAAAGCATTGACGAGGTAACAAATAGTGTTGGATTATTATGTTTTCAATTTATTGAGTATGAGAAGTTAAATAAAACTGATAAAGCAAAGATGGAAGAAGCCCTAGTTGATATGATGACAAACTTCAAGACCACACCTTTAGAGATAAGGAACAATGTTCCTAATAAATTATATAAAATAATTGATGCAAAGTGGCAATATGCCATAATGATCGAGAGACAGATTAAGGAAGTTACATTAGCTCAAATCATGCTTGAATTGACAAAGAAGAAAATTGTATAATTTATGGACAAGTATAGAAACATATTTGTACCTAAATCAAGGGAATTCTTAGTTTTGAAGAATAAAATTGAAGACATTGTGCAAAAAAGGAAGTTAATATGAAAGAAGATTTTTTGATTGATACCTGAAGTGAAAAAGAAAGATAGAGCCAAGGAAAATGAACTTGAATAAGTTGAGTTAGATAATAAGAAGGATTACTATGATGAGAATAAGGATCTGGAGGATGCCATATGAAGAAAGGTTCAAGAAAGTGAATAATAGGAAACAGTCTCTATTGAAGACGAACCTATAGAAAATCCAAAGAATGAGGGTGTGTTGGTTGAGGAAGAATTGAAGGATAAGACTCCTATTCAAATTCCTACTACAAAGGTATTGCTTAATCGTAATCCCAAGTTGATTCAAACAAAAGAATATTAGAAGATAAATACACATGTATGTGCACAAATTTTAGACACAACACCAAATACCTCTACCTTTCCTGTATTTTTAGTCAAACAAAAGGTTAGTCAAGGTTATGCACAAGGTGAAGATGCCAAGCAATAGGGAAAGTTGACCAATACTATAGAAAATGAGCCACTTGAGCAAGTAAAGAAAGATGAGACCATAAAGGGTACAAATAACACAAAAGAAGAGAAAGGAGAGAAGAACTCTAATGACTAAGCATATCAATTTGCTACAATCAGTCAAAAAATTTCTTGAAGACCTCAGCCAAAGGGAAAAAAAGAGACTAGTAAACATAGTTCAATAGGTGAACTTCAAACTACTGCAAAAAATAAAATAGGTGTGTCAACACCTCAACAAAGTATATAGAGATAAATAGAGGAGAAGAAAGTAGGAGAAGAAACAAAGCAAGGTGATGTGACCCAAGAGTCACACAAGTTTAATCTAACATTTCAAACCCAAGGTTTGCAACTAACTATGGTGAGCTCAAGCACACTAGATTCTAAGGGTAAGAAGTTAAAGAAGAAGCATAGACACTCACCCCAGGTCATGAAAGGTAAGCCGATTACCTTAGATGAAGATATTGTTATACATGACTGGGATAAATCTAATTTGAGTGAAGAACTTGAATGAGAACATTGAGTGAATTGTATGCTAGAAAGGCTAAGAAAGCTAAGCTTAGACGAGAACATCAAGAAAAGAAATTTTGTATGATATCAAGAATATTTTCCCTTGAAATTATAATTGTTACTGATTTGGATGAATAAGCCCCCATTCTTGAACAATTGGTGAAAATTGTTGATAAGACCAATGAGCCTAACATTGATATTCAACATAAGTTGATTGAAAGAGTTGAAAGAAAATATGACAATAAGGTCATGGAGAAAGTGCCAGCCAAGATAGCCATAAAGATGGTTGAACTTTCTAAACAAGCTAATGATGCTAAAAAGGTGATCTATGATATTAATTCATTGTTTGGGAAGCTATGTTATGTTCCAACATTTACAACAGAGATACGAGATAAAATGGACAAAATAGATGTTGATCCATGTTGGAGTGCAACTACATTGACCTAGGATGCAACTTCAAGTTCAATTCATTTGTCCAAGTTAAGATTTTTGCAAGGAAAGCAATATGAAGTCATGCAAGAAGAGAATAAACTAAGAGTTGAGCTACCGACTATTCAAGCTTTGGTGACTCCACATTTGGAAATCATGCAAAAACATCTCAAGATTGCTAAAGATCTAATTCAAAGTAATAAAAAACTATCCATAGTTGATAATATGATAAATCTTGCAGGTAAATTGGAGATTTGAAGACAAATTCTTGATGGACTAAAGACAAATTGGAACAACATAATGTAAATGATTTTAAGGTCCCACAAGCAATTTTTTTTGAGAAGTATAGTATACTTCCTAGCCTAGAGTTACAAACAAGAAAAATGGTGGAAAAAACAAGGGGAAATGAATGAATAAGGTATGATCAAAGGTGTTACCAAACATAACAAATATGAAAATTTTATAATTTTGGTGTGTATACTAAAAGGTTTTGAAAAATATTTTGAAAATTTTAAGTATATAAGTCCATGTATCGACTGAGTTATCTTTATAGAGTATATTCTAAGGGGGAGTACTTGTATTTCAGTTTTGTTATGTAAAGTTTGATCATGACAAAGTGTTTTTGCCTCTAATTTCAAAGGGGGAGATTTTTGGTCCTCAAGACAATCATGGTATTGTTAGTTGGTACGAAAAAGTTAGTCATGTAATAGAAAAGGTTGGTCAATTGTCACTATGAATGAGTCATCCTATACAGGGTGAGCAATATATTTAAGGACTTGTATATATTTCAATTTGTGTTGAGTAGTAGTTACTGTCGAGTAAGTCAGAGGTCACTATGTACTCCAATATTAGTCAAGTTGTCAAGATGAAGCATGCAATTTGAGTTCATTCTTATGTTGAGTCTGATAGAGATTGAGTGAAATATAATATGCCAAGCAAAGTTGAAGCTAAGTGACAATATGCAGATTAGAAATGGCTGAGCATCGAAAAGTTCAAGTGCCAAGCTAGACAATTTTGATATGATTGTTTGTAATGACACAAACATTGAGGTAACCCATTTTTGTTGTTGCAGAGATGCTTTTATATGATCAAGGAGTTAGTTATAGAGGTGATTACACATTCCAGTGAGGATTATTAATCCCTATGCAAATAGTTTAACCACTTAGAAAATTGTAAGGACTAAGCATCAAAATGAATGAATCTAGATCATTGATCTTGATCTAGAAGTTTCACCTAATGGCTATTTAGGAAGGGTTTATGACCTAGTTTGCGTGTGTGTAGAGCATATGTGATTAAGTGTTTGGTTTTATGTGAAGTATGAAGGTGAATAAGGAAGAAAAACCAAGAATTGTAGAGAAGCAATGAAGTGCAAAGTTAGTGACAAATTAGAGCAGATAAGTAATCAATAACTGTATAGAGGAGATATATTATTAGCATTGCAGTGAAAATTGAAGGATTAGGTATTGATACATTCTAATAAGTGTTTTAAGGTGTAAATCTCTTAACAAAGTGGTTTTAACAGACCTTTTTAAATCTCTTAACATAATACTCACTTAGTTGTGAGGTATAATCCTTTAATTAGGGTATACTAAATAAGTCTTGTAAATATCTTAATAGGGTAGACCCCTCATAGGATAGATCATCAAATGTGATCAAAATAGTAGCCCTAACAAGTCAACTTTGTTGCTGTAGTAGTGAAGATTTTGTGGGTTTCATCCCCACTGTGGTTTTACCTTCAGTTTGGAGGGTTTCTGCATAACCAAATCTTTGAGTCATGTGTTATGATTTGTTTATGTGCTATGAGTGTTAGTCATGCAAGTAGGTATTATATATGATATTACTATTGACATTAAGGTCAATTTTTCAATTAGTGACTAAACACTTAGTCAGTTAGTTTCATTGCTACCAAAATCTACAGTTTCTACTGAGCTTACCATACTTCTAGTAGTGTCAACCAAGTGTTTTAGTTGCTATCGAGTTTCATAGTATCTATCAAGCATCTGAGATAGTTTATAGTATTGCCTAAGCATAACAGAGTCTATTGAGCTTTTTAGTGTAAGTGATGAAGATCTTAGTGTTAACCAAGTATATCAATGTCTATCGAGCTCATAGTGTTACCAAAGTGAGTTTAGTGTTGATTGAGCATTGTAGTATCAACCAAGTGATTCAATATCTATTGAGTTTTTCAATGTTCATCGAGTCATAGAGTGTCGAATAATTTCCTACTACTTGAAGTGATTAGTATGGACCAAGCTTCAATGTTAACTGCGTGCCAGAGTATGTTGAGTGTTGATAGTGTTTGCCGAGTGTCAGAACATCGTTGAGTTGTGTTCAAAACTTGAGTTACAACAGTGGGCTGACTTTGTGAATTATGATGAATTTGGTATTGTAGCCAACTCTAGAAGGTAATTAAGTAGATTGATATATATGTGATACATTGTATCATATCCAAATGGAATGTAACAAGTATATGAACAAGTAAGATGCATATGAGTGCGAATTGAAGAAGGCTACAAGTAGTATAAGGAAAAGTAGAGCCTTATCTATCAAAATCAAGTGATCATTGTAATTCAAGGAATCTCATTCAACAAATCAAAGTTACAAATTAGAGATCAATCATTGGTTCATCCTAATAGGTGCATTAGTCAAATCCTTTCACAAGGTGGAATTAATAGTCTCATTCCAAAACTCCTAATAGAGTTCATACTTTGTTGTATGTTTATAAATCCTTTAACAAGGTGGACCTACTTATTGCTCCTAATAGGGTAGATTACTAGAAGTGGTTAATTGTAAGCCTTAACAAGCCAACTTGATACTATCATAATGCTTGTGGGTATCATCCCTACCCTAGTCTTACTTTCTATTTTGGAAGGTTTTTGGGTTACCATATCTTGTGTCAAAGTGTTATGAATATTTTATTTCTTTTAGTATTTTATACATGCAACTAGATTAGATTATGTGGTGATGGTTTAATTCATGAATTAATTTTAAATTTTTATTGGTTCTTGATTCACCCCTCCCCACTCAGTAACCTAGTCTATATTACATTTCCAATGATTGGTATCAAAGATTTTGGTTCTCACATCAAAAGTTTAGTAGCTTGAGAAAAGATTAGAGGCAATGGAAGTCTATAGATTGGAAAAAGCTATTGAAAATGAAAAGTTGGATTTGCAGCTAGCCATGGATCAAATAAAAAAGGCAAAGGAGAAACTCTCTCAATCCTTAAAAAGAAGAAAAGATCTTGCAACATAGATGAATGACAATCTCTACACTGAAGAAAGAACTGAAGACATTTGTCAAGAAATAAGTTTAGATGAAGCTAATGCAACAATCACAGATCTACTTGACAAGAATCTTAACCTTCATGAAGAAGTCAAAAAGTTGAAAATAAAACAAGAAATCCAATCAATTAGATTATTTGAAGTCATAGAACAAAAGGACATAGATAATGAAGAAATAGAAGAAACGGACAATGAAATTAATCAACTATCGCTTCAACAATCAAATCTGATTGATCAACTCAATGATGCAAATCAAGAGCTTATCAACTTAAGGAAATACAAAAAAATATTCAAAAATGATCTCAACATAGAGAAGTAGACCAATGAGAGGATAATGAATTCACAAGAAAGCATGAATCAATTGGATAAGAAAACTTAATTTAGACACAAAGGCAAAGCTAGATTAGGATACACAGAAGAAGATGAATCATCCCAACAAGGAGCTCAAAAGAACACAAGGCCTACATGTAGTCATCGCGTAAAGATATGACATACATCAAACAAGTGTTAGAGTAATGGTAAATCAAAGTTCAGTGGAAAGTGTTATAGTTGTAACAAACTAGGACATAGAGCTGGTGAATGCACATAGAAACCCAAGTTTGTAGGAAAATATCACAATTGCAACAAACAAAGACACAAATCTTCAGAGTGCAAGACCAAGAAATGGAACCCAACAAAACAAATTATTAAAGTTATATTTGGTTGGGATTACAATACATGGCAGAAATGTCACTATTGTGGTGATTTTGGGCACATTGGAGAAAATTGCATAAAATATCACACAAGGAAGAGAGATATTGCAAAGAGATGTTTTCTATGTATATAACTTAGAGATGTTTCCAAGAAATATATGAACAGAGGAAGAATTGAAGATGAAAAGAAAGAAAAGGCTGGAAATATTAGAAAACAAATGAGGTAGCAATGGGTGCATAAATTTCTAGAGAATGCAAGCCAAAGTCATGAAATTGTTGACACCCAAGTCAATGAGTTGGGTGACTCAACCATTTCAACTTAGAAACACATGGAGATTACTAGAACTGAGATTTAGAAGAAGACATCCCATACTAGTTTTGGTTAGCAAGCAAGATATCCATATCAACATTCATGATGTATAAGGATCACCAAGTGAAGATGACAGCTAAAGACCTTACCAAGCAAGGTCAAGTCGTAAGACCTTACTGAGAAGGTTGGGATGCATAACCTTACCAAGTTTAGATTGAGTGGTGGCAATCTTACTGAGTTCAAAGTTCTCTCTAACTTGGTAGTTCCTACCGAGTCAAGAGACCTTATTGAGTTGAAGGTGTCTTCTGAGAATTGAAAACCAAACTTAGTGGAGGATAACATATCATCGAGAAAACATTTGTATGAAGCATTAATGGTGATCATAAAGATAGAGTTTTTGTTAAAAGGAGGAAATTGAATGTATTGTTCACCGCAAATTTTTAGAGCTTAGAGAAAATAGCAATTTTAGAGCCCCTATGCGATTCAAGCAGTTGTTGTTGAAGATTTTTCTCATGTTTGAAAGTTTAATTGAGAAAAATGGCATCTCCCAATAGTAAGGTGAAAAAGGGTTCATATATGTTGGTTTGTGGATTTGATTGTAATGTTCCCGTGTTCAAGTTGAGTCCAACAGTTGTAGAGGCACTTGACCTTACTAGAGCGCAATCTCAAATTCCACCAAAGGTACTTCTTATACATGACATTAGGTCATTTTATCATTTCTCAATTCAAGAATTGGGAACCTTAGAGATGAACTAGACATACAATGATCTATATGCGGATGGTGTTTTAAAACTTGAGCATAAACATATGGAGATGAAGGATTTGACACATTCTACACATGCTAAGGGATTTCCAAGGAAAATGGATCATATTCATCCTAAGCCGAGTCCACAAAATGCATTTGTGGTTGGATCACCCTATCTAGATTACAAAGAAGATGATCCATAAGATAACTGGGTTTCCAATGTTGAAAAATGCAAAGACCATGAAAACCCTTGGTTGGGTTGAATTGTCTAAGAGAACTCTTGCTGAGTGGGATGGAAGATGCATGAAGCTAAGTGGTGTCACAAATATGGAGTCTACAGTGTTTGCCATGTAATTCAGTAGCCACCGAGCACTACAGTTCCTACCAAGCATTTCCATGGTTACCAAGTGAATTCAGTCAGTGTGAAGTCTAGCAGTTCAACCTAAGCACCTTAGTGGTCACCAAGCTTTGCAGTTTCTATTGAGCTAGTAGTTCATGTAAAGTGAAGTTAGTGTTAATTGAGCTGTAGGATGATTAATGTTTATCAAATTACACAGTATCTATTGAGTCACCACTACAGACCGAGTTCAAGACTACTCTGAGGTGATTAGTATGGATTGAGCTTCTACTTCTACCGAGTGCATGACGATGCCGAGCAATAAGAGTGGACTCCGAGTATCATAACTTCACCAAGTTAGTCTTTAGAACCCAAGTATCTACATATGGGCCGACTTTGTAATTTTGTAAATTGGATTGGTATATATATGTAATGTATTGGATCATATCCAATGTAGTATGAAAGATAATGAACATGTAAGAATGTGAATATGATCAAGCAACAGATAAAGTATATTGAAGGCCGTATCAAAAAAGGAGTAGAAAAGACATATCCATCACAAAAGGTGATCAATACTTTAAATAATCTCTATTAGCAATTTAGTTGTGAGTTAGAGATCAACTGTTTCATCCTAATAGGTGAATCAGTCTAAATCCTTTCACAAGGTAGACTTAATAGTCTTTCTTAAATCTCTTAACAGAGTGCATACTTCATTATGTGTTTGTAAAACCTCTAACAAGGTGCACCTAGCAGTCCTAATTGCTCCTAATAGTGCAGATCATTAGAAGTGATCAATGTAAGCCTTGACAAGCCAACTTTATGCTATAGTATTGAAGTTTTGTGGGTATCATCCCCACCCCAATTTTACATTCTATTTGGAAGGTTTCTGGGTCACCAAATTATTGTGTTCAAGTGTTATGAATATATTATGTTTTTAGTTTCTCATGCATGCAATTAGATCAATAGATGATAATTGCTATATTACTATAAAGTGCTAAATTTGATAAAGTTTTAGAGGTTACTAATTTACCCCTCCCCTCTTAGTAACCTAGCATAGTCTTAAATATTTCCAACACCTGATTTATCCCTCCCCTCTCAATAACCTAATCTATATTACATTTCCAACAATTACATTGCATTATTTATGTGTTTAGTTTATGGTGATGTTGAGATAAGGGCTAATGGTGAAGTTACTAGTTTTAGTTGAATGTTTTAAGTGTTAAAGTTTAAATAGATTATGATTCACCTCCCCTCTCAGTATCTTAGTTTAGCATAAGATTTCCAAAACTTGACATGTCCAAAAATTACTTTTCTCATCAGTCGTACACCCTTGGCATGATGCCAAGGATCTTTGCCTTTTTCTTGCACACACAAGGGAGTAACAACCTAGACAGGGATGCACAAATTGGAACACTGAAGATTGAAACAAAAACACAGGGTTTCTCTCAAATGAGACAAGGAAAAAAATGAAAGGAGGGGACCCAAATTTTTTCTCACAAAAAGTAGGGATGGGTATGCATGGCATAACACACCTTATGATCCACCTTAGTCCACCTTTACATTGTGCCCACCCTTTGCAAACATCATGTCAATGTTATCTTTCCTTACATTATTTATAACATTTATAGATTAAAGTAGGAAATGCTCTTGTTGCGTGTGAAAGCTCTATTTAGTATTGTATCATTATCATGATAGATGCTTGTACCTTAGTATTCAACATTTCTATTATATTTATTGGAAGATTTCTAGTTGAAACGTAACACAAATTCATGCAACATTACTACCCTTATTCATGTACACTTGAAGCCTTAGAATTTATATGAAATGTATTTATCCTATATATGATTTTTTTTTTGGCATAGTCATTACTGTATTCCTAATCTAATGTATTATAAGTGATAAGTAAATGGTACTATCAGATACCTCTATTTTAGCTATTACGAACAATTTTTGACACATGATTGGGATGGGGTTTCATAGAAGACCTTTCCTCTATGGTAGGTATTTCACCAAGTCTTCTTCTTCCACCTTTCCCTGGAGCACAACCAAAAGAGTGCTTTATGGATCTCTTTTCTCACAAGCCTTCAAACTTGAATTCTTCACTCATAATTTCAAAGACACCTTCTTCAAAGGTTACTCTATCCTTCCAAGAGCTTTGAATGCCCCAAAAAATCATATAAAGTCCTAGGATTTAAATCAATGTTGATGTCAATTTGTGCTTTAGGAACAAGTTCCCAAAACAAGGCCAAAGTATGAGAATTTTCTTCAAACTCTTTCAAATCATCATAACTCATTCCATAGGCTATTTCTATGAGGATTCAACCATTCATTGGGTTCCAAGACAACCACATTCCAATTATCCCTTATTGACCTAGTAGGCAAATCTAGAAGTAATTAGGTCATCCTAAAAGTAAATTTGAGCATAAATCTAAAACCTTCCAAGTATCTAGGTGAAAAAATTAGTGTTTGGTATTCCCTTTTAGGTTTTATATTAGTTATAGGGTATTTATTTTCAGACATATGGGGCAGTTTAGTCTCCTCTATAAGGTTGATTAATTTTGGAGATATAGCGCATTTATTTTTTGTTATTTAGGTTTGGTCCTTTCTTCATCTTGGACCATATTGAACAAGTGTTAAAAAGGTTCTTTGATGCTAATAGACTAGGTTGGGTAATATTTGCAGACTGTTGCATCCTATATTAGAAACCTTTCCATTATGTTGGTGTATCTTGGGGGTAAAAACCCCTCAATATACACTAGAAGGGGAACCTTCTTGGTCTTTGATATTTCACTCTCTTGAAGATTTTTTCTCTCTTTAGGCACATAGTATGTTTGAAGTTATTGTTTATTTTTAAATTCTTGGATAAACAACAATTTATCTAGAAAATATTTTTTATTTTATGGTTAATTCAGATGATTTTATATATACTATAAAAAACTAATCCATAGCCATTTTTGTCCTTTTAGATTCTTTGCATTTCATTTTAGATTCCCTCTTTCTCAAAAAGGATATCTTTATAAAGCACAAACAAGTCATTAGGATAATATAGGTGGGTAAGTATACCAAGATGGTGTACAAAAAAGTGGACACCACCCTCCCCCCCCCCCCCCCCCCCCCCCCCCCCAACAAAAAAAAGAAGCAAAATTTTCAATAACCCAATCAGGTTTCTAAAAAATCGATTGGGCTATATGAAATTTCAAAAAGCGGCTAGGCTTGGTTACCAAGCCTAGAAAAAATACAAAAAAACAAAACCTGATCAAGTTTCTAGGATGAAAAATCTATTCAAAACCTGATTGGGTTTTGAAGAAATAAAAATAGGCTCCACTCTGGAAGCCATAACTTTCACATCCGAACTCCAATTGACTTCATTTGAAATGTGTTGGAAAGATATTGAAGAGATCTACAATATTATGTAACTAAAACAATAGTAAGAAATTGATACTTTCTTTTCCATCCATTATAATAAATCATGGTCTAAAATAAGTAGTCATTATTTTCCAAACACAGGGCGAATAGGCAGGTAAGAGTATTATGATGGTTTTTATCTTTCTATCATCTCTGTCACTCCCTCTATTCATTTCTCACACAAAAAATCATTCACTCATTCACTCACTAACTCCTAATCTCTCTCTCTCTCTCTCTCTCTCTCTCACACACACACACACACACACACACACACACACACACACACACACACACACACACACACACACACACACACATTCCCTTGTCTCCCTTACTCTCTGTATCCTATCCCCCCCCCCTCTCTCTCTCCATATTTCTCACTCTCTCTATCCTATCCCCATGTCTCTCTCTCACTCAATCTTATCCTATCCCCCCCCCCTCTCCCCATTCTAACCCATTCTCTCCATATTTCTCACTCTCTTTGTCCATGTAAAATCCCCTCTCACTCTCTCCATCCTATCTCGCTATCTCTTACTCTCTCTTTCTCTCTATCTCTCTCACTCTCTCTCTTATCCTATCCCCTACTCTCTCTCTCTCTCTCTCTCTCTCTCTCTCTCTCTCTCTCTCCCTCTCCCTCCCTCCCTCCCTCCCTCTCTTTCTGATCCCTAATTCCTAACCCCCCTCTCTCCTTGACCTCTAATCCTTGTATTGGGAACTTCATGTAGAGAGAGTGGGGGGGGGGGGGGGGGGGGGGGGGGGGGGGGGGGGGGGGGGGGGGCTTAGGGATTACTTGGTGAGAGACAATGTGTAAGGGTAACAAGTTAGACAGAGAGAGAGAGAGAGGTTATTAATTAGTTAAAGAATGTGAGAGGTTAGGAAAAGTAAGAGATATATCGTAGGATTTATTTAGTTAGTGAGTGATCGTGTGTATGTGGTTTTGAGAGAGAGATAAAATTAACACTATGTAAGCATTCATGTTTACCTATTGATTATGCATTTGGAAAATAATGACTACCTATTTTAGATTATGCTTAATTCAAATTGATGGAAAATAAATTTTTATGACATAGGATTGATTTATCTACATCATGTTGTAGATCTCTTCAATATCTTCCCAACACATTTTGAATGGAGTCAATCAAACTCTATAGTGAAAGTCATGGCCTTTGGAGTAAAGCCTACTTTTAGTTCTTTAAAACCTGATTGGATTTTGAATAACCTAATCAGGTTTTGAATGCAATTTTTCATTTCATAACCCAATCAGGTTATTTGAATCCTAGAAACCTGATCGAGTTATGGTTTGGTGACAGCATTGGGAAATGACCCAAAGGCTTGGGAGACTATTTTCCCTCCAATTTTTTTCCTTTAGATATTTTTCCATCTTCTAAGATGAATTTTTATCTTTTCCTTCATGTGGTTTTCTAATGGTGGAGTGGGTATATCTAAGATCACCACCATAATCTTACACATCTTCTTAGCTTTCTAACCATATAAATTTTTCTTTTTTTGGACAACATTAACATTGTAAACTTTAATTACTTTTACCAATGCCTTGACATTCCTCACAGACATATGTCTACCATTTTTTTAATAACATTTTATATACTTAATCAAATTCAAAATAAATTATATATTACTATTCTACACTTGATTCTATACACTTTTTGAATTTTTTTTTCATTTTTGATTATTTTGATGCAAGTTATGCTCAGCACATGAACGGGTACTAAAATATAAATGAAAGTTGAATAACACCAAGGCCATGCAACTATGACATAAATATGATGTGGAGGAATAATGTCACTTTTTTCCCTATTGCATTCACAAAAGATTGTAAAAGATTTAATAAATGGAAATCTATCACAAGGAAAAATGTGAAATTCTTGATGTACTTTCTTCATGTTAGATAGCCCCTAGGTATGACTAGATTGCTCAGTTTATGAAGAAAGATCAAGTTGGTTTATGAGAGGAAATCAAAATATCAATCTCAAATTCATTAAGCCAAATGATCCATCTGACAAAATATCTGATTTAGACATCACTCCTGATTAATTTGGCTTCAAGCCTTTACTTCTATTTGTAAAGAAAGGAAGGATCATTAATAAATTATTTCCTTCATGTTTATGTGTAGGATGAAAAGGTTGATCAATAATTATGTTATTTTATATAACAATGGGTGTTTTAATATTAATAAGTGTCATATAAAGAGCAACTGAAAACATTTTCATGTGTACTACTAAACTTTAAAACATTAGTTAGTATGAGTTAAATTTCATTTTTGAATATGGAGCATATTTCTCTCCTTTTTAACAACTTGATCGTCAAGCTCAATTTCAAGTACTATATACAAGGACTTCACAAGAATAAAGCTTTAATTAGGAAATCAAGAGCAGGCACTAAAATTGGTTAAAATATTTTTAGGAAAATCTGTAAGGGCTATATCAAGGATAGCTATCCATCTTTGATCTTTGGTGCCCAATTGATATGTGTCTTTAATTTACATAATCTTGGGCCTCATGACCTCTTACCCACCAATAATAATGATGATGATGTTTAAGAAAAAGTACTCAATTTTTTAAAAGAATTTGTATGTCATGCTTTCCTTTGTATTAAATTCAAATGTTACAGTTTAAAAATTGTCTTTTTTACACTAATCTTCTCGGACTTGATTAAATAACATCTAATTACAAGTACTTTTATATAATCAAAATGACTAACATTAATTTCAAAAGAATTCTACTTATTTTTCACCCTCTCATTTTAATTTTTAATTTTTAATTTTAATTTTTCACCCTCTTCTCATTACCACTATCTTGACTATGCTTTTTTTCCCCTCCAAAGTAGAAATGCTAAGAACTCGGGGCGGTTTGTGTGTCTTGTTTGGACTTTCTCAGCCTAAAAGAATTAAAACACTAAACATAATTAGAAAATTTTAATAGATGAGAGAAAATAAAAGCGGGATCTACCATTCACAATACCCTAAACCAAAACTCACGGAACCGTTTACCCCTGGCCTTTGGTCCGTTGCATTGCACACGTATTCATGTAATTTGAAGAACAATCATTACGCGGCGAAAGCAACGAGTATATTGTCTATATGACGGAAGGAGATGTACTGAATTTCTGTGTATTATTTATTATTTATTCTGGGAAATTTACAGAAGAAATGCAAGGTCCGCTTTTCCAGCACTTACCATGCATTCTTAGCACCTCGTTTACCTTAATCTTTGTTTTGACCGTGCATTCGCAGTCCAGGAGCAAGCACAGTTTAGTGACCGCACCAATCTGCAACATTTCATCAATCACTCGCTTTGAAGGAGAGAATTTACAGAGAGACCAGAGAATCCTGACGGCTTTTTCCGTTGCCACGTGGGAAACTATCAATATCTTCTTAGACACCGCAGGGATGCCCATTGCGTGGTCCGCCATGGCAGCCCTCCCTTCTGCGCATCCACACAACACGTCGAGAAGACGTAACATCCTCTCGCAGTTGCCTTTTTTCTGATCAGGAAGCAATTCGATCAAGGCAGAGACTGCCCCTGCCTCGATGGCTTTCATTGTGTGGCGTCGGCTGTTGGAGGCCATTTCAGTGAGCATTTGGAGGGCAGCCACGGTGGCCTCGTGGCATACCTCATCTGTCAGCACTTGTAAAAGTCCTTCAATGAACTCATCGTTGGCGTTCATGACAAGTCGCTCAAGGCCTTTCCTTGACACCGTCTGTAAGAGCACGGTGGAATAAAAGCGTGCGTTGGAGGTGCCTCTCTTGAGAATGGCCGCGAGGGAGGCCAGGCACTTCCGTGTGGCGATGGAATCGAGCGTCTGGTCTAACAAGGGAAGAGAGTGAAGAATCCCCAAGGCTTCCTCGCAAGCGACTGCAGAATCGTAGCAGCAACCCTCTTCTTCATCACTCTCTGCGAAATAGCTTTCAATGATGGAGATTAGGGCAACCGGCGGAACGGACAATGCGATGAACCGCCTGCTGCTCTCGCTCTCATCGGCCACAGATCTGAGCTTCTTCAACGCTTTCAATTGATTTGATTTCATGTCTTCCAGCAATTTATTGAGGCGATCTGTATCGAGCGGCGGCCGGGGCGTAGAAATCCGCTGGACTCCTGCCGAGGAGTTGAGAACGCACCAGTGTTGGATGAGACGGCGCAGTGTGTGGTTGGGTGTGAGGTCGGTGTTTTGAAGGGGTTGCTTTGTGAGAGGGCAGGTGTTGTTCCCCATTGCGAACATCCACTTCTCAATGCTCTGCCTGTCGTAGGTCGCACCAGTGCAGAGCGTGATGGGGTCATTTATCAGTTGCATAGATATCGGGCACAGGAAATACGGAGGGATTTCTAACTCTGTGGAATCCATATATGCTTCCACGCACCAAACTAATGGGGAGAGCCGAGTGTTGGGTTTTCTCTACAAGGCGAAGCAATTGTGGATTTGAAATGTGGAAATGTGGTGTGGTGAAAGAAGAGGCCACGGATGCTTTATATAGACTCGTTTCCAGCTAGGAGAGAGGAGCCATGTCAACGGAGGTTGCAACAGGGTGTAGTGTCAACACGAAATGAGGCCTAGTCGTTCGCTAGTCGGATGACACAGTCTGTTGCAACCGCCGACCTTCTCGAGGCGCTGACTTTTTTTTTTTTTTTGGTATTGGGGGTGGATTCTTTGTTGCCCGGTAAGCCTTGAAAGTTTCGTAAACCTTATAAAAATTAATTTAAACATGTGAAGGATACAAACTGTCACTCTTCAACATTTGAAAGCTGCGAATGCAACGAACCAAAAATTGTCAAACTTATGACTATGAAAGTAAAATGATAATTATTCATGAATGATATAACTGTTGAATGAGTGACAGATTTATGATTTTAAATTAATAATTAATAGTTTGATGAGTACGATATATTTTTAAAGCAAGTTCAACTCTGATATTGCTATCACGATTCATTTAGTTTTGAGTCAAATTTATTAATCCATATTTCATGAGTAGTCATTTATAAGAACTCACTTCTTACGAAGAATAAATATAACATTTGGCACTAAGTACATCTAGGTGATGCTCAAAGAGGTGAAACACCATGACTTTCCAAGATGTCATCCCAATATTGATCTCATAGCTAAATAATATCTATTGAACTTTATTTTAGAGTTACTTTGTAGCAATATAAGATCGATGTGTGATACAATTCGAGGAGAAAGGGAGAGATGAAAATATAGAGATCAATATGTGGTATGGATTGAGCAAGGATGGGGAAAGTGTCGAGAGAGAGAGAGAGAGGAAGAAAGAACAAATATATGAAAGAGAGGGAGAAGGAACAAGAAGGATAGGTAAAGGGAGAAGAAGAAAGGAGAAGAGGGTGAGATACTTCAATATATAGAAAATGAGAGTTGGGGAGGAGAGATGGAGAGAGATTAAAAAAGATAGCTCGATGTAAAGAGATAAAAATAGAGGTAAATTAGAGAAAATTTAAATATCTATAAAACAATTGTTTGATTTATTAACTATATTTTGAAAAATAAAAAAATAAAATAAAATTTATGACTAACTTTATTCAATTAAAATTTTTTTTTTTCTCTAATTTCTATTTATCTCAAATTGTTTAGACATACCAAATGTTAATCACTACAATAGCATTCAAAATACAAGAAATCTATCAAGGAATTGGAAAAATATCCCTACGAAAAATTTATGAAAAGATAAAAATTCCACATGTAAGTGAGGCCTATGAAATTGAAACCATCTTTCATGGTCCTCATGAATAAGCTTACACATAACTGCAATTTCTCATGATATTAGTCACTTTAATAGTCAACCTTCAATAGTCAACCTTCTAGTTTGGAATTTCACTCCAATAGTCAACCTTCTAGTTGGAAGTTATGTCAAAAACTTAATTAACTTGGTTAGCCAACCACCCTATTCAATTCTTCTACAATATATACAAAAGAATATTTCTCAAAGTTTATGAGAAAGTGTAAAAAAATTGGTTAGCAAGTATAGAAAATTACCAAAATACCTCTTGAACATTTCTTTTATTTAAAAGGGACACCAAATTCGTAGAATCCATTTAAGATAAAAATCTTCCCCATCCTATAGTATAATTTTTTCCCAATGCTTTGAGAATTTCTTAAGCTTCTATTTATTTATTAGACCAACATCCCATAAAGACAAAAAAATTAAATGGGGAACCATCACAATTATGGCCAATTCCCTTATTTGTGTATCGCCTACATTTTCTCTTATATAAACATCACTATCACTTTTTGAGAACTCTAGAAGGATGAAGACCTTATTTTCCATACTTGTTAACTTAGTATTTATAATTGGTTTTAATATAAAGAGACCAAAAGTCTATCTCTAGGCTATTAACAATTTTCCAATTCAAGAAATTGAGGGGTTCCTCCAAGTTAAATTTGGCCTAAAAAATTTCCTTAATCATACTTTCAAATGTAAGTCACACTTGTGAAAATGTATACTAAAACCCTTGAATTTTATTTTGGATACAGTCCAACCTAATTTACTAAATCATTAAAAAGGGACCAAAACTCCCAACTAATGAAAATACAATAGGCAAAAGTGGTAGGGCAAGCCATAGTACACATTTTGCATAGCTTCCTCCAAAGACACCATGATCGTTTAGATAATGTCCATTGATGGAAAAAATATGAGTATTGTATTTTTCAATGCTACCATAGAAAAAGCACATATGTGATCTTTGAAAACCTCTTTTCGTTTGACTCAAAAACTATACAGTTAAATGGTGGTAACAATATCACAATTTGACTTGTGGTGGAAAAATATCTCCTACTTATCAACCTCCTTTTGTTATATTATCTTAGGTGAAACATTTAAAAACTTTATACTAATGTCAACCAAATCAATTTCATATCCTTTAAAGGTGGCAACTACACCCTATCTTTGCACGCCAAGAGCTTGAAATCGAAGAATAATTGTATACACACCTTTTGAATCATGACCTCAAGACATAATATCACGCTCCTCTATAAAATAAGAACTTGATACTAAAATATAAACTAAACTAAAAACCACTTTTTAATTTTAATTTTTAAAATACATATATATCTCACAATACATTTTAAAAAATAAAACATTTATATATTTTTAATAAAAATTATTTATGATCTTAATTTCAAAACACAAATTCAAAACAACACATTACAGTTAGTAAATTGTACACCTTTTATTGTAAGAGACACATTTTGGAGTCTTTGATCAATATGATTTTGAGATATTCTTGGTTGGTTGTTGAGAACCAATGGATATGATGATTTATCTTGAGATATATTTTGGTTATTGAGAACCAATGGATACTTATGATTATCAGTGATGCCTTAAGTTGCCAATAGAGAATTGTTGTGGTCATGATTTTCTATAGATACTTTTTCAGATGCTCATGGAGATTTGATGATTCTTATCTTGGAGATTTGATGATTCTTATTATGGATATTTGATGCTTTTATGCATATTTGATGAATTTATTATGGATTATCTTTTATGATTTTGAGATTTGTGATTCCATGAGCTTAGGGTAGGTAATCTACTTGTAGTGTCGGGAAGTGGCTTGCAATGGGGGCTAGGGCCCTAAGTGGCTGCCAGGGTAACTCATTGTAAGTTTGGTTAATAAGTGATAACATTTACACACTAAATGGGGATTAAATGAACCTAAAATGATAATTGTTTTGATGTTCTCGCCCATGCCTTGAGTGCTTGTACAGGCTAGGATGGGAGTAGTGAGAACACATGGTTGCGACCGTGCATTCCGTAGTATGCCTCATCAGTATGAGAGGATACTAGTGGCCGCATGAGATTAGTATGGACCCGTGGAGTTTAGCTAACTACCAGGGTAGCTTGTACGTGATAGTTGCGATGACACTTTTTCGCTTGCATAGTAGGTTTCCTACATGTCATTGTGTGCCTCTAGGAATTAGATGTCGATTTTGTGTGATGGAACCTTTGAGTTAGTATACTTTTAGGATTCTTGGACTTATAGAGATTTGTGCTTCGTGAATTGATATCCTATTTAAGACTTGAGATTATCTCCTCAACACGGTGGGAGTGGACCACTTAGGTTCCACGCGGTCCAGTGGTAGTGTATTTTCACTCTTATCATTTGAGATCTGTCCAAGACACCGTGGCTGGAGTATCCTTGGTTGGTATTTATTCTTCATTATGTTCTTGGAGAATTATGATAGATAATATACCTTATGATGGATGTATTTACTGGTATGTTTCTTATATTGATGATTTGCTTTACTTTGCATATGTTGATGATTTATTATGCTTTACTTTGCATGTTAGTAGGATGTTTTAGGAGTGACATTCCTACTATGTTAATATCGATGATCTTTTCAGTGCTTTGGAATGTTACGCATGGAGGGATGGCTAGGATCTACGATGGTCTAATGATGCTATATACGGTTGGGAGGAACCATGCACTTAGTTATTTATGTTTTTGATATATGGTTATCTTTTGTGATGGATGTTTATATCTTTTGTGATGATGTATCATGCATGCTATGTGGTTTCATTTATGTTATTGCATCATGGATTAATATTAGATGATGATGATGTACTTTATTTACTTGGATGTTTATTCTTTTAAGCTTTTCATACCCTGTGATATGTACAGTGGATGATTGAGCTAAACTAAAATATAATTACAAAAGGACACTTTTATATTGTTTAAGTACATTAGATGTATCATTGTTATTTCATAAGGATGGGATGTTAGATGAATAGTTAACTTAGATGTGATACAACGTTAAGGGATCTTTAAAGAATGTAGCCTGTTATGTATATATGTTATGTTTATTTTCATTTGAATTGTTGCTATTGCTTCCGCAAATGTTATGAATTGTTTAATCTTTCATGTTAAAAAAAAATATTGTTTGGAAAAATTAGTAAAATTCTTTAGATCCCTTGGTGGGGCATTACATATACAAGATAAAAAACTAGTATTCAAACAGCAGGTTGGTTTGAATCTTAGTATAATGGCTCTAAACTAAAGAAGAGGGTGTCATTGAACATTGGACATCCAAAGAAAAACCACTTACAAGATTCATATGCCCTCGAGGTGACAGAAAACATGCATTCTTTCCAAACGACAACAATCTCTTTTAGTGTTGCAGGTGTAAACAGGATACCCCAATAGGTAGAAAATTTGTCAAATGTCAATTTCATCTTAGAAAGTCTAGAAAAGAACACAAGTTCTGGCGAGTCATGCAATAAATCCAAATCATCAGCAGATCATGATGCTACATTACAGATGGTGTCTCCAAGAACCAATGGTATTCAAACAAATAATGTCTTCTAGTCAAGTCATACCATAAGTAATTGATGCACATCGAATGGGTCTAGTAATAATGTTAAGAAGCAAGAATCTAAAATAAAGGGAATTGATTTTGTGGGTAATTTTAATGATATGGTTGTTAGACATTCTCGAAACTGTGATGTGAGCAATGATAATGAGAACTATATTGGTAGAAATTCTGAAGCTTATTCAAAAATTAATGGTAATAGATCATGAGAATGTCAAACATTCTACAAATGGTTTGACAGGTATTATTACTCGACATCATGCTACTAAACTTCCAAAAAATGATTCAAATGGTAAACTTGTAGCTGATGAGCATCTAGAGAATGGTAGTGTGGTCAACAATTCTATAGATAATGAGAGTGAGGTTGCTAAGCTCCTATCCCTGGAAGATGGTTCCTTATTTCAGGTGCTTATTTTTTGTATTAATGTTGAAGTGTATATGTTTGTTTTTGAGAAAATTGCTTTTAGTCCTAATGAATCTTTATATGTTCCTTTTGGCAGGGAGGCAAAAATGGTACTTTGCTTTGTAAGGGAAGGGAAATGAATGGGTCATGTGTAAAAGCTATGCATCCACATAGGTTGTAGAAATATAGTCAAGAAACTAAATGTATTTCTAGCCAAAAGTACCAAAAACACCATGAGGACAACCACTACCTCGTTAGTAGGAATAGATTAAAGCTTATGAAGCATCTTCCATGTCCTCGATTTTTACAAGCATCGTCTTTCAGGGGGCATTTTCTTCTAAGAGCAATGCATATTTTGAGGAAGAAACGATCTAATGAAAGGAAGAAATGCACAAAGTTACAGCTTAAGAAGGCTGACATTTTTCTTAAGTAGAAACAACAGGCTGAATATGCTTGTGATGGGGTCGCTGTGGCAGCGACGACAATTGGCATCGCCGCCACATCGGCCCCATTGCAATTCCTGCCATTAACGTCGCAATTGCGATGTTCTCCCCAACCATTGTGACGGACTTGGTGTTGCTACCACAGTGGTGCTGTCGCACTTGTAGCAGGTCGTCGTAGTTGTGATGGACATCAACGTCGCTGCCATAGTGACGTTGTTGCCAGATGCCGTCGCCACCCCTGCCAAAATTTTTCGTTGACATAGCAAATGTGACGTCCAAGGCAAGAATTATGATGGACATCGGGGTTGTCACCACAGCGACCCCGTCGCCAGATGCCGCTGCTACCCCATCGCAATGCTAGTGGCAGACGTCGCAATTGTGACATATATCGAAAGCATTGCGATAGGGTTCGTGTCATAATAAAGTGGTTTTATAGAGACAAAGAGGTGTCATAATTGTGACGATGGAGGATAGACGTCATAATTTGTGACTAAAAAAAATGACGTCTATTATTGTCGTAGTGGCGACACATTACGGTCGTAATTGTGACACTTAGCCGTCGCAAATCGATGCCAAATGTATTAGTGAGTGATTTAGTATCTATTGAGTTTCTTAGTGTTCATTGAGTCATACAATGCTAATCAAGTTCCTACTACTCAAAGTGATCAATATGGACTAAGCTTCAATGTGAACCAAGTGCCAGAGTGTGCTGAGTGTTCACAGTGTTTTCCAAGTGTTAGAATAGCACCGAGTTGTGTTTAGAACCTGAGTTATAGTAACTGGCCAACTTTCTAAATTATGATGAATTTGGTATTGTAGTCAACTCTAGAAGGTAATTAAATAGATTGATATATATGTAATACATTGTATCATACCCAAATGGAATGTAACAAGTATGTGAACAATTAAGAAGTAGATAAGTGTGAATTGAAGAAGGCTATAAGTAGTATAAAGAAAAGTCTATCACAGTTAAGTGATCATTGCAATTCAAGGAATCTCATTTAGATAATCAAAGTTGTAAATCAGAGATCAATCACTGGTTCATCCTATTAGGTGCATCAATAAAATCCTTTCGCAAGGTGGACTTAAGAGTCTCATTGCAAATCTCCTAATAGAGTGCATACTTCGTTGTATGTTTGTAAATCCTTTAACAAGGTGGACCTAACATTCCTTATTGCTCCTAACAGGGTAGATCACTAAAGTGGTCAATTGTAAGCCTTAATGGGCCAACTTTATACTACAGTCATAAAGTTTGTTGGTATCATCCCCACCCCAATTTTACTTTCTATTTTGGAAGGTTTCTAGGTTACCATATCTTGTGTCAAAGTGTTATGAATGCTTGATTGCTCTCAGTCTTTCATACATGCAACTAGATCAAAGTATGTGGTGATGGTTTAATTGGTGTATTAAGTTTAAAGTTTTATTGGTTTTTGATTCTCCCCTCCCCTCTCAGTAACCTAGTCTATATTACATTTCTAACAATTACATTACATTATTTATGTGTTTAGTATATGGTGATATTGAGATAAGGGTTAACGGTGAAGTTACTAGTTTTAGTTGAATGTTTGAAGTGTTAAAGTTTAAATAGATTATGATTCACTTCCTCTCTTAGTATCTTACTTTCTCATAAGATTTCCAAAACCTGACATGTCCAAAAATTACTTTTCTTATCAACTGTACACCCTTGGCATGATGCCAAGGATCTTTACCTTTTTCTTGCACACATAAGGGACTGACAACCTAGACAGAGATGTACAAAACGGAACACCGAAGATTGAAACAAACACAAAAGGTTTGTCTCAAATGAGACAAGGAAAAAATGAAAGGAGGGAACCCAACTTTTTTCTCACAAAAAGTAGGGATAGGTATGCATGACATAACACACCTTACGATCCACCTTAGTCCACCTTTACATTGTGCCCACCCTTTGAAAACATAATGTCAATATTATCTTGCCTTACATTATTTATAACATTTATAGATTAAAGTAGGAAATGCTCTTGTTGCATGTGAAAGCTCTATTTAGTATTGTATCTGTTAGATTGTGGTGACTGATCAGGAAAGTACTATACATACTTCATAAATAGTGGGGTTTGGGGCATCGCCCCAAAATTTTTTTGGAAGTAGCCGACATATTATGGCCGACATGTGGCCGACATGTTATAAACCTAAAGCAGTTTAATACTTGTATAAAAAGGGCTTAGGGTTGGGTATTTTTCATGTGTGGTGATACGAAATCGATTCTTGCGGCAGTATTGAGCTGTAAGGGATTACAGATTGTAATTAGGTTGTAATCACTGGATTGTAATAAGATCGGACTTGCTGTTTGGTGGACGTAGCCCAGGGATTGGGTGAACCACGTTAAATCTTGGTGCCTTGTGTTCATTTCTGTGTGTTTTATTATTTTCTGTTATTGGTTATATTTGCATGTAATTTTTATTTCTGTCCGTGGTTTATCCTAACAAGTGGTATCAGAGCAAGGTTGTCTTTCAGTTATCCTCTGCAGGAAAGTCTCACGGTTAAGTGGGAGTCTCACAATTGAGTGGGAGCGATGGCAGATGAGGGTAAGTTGAGGGTTGACAGGTTTAATGGGCAGAACTTTCAGTTATGGAAGATGCAAATGGAAGACTATTTATATCAGAAGGATTTATGGAAGCTGTTGGAAGGAAAAGCCAAGAATCAGGGAACTATGTCAGAGGCTGAATGGGATCTTTTGGACAGAAAGGCACTCGGAAGCATTCGGTTATGCTTGGCACCATCGGTGGCATTTAATATTACAAAAGCAAAGACGACAGAAGATTTGATGAAAACCCTAGCGACACTGTATGAAAAGCCCTCCGCTTCAAATAAGGTATTTCTCATGAAGCGTTTATTTAATATGAAAATGGCAGAAGGTGGATCTGTTGCAGATCATTTAAATGAGTTTAATACTATTACTAGTCAATTATCTTCTGTGGGTATCAATTTTGATGAAGAAATTAGGGCTCTCTTGATTTTGTGTTCTTTGCCTGAAAGCTGGAATGGCTTGGTAATGGCGGTGAGTAATTCTGTTCCTGGATCTAGTACCCTAAAATATGATGATGTGATCGGTGTTATTTTAAGTGAGGAAACTCGTAAAAAATCCTCAGGTGGATCTACATCAAGAAGTGCTTTAAATGCACAAAGCAGGGGCAGAACGACTGAAAGAGGAAGTAACTCTGGAAATCGTGGGAAATCAAGAGGAAAGTCAAAGGGGAGGAGGTCTCAATCGAGAGGACCAAATGATTGCTGGTACTGTGGGAAACTAGGGCACAAAAAGAAAGATTGCTGGACTCGAAAGAAAAATGAAGGAGATAAATCAGATGGAGACAAAGAGGCAAATGTGGTAAGTAACAAATCCGAAGAGGATGCTTTGCTTCTGTCTTTAGAGAATGTTGATGATTCATGGGTTTTAGATTCTGGTGCTTCTTTTCATGCTACACCTCATAGAGGTTATTTCATTGATTATGTCCAAGGGGATTTTGGGCTTGTTTATTTGGGGGATAATGAACCCTATCAGATTGTTGGAAAGGGAAAAATTAAGATTAAGTTGCAAAATGGAAATCATTGGCTACTACATGAGGTAAGACATGTTCCAAAACTAAGTAGAAATTTAATTTCAGCAGGGCAACTCGATGATGAGGGTTGTGTAGTTACTTTTAATGATAAAAATTGGAAGGTTTCAAAAGGTTCCCTTGTAGTAGCAAGAGGTGTGAAAGTAGGCACCTTATATCTTTGTACAGGTCATATTGTTCCTTCTACTTTGATTGTTTCAGAGAAAAATGAATATTCAGGAATAATTACTGCAGTTGAGCAGGGAGAACAAATAGCTGCTGTAGATTCTGATACAACGCTGTGGCACAATAGACTTGGGCACATGAGTGAGAAAGGTATGAAAGTACTTCATTCAAGGAAAGCTTTACCAGGTCTAAAATGTGTGAATATGGATTTCTGTGAAAGTTGTGTGTATGGAAAACAAAAGAGAGTGAGTTTTGTAAAGACAGGGAAGGAAAACAAAAAGGAGAAATTAGAGCTTGTGTATACAGATGTATGGGGACTGGCTCAGGTATCTTCCCTTGGTGGCTCTCATTATTATGTTACATTTATTGATGACGCAACTAGAAAAGTATGGGTTTATTTCCTTAGACAGAAATCTGATGTATTTCAAACTTTTAAGAAATGGAAATGCTTGGTTGAAAATGAGACTGGTAAGAAATTAAAATGTCTCAGATCTGATAATGGTGGTGAGTATTGCAGTCATGAATTTGAAGATTATTGCTCCACTAATGGTATTCGTAGACAAAAAATTGTTCCAAGGACTCCACAGGAAAATGGAGTGGCTGAACGCATGAACAGGACTATAATGGAGCGTGCAAGGAGCATGAGGTTGCATGCTGGGTTGCCCTTACACATGTGGGTGGAGGCTGTTAATACTGCAGTATATTTGATTAATAGAGGTCCCTCTACTCCTTTGGGCTGTGGTATTCCAGAGGAAGCATGGACTGGTAAGACGGTGAGTTATTCTTTTCTCAAAACCTTCGGTTGCGAAGCTTTTGCTCATATAGACTCTGAAAATAGAACCAAGCTAGAAGCTAAATCAAAGAAATGTGTCTTTGTTGGATATGGCATTAATGAATTTGGCTATAGGCTTTGGGATTTTGAAAATCATAAAATTATAAGAAGCCGGGATGTCATATTCAATGAAAAAGTGTTGTACAAAGATTTGTTGTAGCAACATGAGAAGAAAGAAGATGATTATGTAGTGCTGGATGATACTCCAAAAGCTGATGTTCCAGCCATTCCTCATGATGTGCAACAACTGCAACAACAAATACCACACACACCAGTGAATGTTAGACAGTCAACAAGGCCAATTAGACCTCCACAAAGGTTTTCTCCCTCTTTGTATTCTATTTTACTTACTGATGCTGGTGAACCTGAAAGTTATGATGAAGCTGCGCAGGTGGATACTAAGATTCAGTGGGAGTCTGCCATGAAAGATGAAATGGACTCTTTGCTGAAAAATAAGACATGGGATTTATGCAAGTTGCCTGCAGGTAAAAAGGCTTTACAGAATAAATGGGTTTACAGGTTGAAAGAAGAGGAAGGAGGTAAGAAAAGATTTAAGGCCAGGTTAGTTGTAAAAGGATTTGCACAGAAAAAGGGAATTGATTTTGATGAGATATTTTCTCCTGTTGTTAAAATGACTTCTATTCGTACTGTTTTAAGTCTTGTGGCTATTGAAGATTTGCATTTAGAGTAGATGGATGTTAGAATAGCCTTTCTTCATGGTGATTTGGATGAAGAAATATATATGGCTCAACCACAGGGTTTTGAGGTCAAAGGTAAGGAGAAAGTAGTGTGCAAATTGAAGAAAAGTTTATATGGCTTGAAGCAAGCCCCTCGGCAATGGTATCTGAAATTTGACAGTTTTATGCATGAGCATGGATATAATAGGTGTCATTCAGATTACTGTGTTTATTTTAAGAGGTTGGATGATGATAGCTACATTATTTTATGTTTATATGTTGATGATATGCTTGTAGCTGGGTCTAACATGGATCATATTAAGGGGCTAAAATGCCAATTAGCACATGCATTTTCTATGAAGGATTTGGGGGCAGCAAAACAAATCCTTGGTATGAAGATTTGCAGAGATAGGAAGAACAGAACATTGACGCAATCTCAAGCTGATTATGTTGAGAAGGTGCTGCAACGTTTCTCTATGGAGAATGCTAAAGCTGTCAGCACACCTTTACCTGGTCATTTGAAATTGACTAAGGAGATGTGTCCCAAGACACAGGAAGAGGAGGATAAGATGTCCAAGGTACCCTATGCTTCAGCTGTAGGAAGTTTGATGTATGCTATGGTATGCACTAGACCAGATATTGCACATGCAGTGGGAGTCCTTAGCAGGTATATGAGTCATCCAGGTTTTGAGCATTGGAATGCTGTCAAGTGGATTCTCAGATATTTGAGAGGAACATCCAATAAGTGTTTACACTTTGGGGGCTCTACTACTGATTTACAGGGCTATGTTGACTCAGATTTGGCTGGGGATATTGATACCAGGCGGAGTACTACAGGTTATGTCTTTACTGTTGGTGGGGCAGCCGTGAGCTGGGTTTCTAGACTACAGAAGATTAATGCTCTCTCCACTACAGAGGCAGAGTATGTTGCTGCTACAGAGGCAGCCAAAGAGATGATATGGCTTCATTTCTTCTTGGAAGAATTGGGACATCCTCAGAAGGATAATTATTTGTTCACAGATAGTCAGAGTGTCATTCATCTTGCTAAGAATTCAGCTCTGCATTCTAAGACCAAACACATACAGTTGCGGTACCATTTCATTCGGTCAGTTTTGGAAGATGGACAGTTAAAGCTGGAGAAGATACATACCAATGAAAATCCAGCAGATATGTTGACAAAGGTTGTAACAAGGGAGAAGCTGAACTCCTCTTCAGCTTCAGTTGGTCTTTTAGACTAAATGTGAATAAAAGAACATCAGAGTCCACTGTGGTTTGATCCAGTGGGAGCCCCATGCGGTAGTTGTATTGCTACAAGATCAGTCTCCAAGTGGGAGATTGTTGTTTAGTGTGGAGCCTGATCAGTCCCCAAGTGGGAGATTGTTAGATTGTGGTGACTGATCAGGAAAGTACTATACATACTTCATAAATAGTGGGGTTCGGGGCATCGCCCCGAAATTTTTTTGGAAGTAGCTGACATATTATGGCCGACATATGGCCGACATGTTATAACCCTAAAGCGGTTTAATACTTGTATAAAAAGGGCTTAGGGTTGGGTATTTTTCATGTGTGGTGATACGAAATCGGTTCTTGCGGCGGTATTGAGCTGTAAGGGATTACGGATTGTAATCAGGTTGTAATCATTGGATTGTAATAAGATCGAACTTGCTGTTTCGTGGACGTAGCCCAGGGATTGGGTGAACCACGTTAAATCTTGCTGCCTTGTGTTCATTTCTGTGTGTTCTATTATTTTCTGTTATTGGTTATATTTGCATGTAGTTTTTATTTCTGTCCGTGGTTTATCCTAACAGTATCATTATCATGATAGACACTTGTACCTTAGTATTCAACATTCCTATTATATTTATTGTAAGATGTCTAGTTGAAATGTAACACAAATTCATTCAACATTACTACCCTTATTCATGTACACTTGAAGCCTTAGAATTTATATGAAATGTATTTATCCTATATATGATTTAAAAATAATAATTTTGGCATAGTAATAACTGTATTCCTAATCCAATGTATTATAAGTGATAAGTAAATGGTACTATCATATACCTCTATTTTAGCTATTATGAACAATTTGTGTAACATTATTGGAATGGGGTTTCATAGAAGGCCTTTCCTCTATGGTAGGTATTTCACCAAGTCTTGTTCTTCCACCTTTCCCCCAAGCACAACCAAAAGAGTGCTTTATGGATCTCTTTTCTCACGAGCCTTCAAACTTGAATTCTTCACTCATAATTTCACAAACACCTTCTTCAAAGGTTACTGTATCCTTCCAAGTGTTTTGAATTCCCCAAAAAACCATACAAATTCGTAGGATTTAAATCAATGTTGATGTCAATTTGTGCTTTAGGAACAAGCTCCCAAAACAAGGCCAAAGTATGGGAATTTTCTTCAAACTCTTTTGAATTATCATAACTCATTCCATAGGCTATCTCTATGAGGATTCAACCATTCATTGGGTTTCAAGACATCAACATTCCAATTATCCCTTATTGACCTAGTAGGCAAATCTAGAAGTAATTAGGTCATCCTAAAAGTAAATTTGAGCACAACTCTTAAACCTTCTAAGTATCTAGGTGAAAAAATTAGTGTTTGGTATTGCCTTTTAGGTTTTATATTAGACATAGGGTATTTATTTTCAGAGATATGAGGCAGTTTAGTCTCCTCTATAAGGTTGATTAATTTTAGAGATATAGAACATTTATTTTGTGATTAACTAAAATCTATTATTTAGGTTTGGGCCTTTCTTCATCTTGGACCATATTGACCAAGTGTTAAAAAAGTTCTTTGATGCTAATAGACTAGGTTGGGTAATATTTGCAGACTGTTGCATCCTATATTAGAAACCTCTCCATTACGTTGGTGTATATTAGAAACCTTTAGATGTTTTTTCATCTTCTAAGATGAATTCTCATCTTTGGCTTCATTTGGTTTTCTAATGGTGAAGTGGGTATATCTAAAATCACCACCATAACCTTACACATCTTCTTAGCTTTCTAACCATATAAATTTTTATTTTTTTGGACAACATTAACATTGTAAACTTTAATTACTTTTACCAATGCCTTGACATTCTTCACAAACATATGTCTACCATTCTTTTAATAAATTTTTATATACTTAACCAAATTCAAAATAAATTATATATTATTGTTCTACAATTGATTCTATACACTTTTAAAAATAAATAAATTTATTTTTTATTATTTTGATGCAAGTTATGCTCAGCACATGAACAGGTACTAAAATATAAATGAAAATTGAATAACACCAAGGCCATGCAACTATGACATAAATATGATGTGGAGGAATAATGTCCCTCTTTTTCCTATTGTATTCAAAAAAGATTGTAAAAGATTTAATAAATGGAAATCTATCACAGGAAAAATGTGAAATTCTTGATGTACTTTCTTCATGTCAGATACCCTCTAAGTATGACTAGATTGATCAGTTTATGAAGAAAGATCAATTTGGTTTATGAGAGGAAATCGAAAATATCAATCTCAAATTCATTAAGCCAAATAATCTCTCTGACGAAATATCTAATTCAGAAATCACTTCTCATTAATTTGGCTTCAAGCCTTTACTTCTATTTCTAAAGAAAGGAAGGTTCATTAATAAATTATTTCCTTCATGTTTATGTGTAGGATGAAAAGGTTGATCAATAATTATGTTATTATATATAACAATGGGTGTTTTAATATTAATAAGTGTCATATAAAGAGCAACTAAAAACATTTTCATGTGTACTACTAAACTTTAAAACATTAGTTAGTATGAGTTAAATTTCATTTCTGAATATGGAGCATACTTCTCTCCTTTTTAACAACTTGATCATCAAGCTCAGTTTTAGGTACTATATACAGGGACTTCACAAGAATAAAGCTATAATTCGAAAATCAGGAGCAGGCGCTAAAATTGGTTAAAATATTATGAGGAAAATCTGTAAGGGCTATATCAAGGATAGCTATCCATTTCTGATCTTGGGTGCCCAATTGATATGTGTGTTTAATTTACACAATCTTGGGCCTCATGACCTCTTACCTACCAATAATAATGATGAAAAAGTACTCAATTTTCTTTAAGAATTTGTATGTCATGCTTCCCTTTGTATTAAAATCAAATGTTAAAGTTTAAAAATTGTCTTCTTTGCACTAATCTCTCGTAACTTGATTAAATAACATCTAATTACAAGTACTTTCATATAATCATTTGATAACAAAAGTGACTAACATTAATTTCAAAAGAATTCTACTGAAAAAAAATTAAAATTATTTTTCAGTCTCTTCTTATTCCCGCTATCTTGACTATACTTACCTCCAAAGTAAAAATGCTAAGAACTCGGAGCGGTTTGTGTGTCTTGTTTGGACTTTCCCAGCCTAAAAGAATTGTAACACTAAACAGAATTAGAACATTTTAATGAGTTGGAGAAAATAAAAGCGAGATCTATCATTCACCATAACCTAAATCAAAGCTCACCGTACTGTTTAATCGTGGCCTTTGGTCCGTTGGGTTTACCGTTTGTAGATATGAGAGGCGAAAAATTGGATGGAACTCCTTGCATTGCAAACGTATTCATGCAATATTGTCTATATGACGAAAGGAGATTATGCTAAATGCATTTTTCGAAGATGTATACTACAAACAATTCCGACGGTACTGAATTTCTGTGTATATTATTTATTATTTATTCTGGGAAATTTACATAAGAAATGCAAGGTCCGCTTTTCCAGCACTTACCATGCATTCTTAGCACCTCGTTTACCTTAATCTTTGTTTTGACCGTGCATTCGCAGTCCAGGAGCAAGCACAGTTTAGTGACCGCACCAATCTGCAACATTTCATCAATCACTCGCTTTGAAGGAGAGAATTTACAGAGAGACCAGAGAATCCTGACGGCTTTTTCCGTTGCCACGTGGGAAACTCTCAATATCTTCATAGACACCGCAGGGATGCCCATTGCGTGGTCCGCCATGGCAGCCCTCCCTTCTGCGCATCCACACAACACGTCGAGAAGGCATAACATCCTCTCGCAGTTGCTTTTTTCCTGATCAGGAAGCAATTCGATCAAGGCAGAGACTGCCCCTGCCTCGATGGCTTTCATTGTGTGGCGTCGGCTGTTGGAGGCCATTTCAGTGAGCATTTGGAGGGCAGCCACGGTGGCCTCGTGGCACACCTCATCTGTCAGCACTTGTAAAAGTCCTTCAATGAACTCACCGTTGGCGTTCATGACAAGTCGCTCAAGGCCTTTCCTTGACACCGTCTGTAAGAGCACGGTGGAATAAAAGCGTGCGTTGGAGGTGCCTCTCTTGAGAATGGCCGCGAGGGAGGCCAGGCAATTCCGTGTGGCGATGGAATCGAGCGTTTGGTCTAACAAAGGAAGAGAGTGAAGAATCCCCAAGGCTTCCTCGCAGGCGACTGCAGAATCGTAGCAGCAACCCTCTTCTTCATCACTCTCTGCGAAATAGCTTTCAATGATGGAGATTAGGGCAACCGGCGCAATGGACGATGCGATGAACCGCCTGTTGCTCTCGCTCTCATCGGCCACAGATCTGATCTTCTTCAGCGCTTTCAATTGAAATGATTTCATGTCTTCCAGCAATTTATCGAGGCGATCTGCATCGAGCGGCGGCCGGGGCGTAGAAATCCGCTGGACTCCTGCAGAGGAGTTGAGAACGCACCAGTGTTGGATGAGACGGCGCAGTGTGTGGTTGGGTGTGAGGTCGGTGTTTTGAAGGGGTTGCTTTGTGAGAGGGCAGGTGTTGTTCCCCATTGCGAACACCCACTTCTCAATGCTCTGCCTGTCGTAGGTCGCACCAGTGCAGATCGTCACGGGGTCATTCATCAGTTGCATAGATATCGGGCACAAGAAATACGGAGGGATTTCTATATCTGCAGAATCCATATATGCTTCCACGCACCAAATTAATGGGGAGAGCCGAGTGTTGGGTTTTCCCTACAAGGCGAAGCAATTGTGGAGTTGAAATGTGGTGTGGTGAAAGAAGAGGCCACGGATGCTTATATAGACTCGTTTCCAGCTAGGAGAGAGGAGCCATGTCAACGGAGGTTGCGACCGGGTGTAGTGTCAACATGAAATGAGGCCTAGTCGTTCGCTAGTCGGACGACACAGTCCGTTGCAACAGCCGACCTTCACGAGGCGCTGACTATTTTTTTTTTACTGGGGGTGGATTCTTTGTTGCCCGGTAAGCTCTGAAAGTTTCGTAAATCTTATAAAAATTAATTTAAACATGTGAAGGATACAAACTGTTATTCTTCAACATTTGAATGCTGCAAATTGCAACGAACCAAAAATTGTCAAACTTATGACTCTGAAAGTAAAATGACAATTATTTATGAATGATATATTTATTGAATGAATGATAGATTTATGATTTTAAATTAATAATTAGTAGTTAGATAAGTATGATATATTTCTTATAGCAAGTTCAATCGATTCATCTAGTTTTGAGTCAAATTTATCGATCTATATTTCGTGTGTAGTCATTTATAAGATCTTAGGGCCCGTTTGGTTGCTGGAATAGGAATAGAAAAGTTGGAATATGTTTTCCATTTTCTGTTTCGTTCATCACTTGGAATAGGGAATAGGAATACGTATTCCCATTTTGCCTCTAAAATGAGCTTATACCCATTCCAAAAAATAGCTGTTACTGGAATAGCCATTCCTATTCCCAAATATTACATGCCTATTCTCCATTCCTATGCCCGCACCAAATGGGCCCTTACTTTTTACGAGAATGAATGTAACATTTGGCACTTATTACATCTAGCTGATGTTCAAAGAGGTGAAACACAAGGACTTCCCAAGAGGTAATCCCAATATTGATCTCATAGCTAAATAATAGCTATTGAACTTTACTTTAGAGCTACTTTGTAGCAATATAAGATCAATGCATGATACAAATTTGAGGAGAGAGGGAGAGATGAAAATATAGAGATCAATATGTGATATAGATTGAGCAAGGGGAAAATGTAGAGAGAGAGAGAGGAAGAGAGAGAATAAATATATGAAAGAGATGGAGAAAGAACAAGGAGGATAGATAAAGGGAGAAGAAGGGAGAAGAGGGTGAGATTCTTCAATATATAGAAAATGAGAGCTGGGGAGGAGAGATGGAGAGAGATTAAAAAGATAGTTTGATGTAAAGAGATAAAGATAGAGGTAAATTAGAGCAGATTTAAATATCTATAAAATAATTGTTTGATTTATGAGCTATATTTTGAAAAATAAAAATTGAAAATATTTATGACTAACTTTATTCAGTTTAAAAAATAATATTTTCGCTAATTTCTAATTATCTCAAATTATTTAGACATACCAAATGTTAATCACTAAAATAGCATTGAAAATACAAGAAATCTACCAAAGGAATTGGATAAAAATCCCTAAGAATTTTTTATGAAAAGATAAAAATTTCACATGTAAGTGAGGCCTATGAAATTGAAACCATCTTTCACAGTCCTCATGAATAAGCTTACACATAACTGCAATTTCTCATGATATAAATCACTTCAATAGTCAACCTTCTAGTTGAGAATTTCTCTCCAATAGTCAACCTTCTCGTTGGAAATAATGTGAAAAGCTTAATTAACTTGGTTAGCCAACCACCCTATTCAATTCTTTGCAATATATACAAAAGAATGTTTCTCAAAGTTTATGAGAAAGTGTAAAAAAATTGGTTAGCAGGTATATAAAATTACCTAAACACCTCTCGAATTTTTTTATTTATTTAAAAGGGACACCAAATTCGTAGAATCCATTTTAGATAAAAATCTTCCCCATCCTATAGTATAATTTTTTCCTGATGCTTAGAGAATTTCTCAAGCTTCTATTTATTTATTAGACCGACATACCATAAAAACAAAAAAATTAAATGATGAACCATCACAATTATGGCCAATTCCCTTAATTGTGTATTGCCTACATTTCCTCTTATAAAAACATCACTATCACTTTTTGAGAACTCTAGAAGGAGGAAGACCTTATTTTCGATACTTGTTAACTTAGTATTTATAATTGGTTTAACATAAAGAGACCAAAAGTCTATCTCTAGGCTATTAAAAAATTTCCAATTCAACAAATTGAGGGGTTCGTCCAAGTTAAATTTGGCCTAAAAATTCTCCTTAATCATACTTTTAACACATGTGATCTTTGAAAACCTCTTTTATTTTGACTCAAAAAATATACAGTTAAATCGTGGTAACAATATCACAATTTTACTTGTGGTGGAAAAATAGCTCCTACTTATAAACCTCTTTTTGTTATATTATCTTAGGTGAGACAAAAAAATGCTACACTAATGTCAACCAAATCAATTTCATATCTTTTAAAGGTAGCAACTATCTCCTATTTTTGCACGCCGAGAGCTTGAAATCGAAGAATAATTGTGTACACACCTTTTGAATCATGACCTCAAGAAATAATATTATGCTCTTCTATAAAATAAGAAATTGATACTAAAATATAAACTAAACTAAAAACCAATTTTTAATTTTTATTTTGAAAACACATATATGTCTCACAATACATTTTTTTAAAGTAAAACATTTATATATTTTTAATAAAAATTATTTTTTATGATCTTAATTTCAAAACACAAATTCAAAACAACACATTACAGTTAGTAAATTGTACACCTTTTATTCTACGAGACACATTTATGTTTTCATTCATAGATTTACATCAACAATTTAGTAATTAGAAGTCCATCGTATAATATCTTCTTTAATATGACGATCAAAAGGATGAAGTCGTGTGACACCTAAAATGTTTTCGACATTGGTTCATTGGCTATAAATATTGTGAGGAGAAACGAGACGGCAGCCATAGCTAGTTTCCGGTTTCCAGTGGGCAAGGAAACTTCAAGAAATTGCTTTTCACGATTGTTTACATCGGACTTGTCCATATGAGGGGTGAAAATCTAATGGAAGTTGTTGCCTTGCACGAATATTTAGGATTTCAAGCACTGGATTTAATTTCTCCGCTTCGTCCAAGATGAATATTACAAATGTGGAAAATTCACGGAGGAAATGCAAGATCTATTTTTCCAGCCATTTCCATGTTCTCTGAGCATATCTTTTACCTTTCTCTTGGTCTTGGCCGAGCAATCACCGTGCAGTAGCAAGCACAGTTTGGTGACCGCACCGATCTGCAACATCTCATCAATTACTCGCTTTGAAGGAGAGAATTTACAGAGCAACCAGAGGATGCGAACGGCCTTTTCCGTTGCCACGTGGGAGACTCTCATTATTTTCTTAGAGAGCGCAGCCATACCCATTGCGTGCTTGGCCAAGGCAGCCCTTCCTTCTGCACATCCGCACAGCACTTCGAGAAGACGTAACATCCTCTCGCACGTGCCCTTTTTCTCGCGAGTCTGATCGGGAAGCAATTCGATCAACACGGAGACTGCCTCTGCTTGAATGGCTTCTATTTTACTGCGCTGGTTGTCGGAGGCGACTGCAGTGAGCATTTCAAGGGCAGCCACGGTGGCCTGGTGCGATATTTGTTCTGTCAACAGCTTCAGCAACCCATCGATCAAGTCACCGTTGGCGTTCATAACAACCCTCCCCAGGCCTTTCTTTGAAAGCTTTTGTAAGATGATGGCGGCGTGAAACCGGGCGTTGGAGGCACCTCTCTTAAGAATGGAGGTGAGAGAGGCGACGCACTTGCTTGTGGCAACCGAGTCAAGCGTGTCGTCCAACAGCGGAAGAGAATACAGAATTCCCAGAGCTTCCTCGCACGCTTCGTAGCAGCAACGTCCTTTGTAGCTTTCAATGATAGAGATTAGGGCACCTGGTGCGGCCGATGAAGCGATCAACCGCTTGTTACTCTCGCACTCACTGGCCACTGATCCGAGCTTCTTCAATGTTTTCAGTTGGAATGAGTCCATGTCTTCGAGTATTTTGTTGAGCCGATCTGCATCGAGGGGAGGCCGAGGCGTGGCGATCCGCTGGATTCCTGTGGAGGGGTTGAGAACGCACCAGTGCTGGATGAGGCGGCGCAGTGTGTGGTTGGGTGTGAGCTCACAGTTTTGAATGGGTTGTTTTGTGAGAGGGCAGGTGTTATTTTCCATTGTGTAAATCCACTTCTCAATGCTCTGCCTGTCGTAGGTGGCACCGGTGCAGAGCGTGACGGGGTCTTTCATGAGCTGCATAGATATCGGGCACAAGAAATACGAAGGGATTTCTAACTCTGCAGAATCCATACGCTTCCACGCACCAGATAACAGAGAGAGCGGAGAGTAAAGAGATGGGTATCGTGGCGTTGGAAGTGTTTTGTGGTGATTATAGTGAAGGCTACAGACACTTTTATAGACTCGTTCAGGGACGCATTGGGTCAATGGAGGTTGCTCACAATAAACTCGTTCGTATGGGTGTAATATTGTCAACGCGCTTGCCTACCATTGGCATTAATGAGGCAGGTGTTCAAAAGCTAAAGTCTAATGCAGCCAGCGACCTCCTCGCTGGGCCGACCCTCTCTTTTGGTGATGAATCCTTGGTTGAAAGTCAACCCACATACTGGGTTGGCTGTCGGCAACGTCTATACAGCCACGGGCGTTTTTTTTCTTTTGTACAATCAACTGTAGTTTTCTTAATTTTCATAATCAGTTCATCTATTTAATGTGCCTACCTTACAATTTTGTCGACTTTTGAAATTTAAAAACTAAATACATTTCTTATAAAAAAATTTCTTATGTGAACATTACAAATTACAAATTTATCTTTTTTACTTTTTTAAGTTTATATTTAATTTTAAAAAAAAATATTAAGATTTAAATTTTTAAAAATAAGTAAAGTTTGAATTATATATTATGTAAGTTTAATTTTGACATCATTTTAAAATTAGATTTGACATTTGTAATTTCTTTAATATTCATTTTGTTAAATATTTTAACTTTTTATAAAAACCTATTTATAATTAATTAAATGTCTATTCTTTAAATTATTTTGAAAAATATATAAAATATGTATATATTAGTAAGCTTTTGATGGGAATATAAAAATAAGGTTTATATGACTCTACATTATAACACTTATTATACATAAACTTATTTTAGACAAGCATACTAAATATATGTTTGATAATTGTAACAAACCATTATTTTGAATAATAAATCATTATCTTAAACAAGGTTAGAAAAAAATTATACTAAGATTTAATTTAAAAATAATATATATTATTATCATTACTTGTTATAATAGATCACAATTTGAAATGTTCATACAAAAATAACCACACAGGCTGAATGCACCTTTCAAAATACACTACTTTCATCTACATATATGCATCCAGATAATTGTATATATATATATATATATATATATAAAAAGGCATATTTAAAATTATCAAAGAGGCATATTTAAAATTATGTTATTGTGTTTACTGTTTTTCCATTTGAGTGAGTACTTGTCCCTCTTTTTGTATGACCCATGGGCTCTCTTTAGAAGTAGGAAGTTATAGAGTCTAAACATCAAGCTTATGAATTATGATTAAAATTTCATAAAACTAAATTTTATTTATAACAATTTAAAGAGGATTATAACATGTTAATAAATAGAGAAAGTGATATAGTGTAGATTCACCTTGCAATGTCCATGAATTGAATTTTCCTTTTGTGATATTTTATATAAAAAAATAGTTCTGTAATGCTTGTCTTTGTTCACTTTTAATCTCAAAATTTTACTTGTTTCTTGTGTAGATTTTAAATTAAGTTTGATTTCAGGATTTTAAAAGATATCCTAAATTTAAGGAGATATTTTGTTGACATAGATGGCTCAACTTCGTGTAAATGAGTGTAGGAAACCCGCTCTTGGCTTAATAACTTGTAGATAACTTGTACACTTCTAAAATTCAGTTTATATATTTTATCTCCTATTTATCAATTGGTGAGCTTAAGGGGCTTTCTAATGAATGGTTCATAAGGCACAACAATTGGTGGAGGTTTTGCAAATGGAGTTGCAAGCAGAGTGGGTTTAACCATGGAGGAAACTTCATAGTTAAGCGTGCTCAAGCTAGACAAGTACTGGGATGAATGACCTCCGAGAAGTCTCGATGCTTCACCTGTGTGAGCATCACCTAGATCCAATGAGTGCTATGTGTTCCATTTATTTGTCAAAAGATTTTAATTCTTTGTATTGATTCGTTATAAAACTTTAAAAAAATAGAATATAACTAATGCATACATATCCTATAATTGATTATAATAAACAATGTATTTCATATCTTTAATAATAAATCTTTTGTCTATTTTTTAAATCATTTTATATTAATTAATTATAATATTATGATTTTAATATATATATGTAGATGAAACTAGGGTATTTTGAAAGGTGCATTCAACCTGTGTGGTTATTTTTGTATGAACATTTCAGATTGTTTCCTTCTTTGTTGTTTTCACTCCCTTTGTTCTCTCCTTAGTATCTTTCCATATTTTCAAATCTATCCTATGTTAGTTTCTCTAGAGCATATTCACATGTTCGATCATTTTTCTTAGATTTAGTGTGTGCTAACTTTGGTTTATTTTTTATTCTTTATATGATGGTGTCTTTCCCCTGATTCATTTCTTCTTTATTTCTTCATTTTTATTATCTAGTTTAGTCTTTCATTTTCCTCATTCTGCTCACATTGATCTCCTCTCGAATTTTTTTGACATTGGATGCTCAAAATTTTTTTGTTTAAAGATATCAATGTCCTGTGAAATGTTTTTTCTTATATTTTCATTAGCCTCTTAGCTCCTTGTTGTTATGGCCTTTCTTCCTTTGTTCTATGTTTTATCTTGGTTCTTGGTTTATTTTAGTTTGTTCTGTTTTCCCTTCTTTGAGCTTTGTCTTTCTAGTTTACTCTTTAGTTGGTGATTAACTTTTGTCATTGGCTTTGCTTGGTTTTATTCCATTTATCTAATTTTTTAATCTGATAAGTCATCTTTTAATATTCTTCCTCTAACATCATCTATTTTCATAATAGGTTTAATTAGATGCTATTTTCTCCCTTCATATTCTTCCCTTTTCTTCTCTATTATTCTCCCTTTAACCCTTCATCTTTGTATTCCTCTGGCAATTAAATTTCTCAAACCCTTGACCTTCAATATCATTTTAAGTAGCTATAAAAGGGTATAGGGGTAAATCATTTCATATAGGCTCGTTGGATTCAAGTAAATATGGAAACTATTATTAAGCTCCATAGGCTACTATATCAAACAACCTTTGAGGGATCTATTATAGGTTACTATAATAAGGGACATGCTGTTATCAACAAATTTTTTGGTAACACAACAATGGTACAAGATCTGCTATCAATTCACAATATTTTATTCATAAAATAACTATTTACATGCAATGTGCCACATGTAAGGCCTTTAAGGTTATGATCAAATAAAATAGCAATTACAATAATTTTTTTGTAAGATCCCTCAAGATCCAACCCCAAACCCCTTAGTTAGTCATGAACCACACTCTGGTAGAAACCTCCAAGGAAGATCTAAACTTGTTCTCGCAAGCCCACCAAGCAATCTCCTTCCTTTCCAAGCCCCAACTACTAGCTTTTCAAAGTTCACTCCTCTGCCACATCCTCTTCTCTAAGCTGGATGATTATGACTTAAGACTCCACAAGACCCCCTTACTTATACCCAACTAAGCCACAAGTCATCCTCATAAGTTATAAATTAAATAAACCCTAGCATTAAATGCACATTTAAGTCACAAATCAACTGACAACGAAAATTAAATACATACAACCAAATTAAATGCCAAGGTCGTCTCACACTAGAAATCGATCATAGACAACTTGGGAAAAGCAGAAACCAAGACATGATCGAGCATCAAAAGAATCACTTTTGAGTATCAACAAATCCACCAAGCATAACCAAGCCCATACAAGCATTGCCAAGCACTAGTATGTACTGAATTCGCCAACAACTGAGCCCCTTCATTGACCAAGGTACTCGGTCAACACATGAACAAAGCATAACTGAGCCATGTAGTATAATTTGAGCTCCCAGTATATGTCGAGAACCTTTAGAGATCGAGTACCATGAGTAATGCTCTTCTTTGACCAAGTCCTCTAACTCCAAGACTAAAACATTCCAACATACAGGATTGCCAACTACCCTAGGATGCTCCTGTGTCAATTCTATAGAAGCTAAAAAAATTGGAATAGAATTGTTATGTAGGAGATTGTTCAAAATTATGTTCCTTGGCAATCTTGAAAAAGTACTCATCAATATCGTCGAAAACCACATGATTCCTAGACCTTGCAATTATGATTTAAATCATCTAGGAAGAAACAATGTTCCATTATTTCCAATTTTTTTTATACTGAAAATCATAGAAGATTCAATAAATGGAAGATTATTGTGAGAAGAAACATTGATTTTCTTATGCACTTTCTACATGTTTGATATCCACTAGGAAACGATTGAATAGATTAGTTCATGAAGGAGGATCAAGTAGGATTGTGGGAAGATATCAAAAATATTAACATCGAATTTATTAAGCCCAACCATCCTTTTGATGAAATTTCTGATTCTAACTCCCAATCTCAATATTTTTTTCATAACATGTCTAATTAAATGTAAAAAGAAATGAAAAGATTGAACGCTCCATATTTCATGTAATCTATTTCCCATTTGGCAATAAATGCAAAATGATTATTACCTCTTTAACAAATCAATATTTGAAAAGAAGTTCATCTGCAATTTTGAACAATATATGCATACTAATAAAGTGATCTTAGCAATTTAATTTGCAGGATCTAATAAAGCTATCAATTTGGTAACAAAAAAAAGGAGATAAATTTAGAAGTTCATGAAGATCATTCAAGAAGCTTCTTTTGAAATAAAAGTTTAATTTAGGTTCTAGTTATCTGGGTCTAAAAGACCTATTATCTATCAAAAAAAATAAAAATAAAAATAAAAATAATGGAAGAAGAGATAGAAATAGATAGAGAAATGGGTAAACAATGAGATAAAGAGGGAGAAAAGAAGAGAGGGAAGGAGAGACAAGACAAAAGAATATAAATAGATTTAATGAAGTATTGGGAGAGAAGGAGAGATGTTATTTTAGAAGGATCAACATGTACTTGTACACATTATATGAATTAATTCATTAATTTTAAGCTTTGTCAAAACTATGTACCATAGAAGGATTATGTATACAAGTTGATTATATCATTCATAAGTAACAATAAACAGAGGTGTTGATAAATCTCTTACATCTAGTATTTTATGTTTAACATGGAAATCCAACAATTTTTGATGAGGATGATAATTTCAATTTAAAAGATAAAATTTTCAATGCATATTGGGCCATGAATAGATTTTCCTAAAACATATTAAGATTCATGGGTCCTTTGTAGCATTGTAATTGATTTAGAAATTCACATTCATAATAGCCATGCCATGCCATAATGACTATTATATGAAAAAAGTATAGTCACATTTCTTAAATAACATTATAAAGAATAATGTACGAGTTTTATAATTGGAACATAGTTAGATGAATAAAATAAACTTCTTATAAAATTATATATTCATCAAAGCTAATGCTAGCATCTAATGGATAACTATATTCAAGAGTAATTCCTTCATCAAATACCTAGTCATGAGAGCATAATAATGGAGAATTTTATCCTCACCTAAATAAAAATATCTACTCAAATGACACATATAATATAAATATTTTCTATAAAGGAAAAAATAATAACTTGGAAAAATAAATAAATGAGCAAACCAATATTGTTGATTGATATTGAAATCCTATGTATTACTATACACATGTCCAACTCAATATCATATGTAGTAACTTTTTGTGATCATATAGGCTATTATTTGACCATCGACATATATTGGCATGACACACACCTCTCTCCCTCCCTAACTCTCCCCTCTCCGTTTCTATATTTTATTGACTATACAAATTAATGATAGATATGTTTTATTAAATATTTATAAGAAATATTAATAATTTAATCAATCTTTTTAATTGTAAATAAAAATATTTACAATATAATGAGATAAAATATCAAATAAGTCTATCTAAAGTTAAAATTTAATTCAAATAGATTTTTAGCTATTTTAAAAAAATTTACATAATTTTTTTGTTTATACATCATAACACATAATTATATTTTATTAAATATAAAACATGATTGTGTTTTATATTATAAAACACAATCATGTTCATATATAAAATAATCAAATTGTGGCTTCATATTTCAACAATAGCAAATGTGATCATTCTATATTTATATTTAAAAAGACTAACCTAAAATAATTAGTTTGGGCAAATTATTTTTCGTTCAATTTAGTACAATCACCTTAAACTTTTTTTACGAAATGGTTTTTAAGACCTTACTTTTAGTTATTTTATCTCTTTCTTTATTTATTTTCTAACTTGAGAGCTCTTTAAGCTTTTGTTCTATTTAATTATCTTCATTCCATATTTCTTAAATTTATATCAGTCTAAAATAATTAGATAATAATTTTTTTATAGAAAAATTCTAATAATATAATAAGAAGCTTTTGAAAATAATATAATACCAATTTCTATATCAATATAAATAATCTAAGAAAACTAAAAGAAATTGTTCTTAATAATCATGTGTTATATTTATTTCTTATAACAATAAAACTAATCATTCACTTATTTATTTGAAAATATTCATAAGATAATTTAAAAGAAATTTTCTTTTTTCTTTGCAAGAGACCTATTACATCTTCCCTCATTTTTAGTTTTTGTTCATAAATCTACATTAACAATCTAGTAATTAGAACAAGGGCCTATAATTTCCACATTAATTCAATGATAATGGTTAAAATGAGGAAGTTATTGAAATTGTGGTTTGAAGGAGACTCACATTCTACAAACATAGCTAAGTTGTTGCATTAGTCTTTTGATCAATGTCAACAAAAAACATATTTAAATGAATTAGTGTAGATGCTTCTCAAAAGTTACTTGGTGATTCTGACCAAGTGAATGATTTAATAAATTATTTTTCTTGAAAGTTTCTATTGGATTTGTGAATTTGAAGGATGAAAATTGAATGAAACTTTTTATCTTAAATGAACATGATTGCTTTTTATTGTGGCTATTACACTTTATTTCAACCATAGTAGTTTTAATTTCCCTACTATATTATATTATGTCATTATTAGCAAGGGGAAAAAAAAAAAGAGCATTTTAAGAAGTGATCTATAGTATTTAGAATATAAGTAACATTAAAGTATTAGTACATCTAGCCATTATAAATAGTTTTTGAAAACTATAAAATAATAATTAATATATCAATATAAATAATATATAAAAATTAAATTTTTTTTGTAAATAATCATTATATTTATTTTATTTCTTGAATAAAATAAAACTAAGATAATTTGTTAACTTTATCTTGGTGATTTACAAAATATGTATTAAATAATCCCTCATTTTCAATTTTCCTTCATAAATTTACACCAACAATTTAATAATTAGAATAGGAGCAGTATTTTGAAGAGAATAGTTAAAACGAGGAAGTCATTGAATATGTGGCTCGAAGGAATCTCACATTGCACAAAAGATAAATAAGCCGCTGCAGTAGTCCTTTGACTAAGGTCAGTGTAGACAGCTTCTCAAAAGGTACTTGCCACTTGCCAGTCCCCACAGACAAGAGTGCTTCAATATATTGTTTTTCCAGATCGTTCTCGTTTGATTTGTGAATTTGAGGGGTGAAAACGAGCATCTTATACGAGCACTGCTTAATGAGCATTTTGTATTGCTAAAAATGAGTCATCTTTTGAGAAGTTTTGGTATTCAAAAACATCATTTAGATTCAATGAATGTTAAGTTTTTTATTCATTCTCATGAGAGATGGATTTTGGATTTGGTGAACTACTCATGAAATATAGATCAATAAATTTGATTTAAAATTTACACAATTAAATCCTAATAGAAATATCGTGGAAAATATCCTACTTATCTAAAGATGAGTCATCCGAGATGTATAATGCAGTGAATTTGGATGTCTTATTTACTCTGGAAATTCTAGGGTGGAAAGGCAACATATACTATTCCAGCACAGAATATGCATTCTAAGTACCTCATTGACCTTACTCCTTGTCTTGGTCGAGCATGGACATTGCAGGAGCAAAAACAATTTTGTGACCGCACCAATCTGCAACATTTCATCAATTATTCGCTTTGAAGGAGAGAATTTACAGAGCAACCAGAGAATCCGAACGGCTTTTTCCGTTGCCAAGTCAGAGATCCTCATCATTTTGTTGGCGACAGCGGGAATGCCCATTGCGTGGTCGGCCACGGCAGCCCTTCCTTCTGCGCATTCGCACAACACATCCAGAAGACATAAAATCCTCTCACAGATGTTCTTCCTCTCCGCCGTCTGCTCCGGAAGCGATTCGATTAAGACGGAGACTGCGCTTGCCTCGATCGCTTTCATTCTGCTGCGCCGGCTGCCGGAGACAATTGCAGTGAGCAATTCAAGGGCGGCTATGGTCGCCTTGTGGCACACCTCATCTGTCAGCACTTCTAAAAGTCCTTCAATCAAATCACTGTTGGCGTTCATGACAAGTCGGTCAAGGCCTTTCCTTGACACGGAGTATAGGAGCATGGTGGAATGAAAACGTGCGTTGGAGGTGCCTCTCTTAATAATGGCAGCGAGGGAGGCCAGGCACTTCGCTGTGGCGATCGAGTCCAGCGTCTCGTCTAAGAGAGGAAGAGAGTGAAGAATTCCCAAAGCTTCCTCGCAGGCAACTCCAGAGTCGTAGCAACAACCTTTTTCTTCTTCTCTTTCTGTGGAATGGCTTTCAATGACGGAGATCAGGGCAGCCGGTGCGGGGGAGGAAGCGATGAGCCGCCTGTTGCTCTCGCTCTCACCGGCCACAGACCTGAGCTTCTTCAACGTCTTCAATTGGAATGATTTCATTTGTATGATTAACTTATTCAGGCGATCAGCATCCAGCGGCGGCCGGGGAGTGGATATCCGCTGTACGCCCGCGGAGGAGTTGAGGACACACCACTGTTGGATGAGGCGGCGCAGTGTGTGGTTTGGGGTGAGTTCGGCGTTTTGAAGGGGTTGCTTTGTGAGAGGGCAGGTGTTGTTCCCCATTGCGAACATCCACTTCTCAATCCTCTGCCTGTCGTAGGTGGCACCGGTGCAGAGCGTGACGGGGTCTTTCATGAGCTGCATCGATATCGGACACAGAAAATACGAAGGGATTTCCACCTCTGGAGGATCCATGGTCTTGCACACACTGAGTAGGTCACCTACAATAATCTTCTTTACTAAGGCGTACGAGTTTTAAGAGTTGAAATGTGTTATATACACCCCACTCGTTCTATGGACGCATACGGTCAACGTAGGTTAAGCACAACGTGGCCGCCCACTGTAAACATAAATAACACACGTGTTGAATTACAAAGTCTAATGCAACCATTGACCCCCTCGACGAGTTAACCTTTCCTTTTTGATGATGGACGCTTCGTCGGCAGGAACTGCTGAAAGTTTCATATAGCTTTAATTGACACACGTGAAAGCACGCGTAGGTAGGAAGGAAGCTTAACCGTTGCCTTGATAAATTTCATTTTGTCAATGTACAAGTCAAAGGGCTTAATTTCTATGTTTAATGTTTTTAAAATAAAATATAAGAAATAAACAAGAGATGTTAGGCTTTATAGTTCTTGTCTAATGTGTAATGATTCTATAGTTTTAGAGTGGAAAAATTAAAAGTTAAAATGAAGTGACAAAAATTAACAATTTTGAAGAATGAGAATGAGGTTAAATAGTTGTAAATTAGTATTGAGAATATTAAAAAGTAATCTTTGTCATTGCGATTTTAGTTCTACTATCCATAAACTAGTTTGAAAATAACTATAGGAGTAGATTCAATGCAAAACAAGTGCCACATAGTGACTTGTATTTGTCGTTAATTGTAATAGTTTAAACAAGTAGATTAGTACCTCATAAAGATAAAAAATTAATCAAGATTTAAAAATTAGGATTGTATTTTTTTAAAAAGTATTTCATATTTAAATAGTGTAGTACGATAAAAAAATTAACAACAAAGATTAAAAACGTTATGGATGTATTTTTATATAAAGTACTTGATATTTAAATATTTGAAAAATAATATATTTTCAATATAAAATTTAGTTAATTCTTAAACATAATTTTATTGTATTTTCTTTAAATTAATTTGAATATTTGAAAATTTGAAGAATAAATTGTTTAATATAAAATATTTATCATTAAAAATCATTTCTAATTTAATTGTAATGTGTGTCTAGGGGGAAAATGACACCAATGATTAACAATGCAAACAAGACTAAGCAAGTTGAACAGTTTTTTCCTAAGCCATTCAATACAAGAGAAAGAGGGGCTTCTAAGCATAATTCTCAATAAGCCATAAATTTGATTAGAAAAATCCTAAAGAGGATTAAGGGATGCTAATACAAAATCTAGAAGCTTGTCAAGGAAGTACACTAGCAATCTCTCTTTCATGCAATGTAAACAAGAGATATGAGAAATAGATATTTGAAATTTTTATACAAATAAATAGCCTAATAGAAATATGAAAATAGATGTATGCTAAGAGGGAAAATAAAGGATGAGGTACTCACCTCGAAACATGAAGAGGAAGATATAATTGTTCTTCAAAACTCCTAGATTTGAACTATTTTTGAGCTTCCGACCACAAATCTCGAAATAAAATGATGAAAGGAATGAAACCCATAAATTTCCCTAAAAATGGGGATTGATGGACTAGGTCAACTTGGGAAGATGTCTTACAACCAAGTTGGCATAGTTTGACAATCTGTAACTGATGACTCTAGAAAGCTTGCGAACAATAAAATCCAGCTATGTAATCCTTTTCTCTCCCAATGATGTAATGCTAGGTTATTTTGCTCCTTTGGTCCTTACCCTCTTAAGGAATTGCTCAGGTTTCCTCCTAGCCTATTAGGGTTCCTTAAAAGCCCTAATCCCTAGAGGATCTCTATCCTATCCTCTAACTAGCCACATCATAGTTATATCAATGGTTATAGTTCCTTCTTTATCCAAATACCTCTTCAGGCTCACTTGTTGACCTTCTTCTTTAGTCTTTCTTGACCATATTTCTCAACCTTGTAGAATGAGGGTCTCATACAAGTGATGTCATAATCCCCTTAGACTTTTGGACATCAATTTCACAAGTTATCATCAAGTTACTTACTCTTACCCCAAAACTACTAAAAAAGGCTATTAGAGTTAGCCCTCCAACTTGAGTTTTTGGACTTTAATCTTGATTTTCTCTGAATAAGGTGGCAAAAAAACTTTAGATTTGAGTACTCTTTTGGAAAATATCAAATATTTTGTGGGTCTCATATATCCAAGGTGTATGTAGGCCAGAAAATAATTTTTATGCTTATATTTGAGGGTTTTACAATAAGGATGATAGGTCTGACTAGGGCATGATCTTCCCTCTACAAAACTTGTCATGAAACCTTTTCCTCTGGTAGATGTTAACACTACTCACCTATCCTCATTTTGAAACACTTTGTTTGAAGTATCTAGCACATTCAAACCGCAAAAACTCTATTCCAAAATTGTGATTGCCTAACCAAGCATAACAAACTTGCCTAGGGCATCATCACATTTGAACAACTTAGCCAACTTCCAAGGGCCACAAAAACTATGTACATTATGTACACTAGATCGTCTCCCATTTCCCCTAAAACCATGAAGAACTCATGGGAGAGCCATTCTTGCGTAGACTATCAAAACTGGACCAACACACAAGATGTTTATCAATGAATTTAAAAACCTACTTAGATGAGTACCTACCAACTTGCAACTTGAAAAGAAAACTACTATAATAACACAACTGATGAGACTAGAATATGGTCTATCTTGTCATTTCATTTTCAGTTTAATTTACAAACTCTCTAAAAGACTTTGATGTTTAAGAAGACAATGTTTGTGATGATTTCAGACAAATGTGTGCATAATTACTCTTCAGGATTAAAATGAATAAGCCATGAAAAGATATGTCATTTAATTATAAAATAGTGAGAATAATGCTTTTTCTTCCTTAGCTAGGTTGGGTAGTTCTCTTGTAGTAATGTGACATAGGGTAAACTAATTTTAAATAACATGTTTTGAATAAGTCTTGATGTATGTTATTGTTTTGGAGGTGCTAATATTTTGCAGATATAAACGCAAAGCCAAGTCAACCAAGTGGGAGTCAAAGCAGTTGCTCACGTTAATAGACTAGCCCAGAGCAGAGGAAATTAAGGGGTCGTGAGCTCCTAAATCACTGTTCTATTTGGTGCTAGAATCAATGTGCATATTGTAATAATCAATGCTGTCATTTTTTTTGGTAGTTGACGAGTCTTGAATTAGGAATTCTGTTCCTAGTTTGTGTTTTATATAATTGGAAGTCTGTGTTCCAGAAGTGCTAGGTTTTAGTCAGTCATTTTTCAATAGAAAGAAGAAGTTGCTAAGTTTTTAAGTACTAAATATAATCTTGCTATTCATCGTTATGTACATTTTGTTGATCTATGAATAAAAGGATTATTTTGGGTTTCAATCTCTGAGTTTTTATACTTCACTTCTTTATGGGGGCCCACATAGGGAGTGAACTAATTAGTTAGCATAGGATTTATTTTCAGTTCATAGAACCCAAGTAGACTCTGCTATTCCTACAACCACTAATAACAAAATTAGTGGATTGTTCTTGCAACATAGGTAGTTGAAGTAATTCTCAGCTATATTTTCATGATTTATCAAAAAAGGATTTGGTTCTTAGCTTTAGCATAAATTTCTTGTAGATTAAGCACTTGAATTTCAGTAGAGCAGTTCTTAAGTTGAGATAAGTTTGAAGCATATATTTTACGAACAACATTTCAAGTTTACGTCCTTGATTGATAAATTAAATGAGTCCAAATGAATTGGATAAGAACCACTTAAGATGTCTAATATTGGGTTAAGTAGTCCATTGCTATAGGATTTTGATCCCTTTCTTTGGCCAAGCAACAACTAACAAAGATCTCACACTAGATTGAACAATTCAATCAATTATCGTGTATAGGTAATAAAAAACTCTTAAAACTATTTAAAACTTAATTGAAAAGCGTGAATCCAATTGTACAAAATTGTTAGGTACAACTCCCAATCCTTGGGATGTATTTATTTCATGGTTATAAGTCCCCAAAGAGGTTGCAGGTAGTTGGTGTAGACATCGAAGTCTCATTTCATCACTTGGTAATCTTAATTAGTCATCTTCTAGGACATTATTGATTAAGTATTTAATATTTAATTAATTAATCATCATCCCTTGGTTAATTAATTAATTAACTTAACTATAGTCTAATTGATAAAATCAAATGACAACCCAAAGTCTAATTATTAATTAAATCCTTATTATTCTATTAAATTAAATAATTGTACTATACCTATTTAATTTAATCCCACATCTCCTTTTATTAAATAAATCATTTAATAAATCAATTCCCAACACCTAACCATTCCCAAACCCTAGTATCATTATGTAAATCCAACCCATTCACTCATGCTAACTTCACTTAGCTAGCTAATTAACCTATCTCATTAAGGCTAACCCACTTGCATCCTAATCCCCTCCTAAGCTAAGCCTTATCCCCCTCCTAAACATGTCCACAACTTTAACCAAGAGTTAAGACTTCCTAACCCAAACAAAATTCAAAGTTCTATCCTATCCTTCTTACATTTCTATCCAAAGTACTTTTATTGCTCTTACAAAGCATTAATGGCTCTTTAAGGCCTCTTACATCCCTCTTCCAGACTCCTTTTTCCTCATAACCCCCTTTGAGCCTTTATTTTGACCCTCTTCCCCCATCCAATCCCCTTATGACACTTGTCACAAGGCTATGGATTTAAAGAAGCACAATCCATGTGTTTCCCCTTTCTTGCATCCTAACCCCCCTTTATCCTTTTTCCATCCTTGCATTCTAACCATTCATCTCACCACCTACTATGGATTTAAAAAAGCACAATCAATGTTCTTCCCCTTTCTTGCATCCTAACCTTTCTTCATCCTTTTTCCATCCTTGCATTCTAGCCATCCATCTCACCACCCCTTAGCTTATAAGTTTGACCTTCTCCTCTCACAATTCATATCCACTTCCCATGCAAACTTACAATTCTATTTTCATAGCTCACAAACTATCAAAATACCATCTATAATGATAAAATCTATCCATGCCCTCATTGTTAAATGTTTCATTCTGTTGAAATCTGATTGAAAAGATTATTGTTAATAGAGATTGTTGAAGAAGACTGTGTGTTTCAATCATTGTTTTGTCACTAATGTCAAACCTACTATTTTCTAGTAAGACATCTACTTATAAGATTCAAGTACTATCACTTAGTTGATTGATGAAGAGGATTTGATCAATAAGAGGTAACAATTGTACTTAGAGGAAAGGTTAAGTTATGATTATGTAATGAAGTACCATGTCAGTTAAGACAGTGATGACATGATGTATTGATAATTTACTTAAGGTTATAAATGTTGGATACACTATGAAAGTTTACAAGAACAAGTTACACAAAGTTTGTTTGCCAAGTTTGATTGAGTGGATAGTAGGTGACAAGAAAAGTCAGTGCAAGCCGAGCAGAAAGTTAGTTGGAGCTGAGTGAAAGAAAATTCTAGTGGATGTCGAGTAAGATAGTTGATTCCAAGTAAAGTTTAGTTGATGCCAAGTATCAGTAAAATTTAGTTGATGCCGAGCAACACAGTATGTGCCGAGCATTAGAAGATTGATAATGTCGAGCTACTACATTATATTAAAGATTGAAGATTCACCAAATCTATGCCAACAAGTTTGTTTTCCTGAAACTTGTGAGCCAAGAGAAAGATAAGGTTGATGAGCTGGTGGCATAGAAATTGATGTAAACTGTGTTTGAGGCAAATTCAAATGGATTCTAGGAGAAGTTTCTAGAAGAGATACAAGATACGGGGTAGATACATTGTATCCTACCTAATCCATCCAAACCCTAATTTTGATGATGGAAAATGAGTAGGAAAATATCATAATTTCCAATTTATAGGAATGTCTGGTCATGAAGCAAAAAGTTGTCATGTGCGAGAACCTGAGGAGGTGAAGGAGTTAAGGGTTTTGCTTCATTAAGTGACCCAAGAGAAGAGTTTGCAATGACATGTTAAGAAAAAAGTCTTAAGGAGATGAATGGTTGAAGGGTGAAAAAGCTGTTAAAGCTACAAAGTATGAAGGCCAAGCAGAATTGAGGACTAAACAGAGATCTCTAATCTACAAGAGAGAAGTTGTAAGTTGTATCAGATCAAGGCTCTACTATTACTCTCTAACAATTGTATCAGTCTAGGGTAAATCCTTTGGATGAAGGTTGACATAACAATCATTTGTAAATCTTTTAACTGGGTGGCATTCCAAGTGAATGGCCTAAAGTCCTCTAATAAGGTTCACTTCTAACAGGGTGATTGAAATCCCTTAATTAGGTCACATTTAACAGTGTGTATTGTAACCTTTAACAGGGTTGGCCTTTCACAGGGCATCACTTCAAAAGAGTGAAAAAAGTAACATGTTACTAGTGGTTTTTTCCAAATTGGGTTTCCATGTAAATCATTGTGTCAAGTGTGTTAATGAATCTATTATGTTTCATGCTTTACATTTGTACAAGTTGATTGGACAGTAACATACAAGTTTTAGTGATTGCATAATCCAATAAGTTGCATGCATGGGTATGGATGTTTTATGGGTTCACTAAGTTGTGAAAAGTTTTATTTATACATTTGGACCTTGGATAACTGATTCACCCCCCCTCTCAGTTATTCTAAAGTATTCCAAAAATTAGTATTAGAGCCATCAACTTAAGAGGACTAGTTTGAAGGTACTAGAAACACAAAGATCAAGATGTCTAAAAGAGAAGTACCCAAGTTTAATAGAGATAACTTTCCTGCATGGAAAAATTTGATAAAGCTACACCTTGGAGGACTTGGAGATCATGCACAATCTACCATTTGTGTGGAACATGTTAATCCATTTGGAACCCTAACTACTAAAGATATGGAGAAGAAGAAAGAACACAATTAGACGATGTTGGAGATTGCCTCTGCCCTAAGCTATGCCAAGTTTGATGATATCAAAGGTCTTGATAGTGCAAAGAAAATGTGGGATGCCCTAGCCACCATCTATGGAGGAGACAAAAATGTTCACAGAGCTAAATCTAAAAATCTCAGAGGTAAGTTTGATGATATGAGAATGGAAGAAGGTAAAAATATTGCTCAATATGTTGCTAGAATAAAAGAAGTTGTTAGTGCAATAAGAGGAGCTACTAGTCATATAGATGATGATACTGTGTTAAGAAAAGTATTGAGAACACTACTGCCCATATATGCTATTAGAGTTTTTGCAATTCAAGAACTGAGATGTATTCCAAGTAATGATCTAACCCTTGAAGGTTTGGTAGGTAGACTCACTGATTTTGAGCTATCTAACTTTGATAAAATTACAAACCTAAGAGTCTTGAATCTACTTTCAAAGCTAAGTTGTTATTGAAGGACTCTGATGAGGTGAAGTAGAAGAAGAAGAAGAGAAAGATAAAATATGTATCTAGTGACAATGGTACAGATGAGGAAGATGCTGAACAATTGGAAGCACTATTGGCAATAAGATTTCATAGAGGAAAAGGGAAGTTCAAAGGTAAGTTACCCATCATTTGTTTCAATTACAATGAGGTTGGTCATATTGCTGCAAGATGTAAACAAAAGAAGAACTATAGAGGAGGTGACAAGTGCAAGATCAGAAGAGAACATGACAGTAAAGATTACAAAGACAAAGGCAAGAAGTCATGCTACATTGCTGAAGAGGAAACTAGGGATGATTTTGATGAACATGATGATGAAGTGGTGTATGTTACAATGAAGGAAAAATTTGATGAAGATGAGGTGACTGCACATGTGACTTGTGTGAACAAAAATGATAAATGGATCATTGATAGTGGATGCTCACATCACATGATTGGAGACAAAAGTAAGTTCATTAAGTTTTGAATTGTTATGATAGAAATAGTGTAATATTTGGTAATGATGCAACATGTTTGATAAAAGGAAAAGGTTCTATCAAACTAACAAATAAAATTTCATGTCACAATACTTACTATGTTGAAGGACTAAACTATAACTTGTTTTTTAGATTATGGTAAAAACAAGTTTTGTAGGGACCCTGAAACCCTTTAACAAAAGCTGAAAAGCTAAAACATGAAGCACAACTAGGTTTTACAAGGATCTAAAATCTATTGTTTAAACAATATCAAAATTAGGTTTTACAGGGACCTGAAACCATAGAAAATAACCAAAAAATGAACCCAAGTTATACAAGGACCTAGAACCTAGTTTAAACAACTGATAAAAATTAGATATCACTGCATATGCTACTTTAGTATGTTAGAAACACAAAATTAAAAAAATCAAAAGCATTTGAATATTAATTTAACATAACTTCATGAGAGACAAAGTGAAGTCCTCAAATGAGAATATGAGCCATGGATAGGCTCTCTCAATGAGGATGATCACTTGATGTAGAGGTGTGTCTAATAGCTAAGATGGCTTGATTATGTATGTATGCTCAAATGCTCAAATGGGCTTCAATGGAGGATTTTTGATAGATTTTGGTGAATGGATTTGATGTAAAAATGGCTTCTCAAAATGGTATTATAGCTTTACTTTCTAGATTGTGTTAAAATGGCTTGGGAGAGGATTCCTTAAATAGGCAAAGGGCTTGAGGGATCAAGGGCTAGGATGCAAGGATGGGAGAAAGCTTATGGAAGGTTTAGATTGAATGAGAGGAGAGCACATGGATTATATTTTCTTACAGCCAATCAGGGAGTGACACATGTCACAGGGTCATTGGTTAGAGCAAGAGGGGTTGAGGGGTCAACAAAGGAGGCTCAAAGCTCATAAAGTCCCTCATAATGACTTGTAAGAGCAATGAATGGGCTTGTAAGAGTCATTTATGGGTTTGTGAGCTTCATAAAGTTTTATGGTTGGGATATTTGTGAGAGAGTTGAGATATTTTGACTTGGGTTGGATTAAGAAAGTCTTAAGCTTGACTTAGGAATGTGAAAATGATTAAGGCTTGGATTAGGCTTGGGTTAAGATTAGATTAGGCTTGTTAGAGATGGGCAAGTGGATGACATTTAATGAGGGTGGGTGAAGGAGGAGATATTTGTTAACTTTGGCTTGGGTTAGCAAGTCTTAACCCATGTTTAGGGAATGTGACAAGGTTGGGGGGGATTAGGATTAGGGTCAAAGATAAGGATTGACATCTTCTAGAAGAGTCTAGGCTTTGGATGAGGATGAAGACTTTCTAGAAGAGTCTAGAACTTCCTAGGATGAGGATAAATAAAGTTTTTAGGAAATAAATAAAGTTTTATTTATTTCAAGGGTTTGGGTTAAGGAGATATTTATTAAAATATTTTTAATAAACATGAGGATTAATATTTAATCTTAATTAAATATTTTGAGTTGGGATTAGGGGTAGGAAATGATGGGATTATCCTTTAATCAAAATTAAAGAAGGATTAGAAGATTTTGGAAGAGGTTAGTGGTCTTAAGGAAATTGGCCAAGTTTTGGGCAAAAAATAAATAAATAATTTATTTTGAGATTTTTGGTCAATTTATTAATTAAATAATTAATAAATAAGGAAATAATGTTTAAATAAGATTTAAACATTTTTGGGAGAGATTCTTTAATTAAATATTTTTAATTAAGATAAAGGGATTTAATGGTATAAAAATAAATAAATAAATTAAATAATTAATTAATTAATAAATGATGATGTCATCAGGGACTTTTTCAAAAAATAAAAATACTTTATTTTTTAAAGGATTTTTAGGTGTCTACAATCACTACCAAAAATAGAAACCATTTACCGGGACCAGTAAATAAAACTAGAACAAGAACAAAAACTAGAGACCAAAGACTAGTAAATGCTACTATTGCAGCTCTTTGATCATTTTGATCACTTCTTTACCAATCTCTGCAGCACCTTGGATGGAATCAATAGCTGATCCACCAACAACCTCCATAGCCCTCTTCTTGGAACTCTGCCTAGTTCTCTTACTAGGACCCCCTAGTGACATAATTTCTTCATTGGTACATTTTCCTAGACTTGCAACAGTAGCATAGATACTGGAGGTAACCTATTGCATTTTATTACCACTTTCCTTGATAAGTAGCTGAAGGTTTTGTTCATAGTCCTTGAGTTTATTTGGTATGTTTCCCACCTAGATTTTCATATGACTAAACTTAACATGGTCCATAACCTGATTTTGTTGCATATTTTCCATTTTCCTTTTGAGACTCATTAACTCGTTATACATCAATGAGTTAGCTTGTAGCATGGTATTAGCTTTTAGTTTTGTAGTGTGTAAAAAGGAGAGCATAGTATCCCTATGAGGTGAGTCATTTTTATCCTTCTCCACATCTTCTCTAGTAGGAGAAACAACCTTATTAGTCTGTTCCTCCTCCCTCATATTTACAGGGTCATCCTTAGCTTGCTCGATGTCCTCTTTATCATCCCTTACTTCTTTCGAATGGCCACTCTAGTTTCCCTCATCACCAACATTACCCATCTCTATATTCTCCTCACTATTCTCTTCCTCATCCTCCTTCCTACTTTTTTCCTTGCTATTTGGGTAGCCTTCCAAATTGGAACTAAAATGTCCCTGATTTGTGTTTTCCTCTTCCTCTAGGTTTTTCTCCTCCTTATTTTCCAAATTCTCAGATTTAGTGGCCTCATCCACATTATGTTGAGGAGATTATTGGGTTTCATGTTTCAGACTCCTCCTCTTACCTTTAACAGTCTCATCACCCTTACTCTTCCTAGAGTAGGTTTCAGTGGTAGAACCCTTCTTTTTATCTAATGAGGGAGAAGACACAATAGCCATATTTTTACAATGACCCTCTATAAGAAGAATCAACCCTTCATGCAATATAGGACGTGGCTCTTTTTTCCTATGAGCTTGCAAACTTTGAAGAAGAGAGAATCTCAAATAGAAAGGAAAATAAAGTCTATCCTTATGCCTAAAATGATTAAGGAAGACAAAGTGAAACTTATGCACTCATTTATATCTACCATCAAGGATAAAATACTCACGAGTACATGAAAGCATATCCTACCATATAGTCTTTATTTGGTCCAGTTCATAGAAAGCCTCATTTTTCTCCAAGTTTTTCTTCTCTACTTCTATTTTGGGAAATTTATTGAACGCAACATTTGATATGCTCTTTTGGTTGTTGAACTTAATGCCTTCCATAGGTAAGCCCCTTATCTCCACTATGAATTTCATTGTCAATTGCACAGTGACACCATGTAGAGAAAACCTTTCCTTTGTCCAATTTTTGAAGAAGGCTATGGTAACATGAGGTTTAAACCCATGAAGATGCTCTAAGAAGTTAGTCACCTTCCCCTTTTGCAGAATCTTCCACACATCCTCTTTATCCTTCCATGCCTTGCAATATGGGGGTTCCTATTTTTGTGGCTCTCCTCCCATTTCCAGAGAATTCAAAATGCTATACCAAACCAAATTCAACAGAAGGTGGAAAGCAAAAGAGTTAAACATACACAATTTATTCATTAAAACAAATAAAACCCACTCTGTGCCTAATACATGCATTGCTAGGATTGCAATCACATAAATGTACTTCCTTGGGGAAGAAACACTGACAATCGTAGGCCCACTTCCATTAAACTATAACTTGTTGAGTGTATCACAATTTAATGATTTGGGATGCAAGGTTGAATTTGAAAATAAGATTGCTAAGATATATGCTACAAATGGGAAAGTGATTGGAAAAGGTGATCAAACTAGAATTAATCTATTCTATCTTGATATAGAGGATGCTACTTGTCTTGTTACAAAATTTGATAATGTATGGCTTTGGCACAAGAGGTTATGTCATGTTGACTTTGATAAATTGGTTAGTATTAGTGACATGAAGAAAGTTAGAGGTTTTCCCAAGTTGAAGAACCCTGATAATGTAGCGTGTAAACAATGTCAGCTAGGCAAAATGTAGTGTGCAAACAAACATCTGAGCCAAGATTGTCCAAATATGTCAAAAGACATCATCCTACCAATCAAATCATTGGAGATAAAAATGCTAGAACAATGACAAGAAACAAATTGAGAAGTGAATATTGTTTGCTAAGCATGAAGGAACCCAAAACAATGAAAGATGCATTAGAATATGTGGACTAGTACAAAGCCATGGAAGAAGAGATTGAACAGATAGAGAAGAAAAAAAAATGGAGTTTAGTTCCTAGACTAGAAGACAAGAATGTGATTGGCACCAAGTGGGTATTCAGAAACAAGCTAGATGAAAATGGTGAAGTCATTAGAAACAAAGCAAGATTAGTTTGCAAGGGATATGCATAAGAAGAAGGAATAGAATATGGGGAGACATTTTCTCTTGTTGCTAGAATGGAAGGAGTAAGAACTCTACTTGCTTATGCTACATACAAAGGTTTCAAAGTTTATCAAATGGATGTTAAATCTGCATTTCTGAATGGCATATTAGAGGAAGAAGTTTACATAGAACAACTAGAAGGTTTTGTTGATGATAACAATAAGAAAATGGTATGAAAACTGCACAACGCTTTATATGATTTGAAACAAGCACCAAGAGCATGGTATGAGAGACTTCATATTTGTGAAAATTGAATTTGAAAGGACTGATGATAACAAAATTTTTTACATAAAGATAGAGAAAGACAAATGTATTTTGCTATCTGAAATATTTGTTAATGATATCATATTTCGAGGATAAGATGCTTTATGTAAGGATTTTGCAAATCAGATGAAGCAAGAATTTGAAAAGTCTATTTTTGGAGAAATCAATTTTTTTGTGGGATTGCAAATATATTAGAAGATGTATGGTATATACATCACTGAGTCAAAGTATGTCAAAGAAATATTGAAAACTTTTGGATTAGAGGATTCCAAACCAGTAGCCTATGGTGACAGGACACAAATTGTCAAAGAATGATGATTCTGCTAAGGTGAATCAAACATTATATAGGTTTATGATTGGAAAATTACAATATGTAGTACATAGCAAACCTGATATTGCATTATCTATAGGGATAGTTTCAAGATTCTCTGTGAATCTTAGGGAGAATTATTCAATGGTTGTGAAGAGAATAATGAGATATTTGAAAGGAACATAAGAGTTTGGTCTATACTATAAGAAGAATGAAAAGTTTAAATTGAGAGCCTACACTGATGCTGATTGGGCTGGAAACATTGATGACAAAAAGAGCACTAGTGGAGGAGCATTTTTCTTAGGCAAGAGATTAGTTACATGGTCTCGCAAGAAATAGAGTTGTACTTCACAATCTACTATTGAAGTTGAATATGTTGCTGTTGTTGTAAATTGCACAAACATTGTATGGATCAAACAACTACTCAAAGGAATGAAGGAAGAGATCATAGAACCAGTGATACTTTATTGTGATAACACAAATGTAATAAATATTTCAAAGAATCTAGTAATGCACACAAAGACTAAGCATATTGCAATCAAGTATCATTACTTGAGAGAACTAGTTCAAGATAAAGAGGTAAAGATGGAATATGTTAACTCAAAAGAACAAATTGCTAATATCTTCACAAAACCATTACCTAAGGATGCTCACGAGTATCTAAGAGGTAAATTAGGGGTGATACCCCTATCAAAGACTATCTAAGTAACAAGAGGAGTGCCCTGCATCAAACAAGCTGATGTTCATATAATACAAATTGATGTAGTGGATCTTACTTTAGGAGCTACCTAAAGTAATCACAGAGCTAAAATTTCAAATTATTCACTATCAAGGTGATAGAGGGAGAAGTTGAAGAAACTACAAAAGCTTATATCTACATATTTTAAGATAACAAGTTTTTGGTATATGTCTTTGGCATTGTTATCAAAGAGTGAGAAAGTACATTAAACTAATCATTATCAGAAGGAGAGATTTTCTAATTAGAAAGAGAGAAAGTACATTATACATTATACTAATCATCATCAAAGGGAGAAAGTATATTAAAGAAAGATATCAAGAGTTGAGATCAGAGAGCCAGAATGTATAATCACAGAGGGAGATATTCCTTATAAATGTTCAAGGAGAAAGTACAAGAGATTGTTGTTAAAGAAGTTGGAGAAGCTACTGATCTTAGAGGGAGATCAGATAATTGCTGATGTTGTTGATTAGAAGAAGACACATGTATGTAAGAAAGAGGGAGAAATCCTTTTCTACCTAGTAAGAGGAAGATACAAGAAGGAACTCAGAGGGAGTTATAAGAAAAGAGTTCTCTAACCTAATCAAAAGATGGAAGTTGCTGATAGAAAGATAAATTTTGATACAAGTTTTATTTTTGGTATTGTCTTACTATTTTAACCTAGTCAGATTGGTTGAACAAGATGTTCATCATTTGATTGACTTGGTTGATCAGTTTGGTTTGCCATCAATGCCAAAGAGGGAGATTGTTGAAATTTGATTGAAAAGATCATTGTTAAGAGAGATTCTTGAAGAAGACTATGTATTTTAATTATTGTTTTGTTACTGATGTCAAACTTTCTATTTACTATTAAGACAACTGCTTATAAGATTTAAGTACTTTCACTGAGTTGATTGATGAAGACGATTCGATCAATAAGAGGTAACAATAGTACCTAGAGGAAAGGTTGAGTTATGATTATGTAATAAAGTACAAGAATCAATTAAGACAGTGATGACATGATGTATTGATAATTTACTTAAGGTTACAAATGTTGGCTACACTAAAAAAGTTTAGATGAACAAGTTACACAAAGTTTGTCTGCCAAGCTTGACGAAGTGGATAGTAGGTGCCGAGCAAAGTAAGTGCAAGCCAAGTAGAAAGTCAGTTGGAGCTGAGTGAAAGAAAATTCTAGTGGATGCCAAGCAAGATAGTTGATGTCCAGTAAAGTTTAGTTGATGCCAAGAATCAGTAAACTTTAGTTGATACCGAGCGATTTTACAGTTGATACTGAGCAACGCAATATGTGTTGAGCATTAGAAGATTGATAATGCCAAGTTGCTGCATTATGTTAAAGATCAAAGATTCACCAAATCCAAGCCAAAAAGTTTGTTTTCCTAAAACTTGTGAACCAGGAGAAAGATAAGGTTGATGAGTTGGTGGTAAAAAAATTGATGCATACCATTTTTGAGGCAAATTCAAATAGATTCTAGGAGAAGTTTCTAGAAGAGATACAAGATATGGAGTAGATACATTGTATCCTACCTAATCCATCCAAACCCTAATTTTGATGATGGAAAATGAGCAAGAAAATATCCTAATTTTCTATTTATAGGAATGTCTAGTCATGAAGCAAAAAGTTGTCATGTGCGAGAACCTAAGGAGGTGAAGGAGTTAAGGATTTTTCTTCATCAAGTGACCCAAGAGAAGAGTCTGCAATGGCATGTTAAGAAAGAAGGCTTAAGGAGATGAATGCTTGAAGGGTGAACAAGCTATCAAAGCTAAAAAGTATGAAGGCCAAGCATAATTAAGGATTGAACAAAGATTTGTAATCTGTAAGAGAAATTGTAAGTTGTATCAAATCGAAGTTCTACTGTTACTCTCTAACAATTGTATCAGTCTAGGGTAAATCCTTTGGATTAAGGTTGACCTAATAGTCATTTGTAAATCCTTTAACTAGGTGGCATTCCAAGTGAATGGCCTAAAGTTCTCTAACAAGGCTCACTTATAACAGGGTGATTGAAATACCTCAACCGGGTCAAATTTAACAGTGTGTATTGTAACCTTTAGTAGGGTTGGCCTTTCATAGGGCATCACTTCAGAAGAGTGAAAAGAAGTAGCATGTTACTGGTGGTTTTTTCCAAATTGGGTTTCCACATAAATCATTGTGTCAAGTGTGTTGATGAATCTGTTATGTTTCATGCTTTACATATCTGCAAGTTGATTGGACAGTAACATACAAGTTTTAGTGATTGCATAATCCACTAAGTTGCATACATGGGTATGAATGTTTTATGGGTTCACTAAGCTGTGAAAAGTTTTATTTATACATCTAGGCCTTGGATAACTGATTCACCCTCCTCTTAGTTATTCTAAATTATTCCAACACATTCACCCTCATAATTAATCATAATCCATTACTTGAAGCTTGAGATCATTCTGAGCACACATCCACCATCGTTTGGACACATCGAAGTATCAAGATCGCACTTAGGGAACTTACCATACTTGGTTTATAGTCGTCTTCTATGTCTCCATCCTCTAATACATATTATTTTATTTCTTTAGTTTTCAATGTTAGATTAACTTTAATGTTCTTTACATGCTAGGATTTCGCAACATACATTTTGGCAAATTTTGTAACTCTTTCAAATGGTTGATCTCTTCTCTGATTCTGTATCAACTGTATTGCATACTATTGGTGTAAATAAGTATTTACTATTTACACTTTACTTAAGTTTACTTAGGTTAGTGCATTATTTTATTATTTCTCTTTATGAGACATTAGGAGTTTGTGCATCTTCTACAGTTGTCATGTAGACAACATAGAAGTACACAACTCTAATTATGCACATGGTGTCTACACCACTGGAGTTTGCATCATTCACTGAGTTGTCATGTAGACAACACAATTTTTCACACTCCTAATTTAGCACATGCTGTCTACAACATTGATGTGCGTGTTTCACCTTGTAGGCTTATCCTCACATCATTGCACTTACTTTCATGCATAATGGAGGATAACCCATATCTGGTGGACATGTGCCTGGTTGTTGGACTTATCATGATGCTGATTTCGAGGCATCTCAAAGGCCTTTATATTGAGGCACTCCTAGTGTACTTGTACATAGAATTAAATACTATACAGTTATTTTGATCATACTCTAGTCTAATTTGTGCTTGTGTTTTGAGTTCCTTGGTCTTGGGTAAATTCTTCCCTAAGGCAGATTCTTACATGGTATCAGAGCTGAGGGAGATACTCATCACATAGCCACTGGAGACCTTGTTGCTTCATCTCTCTAAGATACCCGATTTAGATCTGGAGCATCAACTGCAAATGGGAGTGTCTAGAGTCGAAGTGGACCTCGCCATTGCGTCCAGAGTGAAGATTCAGTGAAGATTGACTATAAATGTGCCTATTTTAGGCCATAGTCAATCGGGAGGCAAGTTTTTTTGCAAATCGAAACCTGCAGGCTCGATCTGCAAATCTGGGTATGGTCTTTTTCGATCTGATTAATTGATTTTTAGATTTATTAATTTTCTGCAATTTGTTTGTATTTTTTGAAATATTTTTTTATGAAATTATTTTTTGCCTAGTTGGGTGTACAAAGAAAGGCAAAGAATTTTTTTTTTGTGTGCAGGCTTGAAGCCTGCCCGCTGAATATTCTGCAAGGAATATTCTCTTTTTCTTTCGCAGGTTTTTGAGGGCCGCACAGTATTTTCTGGCTCAACAAAGCCTACACCGGCAACTACCCAACAGTCAGCAACAAATTTTTGATTACATAGCATAACCGGTGACCACACCTACTTGACGGAGACCTCTTCACAACCACTGGGAACTCCGTGGCTTTTTCTTTCAAATATTTATGTGTTGGCTTTTAAATGCCCTTAGAAGCCAGTGCGCTATCCATGTGGGACTATATTGCATAAAGTCTCTGGCACAAACAACAAATTCTGGCCATCGCTGTTCCATCTTTTAGCAACGAATCAGGTGTGTAAGGCTCGTGTCACCCCTGCATTTACATTGACACGCGGCCTCATCAGGCCTCGACATGTGACACATAGTTAGGACTTTGTGCAGCAGATAGCGCACATGCTGACACCTCAGATTGGGTACCCTTGTACAATGAACTGCCACGGTGGATCCTAGTCACTTGTTGAGTCAATCGCCATGCAACATGCCACGTCTGCAAAATTTGTACTATCTGTATAGATCCGTACCAAAACATGTCATCAGCTGTACATAGTGATGTCATCACCAGCTCAAGCAGAAACTGACATCATCAGTTTGATAGCCTAAATTTGATGGCCGTTTAACCATCATACCAGGGCGTTCTTCAATTGATGAGATGGCCATTTGGACGTCAAATTTAACATAGTGGTTTCCTCTGCAGACCCCTCTTCAGATGCATTTTTGATTTGGCAACCTGACTTCAAACAACCATATCTTGGTCATACAGACTCCAAATTAGGTGCAATTTTTTTTTATTTTAGATAAAATTTTCTGAATTTTTTAGTGATGTAGTTTGTTTATGATTTTGATGCTCAAATTGGTCAAAAATCATAGTTTTTCACGATTGTACTTGTCTAATCCTATGTTTTGTAACTTCAAATGCATCGTATGGGCTCATCTGGACTCTTTTTCACATTCTATTTTTTTTGAAAGTGAATAGTTTTTTCTCTAGTTTTTAGATCTGTAGTCAGATTGTAGTCTTATTTGGACAAAAGTATCACTTTCAGAGATAGGTCTTGTTTTGCATTGTAATGCTTCAAAATTGATGTAATTTTGAGCTACATTGTAATAGTCCAGATTTGTACTCTATACAGAGGTTGTAATCAGAAAAATCAGAAAGTCCACTTTGTCCATTTTGGCAAGTGGCCCATTGTAAACGCACTATATATAAAGTGCCAAAATCATTTATTTGGGGGGGGATTTTTTGATTGAGTGAAAAGGGGGGGGTTTGTACTGTGTACTGTGTCTCCTTTATCTTGTGTTCTTGGATTATGAGTTCTTTTTCAAAGTTAACTCCACATAATTATTCTACTTGGAAAGAAAACATTAAAGAGCCATTAGTAGAAAAAGGTTTATGGCGTTATGTCACTGGTGCAGCCAAGAAACCTCCTGTTGATGCTGATGAAGCTTGTAAAGAAGATTGGGAATCCAAAAAAGAGATGGCCTTAGGAGCCTTGTTGATAAATATCTCTGATCTTGTCAAATTTCACATTAGGAAGCTTACAGATCTAATAGATGTTTGGGCTAAACTAGAAGCTTTGTATGGCACAGTAGATGAAGACGTGGCTTACACAATAGAGGATAAACTTCTCAAGTAGAAATGTATAGGATACAACTGAATGATTGTGGTGAACCCATTAAAGATGGAAAGATGATCAAACACATCATGACTCATCTTCCATCTAAATATGCTCCTTTTGTTTCTAGCTTTAATACACACAAATTAACAATGGGTAGTGCCTATGTTAAGCCTTCATTCGAGAAATTCTAAAAAATGTTGATCTTAGAACATGACAATCTAGTGGCTATGGGAATTCTCAAGTCTTCCAAAACTAAAGCCTTGGTAGCAAATTCAAGTGGCAAAAACTCAAACAAGAAGCAGAAGCAATGGAAGGCCAAGCCACAAGACGACACACAATAGTCCTCCTCAAAACAACAATCTTCCACAAGTCAATCTTCTTCCACTCAACATTCTTCTTCACAACAAGAAAAATCTTCTTCCAAGAACAATCAAAAGGGGAACAATTGCAACAAGAAGGAGAAGAAAACATGTTCCTATTGTAAGAGGAATGGACATGAAGAACATGAGTGCAAAGATAAGCAGATTGATGAATTGGTAAACATTATGAGGAAACACAAAATTGATTTTCCTAATACATACAAAGACAAGGGTTCTTCAACCACGTCAAAGGGCAAGGTCCAAGCTTTAGTTGCAAGTACAAACAATCCGGAGGAATAGGTTCTAGATTCTAGAGCATCTCATCACATGGGTGCTTCAAGGAAGTAATTTTCCTCTTTAAAAACTTCAAATGTACCTTACATCTATGTGGGCAATGATACTCAAATTAAAGTAGAAGGTAAAGGGAATGTTGAGTTAGAGAATGGCATCTTCAAGGATGTACTTCATGTTCCTAGCCTTAGCACCAACCTTCTCTCCATCTATCAAATCACTCATTATGGATGTGGCAATAAAGTAGAGTTCCTCCCCGACACAGTAGTGGTAAAGAATCTCAAAGATGATTCAATGGCGGTGATTGGAAAGACAAACCATGAGACTAGACTTTATTCTTTCTCACATTTTGTGCCTAAGTCCATGTCTCTTGCCTTGTTGACTCATTCAAACACTCAAAGTAAACTATGGCATGAAAGATTTGGACACCTTAATTATCGCTACCTCCAACAATTAAGCAGCAAAGAAATGGTCATTGGTCTACCTCAAGTCAAGTTTTAAGAAGGAGTATGTCTAGGTTGTGAAGCAGGTAAACATCCCGAAGAGAAATATGACAAGGGGAAGTCTTGGAAGGCAACTGCTATTCTAGAATTGGTACATAGTGATGTAGCTAGCCCCTTTCCAGTACCTTCTTTTGGTAAGGCCCACTATGTTCTCACATTTATTGATGACTTTTCAATGTACACTTGGTTCTTTTTCCTTGGTCATAAGAGTGAAGTCTTTGACAACTTTATCACATTCAACGCTCAAGTTGAGAAGAAATCTGGGAAAGCCATCAAGATACTAAGGATAGAAAATGGCAGAGAATATGTCAACTCCAGACTTATAGACTATTGCACACATGAGGGGATAGACCTTCAACATTCAGTTGCATACACACCACAACAGAACGGTGTAGCTGAAAGAAAAAACAAAACCCTTTAGGAAATGACTACTTGCATGCTTCAACATAAGTCTCTCGACCAAGTATTTTGGGCTGAAGCCATGTGCTGTGTCAACTACATTCAAAATAGAAGTCCACATAAGGCCTTAGATGGAATAACACCTTTTGAGGCATGGTGTGGAAGGAAACCAAGTGTTAAGCACTTCAAAGTTTTTGGTTCTCTAGCATAGACGAGGATACCTCCACAAAAGTGTAAGGCATTAAAACCACAAAGGAAACCATGCATATTTGTTGGATATCTTGATCATCTCAAGGCATATAAATTAATGGATCCAGAGACTCACAAAATCTTTTATGAGAGGAGTGTTCATTTTGAAGAGACATGTCCAAGTTTGGCTTCTTCAACTCCTCCTTCTTCCTCCTATGTGGATAGTGATCATAGTGATAAAAGTGACATCGAAGATGAAATTCCTCCAACCTTGACTCGCAGGACACCACCTTCACAGGGTCAACAAACAGTTGAGGACATTCCTTCATCTTCTTCCACTAAACCTTGTTGGGCACAACAAACTCTTGATGCAGCAATATCATTAGTGGGAAATCCTTCAGATACTCGAAGAACAAGGTCACAACACAAGTCATTTTCACATGCATACATGTAGCCATTGCTTCAGATCCACAATCTTTTAAGGAAGCATCAGGGATTCCAGAATGGGATACAACTATAGAGGAAGAATACAATTCATTGATGAAAAATAACACATGGGACTTAGTTCCCCTTCCTAAGGGAAGAAAAGTGGTTCGATGCAAGTGGGTCTATCAAACCAAATTTGTAGCGGATGGAAGTATTGATAAACATAAGGCTAGACTAGTTTCCAAAGGTTTCTCGCAAGTTCCAGGTATTGACTATACAGAGACTTTTGCACTAGTTGCCAAGATGAACTCCATTCGCCTGACACTAGCAATTGCTGCAGCTCAAGGGTGGGTTGTACACTAGATGGATGTTAAGATCGCATTTTTGAATGGTGACCTTCATGAGGAAATTTATATGGAGCAGCCATAGGGGTTCATACAGGATTCTACTATGGTTTGCAGATTAAAGAAATCTATTTATGGTTTAAAGTAGGCTCCTTGGGCTTGGTATGCACAAATGGATTCATTTCTCCTCTCAGTAGGTTTCAGAAGATGTCATTATGATTCAAATGTTTACATTCTCTAGAAGGATGACTCTCACTTGATCTTAGTGCTTTATGTTGATGACTTGATCATTACATAGAGTACTGCATCCATCATAGCCAGTGTCAAGACCTCTCTTCAGGATAGATTTGCCATGATAGAATTGGGATTGCTACACTACTTCCTTGGCATTAAGATCATACAGTCTTTAGCAAGGATTTCACTCTCACATCCCAAGTATGCTCTTGACTTGCTTTCTCAGTTTCACATGAGTGACTGTAAACCTGCTCCTACTCCCTTCCTATCAAGTGTCAAGCTAGAGGCTAAGTGTACCACTCCACTTGTTGATGCAACATTATACAGATAGTTAGTTGGGAGCCTTATCTACTTGACACACACACACCCTAATATTGCCTTTGTAGTTGGTATGGTTTCACGCTTTATGCAAGAACATCATGAGCTTCATTGGAAGGCTGCCAAGCACATTTTGTACTATATCAAGGGTACACATACACACGGGATTCATTATGCAGTAGGTACAGGGCTTTAGTTGATTGGATACACAAATTTAGACTATGCAGGAGACTTAGATTCTTGGAAGTCTACTTCAGGGTACTTATTTCACCTTGGTTCCAGCCCTATTTGTTGGCAAAGTAAGAAGTAGAACAATGTTGCTCTTTCTTCCACAGAGGTTGAGTATTGAGGGGCTATCAATGCAGCTATAGAGGCTCTTTGGTTACAACATATCTTGGAGGATTTTGGATTCAATCTACCTAAGCCGACAGTTCTTCATTGTGGCAATCAAAGTGCCATTGAAATCTCTAAGCATCCAGTTCAACATCAGCAGACAAAGCACATTGAGGTTCATATGCACTATATTAGAGAGCTAATACATGAGTAGATCATTTCACTTCAGTACTGTCCTACAATAGAGCAGGTTTCTGATATTTTCACCAAACCCTTCATCGAGGTCAAGTATTCTCATTTATGAGATCTCTTGGGGATGCGAGATGTTGCAGATAGGGGAGTCCCTTGACTTCTCTTCTTTTGGGAGGGATTTTTTCCTCTTATGAGGTCTTCTTCTTCTTCTCTCTCTCTCTCTCTCTCTCTCTCTCTCTCTCTCTCTCTCTCTCTCTCTCTTTTCTCTATTGTACTTATCTCTCTTTTTGGAGGAGGGTTTTTCCCATGAGGTTTTCCCTCTTTCTCCACTTTATGAGAGATTGCATTTCATCATTTTAGCATTTCTTTTGTACATGGGTACCTAACATGGCCTAGTAGCCGGGACCCATTATGCCTTAGTGAGCTTAAGTGCATTCCCCTAAGTTGCACTTAAGGGGGGGTGTTGGTGTAAATAGGTATTTACTATTTACACTTTACTTAAGTTTACTTAGGTTAGTGCATTATTTTATTATTTTGCATTATTTTATTATTTCTCTTTATGAGACACTTAGGAGTTTGTGCATCTTCTATAGTTGTCATGTAGACAACATAGAAGTATGCAACTCTAATTATGCACATGGTGTCTACACCACTGGAGTTTGCATCATTCACTGAGTTGTCATGTAGACAACACAGTTTTTTGCACTCCTAATTTAGCACATGCTGTCTACAACACTGATGTGCATGTTTCACCTTTGTAGGCTTATCCTCACATCATCGCACTTACTTTCGTGCATAATGGAGGATAACCCATATCTGGTGGACATGTGCTTGGTTGTTAGACTTATCATGATGCTAATTTTGAGGCATCTCAGAGGCCTTTATATTGAGGCACTCCTAGTGTACTTGTACATAGAATTGAATACTATACAGTTATTCTGATCATACTCTGGTCTAATTTGTGCTTGTGTTTTGAGTTCCTTGGTCTTGGGTAAATTCTGCCGTAAGGCAGATTCTTACACATACTTTGCAACTATAATTTTCTTTGCATCTGAGCAAATATAGTTATCTATTGTACCTCTTTCTTCCATTAATATATTGTGCAATATCCTCTTGCCTACTGTTAATGTGTTGCTTCCATTCTTCAACTTGTATGTTGTATCTATTTTGCCTTTGAATGATATAGAGTGAAGCTCCTTCTATATAAAATTCTATTAGTTTCTAATCTACATGTGGTTTTTGAGATAAATAAACAATTGAATCTATGTACTTTGTGATTATATTGATAAACAATGCAGTTCTAGGCAGAGATAAGACTAAACATACTCTTTGGTGTATCACCCCTCTAGATTAGACTAGTTAGTTTGATTCCAAGCATTTCCTTCTCCCTTTTCCTTTAAAGAAGTAGTTAGGTGCATCCTGATAGTGAGGAAGCCAACCTTCTCTAGAGACTCAATCTCACTGTTCAAGTTCCACAACTTGGAGACTTTTTCCATGTTTCACAAGGTTGTCTTTAGTTTAAACTTTAGGGAAGGGTACAAAATTTTGTGACAATAGGTTTTAAAACCAATGCAAACCCAACTCCATCTCCTTCCTTTAGGGTCTTCAAGAAATCTTTCTCACCAACCATTAGAACACTTGGTCCCAAAGTCTTTAACTCTCCTTCTTCTAGCAAGGATTGGATTTTGAAACTCAGCCCATCCTTCTTGAATGAATAGGAATTTTTAGTTCCATCATACATGGCATAATTATCAAATTACCATGGCCTTCTAAGCAGAAGGTGGCATGTATCCATGGGAAGAATATCACATTGTACTCTATCTTTGTATCTCCTTATAGTGAAATCTACCCATGCTTTCTCTCCAACAAGTTTATGGTGTCCCTTATTTAGCCATGTGACCTTGTATGGGTTGGCATGAGGGATTCTTTTTAACTTTAGCTTGTTGATTGCCTCTTCACTGATTATATTGTAAGTTGAGCCTTAGTCAATGATGAGTCTACACACCTTTTCCATGATCTTACATCTGATCCTAAAGAGTGATCTTCTTTGACTTGGTTCTTCGTTGATTAGCTCTTTGATTAAGGTTCTTCTTATCATCAAGTTCTCCCCTTCCTTGGATTCTAGGGGTACCCCAGAATGTTCTTTACTACTCCTAGATTCCTCTTGTACATAATTGACCCTTTTTGTACTTCCTTGGGAAGTTGATGGAAGGAAATTTGCAACAAAGAATATAACCATTTCCACATAAATCATAATAGACCTGAAATAAATATGCAATTAAAATCCACATGAAAGAGAATAGACAACATACCCACAAAAATGTGACATAAGATATACCCAAGGAAACCCTCATTGAGGAAAAATGCAACCTCCAAAAGCATCCATCACCATGCATTATTTTAACAAAAATACCATTGCAATACAACCATGAAAGCTTTCAAAGTCATAGCCACAACCAAGAAATCCATGTGAACAAGCATTAATCCATACATTCCATGCCATGCTTCCAACCTTCACAAATTCTCCCTTGGCTAACCTATCAAGCCTTGTCTTGCTCGACTCTTTCCCTTTTTGCCTTCTTCTTCTCACTTCTTCTCACCCAACAACTACCCTTATCCATGCACCTCCCTCCGCATCCATCACCTCTTTTCTAGCCCATATTTCCCACAAGGTAACGGCCAGGCAGAGGCAACTAACAAAACCCTCCTCAAAATCCTAAAGAAAGTTGTCAATGATTCTGGGTGCGATTGGCACCTACAAATAAATCTAGCCCTATGGGCCTATCGAACCTCCTTCCATACATCCACAGGCACAACTCCATACTCCTTAGTCTATGGTGCCGAAGCAGTACTACCTATAGAGGTTGAACTTCCCTCCTTGCGCATATCTTTGCAAGGGAAAATATCAAATGAAGAATACAGTGTAGCTCGGCTCACCCAGCTAGATATCTTAGATGAGAAGTGACAACAAGCCTATGATCATATCACAGTCTATCAAACTCATCTTAAAAAGAATTTCAACAAGAAGGTGCTCCCATGACACTTTCAGCCAGGCGACATGGTCCTCAAAGAAAACATGAAAGTCTAAGCAGATCAAGAAAAGAAAGGCAAGTTTGAACCTACATGGCTTGGTCCTTATGTTGTCACTGCCTCCTTTGGCTCCGAAGCCTATCAGCTATCTACACTAGAAGGAGAAATATTGAATGATCCTACTAACATCATTCATCTCAAGAAGTTCTATGCTTGAAGATCCTTGGTATACCCAGCATTTGAAAAATACAAAATATATATATATATATATACTAAAGAGAAATAAGCATCCAATGGTGAAAACTTGGCAATTCAAGCACCTTGGATAGGTACCTTGGTGAAAACTTGGTAATTCAAGCGCCTTGTGTACTAAGACTAATCCATTATCTATCACTATCCTATCCCTCATCCATTCACCCACCATCCCATAAAACACCTGCTTGTTCCCTTGGTGTTCCAACCAAATATCTGAAATCTAATGAAGCTTGTAAATACCTCCTGTACAGCTTGTAAATCTTGTACCTTAGCTTGTAAATCTTGTATCATCTCTTGTATCATAGCTTGTATATCCAAATCTTGTCCAAAGCTTGTACCATATTCCAGCTTGTATTATATACCAAAGCTTGTATCCTAGTTTGTATCCTATCACATGCACACAAAGAATCCCATTTTCAATCAAGCTTTTTGCAAACCATCTACCTATCTGCCTATCAACTATTATAGACATCCCACCCTTCAAAAACATTTCCATCTCACAAAACTAAAACATGAACAACCTTGTACATTTGTAACATATCTTGGTCTGTCAGCTTGTACATCCTCTTTAGCTTAGTACAATTGTATCTATCCAGCTTTTGTGTTAGTTCCTCCTTGATCAACATCTTTCACACATCGCACAACCCTTGGTTAGCTATTCCAATGCATCCTTTAGCTAGATCTCCTATCACCAAAGTGTTATCCTTCTTAGTTTAGCTTTCCAAGTGCATCACTAATCCAAATACACTATCTTAGGTGCTCTCCGATAGATCCTTGTAGGATATAGCTTTCCTCATGTCTGATCTTGGTTCGTTAGTACCTCGTCCTACCCATCTCATTGGCAAACGGTTCTCTTTTGGATTTTCACTTTCTTTTGATTTGGAATCTTCTCTTTTGGGTCTTGAAGTATCTTTTCCAAGCAATCTTTTTGTTCCCTTCTCAAGGTTTCCACGATCTTTCATATCATGGTATGTTGCGAATGGGGCACTCTGAGCATACAGTTTTGATCAAGTATTTCATTTATCTTTTTTTGCTTGTGGGTTACCCAGTGTCGGTTCCATGCTGTTTCCTCTGGGTTTCATGTGTGATGCTAGGGCAATCCTTGTGTGTTTGTTTCGAGTTAGTCCGTCAATCCTCTGGGCAGTTGGTGACACGACCTTGATGTTCTTGGTAACCTTGGAAATTAACCAACAGTCCTATAACAAAGCTAGTGCTCAACTACATGGTGGTACTTCTCTTTGAAGTATCCCCCTGCTAAAAAAGCTTCAATGGATTCCCTTCATCTCCATTATCCCCCATCCATATCCAACATTTGTCTCTCCTACCCCAGCTTGTGCAATCGTATCTCTCAAAATCAATCATCACTCTTAGCTTTAGGGATCCACAATCCTAGTCTTAGGGATCCACCCATCAAATAAATCCACCAAGCCTCATCTTTCGAGATCCACAATCCTAGTCCTAGGGATCTCTGACACCCATCTTTCACCAATCTGACTCTTTGAAATCCTGTTGCCTTAGCTTTATCTCATCCCATCATCCCTTCCCCTATCTTGGATTCCTTTTTATAGCGCTCCGCTCCTTCTTCCTCCACCTTCCATAAAGTCTTAAGCTTGCTTCCTCTTGCGCCTCTGATTAGCCCTTTATCATTCTCCCATAGTGAGAGTTTGAGCTAACTAAACCTCTTCTCTTAAGCCACTCTTCGTCCTCCCACCCGCCAAGATTCTTGTACTTTTCAAGAAGCCGTTGAGCCTCGCTTTCTCTCTCCATCGCCTTCTTGAGGGGGCATCTCATAGTCCATTCTCTCCTCTTCTGCTCTAGCCTTGGGCATCTTATTTTCTTATCTTTGATGCCATGCCACTTGCAGCATAACATCAAAGAGGGGCAAAATGTAGACACCTAAAATTCTTTAGAAAATAGAGTATTTTTATTTTATGAAAAGTCCCTGATGACATCATCATTTATTAATTAATTAATTAATTAATTTTTATGCCATTAAATCCCTTTATCTTAATTAAAAATATTTAATTAAGGAATCCCTCCCAAAAATGTTTAAATCTTATTTAAACATTATTTCCTTATTTATTAATTATTTAATTAATAAATTGACCAAAAATCTCAAAATAAATAAATAATTTATTTTTTGCACAAAACTTGGCCAATTTCCTTAAGACCACTAACCTCTTCCAAAATCTTCTAATCCTTCTTTAATTTCGATTAAAGGCTAATCCCATCATTTCCTACTCCTAATCCCAACTCAAAATATTTAGTTAAGATTAAATATTAATCCTCATATTTATTAATTATGTTTTAATGAATATCTCCTCAACCCAAACCTTCAAGATAAATAAAATTTATTTATCCTCATCCTAAGAAGTTCTAGACTCTTCTAAAAAGTCTTTATCCTCATCCTAAGCCTATCCCTAAATCCTCCATTTAGCCTAATCCACCCCATCCACCCATACTAACCAAGCTTAGCTACTAACTCACCCACCCTCATTAAAAGCCACCCACTTGCCCAACTCTAACATCCCTAATCTAATCCTAAACCCAAGTCTAATCCCCCCTAACCTTGTCACATTCCCCAAGAAAACTTAAGACTTTCCTAAACCAAGCAAAGTCAACAATCTCAACTCCCTCCAAAATATCCCACCCACCCAACAATGAATGCTCTTACAAAATCCATAAAGACTCTTACAAACCCATTCATTGCTCTTACAAGCCATTTATGAGGGTCTTTAAGGCCTTGAGCTTCTTTTGTTGACTCAGCCTTGCCCTTTCTTCCATCCACTCACCCTGTGACATGTGTCACTCCCTGATTGACTGTAAGGAAGCACAATCCATGTGCTCTCCTCTCATGCAATCTGAGCCCTCCATGAGCTTTTTCCCATCCTTGCATCTTAGCCCTCAAACCCTCAATCCCTTAGCCTATAAATTGAATCCCCTCCCAAGCCATTTTAATCACAATCCTTAAGCTAAAGTTATAATGCTCTTTTGAGAAGCCATTTTACCAATCTCACTCACTCACACCAAAAATCCCAAATCCATCTCCATTGAAGCATAGAGCAAGTTTGAGCATACATACCAATCCTTTACTTAGACTCATCTACCAAACAAAGAGCTAATTCCTATTGGGAGAGTCCATTCATTTGGCTCACATTCCTAATTAGGGGTTCCTCTTTTGTCTATCTCATATGTTATGTTAATTTAGTTAATGTTAATGCTTTTGTTTTCATTAAATCAGTGTTTCTTGCATACTAAAGTAGCATATACATTAATGATCTCACCTCTTATTATGCCACTACCACTGAACATACATAGAAGCCATCCAAAGAGAAAGCCACCCAACTTGTCGAATTAGAAGATCATTAAATCCTATACCAACTAAAATTTCAAGCACAAAAAACTAATCCAAAGCTAATCACATGTATTCATAGTTGTCAAAATATCCATAGTTGAAATAGCACCCACAACAAGTGCCAAACCCATCCAACTATCCATACCTCCAAAAGTATACCAAGTGAATCTCACATCATCAACATATCCAATCTATAACCTACAATCACAAGCCTCAAGAGCAATACTTGCCACATATATACCAAGAAGCTCCCACTACAAAAGATAATGTCAAATCTATAACCAATCCATTGACAACATCTCAAAGAAGTGAATCTATGTAGTCTCAAGGACATCCATAATACAAAAATCAATAACCTGCAAGAACAACTCTCATAACCAATCTCCAAAAATCTCCCAAGTTCTCCACAACTAATAAAGGAAAGAGATTAAGGAATAACCATGTCATCTCTCACATGACATATATGAACATGAACCAGTGATCAAAATCTCCAACCAATATCAAATCTAATGTAAGCGAAACTGAACATCCAAGAAGATAACCAAGACCAAAGAGAAACCATGCAAATCATAACATGTATCATGTCCTTCTACACACACCTCTAGATGTAAATTTTGTGAGTATGATTTCTTTATAAAACCCCAACAAGAAGCCACAACAACACCCAAACTATACCATATAACTAATCATGGATGCAAGCCTCTCAAAAGAAGTTCAAACTCATAAACCATTCCTAATCCAAGGAATATGCCCAATATAAAAACATCTCCCAAACTCAACTAGCATAACAACATATGAAAATGGAGATAACCAATGTTAAACCATATCTCAAATGAACCCACTAGAGCTAAATCAAGTATTGTAGCTCAAGATCCATATCTATAAAAGACAAGCATAAATATAATGAACCTAAGAGAAACAATGGGCTATAGCTCTCAAGAAGAAAATTTTTGAGTAGACCAAGAGTGGGAAATGAGAAGGCTCATCAAAACAAGATATCCAAGTCTCCAATCAAGACTCATCTAAGAACAATCTCCTCTCAAGTCCATATTAGGTGAATACCCCTCAGACTTCCTACTAAAACCATCAACTATCCCAACAAATACTTCTCTAATCAAAGAAAAATCAACATCACCACCATCTCTAAGTATCCATGAGCACATGTAACCAATCAATCCATGCCAAATCCAAATACAAAATAGCAATATCATGAAGTATCCAACTTATGATCAATGTACTCAATACCAAGAAAGTAAACCAAAATCAATGTCAAAGTTCCAACCATAGCCTTAGGAACATAAACATGACAATATGATCTAACCATCTCAACCAAAGAGATAACATGCTCCATATGAACATAATATAAAATGTCACAACTCTAAATGCATATCAAGAGTATACCATGACATAATAATGAAACGATCCTCACACCAAGGATAACATGTCAAATGAAAGCATAAATCACACCTTTACCAAGAATCCCAAAAGTCCTTAAGATGCAACCATCTCCACACACCATGAAGAAAACCATCTCCATATACCATGAAGAACCATCTCCACACACCATGAAGATAACAAGTGCACCATGCAAATGACAAAGACGATTCTGCAACAACATGATCTAAGACAAACCTCCAACATCTGTAAACACTCAATCATTATATCAATTCCAGAAACTCCCACGCAATCATGGTACCAAGTCAACCATGAAATCATAATACCCATCTCCTAGATGAAGATCCTCTAGGTCTACAATCACACAACCAAAGTGTCAAATACCGAGTGAAACCAAGATCTCCAAACTAAGAAGACACAAACCAAACTAGGAACTAATCCTGCACTATCACCTCATCACTATCAGAAGCTCCTACTAAATCATGTACCCAAGCTATCTGTGACATCATGATAAAAAACCATCCTCTAACCATGAAAATCAACCAATTCATAAAACCATCAAAGAACTCAAAATGCACATCATGAGCTCCTCAAAAGAAACCAAATAACCATGATCCTCAATCAAGAAGATATATCACCATAACCAAATCGGGAATCCAAACTAATGAAAATCAAGGATGTACCTGTATATCCAATCATGTCATGCTAAAATCCATGACACCATGATCACATCCATGAACCGAGCATCTAACTCTCAATATGTCCAACCTGTTAGCATAAAATAGTCAACCATAATCATCCATCATGACTATACCTGGTAACAACATCTCATCCCTTCTACATCGAGAAAAATCAACAAATCATGTGACTTAGGGAATAGACAACCCAAATCCAAGCCACCAATCTAAATATGCACCAATAATGAAAGATCAATGGGTAAAAACAACCCATAACTGGGCCATAAATGCAACCTATAAGTATAGACCGCTTACAAAATTGCACAACTTGTAGACCCAACAAGTCATCATACGTATCCAAACCAAACACTGATAACATATCATCATGAGACCAATCTAAAATATGAACTGAGTATAGAATGACATCAAATCTTAAATCTCCAAACATACAATGTCATAAACTCATAATGCTACCATAGTCAATATATATCATAAACTATTCAAATCAATATATCACCAAATAAACCATGCCAAACCTACACCAAATCTAAACCAATATGTAGAGCTTTCCAAGAGCTTTTTGTTGACTACTCAAAATCCAAAATCCAACTCCGTATACCCAAGTTGTACCCTAATTTATGCTTAAAATAAAAAAATCTAACTTTTAGGCTTTTAAAACCTAAAAAAAGGCAAAATCATAGAACCAAACCTACACCAAGTTGTAGTACTTTGAATTATCTTTCCAACACTTGTAAGAAGTTTGAAATCTAATATCTTGAGAGAAAGTTATAACCATTTTATTAAGATGGTCTTTTTACCAATTTCACTATTTTTCTTTTTTGACAAAAATTCTCACAGGATTAAATTTGATGGCCATCATGGGCTGAAACTAAAAAACCCTTTCATTTTTTCTAAAAATGGCCAAATTAGGGCATATTATATATCAAAATTTATGAAAATTTTGACCCGGATCCAATGGTGAGGTTTTCTTTTACCCAAGAGATCATTTTGCAAGCTCCCCCCTAAAACCCTCATTTAAATGAAACATCTGAAAAACTCTTTTGTCCAACAATTTCACATGCCCAAAATCTACCAATATCCCATCATAATAGCAAACCCAAAATCTTCATATCTAAAATAAATAACTCATATATCTTGCCCTTTCTTTTATTCTCTCATGCATTCCCATGGATTAAATCTAGGGTTACAATAATAAAACCATAGCTCTGATACCACTTGTAAGGAAACTTGTAACAAAGAATATAGCCATTTCCATATAACCCATAATAGATCTAAAATAAATATGTAATTAAAATCCACATGCAAGAAAATAGACAACATACCCACAAAAAAGTGACATAAGATATACCCTGGGAAACAATCATTGAGGCAAAAACTCAGCCTCCAAAAGCATCCATCACTATGTATTATTCAGTAAAAATACTATTGCAATACAACCATGGAAGCCTTTAAAGTTATAGCAACAACCAAGAAATCTATGTGAACAAGCGTGAATCCACACATCCCATGCCATGCTTCCAACCATCACAAATGTTCCCTTGGATAACCTATCAAGCCTTGACCTTTTCGGCTCTTTCCCTTTTTTTCTTTGTCTTCTCACTTCTTCTCACCCAACAACTATCCTTGTGGCTACTTATATAGTAGCAAGTCACACAAAACCACCAAGTGGTATTACATAAACTATGTGCTAAAACCATGTGCTACCTAACCCATTGAACCCACATTTAATATTAAAAATATAATTCTTTTCCCCAATATTAAATAATTACATGAAACATTATCACAATATTACAATACAACTCATCAACTATATCCCATGGGAATCTTTACATGTTGCATGTCCATCTAGGTGCAACATTACATAATAAAATAAAATAATACAATATAACAATATTATGCAATGTGTGCAACACCCATTATCTCAATAGTTGAGCATTTCTTAAGGCACCTATATGTAGGGTGTCACAACTGATTGCAATTATAACACTTCATGGTGGCCCTCTACCTTGGTTGTTTCTCCTTCCTCTCAAACTAGTGTTAGAGCCACTACCTCTGCTAATACCTCCTCTTCCTGAAGTTCCTTCCTACTACTCAGTGATCTTGTTGTCTCCTTGTGACCTACAATATGATCCTCTTCAATCATAGTTTCTTTGACCTCTTCCTTCTCTATCCTTACCTCTACCTTTGAAGTTTGAGTCTTCCTTCTTTTTATTCTTCTCTTCCACTTTTAAAGAAAGTTGGAAGCATTTATGGACTTTTGTAGGAGGCCATAAATTGATATCTTCTTATATGCTCCATTTCAAGCCTCCTAGATACCTAGCCACTCTAATAGGTTCATCTTCTTATACTCTTGACCTTAAACACAACTTCTAAAAATATTCAGTGTAAGTTTCCACATCTATGTCCTTTTCTATGAAACTATGCCTCTTCTTGTGTAATTGAACCTCATAGTCCTCTAGTAGGTTTTTCTCTTTCACCTTTGTTACCATGGCTTTCCAATTTGCAATGGGCTTCTTTCCCAATTTTTCCTTCTCTTGTTGGAGGTACTTCCACTATGTTAGGGCTGATCCCCTTAGCCTAGACTTGGCTACCTTGACTCTTTGTGCTTCGCTCGCACCTTCACATTGAAAATGATTCTCCATTATTTCAATCCACTCCATTACCAATTCAGGTTCCATCTTCCCACTAAATAAAGAGACTCCTTCTAGGGCCTTTCCACCTAATTCCTTGATGGCTTTTAGGAATGAATCTTCATTAGTGGGAGGGCCTAGTTCAAGAATACAATCTTCCTCATCCATCATTTCTTTACCCTTATTGTGACTTTCACCTTCTTTGTCTTTCAATTCTTAGCTACCTTAGCAACTTCTTCTAGTTTGGTCTTCATTGCTTCTAGAGCTTCTTTAAGGATTTTGATCATCTCCTTCTACTCACCCATTTCTTTTTCCAATTTTGCATTGGTCACCATATTTGATTCTCCAACTAACTTTGCAAGCTGAAACATCTACCCACAAACCCCAATCTTCAGCTGTGATACCACTATGATGTAATGTTAGGTTATTTTGCTCCTTTAGTCCTTACCTTCTTAAGGACTTGCTTAGGCTTTCTCCTAGCCTATTAGCATTCCTTAGAAGCCCTAATCCCTAGAGGATCTCTATCCTATCCTTTAACTATGCACAACCTAGTTACATCAATAGTTATAGTTCCTTCTTTATCCAAATACCTCTTCAGACTCACTTCCTAACCTTCTCCATTGGTCTTTTCTAATGATTTTTCTCAACCCTGTAGAGTGAGGGGCTCATAAAAGTGATGTTAGACTTCTCTTAGACTTTTATACATCAATTTCACAAGTTACCTTCAAGTTCCTTACTCTTACTTGGAAACTGCCAAAAATAAGGCTTCTAGAATTAGCTCTCTAACTTGAGTTTTTGGACTTTAATCTTGATTTTCTATGAATAAGGTGGAAAAAATAATTTATATTTGAGTAACCTTTTTGAAAATCTCAAAGATTTTGTGGGTGTCAGGTCTTGAAGTTGTCCGTACACCAGAAAGCAATTTTTATGCCTATATTGAGGGTTTTACAATAAAGATGATACGCCTAACTAGGGCATGATCTTTCCCTCTACAAAAATTGTCATGAAACATTTTCCTATGGTAGATGTTGACACTACTTACCCTTCCTCATTCTGAAATACTTGGTTTGAAGTATCCAATACATTCAAACCCCAAAAGCTCTCTTCCAAAATTGTGATCACCTAACCAAGTATAACATACTTGCCTAAGGCATCACATTTGAACATCTTAGTCAACATCCAAGGGCCCCCACAAATAAGTACATTATGTACAATAGATCCTCTCCCATTTCCCCTAAAGCCATGAAGAACTCATGGTGGGAACTCATGGGAGAACCATTCTTGCATAGACTATCAAAACTATACCAACACATAAGATGTTCATAAATGAATTTCAAAACATACTTAGATGAGTGCCTTCCAACTTGAAACTTGAATAGAAAAGTACTGTAATAACACAACTAACAAAGACCATACACTAGATTGAATGATTCAATTCATTATTTCATACAGGTAATAAAAGACTCTTAAAACTGAACTAGAAATCATGGATCCAATTGCACAAAATTGTTAATTACAGCTTCCAACCTTTGGGATGTATTTATTTCATGGTTTTATAAGTCACAAAAGAGGTTGTAGGTAGTTGGAGTAACCATAAACCTCTTTCTTGCATTTTTCAACTTCTTTGTCAAAAAGTTGTCAAGCAACTTTTCAAAAAGTTGCACAATTGTGACAATATTTTGCATCTTTGATCATTTTTTTATCTCCTTCATTTGGGAACTTCCAAACCTATCTATTTTGACCCAATAATGAAGTCTAGGATGATTTTTCCCCTAGGACGCCAATTTGCATGATCTACGCCATTTTTGCCTTCTTGACAATCTTTGCACAATTGTTGCACAATTGACATCTCTTGGACATCTTCTCCCTTTCTAGCTCCCAAATGACATGTTAGGAACTCCAATCCATGAAAGAGGATGAAAATAAATCATGGAGGATAAGATGGGTTAAAACCACACCTTCCTCATATCATCATGGTCCTATACCTATGCTTCCTAACACAAGCTACACTCACAAACACACTAAATCCATCTACCTAGGAACAATTGCAACCCAAAAAGATGACCTTGAAAAGGTCCAAACTCACTCACACCATTGAATTGGCTAGACTTAGTAAATTCCAAAAATCCAATCCAACTACAAACCAAAATGATGACTTTTACTAGGTGCACCTACACTATGCAACCTGCAAATCTATAACAGGTTTTGTGTGTGTGGGTGGCTATAAAGAGGTTTTCCTTAAAGCTAATCCCTCATTTTGGTGATTTCCACCTCCAGGAATAGCTATTAGAAAAAAAATGTTATGTATATGTGTGTACCCTATATTTGTAGATCTAGAATGTAAATATGTTAAAATACTAAGAATCTACTTTGTTAGTGAAACCCTAGCATGTAAGTGTGCATATATGTAAATGTATGAAGGTGCAAAGAATTAGATTTGAAGCATGATGTAGAAATCATAGCAAGCCCCCAAGGTTTAAATACTTTTACCATCTTTGAGATCCATTCATAGCTCCATGTTTGATATAGTCACCTTTGAATGCTTGATGAAGAATAATAGCCTTACTTGCAATGATGAAGAAGAAACCAACCCTTTCTTTCACCTTGCAATTCTCTAAGTTAGATTGGGATGTCGAAAAGTCCTTTCTCCTTCTTTCTCTCATGTACAAATGAGGTATTAAATGCCTTTTTATAGGAGATTTTGTGAAATTACTTCACAATGCACAAGTGAGATTTTATTGGAGGAGTTCAACATTTTTTAGCCCTTAATCATTAGAAACCCTAGAATGAGGCTGACCTAGGTCGACCTAGTCTATACAAGGCCAACCTGGGCTAACTTGGGTCAATCTAGTCTAGACTAGGCCAACCTGAGTAGACCTAGTCCATAAGGTTGAACTTCAGGGTCTTCTTGTCCAGTTTCCAGATTTAGTAAGGGTTAGGGATGGAATAAGTGTGTCAGATTGTCATCTGGAGATCCAACTTAAGATTTTGAGGTCCTAGAAAGAGAGGATACACATAGATTAGTTCCTAATATAGTGAATATGTGAAGGAGGGAAATTAAGGATGATTTTTTAGGTCCTACCTCAAATTCCCCTAGGAAAATGAGGAGAAAAGATGTGAATATGAAATGCAAACACACTAATGAACAACTAAAAGGTATTAAATCGAAGTGTGTCCAACTTAAGATGATACAATATGCATAGTTGTATGTTAGTGTGTTAATATTTTCTATAATTTTATTTAAATAAAAAAATTATTAAATATATTTAATCTATATATGTTTATACATACGTACATCCAAAAATATGGCCTTAGAATAGGGGTAGTACTTCATGTAAATCTTCTCTTATTAGACCCAAACAATTGAGCCAATCAATAAAAATAAAAATAATTTTATTAGTATTAGAAATTAAAAATATCACATTTATACCTTGGAAAAATAAAATAAAATAAATAAATAAAAATACTTAAATATGATTAGATACAAAAAAGGATTAATCAATAGTTAAATAGAAGTGATTGCAATAGTATTAGCCTAGGATAAATACAATAAGAAGTATATATATATTTTTGATTTTTTTGTTAGAAAGATATAAAAGGGAAAAAAATTAATGGATGAATATAACTTCCACAATTTAGATGGAGGTAATCTATAAATCAAGTTTTCTATGTTAGGTACAATTGGAGGTTGTTAGAGCTGTTTAAAATTTAGGGTGATGAAAAATTGTGAATGAAAACTTTCTATATTAGGGAAAAATTAATTATCACCATTATGTTTTTCTTGTCTATCAATGCCACCACTTCTATTCAATTACAAATTATTTACAGTTAATGAGGTATACGAGTAATGATATTTACTACCACCTATGCTAATGGAAGTGATAAAGAAATTTTGATAAATTATAAAACAAGAAATAAGATGCAATTTTCATCCAAATCAATTATAGTGGAGGCTCTTTCAAAAGAAATAATAAAATAAAATGAGGTTAATTTTCATTTTCTAAATAGATTTTCTTCTAAAAGATTTTCCTTTTGATATTGGGATTTATACTATAAATAAATGGTATTAATGATAGATAGAGATGACATTGTAAATGGATGCATTATTGGCCAACATTGACATTTATTTATGCATATGAATGTGTGTATTTAGTTGTTAATGTGTGCATTATAGAAAACATAGCTAAGCTATTGTATGATCTTTAAGACCATCTTGAGGTGATTAGTTAAAAAATGGGATGAAGATGAGCATATACTATTTCCTTCATAATATTTTTTACATCAAGGCTACTTATAAAGGACACGATGAATTTAAAAAATTAATCTAAACAAAAATAGTTAGGTTTGAATGAGAGAAGCATGTTATTCGGGAGCTAGGATGGTGTTGACTCTATAAATAGTGAAATCTTGTGCATACAAGAATTAGAGACATGCTTCATTGTATTTTCTATTGATTGGTTTCTAAATGTTGTTTTACTTCCTTTAGTGCCACTTATAGAAACTAAGGAAGCTAGCAAATGTCAATGTGGAGGATGTTGGCACTAGAGGATTTCCATTATCTCAAGTTAACTTCTCAACTTTTTATTTCCTTATAGTTGTTAAAAATTTTGAAGAATGGATTTATTGTGAAGTTTGATTTTAGCAGCCACACAAGGGCTTTAGTGTTGCTTTAAATATGGATGGTTTCCCACAATGTTCATAATATTGAAACCAAGAATTACACCCTCAAAAGGGTCAAGAGGAAAGTTAGTGGAAGGCCATGTCTAATAATATAGTGTCTATGATTTGAGAGTTTGAGGAATGGAGAACTTAAGAATTTAGCTAAAAAATTTGAAGTTTAATTTTAGCAGCTACATAAGGGGTTGAGTGTTGGTTTGAATATGGATGGTTTCCCACAATGTTCATAATATTGAGACCAAGAATTACACCCTCAGAAGGGTCAAGAGGAAAATTAATGGAAGGTCATGTCTAATAATACAGTGTATATGATTTGAGAGTTTGAGGAATAGAGAACTTAAGAATTTAGCTAAAAAATACACCTATACAAGCTTCAAGGGGGAACCTGGTGAAGTTTCACTTGATTCAATATTTGATTCTTCAAGGGAAATTCTTCTCAAATATATGTATTCATTTTGTGCAATAATTTTTCATTATATTTATCCTTAAGGGGGTCCCTTGGCTAATTAATACTTTTTTGATGCTACATTTTTAGGATCATTGTAACAAGGGAAAACTATTGACTATATGAAACTATTATATTAGTTATGATTGTTGCAACATTTTTTGACAACTACTATTTTCTAGTGTATAAATATTTTTTCCCACGTATCAAATAAAATATCATGATTTCAATTTCCTCACTCATTATGTGAATCTCTACTAGATATGATTTAACAACTTCAACCAATTAGTTATCTCCAAAATGTTCTTTTATAATCGCATTCAACTCATTCAAGTTATGTTAAATAATGTGGTACTTGATTAACCACTATGAAATTACTAGTTGAACTTCTTTTTTTGGTATACAAGGAGCATCCTTGCATACTGAACTACCTAACCTTGGGCGTACATATTGCCAAGTTGGGGTCTAGGAAAAGGTGAGACTAGTCCCATTGTGGGGAAGGGAGGATGCACAACTTGTAAGCGACCCCCCATCTTAAAACAATTAGAGAGTAGAACTCAAGGCCTATAGGGAGAAAACACATAGTCCAAGCCAAGTCATCTACCCGTGAGGGTTTATTTATCTTTTTACTATACCAGGATGATGACAATGATGATGATAATAATACTGATAATAATAATAACATTTCACTTTAGAGTTTTTGATTAGAGGAAAGTAGGCTTTGAAGGAACCTAAACACTTGAACAATAGAAGAGTCTAAAACAATAAACAACACCAGACTAAAAATGAGTCCACAAGAAAATATCAAATTTATAATTACTTCATAAAAATATAAGCATATAAATCTTGAATATAGCACGATGGTTTTTTAGGTAGCACTTGTAAGAATATTTTTCCATCATAAGATCACACTTCGTTTTCTATCATCAAGATGATATAAGAACAAGAGGAGAAAAATTTGAATCACATCATCTCAATGATAGATCACAACATGTGATTTAAAATATTTACGAACAAAAACTCAGAAAAAATATACCTTAAAAATTTATTTTTAAATATTACAGAGTTGTAAAAATTTGATGCCATTAATCTTAAATATAATTTTAATTTGAAGACATTTAAACTCAATTAAAAGGTTTACTATACTAATAAAATAAATTTAACTTAAATATCATACTATTCAAGCCAAACAATTAGTTATCAAATATAATAATTAATTATCTTATTTCAATAAAAAATAAAATATTATTATCGAATAGAAAGTAATAATAATTTTTTTTTAGAGGTCCTCTACGAAATATTTGTATCTATTCGATACAGGAGCATGAGCCTTACGGCTGAACTTATTTGGCTAAGAGCCTTGGTGGGCTCTTTAAGAACCTTTCAACTTCACCGCTAGACCAAAGGCCCATTGACCAAAATCACTTTTGAATCATTGAACATTGACTATATAATATTTAAATTATATTAATATGTTGGTAAATATATTATATAATTTGATAATCTCATTGCAAAGAACCAGTACCCTAAAGGTCTGTAAGTTTTTACAAAAATAAGAAAATGTTGTATTGATCCTTTACATTTCATAAGAAAAGGGAAAGTTTTAATCAAACTAGTGCAGACTTTAGGCAAATGTTGATTTCTTTCCCGCAACAGTCAAGATCTCTGAGGGAAATGGTTTTTCGTTTATGTAATTATTGATCTCGTTCTATTTTTCGATGGATTTGTGCGCAAGTAATTAGTGACGTTGCTCGCTACGGGGGTGAACATCCATCACAGGAAGCTTTCTGCAATGCACAAACTCAATTAATTTCTAAGAATAGCCATTAACTTATGTTTTGATCACAGGGGGATTACACTTCACATTTATCTGATGTTCTATCATTGTTAACGCTGACCGAGAGCGGCGAGTATATGATCAGAGAGTGCCTCATAATCTAAGTAGTTTCCACGCTGAATTATAGTGCCTCATTTATTTTTGAAAATTTACGGAGGTAAAGCAAGAGGTGGTCTTCGTTTAGACATGACTATGCAATTTAAGCATCTCCTTCACCTTACTTTTTGTCTTCGCTGTGCATTCGCTGTGTAGGACCAAGCACAATCTGGTGACTGCACCAATCTCCAACAGTTCATCAACTACTTGTTTACTGCAATCTGAAAATTTACAGAGCAACGAAAGGATCCAAACGGTTTTCTCCGTTGACAAGTCGGAGACTGTCATCATTTTCTAAGAGATTGCAGGGATGCCCATGGCGTGGTCAGCCAGGGCAGCGCTCCCTTCTGCACAACCGCATAACACGTTGAGAAGACATAAAGACTACCCCCAATTCAAGGGCCTTTATTCTGCTGCGTTGGCTGTTGGAATTGATTGTCGTAAGAACTTCAAGGGCAACCACTGTAGACTGGTGGGACACCTCCTACATCAATAGCTCCAGTAGCACTTTGATTAACTCGCCGTTGGCATTCATGACAAGGCGTTCAAGGCCTTTTCTTGAAAGCATGTGTAAGAGCATGACGGAATATAGGCGTGCATTGGAGGTGCCTCTCTTAAGAATCAAGGCAAGGGACAGAAGGCACTTACTTGTGGTGATGGAATCAAGCATCTTGTTAAGCAAAGGAAGAGAGCAAAGGATTCCCAAGGCTTCCTCGTAGGAGACTGTAGCATCGTAGAAGAAACCCTCTTCATCAGATTGAATGACAGAGATTAGGACAGCCGGCGCAGCGGACAATGTGATGAACCGCCTGTTGCTTTTGCTATCATCGGCCACAGATCTGAGCTTCTTCAACACTTTTAATTGAAATGATTTCATGTCTTGTAGCAATTTATCGAGGCGATCTGCATCGAGTTGCAGTCGGGGCATAGAAATCCGCTGGACTCTTGCCAAGGAGTTGAGAATGCACCAGTGTTGGATGAGATGACGTAGTGTGTGGTTGGGTGTGAGGTCGGTGTTTTGAAGGGGTTGCTTTGTGAGAGGGCAGGTGTTGTTCCCCATTGCAAACATCCACTTCTCAATGCTCTGCCTATCGTAGGTCGCACCAGTGTAGAGTGTGATGGGGTCTTTCATGAGCTACATAGATATCGGGCACAAGAAATATGAAGGGATTTCTAGCTCTATGGAATTGATACGCCTCCAGATAACAGAGAGAGAAGAGTGTTGGGTATTCTTTACAAGGTGTTGATAATGTGGAGTGGTGATAAAGGAGGCAACGAATGCTCTATATAAACATATTTACCAAGATTGCCGCGTACGGGAAAGGGGAAAAATGTCGTCACGGGTTCTACGTCTGTTACAAGTTGCTGGGCCTTTGGAAAAGACATAATGTGAGCTTATATGGCATGGTCAAATGTCGGTAGTCTTACCATTTTTCTCAGCGCAACGTCTTTACGGGATGTACATTTGACCGTATTTATCAATTTGTTGAGAGTTAAGAGGTCGCAGTGGGTCCCTTCCTTTTCTTTTTTCTCCAGTCGTTAAATCTGACCGTTTCATTATTGAAGACAAATTCGAGTGGATTTGCCAACGCGAATCACGTTTAAACAGGAAATAGAGAGGACCTATGGAAATGATAATGTGAATCTTTCAGGGTCCGTTTGATTCATGGAAGTTAAAAAATCTGGATTTTTACAAATCTTGATTTAGTCAAATCAAGGTTTTGCATATCTTCATTTTGATTTTTGGGATTTTACTAAAACTGTTTGTTTCACTCGGAAGATGTGTGTGAAGTGCGTAAGCTTGGAGTTGAAAGCAAATTTCAAAAAGTAGTCCAATCTATTGTTTTTACACTCTTTAAAAAACAAAACCAGGTTTTGATTTTCAATTCCTGCTTGCTAGCAGGAATTTGGAAAAACTGGTTTTGAGGCAAAATTGGAAGTCGCATATGCTAATTTCGTTTTACAAATTTTGAAACAAACACACAAATTTTTAAATCCGGATTTTGATAAAGCCAATTCCTGTCATCTTCCACGAACCGAACGGACCCTCAATGAATTGAAGTCTTTGAAGGGCATTTTGGTTTTCAACGAATTTAAGTTTAAGGAAAAATAAAGACACAATTTCTTCTCTTGCTAACTTCCTTACTATTGATTAGAGTTTCATTAGGAAATAAGTTACAAAACTAATATTTTCAGTGGCCTATTTTTAATCAATTTTTAATCTCGTGGGATGCTATTGTATAAAGTTTGAGACAACAATATTTAAAAAATCAATTTGTAATGAATAATCTTAATTTTTGATTGGCTGAACTCTATTTTGCCAGACCTTTTGGCTTTTGTCAGAATTTAAAAATTAAATGATATTTAGAAAAGACAACACATTTAGATAAACTCACATTGATTGCAAGCATATAGATATGAATTTAATATGCAAAGTTGAAGGTAAAGTTGAGTTGCATTGATTGCAGGCAAATACATATGAATTTATTATGTGGAGTTGAAGGTAAAGTTGATTGTAAAAGGTGTAGGGGATAGAGAAAGAAATTATTCACAACTGGCTCTGGCATTTGGCATAGATTCAAAAATCCAGCCTTTTTGTAAAGATAGAAACAATAGTTCAGATTTCACAAAGGGGAAGTGTTTTGAACAAGTAAAAATTTGAACGCCCTCTTCATACTCGATAGTTTCCTGTGGTATTGTCTTGTTCATTTCATCCATTTCACACCTTTTTTTTTTCGAGTTATTCATCGAATTTTTCTCTGTGGAAGCCCTAATCTATTCTTCTATCGAACACCATGTTGTGCCACAACCTATGTGTTGTTGCACCAGCTTCCATGTTCTCCACTTTATCCCCGAAGTTGTTTTGGATTCACCCATTTCATGTTTATTACCATGTAATTTTCCACCTCGAAAGCTATCAAAGCTAAAAGGTTTGGATTAGTTAGCAATGATTAAAATGATGGAAGAGAAAATGGTCCCATAGATATTACAATATTTGAAAATGAATGAGTTACAGATAGGCATGATAAAATTGTAGATACATTTTATTACCAAAAGAAGGCCCATCTCCATAACTGACAAGTCTTAGTCCACTCCAGGTGACATAAACATTGTGTATATCAATTTTTGAGGGTTTCACTATTGATTACTATGGCTTGTGGTAATTTTCAAAAATGCCCTTGTCATTAATTGAAGAATATATTAATAAATCTATGGCTATGATTCCCATACATAAAAAATATAAAATTATAGAGAAAGCCCTAAATTAATGGGAAAAACCCAAACTTGAAACAAGTATTATTTTCGCCCTATACAAAATATGCCAAAACAACTTTCTTCTGATAATTGAACTCTTTTATTTCTATCCAAACCTATGAAATGGATTTTTGGCAAATTCCATGGAGTAAGCATTTTCTTTTTCATCTAGGGATTTCAGAAGAAGATTTTAGGTTATTTGTGAAATTTGAAGAGGGGGAATCGTCTATTGGTTATTTTATTGTGTTTTTACTTAATTATTGTAGGAAACTTTGAGTTTTGCAATTTGGCATTATTTTATTTGATTTATTTTCCATGCTCTTTTTTGAAGAGCAAGCCTCCATAAATCTACATGCATCAAATTTGACTCACCCACCTCTATTTCCTCTTTCAAAAGCCACACCACTCTTCAAAAAATAAATTTCAAATATCGACAACAATCAAAATTTTCAATCACAATAATTGCTTATAGTTTGAATAATTCAAAAAAAGATTGCAGTCTCTCTGCTTCCAACATCACCATTATATGGCAACTCCCAAGCTTGAAATAGGTAACCTCATATACCCACTTATTTTATTTATTTTCATTCTTTTGTTGCTTTATCTCTCTTTACAAACAACCTCAACCCCCAATGAGTTTTCACAGAACTTATCTCCTAACTCTGATGTTGGACAATTCAATAAATCAATTAAGGTCTTATGTTAATTAGGCAAGACAAAACAATGCATGGGACTTCTTCCATTCAACCATTACCAAACACCTTTCTCTCAATCTTGTAATCTTTAATGCACTTTTGGATAGTCTTGCGAATGATAGTGACCTCTATAGAATTCCCTTTCTCCTTGCTGGATTGGGAGAGATAGGCATCCATCCAAATGTGATCACTTACAACACTCTCATAAAGAATTTCTATACATGTGGTAAAATTGAGGAAGCACTACAGCTCTTGGAGAAAACGAGAAGTAGACATTGTTGTCTTGATATATTGTAGATCTAAGATGAAAAGGAATGTAAATTTCTAAGAGCATTTATAATGATAAAATCTATCTATTCATGCATTTATAATGGTAAAATACCATCTATAATGATAAAATCTATCCATTCTCTCATTGTTAAACCTTTCATTCACCCTCATAATTGATCATAATCCATCACTTGAAGCTTGAGATCATTCTGAGCACACATCCACCATCATTTGGACACATTGAAGTATCAAAGTCATACTTATAGAACTTACCATAATTGGTTTGAATTCATCTTCTATGTCTCCTTTGTCCTCTCATACATATTATTGTATTTCTTTAATTGTCAATGTTAGATTAACTTTAATGTTCTTTACATGCTAGGATTTCACAACATACATTTTGGCAAAATTTGTAACTCTTTCAAAGGGTTAGTCTCTTCTCTAATTTTGTATTAGCTGTATTGCATACTTTTCTATTGTAATTTTTTTTGCCTCTGAGAAAATATACTTCTCTATTGTACCTCTTTCTTCCATTAATATATTGTGTAATATCTTCTTGCCTTCTGTTAATGTGTTGCTTCCATTCTTCAACTTGTATGTTGTATCTATTTTGCCTTTGAATGATATAGAGTGAAAATCCTTCCTTATAATATTCTATTGGTTTTTGATCTACGTGTGGTTGTTGAGTTAAAGAAACAATTGAATTTATGTACTTTGTGATTATATTGATAAACAATGTAGTTCTAGGCAGAGATAAGACTAAACATACTATTTGGTGTATCACCCCTCTAGATTAGACTAGGTAGTTTAATTCCATGCATTTCCTTCTCCCTTTTCCTTTAAAGAAGTAGTTAGGTGCATCTTGATAGTGAGGAAGCTAACCTTCTCTAGAGACTCAATCTCATTGTTGAAGTCCCACAACTTAGGGATTTTTTTCATGTTTCATAAGGTTTCCTTTAGGTCAAACTTCAGGGAAGGTTACAAATGTTTGTGACAACAGGTTTTGAAACCAATTTAAACCCAACTCCATTTCCTTCCTCTAGGGTCTTTGAGAAATTCTTCTCACTAACCATGAGAACACTTGGTCCCAAAGTCTTCAACTCTCCTTCTTCTAGCAAGAATTAGATCTTTAATCTCACCCCATCCTTCTTGAATGAGAAGGAATTTTTAGTTCTATCATACATGACCTGATTATCAGATTTCCATGGCCTTCCAAGTGGAAGGTGGCATGGATCCATGGGAAGAATATCACATAGTACTTTGTCTTTGTATCTCCCTATAGTGAACTCTACCCATGCTTTCTCTCCAACAAGTATATGTTGTCCCTTATTTAGCCATGTGACCTTGTATGGGTTGGCATGAGGGATTCTTTTTAACTTCAGCTTGTTGATTGCCTCTTCACTGATTATATTGTCAATTGAGCTTGAGTCAATGATGAATCTACACACCTTTTCCATGATCTTACATCTGATCCTAAAGAGTGATCTTCTCTGACTTGGTTCTTCTTTGATTGGCTCTTTGATTAAGGTTCTTCTTATCATCAGGTTCTCCCTTTCCTTAGATTCTAGGGGTACCCCAAAATGTTTTTTACTACGACTAGATTCCTCTTGTACATAACTGACCCTTTTTGTACTTCCTTGGGAAGTTGATGTAAGGAAACTTGCAACAAAGAATATAACCATTTCCACATAACCCTAATAGATCTTAAATAAATATGCAAATAAAATCCACGTGCAAGAGAATAGACAACATAACCAAAAAAGTGTGACACAAGATATACCTTGGGAAATCGAAAAAACCTAGCCTCCAAAAGCATCCATCACCATTTATTATTTCAACAAAAATACTATTGCAATAAAACTATGGAAGCCTTCAAAGTCATAGCGACAACTGAGAAATCCATGTGAACAAGCATGAATCCACACATCCCATGCCATGCTTCCAACCTTCATAAATGCTCCCTTTTCTAACTTGTCAAGCCTTGTCCTGCTTGACTCTTTCCCTTTTTTCCTTCTTCTTCTCACTTCTTCTCTCACCTAACAACTACCCTTATGGCTGCTTATATAGTAGAAAGTCCCACAAAACCACCAAGTGGTATTACAGAAACTATGTGCTAAAACCATGTGCTACCTAACCCATTGACCCCACATTTAATATTGAGAATTTAATTATTTTTCCCAATATTAAATAATTACATAAAATATTATCACAATGTTACAATACAACTCATCAAGTATATCCTATCAGAATCTTTACATGTTGCACGTACATCTAGGTGCAACATTACCTAACAAAATAAAATAATACAATGTAACAATATTATGCAATGTGTGCAACACCCACTATCTCAACAATCTCCCACTTGTTGTATACATTGCATAGGGTCAATCTGTAGCCACATAAATTAACAAGGAAATAATCCCTCCTAGCATATCCACCATCATGGATCAAAGTACATGAAGTGCTCCATCCTAGTACCCACAACATAATCAAAGTATCCAACATCTCAAACATGAATGATCTCACCACTTATTATGCCACTGCCATTGAACATACATAGAAGCCATCCAAAGAGAAAGCCACCCAACTTGTCACATTAGAAGATCATAAAATCCTATACCAACTGAAATGCCAAGCACAAAAATCTAATCCAAAGATAATCACATGTATCCCTAGTTGTCAAAATATCCATAGTTGAAATAGCACCCACAACAAGTGCGTAACCCATCCAACTATCCATACCTCTAAAGGTATACCAAATGAATCTTGCCTCATCAACATATCCACTCTGTAACCTACAATCACAAGCCTCAAAAGCAATACCTGCCACATATATACTGACAAGCTCCCACTGCAAAAGATAATGTCAAATCTATAACCAATCCACTCACAACATCTCAAATAAGTGAATCCATATAGTCTCAAGGACATCCACAATACAAAAACCAATAACCTATAAGAACAACTCTCATAACCAATCTCCAATAGTCTCCCAAGTTCTCCACAACTAATAAAGGAAAGAGATTCAGGAATAACCATGTCATCTCTCACATGACATATATGAACACAAACTATTGATCACAATCTCCAACTAATATCAAATCCCATGTAAGCAAAACTGAACATCTAGGAAGATAACCAAGACCAAAGAGAAACCATGCAAATCATAACATATATCATGTCCTATACACATGTGTAGATGTAAACTCTAAAAGTATGATCTCCTCCATAAAACCCCAACGAGAAGCCACAGCAACACCCAAACCATACCATATAACTAATCATGGATGTAAGCCTCTCAGAAGAAGATCAACCTCGTAAACCATTCCTAATCCAAGGAATATTCCCAATATAAAACGATCTCCCAAACTCAACCAGCATAACAACATATGCAAATGGAGATAACCAATGTTAAACCATATCTCGATTGAACCCACTAGAGTTAAATCAAGTACCATAGCTCAAGATCCATATCCATGAAAGATAAGCATAAATATAATACAATTGAGAGAAACAATGGGCTATACTTCTCAAGTAGAAAACTACCGCGTAGACCAAGAGTGGGGAATGAGAATGCTCATCAAGATATCCAAGTCTCAAACAAAGATTCATCTAAGAACAATCTCTTCTCAAGTCCATATCAGGTGAATACCCCTTAGAATTCTTACTAAAACCATCAATTGTCCCAATAAATACTTCTCTGATCCAAGAGAAATCAACATCACCCCCATCTCTAAGTATCCATGAGCATGTGTAACCAATCAATCCATGCTAACTCCAAATGCAACATAGCAATATCATGAAGTATCCAACTTATGATCAATGTACTCAATACTAAGAAACTAAACCAAGATCAATGTCAAAGTTCCGACCATGGCCTTAAGAACATAAACATGACAACATGATCTAACCATCTCAACCAAAGAGATAACATGCTCCATATGAACATACTATAAAATTTCACAAATCTAAATGCATACCTGGTAACAACATCCCATCCCTTCTACATGAAAAAAATCAACAAATCATGTGACTTAGGGCATAGACAACCAAATCCAAGCTACCATTCTGAATATGCACCAATAATGAAAGATCAATTGGCAAAGACAACCTATAGCCAAGCCATAAATGCAACCTATAAGTATAGACCACTTACAACATTGTACAACTTGTAGACCCAACAAGCCATCATACATATCCAAACCAAACATTGATATAACCATATCATCATGAGACCAATCTGAAATATGAACTAAGTATACAATGACATCAAATCTTAAATCGCCAAACATACAATGTCATAAACTCACAATGATACCATAGTCAATATATAACATAAACTATTGAAATCAATATATCATCGAATAAACCATGCCAAACCTACACCAAATCTAAACCAATGTGTAGAGCTTTCCAAGAGCTTTCTGTTGACTACTCAAAATCCAAACTCTGACTTTGTATGCCCAACTTATGCCCTAATTTATGCTCAAAATAGATAACATTTGACTTTCAGTCTCTTAAAACCTAAAAAAATGTCAAAATCATAGAACCAAATCTACATCGTGTTTGAATTAGCTTTCCAATGCCTGTAAGAAGTCTGAAATTCAATCTCTTGAGTGAAAGTTATGACCATTTTACTAAGACAGTCTTTTTACCAATTTCGCTACAATTTTTCTTTGTGATGAAAATTTTGACAAGATTAAATTTGACAACCATCATGGGCTAAAACTAAACAACTCTTTCATTTCCTCTGAACGTGGCAAAACTAGGGCATATTATATATCAAGATTTATGAAAATGTTGACTCGGATCCAATGGTGAGGTTTGTACCCAAGAAGTCATTTCTACAAGCTCCCCTCTAAAACCCTCATTTAAATGAAACATCCAAAAAACCCTTTTGTCCAAAAATTTCACATGCCCAAAATCTACCAATATCCCATCATAGCAACAAACCCAAAATCCCCAGATCTACAATAAACAACTCATATATCTTGCCATTTTTTTAATCCTCTCATGCATTCCCATGGATTCAATCTAGGGTTACAATAATAAAACCATAGCTCTGATACCACTTGTAAGGAAACTTACAACAAAGAATATAACTGTTTCCACATAACTCATAATATATCTAAAATAAATATGCAATTAAAATCCACATGCAAGAGAATAGACAACATAGCCACAAAAATGTGACACAAGATATACCCTAGGAAACCCTTATTAAGGCAAAAATAGAATATCCAAAAGCATCCATCACCATGCATTATTCAACCAAAATACCATTGCAATACAACCATGGAAGCATTCAAATTCATAGCCACAACCAAGAAATTCATGTGAACAAGCATGGATCCACACATCCCATGCCATGCTTCCAACTTTCACAAATGCTCCCTTGGCTAACTTGTCAAGCCTTGTCCTTCTCGACTCTTTCCCTTCTTGCCTTCTTCTTCTCACTTCTTCTCACCCAACAAATACTCTTGTGGCTGCTTATATAGTAGCAAATCCCACAAAACCACCAAGTGGTATTACATAAACTATGTGCTAAAACCATGTGCTACCTAACCCACTGACCCCAGATTTAATATTGGAGTTTTAATTCTTTTCACCCTTATTAAATAATTACATAAAATATTATCACAGTGTTACAATAAAACTCATCAAGTATATCCCATGGGAATCTCTGCATGTTGCACATCCATCTAGGTGTAACATTATATAATAAAATAAAATATTACAATATAACAATATTATGCAATGTGTGCAACACCCATTATCTCAGCAGTTGAGCCTTTCTTAGGGCACCTATATGCGGGGTGTGCCAACTGATTGCAATAATAGCACTTCATGGTGGCCCTCTACCTTGGTTGTTTCTCCTTCCTCTCCAACTAGTGTTAGAGCCACTACCTCTACTAAAACCTTCTCTTCTTGAACTTCCTTCCGGCTACTCAGTGATCTTTTTGTCTCCTTGTGACCTACAATATGATCCTCTTCCATCACAATTTCTTTGACTTCTTCCATCTCTATCCTTACCTCTACCTCTAAAGCTTGAGTCTTCCTTCTTTTTATTCTTCTCTTCCACTTTTAAAGAAAGTTGGAAGCATTTATGGACTATTATAGGAGTCCATAAATTGATATCTTCTTATATTCTCCATTTCAAGCCTCCTAGATACCTAGCCACTTTAATAGGTTTATCTTCTTGTACTCTTGACCTTAAACACAACTTCTAAAACTCTTTAGTGTAAATTTCCACATCCATGTCCTTTTGCTTCAAACTTTGCCTCTTCTTGTGTAAGTAAACCTCATAGTTCTCTATTAGGTATTTCTCTTTCACCTTTGTTACCATGGCTTTCCAATTTACAATGGGCTTCTTTCCCACTTTTTCCCTCTCTTGTTGGAGGTACTTCCACTATGTTAGTGTTGATCCGCTTAGCCTAGACTTGGCTACCTTGACTCTTTGTGCTTCACTCACACCTTCACATTGAAAATGATTCTCCAATATTTCAATCCACTCCATTACCAATTTAGGTTCCATCTTCCAACTAAATGAAGAGACTCCTTCTAGGGCCTTTCCACCTAATGCCTTGATGGCTTTTAGGAATGACTCTTCATTTGTGGGAGGGCCTAGTTTAGAAATATGATATTCCTCATCCATCATTTCTTTACCCTTATTGTTACTTTCACCTTCTTGGTCTTTCAAGTCTTAGTTGCCTCAGTAACTTCTTCTAGTTTTGTCTTCATTGCTTCTAGAGATTCTTCAAGGATTTTTATCATCTTCTTCTGGTCACCCATCTCTTTGGCCAATTTTGCATTGGTCACCATATTTGATTCTTGAACTGACTCTGCAAGCTAAAACATCTACCCACAAACCGCAATCTTTAGCTTTGATACCAGTATGATGTAATGCTAGGTTATTTTTCTCCTTTAGTCCTTAACTTATCAAGGACTTTCTTAGGCTTACTCCTAGCCTATTAAGGTTCCTTAGAAGCCCTACTCCCTAGAGGATCTCTATCCTATCCTCTAACTACCCACAACCTAGTTACATCAATAGTTATAGTTCCTTCTTTATCCAAATACCTCTTTATGCTCACTTTTTGACCTTCTTAGACTTCCCTTAGACTTCTAGAAATCAATTTTTCAAGTTACCATCAAGTTCCTTACTCTTACCTAAAAATTGCCAAAAATAAGGCTTCTAGAATTAGCCCTTCAACTTGAGTTTTTGGACTTTAATCTTGATTTTCTCAAAATAAGGTGGAAAAAATAATTTATATTCAAATACCCTTTTTGAAAATCTCAAATATTTTGTGTGTCCTAGGTCTCGAAGGTGTTTGTACACTAGAAAGTAATTTTGTGCCTATATTTGAGGGTTTTACAATAAGGATGATAGATTTGACTAGGGAAAGATCTTTCCCTCAAAAAAACTTGTCGTGAAAATTTTTACTATGGTATATTTTGACACTACTCACCCCTCCTCATTCTAAAATACTTGGTTTGAAGTATCCAATACATTCAAACCCCAAAAGCTCTGTTCCAAAACCGTGATCACCTAAGCAAGTATAATAGACTTACCTAGGGCATCAAATTTGAACAAATTAGCCGACTTCTAATGGCCCCAAAACCTATGTACATTATGTACACTATATCCTCTTCCATTTCTCCTAAAACCCTGAAGAGTTCATGGGAGAACCATTCTTGCATAGAATATCAAAATTGTACCAACACACAAGACTTTTATAAATGAATTTCAAAACCTAATTATATGAGTAGCTTCAAAATTGAAACTTGAATAGAAAAATACGATAATAAGACAACTAACAAAGATCTTACACTATATTGAATGATTCAATCCATTATTCTGTACAGGTAATAAAATAACTCTTAAAATTGAACTGGAAAGCATGAATCCAAGTGCACAAAATTCTTAAGTACAAATTCCAACCCTTGGGATGTATTTATTTCATGGTTTTATAAGTCCCAAAAGAGGTTTTAGGTGGTTGGAGTAACCATCAAACTCTTTCTTTTATTTTTCCACTTCTTTGCCAAAAAGTTGTCAAGCAACTTTTCAAAAAGTTGCACAATTGTGATAACTGTTTGCATCTTTGAACATTTTTTCTCTCCTTCACTTGGGAACTTCCAAACTTGTCTATTTTAACCCATAAATGATGTCTAGGCATGATTTATCCCCTAGGACATCAATTTGCATGATCTATGCCATTTTTGCCTTCTTGACAATCTTTGCACAATTGACATCTCTTGGACATCTTCTCCCTTTCTAGCTCCCAAATGACATGTTACGAGCTCCAATCCATGAAAGAGGATGAAAATACATCATGGAGGATAAGATGGATGAAAATCACACCTTCCTCATATTGTCATGGTTCTAGAACTATGCCCCCTAACACAAGCTACACTCACAATCACACCAAATCCATCTACCTAGGAACAACTACAACCCAAAAAAGATGATATTGAAAAGGTCCAAACTCACTCACACCCCTGACTTGGCTAGAGTTAGTACATGCCAAAAATCCAATCCAACTAGAAACCAAAATGACGACTTTTACTAGGTGCCCCTGCACCACGCAACCTGCAAATCTATAACTGGTTTTGTGTGTGTGTATGTGGGTGGCTATAAAGGGGTTTTTCTTAAAGCTAATCCCTCATTTTGGTGATTTCCATCTCTAGGAATAGCTGTTAGAAAAAAATGTTATGTGTATGCGTGTACCCTATATTTGTAGATCTAGAATGTAAATATGTTAAAATACTAAGAATCTACTTTTTTAGTGAAACACTAGCATGTAATTGTGCATATATGTAAATGTATGAAGGTGCAAAGAATTAGATTTGAAGCATGATGCAAAAATCATACCAAGCCCCCAAGAATTAAGTACTCTAACTATCTTTGAGATCCGTTCACAACTCCATGTTTAATATAGTCACCTTTGAATGCTTGATGAATAATAATAGCCTTACTTGCAATGAAGAAGAAGAAACCAACCCTTGCTTTCACCTTACAATTCTCTAAGTTAGATTGGGATGTCGACAAGTCCTTTCTCCTTCTTCCTCTCATGTACAAATGAGGTATTAAATGCCTTTTCATAGGAGATTTTTTTAATTACTTCACAATGAACAAGAAAGATTTTACTAGAGGAGTTCAACGTTTCTGAGCCCTTAATCAATAGAAACCCTAGAATGAGGCTGACCTAGGTCGACCTAGTCTAGAGAAGGTTGACTTGGGCTAACTTGGGTCAATCTAGTCTAGACTAGGCCAATCTAAGTTGAACTAGTCCATAAGGTTGACCTTCAGGGTCTTCTTGTCCAGGTTCTAGATTAGTAAGGGTTAGGGATGTAATAAGTGTGTCAGACTATCATCTGAAGATCCACCCTAGGATTTTGAGGTCCTAGAAAGAGAGGATAGACATAGATTAGGTCCTAATGTAGTGAATATGTGAAGGAGGGAAATTAAGGAGGATTTGTTAGGTCTTACCTCAAATTCACCTAGGAAAATGAGGAGAAAAGATGTGAATATATATGAAATGCAAACACACTATAGAAGAGCTAAAAGGTCTTAAGTCAAAGTGTGTCCAACTTAAGATGATACAATGTGCATAGTTTTACGCTAGTGTGTTAATATTTTCTATAATTTTATATAAATCAAAAAATTATTAAATATGTTTAATCTATATATGTTTATATATCTATGCATCTAAAAATATGGCCTTAGAATAGGGGTACTACTTCATGTAAATTTGCTCTTATTAGACCCAAACAATTGAAATTAAAATAATTTTATTAGTTTTAGAAATTAAAAATCTCAAATTTATACCTTGGGGAAAATAAAAATAAAAATACTTAAATCTAATTGGATACAAAAAAGGATTAATCAATAGTTAAATAAAAGTGATTGCAATAGTATTCGCCTATGAAAAATACAATAAGAAGTGAATATATATTTTTGGTTTTTTTTGTTAGAAAGATATAAAAAGGAAAAAAATTAATGGATGAAAATAACTTCCACAATTTAGATGGAGGTAATATATAAATCAAGTTTTCTATGTTAGGTACAATTGGAGGTAGTTAGAGGTGTTTGAAATTTAGGGTGATGAAAAGTTGTGAATGAAAACTTTCTATATTAGGGAGGAATTGATTATCACCATTATGTTTTTCTTGTCTATCAATGCCACCACTTTTATTCAATGTCCAATTATTTACAGTTAATGAGGTATACAAGTAATGATAGGTACTATCACCTATGCTAATGGAAGTGATAAAGGAATTTTGATAATTTATAAAACAAGAAATAAGATGCTAGTTTCATCCAAATCAATTATATTGGAGGCTCTTTCAAAATAAATAATGACATAAAATGAGGTCAGTTTTCATTTTCTTAACAGATTTTCTTCTAAAAGATTTTTCTTTTGATATTGGGATTCATACTATAAATAAATGGTATTAATGATACATGATAGAGATGACATTATAAATGGATGCATTATTGGCCAACATTGACATTTATTTATGCATATGAATGTGTGTATTTAGTTGTTAATGTGGCCATTACAGAAAATATAGCCAATATGTTATATGATCTTTAAGACCATCTTGAGGTGATTAGTTAAAAAATGGGATGAAGATGAGCATATACTATTTACTTCATAATATTTTTTACATCAAGGCTACTTAGAAAGGACACGATGAATTTAGAAAATTAATCTAAACAAAAAGAGTTAGGTTTGAATGAGAGAAGCATGTTATTTGGGATTTAGGATGGTGTTGATTCTATAGCCAGCGAAATCTTGTGCATACAAGAATTGGAGACATGCTTCATTATATTTTCTATTGATTGGTTTCTAAATGTTGTTTTACTTCCTTTAGTGCCACTTATAGAAACTAAGGAAGCTAGCAAATGTCAATGTGGAGGATGGTGGCACTAGAGGATTTCCATTATCTTAAGTTAACTTCTCAACTTTTTATTTCCTTATAGTTGTTAAAATTTTTGAAGAATGGATTTATTGTGAAGTTTAATTTTAGCAGCCACACAAGGGCTCCAGTGTTGCTTTGAATATGTATGGTTTCCCACGATGTTCATAATATTGAGACTAAGAATTACTCCCTCAAAAGGGTCAAGAGGAAAATTAGTGGAAGGCCATGTGTAATAATATAGTGTCTATGATTTGAGAGTTTGAGGAATGGAGAACTTAAGAATTTAGCTAAAAAAATTGAAGTTTAATTTTAGCAGCCACATAAGGGGTTCCGTATTGCTTTGAATATGTATGGTTTCCCATAATGTTCATAATATTGAGACTAAGAATTACACCCTCAAAAGGGTCAAGAGGAAAATTAGTGGAAGGCCGTGTCTAATAATATAGTGTCTATGATTTGAGAGTTTGAGGAATGGAGAACTTAAGAATTTAGCTAAAAAATACAACTATTAGGTACAAGCTTCAAGGGGGAACTTGGTGAAGTTTCACTTGATTCAATATTTGATTCTTCAAGGGAAATTCTTCTCAAATATATGTATTCATTTTGTGCAATAATTTTTTGTTATATTTATCCTTAAGGGGGTCCCTTGGCTAATTAATACTTTTTAATTAATATTTTTGTTATAGCCATAAACAACTCTTGGTAAAAATATTGTCAAAAAAGTTGAATATTTTCACAAATTGACATATTCTATTATTGTTAATCTAGCTCAGATGATATGTCAAGTTCCATGAATATCGCACAATTTAGTTCCCTTGATTTGTCTAGTTGATTGAAAGAAAAATGACAGATTTTGGACCAATGCAAAAATTTGTAGCTATACATATAGAAACTAAGGAAGCTAAGGAAAATATTGATTCTTCAATATAAATGTTGTTTTACTTCCTTTAGTGCCACTTATAGAAACTAAGAAAGATGAAAAATGTCAATGTGGAGGATGGTGGCACTAGAGGATTTCCATTATCTCAAGTTAACTTCTCAACTTTTCATTTCCTTATAGTTGGTAAAAATTTTGAAGAATGGATTTATTGTGAAGTTTGATTTTAGCAGTCACACAAGGGCTTCAATGTTGCTTTGAATATGGATGACCTTTCCCACAATGTTCATAATATTGAGACCAAGAATTACACCCTCAAAAGGGTCAAGAGGAAAATTAGTGGAAGGCCATGTCTAATAATATAGTGTCTATGATTTGAGAGATTGAGGAATGAAGAACTTAAGAATTTAGCTAAAAAATTTGAAATTTAATTTTAGCAGCCACATAAGGGGTTCAATGTTGCTTTGAATATGGATGGTTTCCCACAATGTTCATAATATTGAGACCAAGAATTACATCCTCAATGATTTGAGAGTTTGAGGAATGGAGAACTTAAGAATTTAGCTAAAAAAATTGAAGTTTAATTTTAGCAGCCACATAAGGGATTCAATGTTGCTTTGAATATGGATGGTTTCCGACAATGTTCATAATATTGAGACCAAGAATTACATCCTCAAAAGGGTCAAGAGGAGAATTAGTCAAAGGTCATGCATAATAATATAGTGTCTATGATATGAGAGTTTGAGGAATGGAGAACTTAAGAATTTAGCTAGAAATACACCTATTAGATACAAGCTTCAAGGGGGAACTTGGTCAAGTTTCACTTGATTCAATATTTGATTCTTCAAGGGAAATTCTTCTCAAATATATGTATTCATTTTGTGCAATAATTTTTAGTTAGATTTTTTAATAGAGGTCCTCTATGAAATATTTGTAAGGAGCATGAGTCTTACAGCTGAACTTATTTGGCTAGGAGCCTTGGTGGGCTCTTTAAGAACCTTTCAACTTCACCACTAGAGCAAGGACCCATTGACCAAAATCACTTTTGAATCATTGAATGTTGACTATATAATATTTAAATTATATAAATATGTTGGTAAATATATTATATAATTTGATAATCTCATTCCAAAGAACCAGTACGCTGAAGATCTACAAGTTTAAAAAAAAATTAGAAAATGTTGCATTGATCCTTCGCGTTTTGTAAGAAAAGGGAAAGTTTTAATCAAATTAGTGCAGACTTTAGGCAAATATTGATTTCTTGTCTGCAGTAGTCAAAATCTCTGAGGGAAATTTTTTTTCATTTATGTAATTATTGATCTCATTCCATTTTCCGATGGACTTGTGCGTAAGTAATTAGCGTTGCTCGTTATGGGGGTGAGCATCCATCATAGGAAGCTTTCTGCCATGCACAAACTCAATTAATTTTTAAGAATAGCCATTAACTTATGTTTTGATCACAGGGGGTTTACACTTCACATTTATCTGATGTTTTGTCCTTGTTAACGCTGACCGAGAGCGGCGAGTATATGACCAGAGAGTGCCTCATAATCTAAGTAGTTTCCACGTTGAATTATAGTGCCTCATTTATTTTTGAAAATTTACAGAGGGAAAGCAAGAGGTGGTCTTCGTGTAGACATGACTATGCAATTTAAGCATCTCCTTCACCTTACTTTTTGTCTTCGCTGTGCATTCGCTGTGCAGGACCAAGCGCAATCCGGTGATTGCACCAATCTCCAATAGTTCATCAACTACTCACTTCCTGCAATGAGAGAATTTATAGAGCAACCACAGGATCCGAACGGCCTTCTCCATCGACAAGTCAGAGACTCTCATGATTTTGTTAGAGACTGCAGGGATGCCCATGGCATGGTCAACCAGGGCAATGCTCCCTTCTGCAAAATTGCATAACACGTTGAGAAGACATAAAATCCTCTTCCAGTTGCTTGTTTTCTCGGAAGTCTGGTCAGGAAGAGATTCGATCAACACAGAGATTGCCCCCAATTCAAGGGCCTTTATTCTGTTGCGCTGGCTGTTGGAAGTGATTGTCATAAGAACTTCAAGGGAAACCACTGTAGACTGCTGGCGTTCAGGACAAGTCGTTCAAGGCCCTTTCTTGAAAGTGTGTGTAAGAGCATGACGGAATAAAGGCGTGCGTTGGAGGTGCCTCTCTTAAGAATGGAGGCAAGGGACGCAAGGCACTTACTTGTGGCGATGGAATCGAGCATCTCGTTAGGCAAAGGAAGAGAGCAAAGGATTCTCAAGGCTTCCTCGTAGGAGACCTTAGCATCGTAGAAGAAACCCTCTTCATCAGATTGAATGACAAAGATTAAAAGATTAGGATAGCCGGCACAGCGGACGATGCGATGAACCGCCTGTTGCTCTCGCTCTCATCGGCCACAGATCTCAGCTTCTTCAATGCTTTTAATTGAAATGATTTAATGTCTTGCAGCAAGTTATCGAGGCGATCTGCATCGAGTGGCGGCCGGGGCGTAGAAATCTGCTGGACTCCTGCCGAGGAGTTGAGAACGCACCATTGTTGGATGAGACGGTGCAGTGTGTGGTTGGGTGTGAGGTCGGTGTTTTGAAGGGGTTGCTTTGTGAGAGGGCAGGTGTTGTTCCCCATTGTGAATATTCACTTTTCAATGCTCTACTTGTCGTAGGTCTAACCAGTGCAGAGCGTGACGGGGTCATTCATTAGTTGCATAGATGTTGGGCACAAGAAATACGAAGGGATTTCTAACTTTGTGGAATCCATACGCTTCCAGATAACAGAGAGAGTGGAGTGTTGGGCGTTCTTCACAAGGCATTGATAATGTGGAGTGGTGATAAAGGAGGCCACGAATGCTCTATATAAACATATCTATCGAGATTGCCACATACGGGAAAGGGGAAAAATGTCGTCACAGATTCTACGTTTGCTGCAAGTTGCTGGGCCTCTGGAAAAGACATAATGCGAGCTTGATGCCCACATTGTAATAAATGTGGGAGGCGTAATTTAGATGGCATGGTCAAATGTCGGTAGTCTTACCATTTTTCTCAGCGCAACGTCTTTACGGGATGTACATTTGACCGTATTTATCAATTTGTTGAGAGTTAAGAGGTCGCAGTGGGTCCCTTCCTTTTCTTTTTATGGACATGTCTTGTTTCTCCAGTCGTTAAATTTGACCGTTTCATTATTGAAGACAAATTCGAGTGGATTTGCCAATGCAAATCATGTTTAAACAGGAAATAGAGAGGACCTGTGGAAATGATAATGTGAATCTTTCAATGAGTTGAAGTCTTTGAAGGGCATTTTGGTTTTCAACGAATTCATGGAAAAATAAAGACACAGTTTCTTCTCTTGCTAACTTCCTTACTATTGATTAGGGTTTCATTAAGGAAATAAGTTACAGAACTAATGTTTTCGGTGGCCTATTTTTAATTAATTTTTAATCTCATGGGATGCTATAGTATAAAGTTTGAGACAACAATATTTTAAAAATCAATGTGTAATGAATAATCTTAATTTTTGATTGGCTAAACTCTATTTTGCCAGACTTTTTGGCTTTTGTCAAAATTTAAAAATTAAATGATATTTAGAAAAGACAAGACATTTAGATAAACTCACATTGATTGCAAGCATATAGATATGAATTTAATATGCGAAGTTGAAGGTAAAGTTGAGTTGCATTGATTGGAGGCAGATAGATATGAATTTATTATGTGGAGTTGAAGGTAAAGTTGATTGTAAAAGGTGCAGGGGATAGAGAAAGAAAGTATTCGCAACTGACTCTGGCATTTGGCATAGATTTAGAAATACAACCTTTTTGTAAAGATAGAAACAACAGTTCAGATTTCACAAAGGGGAAGTGTTTTGAACAAGTAAAATTTTGAATGCCCTCTTCATACTCGACAGTTCCCTATGGTATTGTCTTGTTCATTTCATCTATTTCACACCTTTTGTTTTTGAGTAATTCATCAAATTTTTCTCTATGGAAGCCCTAACCTATTCTTCTATCGAACACCATGTTGTGCCACAACCTATATGCTGTTGCACCAGCTTCCATGTTCTCCACTTTATCCCCGAAGTTGTTTTGGATTCACCCATTTCATGTTTATTACCATGTAATTTTCCACCTTAGAAGCTATCAAAGCTAAAGGGTTTTGATTAGTTAGCAACGATGAAAACGATGGAAGAGAAAATGGTCCCATAGATATTACAATATTTGAAAATGAATGAGTCACAAATAGGCATGATAAAATTGCAGATACATTTTATTACCAAAAGAAGGTCCATCTCCATAACTGACAAGTCTTAGTCCACTCTAGGCGACATAAACATTGTGTATATCAATTTTTAAGGGTTTCACTATTGATTACTATGGCTTGTGGTAATTTTTAGAAATGCCCTTGTCATTGATCGAAGAATATATTAATAAATCTATGGCTATGATTCCCATACATAGAAAATATGTAATTACAGAGAAAGCCCTAAATTAATGGGAAAAACCCAAACTAGAAACAAGTGTTGTTTTTATCCTATACAAAACATGCCAAAATAGCTTTCTTCTAATAATTGAACTCTTTTATTTCTATCCAAACCTATGAAATGGATTTTTGGAAAATTCCATGGAGTAAGCATTTTCTTTTTCATCTAGGGATTTCAAAAGAAGATTTTAGGTTATTTGGGAAATTTGAAGAAGGGGAATTGTCTGTTGGTTATTTTATTGTGTTTTTACTTAATTATTGTAGGAAACATTGAGTTTCACAATTTGGCATTATTTTATTTGATTTATTTTCCATGCTCTTTTTGAAGACTAGGCCTCCATAAATCTACATGCATCAAATCTGACTCACCCACCTCTATTTCCTCTTTCAAAAGCCACACCACTCTTTAGAATAAATTTGAAATATCCACAGCAATCAAAATTTTCAATCACAATAATTGCTTATAGTTTGAATAATTCAAAAAAAGATTACAGTCGCTATTCTTCCAACATCACCATTATATGGCAACTCCCAAGCTTGAAATAGGTAACCTCATCTACCCACTTATTTTATTTATTTTCATTCTTTTGCCACTTTATCTCTCTCTGCAAACAACCTCAACCCCCAACGAGTTTTCATAGAACTTATCTCCTAACTCTGATGTTGGCCAATTCAATAAATCAATTAAGGTCTTATGTTAACTAGGCAAGACAAAACAATGCATGAGACTTGTTCATTTCAAACATTACAAAACACCTTTCCCTCACTCTTGTAATCTTTAATGCACTTTTGGACAGTCTTGCGAATGATAGTGACCTCTATAGAATTCCCTTTCTCCTTGCTGGATTGGAAGAGATAGGCATCCATCCAAATGTGATCACTTACAACACTCTCATAAAGAATTTTTGTACACATGGTAAAATTGAGGAAGCACTACAACTTTTGGACAAAACGAGAAGTAGAAATTGTTGTATTGATATATTGTAGATCTAAGATGAAAAGGAATGTAAATTTCTAAGAGCATTTGGCTATTGAAAGAAGGAAAATGATGATATAGAGTTCTTCAAACAGGAGAAAATATAACAATTCCCTCAAAGATAGAGAGACCTCTCTCTCACTAGGATTTGAAGCACGCCTCACAAAACCGTAGCAATGGTTGTCACATAATAATCCAAGTTGAAAATGACATCTACGCACAGTAATAACTTAAACATAACATGGTGGTTACAAATTCCTTCAAAATTGAAGACCTTACTTGGAACTACCACTGAAGAAAAAAATTGGTCATTAATGTGCCAGTGGGCATGGTAGGCGGATTAGAAACCATTGAATTATATAGGAAAAAAATTTATCAGTTCATGTGTTTTTTCTAACTCATTGCTTAAACTTTTAAGAAATCAGGTCATACTCATCATTGCTATATAACTGTATATTTATATAATTTGAAAAAAGTAATTCTCATTTTAGTTATAGCCTTAAACAACTCTTGGTAAAGATATTTTTAGAAAAAGTTGAATATGTTCACAAATTGACATATTCTAGTATTGTTAATCTATCTCAGATGATATGTCAAGTTCCATCAATATTGTGCAATCTAGTTCCCTAGATGTGTCTAGCTGATTGAAAGAAAAATGACAGATTTTGGATCAACACAAAAACCATCAATGAAAAGCATAAGATTCCTTCATTTTGATTTTACAAATCAATGTTTTAGATATGTAAATCAAACCAAAATAGATTTTATATGCATGTTTATGCTTATATTCTTGATGGAAATAATGATCTTGTCTTTGTACTAATCTTAGAGACATCCATATCTTTGTTTCAACCCTCTCTTGCCCTTACTAGTGAAAACTTTCATATTCTCTAAAATAATCACTAATCCTATTCTAATTTTAACTCCTCTGTTCCTACTTGCATTTTATATCACACAGTTGAGTTTTGTTAAATAACATTGATTAAACTTATCATAACTTATCTAAATAACTGGCAACACAGCCATTGCCTTGATGTGCAACTTTGAAGAGGGAGATGCTAGTGAGAGTGGATATTAGAGTGTAATATTTTGGTGAAAAATATTTTTTTTTTCGTTTGAACTGTTATTATGATTGTATTTACAATTTGTTACAATTGTCTTTACTTTATATTCATATAAGAAAATAAATATATTTCTTTGTTCTCCTTTCTCAACAAATTTAAAATTTCCACTTTAGAGAAACTCTATTTCAACTATAACAAACTTGTTATTAGTATTCAATGATTTTAATTATGTTTCATCTTATCGTTTACTCATATGTTTCAATTTAAGTTAACATGACTTCATCTTGTGTACAAGACACAATAAAGTAGGAGCTTTTGCTTCATCAGTGAGTAGGTGCTATTACCATTTTGCTGCTCTTGCAAACAACCAAAAATCTCACACTACTTTGATTGGTAAGATGTATGGAACTATATTATCTTGTAAAAACACCTTTTGATACAACAAAAGATGAGATCAGATCTTTATTTAAGAAATTCATAGTAAGAAGTATAACAATACACATTTGAAAGCTATTATATTGTAAATACTATATTGATACTAGTACTGTTGATCTGAAATGTGTTTCTTTCCATTTGGTATCATAGTATATAATAGAGATAGATTAGTTTCTACCTAGTATACCTATACTGAAATATTACTACAAAAGCAACATACAGAATGATTACATAAACTAATTTTACAAACAATAGAAAATCAATAGAAAACATGGCAAAAGAACATGAAACTCTACAAGGTCTTCAACAAGTTGAACAACCAAATTACATTGAAATCTATATGGAAAAATTGACTTTGTTAGTAGTTTCCACCACTTCATCACCATGTCCAACACCACAGACTGCTACTACAAATATTTCCAATATGAGATAGTTACTTTGATCTCTGTAAGCAAGAATATGTGAAAATAGAAAACAACAATCAACTATAGACAAAGAAAACAAAGACATCAGCAATGATAGGTGAGCCTCTTGGATCAAAAGGAGTTGATCTCATCCCAAAGAGTCTCAAACACAATCATCAAGAAAAATTGGCACACACAAATCAATTACAAGGTACTATTAATGACACACCAACTCATGCATGCAACATCTGTGAGCTTCTCCATTTTCACAAAAACATACATAGGATGGATGAAACATTTGTTCAAGCTTTCCTATCACTTCCCCTCATACATGACAAAAAGAAAATTGTGAAAGGATAGTTTATTTGCAAACAATGTTTGAAAGCTAATATATGTCAGAAAGTGCCCCCTATGTAGCACCTTGGAACATACGATGAAACCCACATATAAGTGTTGTCCACAACTTGACTTCATTAGAGGAAAGATTAATGTGTTTGTGTATTGATTTTCACTAATTAGGCAACTAGGATACAAAAGATCACAATATGGCTTGACAGGAACAATAATCAATGTTCCTGTTGACATTGATAAAGTGCAACAAACACTCCCAAGAGAAATAGATGAGAAAAAAATAGTTGCAATCATGCTAAAGTGAAAACTAGAATATCAGAACACATATGCTCAAGGAAACATAAGATCAACACATGTGATGAATGTAGTAAGAACCCTAGCAACAACACCATTGTATATTGAACAAAACATACATATAGTAGAAGATTGAGAAATGGTAACACAAACAAGGCAAAAACAAAGATGCAAAAATATTGATCTAGAACCTAAAATGGATGATGATACCTATGAACTCGATAATGAGACAACATCAAAATCAATGATTCATTGGTATAATGACACACAATCAATAAAAGATCTTGAGGCAAAAATAATTGAAATTGCATCGTCAAAAGGAATAAAACCTCTTGGCATCTTCCAAGACATAAATTTAGAGGAAATGAACTTTCCCACACTATTTTATGGATATGCATGTACAATAGACATTGCAACTAGATTTACATTCCCAAAAATATCAAAATGGGAGCTTATGGATCAAGATTATGACTTTGCAACACATATAAAAGATATTTTTTTCAAAGCTGTCAAAACAATTATACAACAAATATCATCATTAGCATGGGTCTGCATTACTTATTGCCTAAAGAATTTTTTGTACATACTAATAATCATGCATTAAGCTTCTTGAATAGGCAAGAAAAGTTAAATCATAGGCATATGAAGTGGATAGAATTTCTACAAGCTTATACCTTCACTATTAAACATAAAAAGGGAGAAACTAACAAGGTTGCCGATGCACTTAGTAGGAGAAATTTGACAATTCAAGAGTTTCAGTTGGAGAGCATTGGCATCCATGCAATGAAGGACATGTATGAGCAAGATGAGGATTTCAAGGAGGCATACCAAGTCTACAAATATATGGGATAAAGATACCATACTGAATTTGGTGAGTACATTTTACAAGAAGGCCTTTTATTCAAGGGTGGTCAGCTTTGTGTTCCAAAGGGATCTATTAGGGAAAATATTATAAAGGAAAAACATTGTGGCAGTCTAGTAGGGCATTTTGGAGTGGATACAACTCTAGAGCAGGTTAGGAGATTTTATTTTTGGCCAAAATTGCAGATTGATGTTAGGAGATTTGTTGAAGAATGTCTGATTTGTCAACAAGCAAAGGGAGACACATCAAATGCAAGGCTCTATACCCCACTTCCAATACCTCACAAGCCTTGGGATTCAGTGAGCATGGACTTTGTTGTTGGTCTACCAAGGACAAAATCAAGTTATGATAGCATCTTTGTAGTTGTGGACAAGTTTTCTAAGATGGCCTATTTCATAGCTTTCAAGACCACTCATGATGCCTCCCATGTAGCAGGTTTTTTCTTCAAAGAAATTGTTAGGCTTCATGGTTTTCCCTTGTCCATTATATCTGATAGGGATTCCAAGTTTTTGGGGCATTTTTGGAGGACCTTGTGGAGAAAATTAGGAACCAACTTGTGTTTTTCATCTGCCTAACACCCTCAATCTGATGGGAAGAATGAGGCAGTCAATAGGTCATTAGGAAACATGCTAAGGTGTCTTTTCAAGCAACATGGAGTCTCATGGGATTGTGTCTTACCCTAGGCAAAGTTTTCCTTTAATGATTCCATTAATAGGAGTACTAGCCTAACTCCTTTTCAAGTTGTTTATGGCACTCACCCTAGGGGTACCTTGGAACTCAAAGATGTTAAAGACATGGAAAGGAGAAGTGCACATGATGAGGATTTTGCAAAGGTTATGAAAGAAGTCCATCAATAGGTGCACGATAGGTTGTAGGATACTTCCATTGAGTACAATTACCAGGCAGATAAAAGGAGAAAGGAACTTTAGTTCAAGGTGGGGGATATGGTAAGAGTCCATCTCAATAAGGCAAGACTTCCAAACTAGATGCATACAAAACTATAGATGAAGAATATTGGCCCATTTGAGATATTTAAGAAGTGTGGCAACAATGCCTACCAAATTGATTTACCCCCTGATATTAACTTGTCCCCTATTTTTAATATTTTTGACCTGTATGCTTTCAAGGGTGCTATTTCAAATGATGTGGATACAAGTGCACTTGCACATTTCAAGGAAGAGTTGAGGAAGACCATCCCATCAATGCCTAAACCCATGGTGGAAGCTATTTTGGATAAGAGAATCAGTAAGAAAACTAGGAGGAAGACATACTATGAGTACCTAGTACAGTGGAAGGGGCAAACAACAGTAGATGCAACTTGGATGATAAAGAAAGCTCTTAAGGCTTATGGCTTTGATCTTCCACTCCACAACACTATAGAGATTTGAATTTCTTTTATGCAAGGGAGAGTGGTGTAGAGCATTAGGAGAACCTATAGAGATGGTTAGAATTCAATTTATAGGAAAATGTGGTCACAAAGCAAAAATTGCAAAAATTGCAAAAAGTTGCTTATAAACTTTTGCAATTTGTTGACAACTTTTTAAAGTAAGCATTCCAAATGGCTAAAACCACCATAAGGTGGTTATGCATATTTCAAATGGCCTATAAAGGCTCTAAAAATATGAAGAAAGGGGAGGTATGAAGGAAAAACATTGTACTTTCTCTTTCGATCAATAAAATTTGTTGTTCCAGTACAATTTTCTCTGATTTTTTCGTATAGTATGACATCTAATGATTGGAGGGTAAAAATTTTGCACTGATTAGTTAGCCCTATTTATTTTTAAGATTTTGGTTTTGGTTTCAAGTTTTTATCAATCATAATATTCAAGTTATCCAATTTCTTTGGTCTCTACCCTATTAAACCCTTAAAATTAGGGTTTGGTCAAAGGAATGGCCCTAACTTGAATCTCCATTGTTGCAATTTTGTTCCAAATTGGCATGGACTAAGCTAGGGGTATACTCTTTCATATTTTACAAGTTTTGGAATAGGAGGTTGCAGTAGTGAATTATAAGAGCAAGCCCTAGGTCAAATATCACAATGTATTTGACCTTGTTTTAATGCAATTTGGTTGGATAATAAAAAGAAAGGATGTTGAGGACTTGGTGTAAGAACAAGATATCCTTGTTTAGGTTAGGAGAACATCTTGGTGGTGGAGGTTTGATTTCATGACCCCATCCCTTTTTATTTTCCTTGTAAACCATGCGAAAAGTAGCTAATTAGGCCTGTGTGTTTGGTATTGGTTGAGTCATGCTGGAGTGAAGTGAAACATTGAAACTTTGGAGTTTATTAGCATTTGAAAAAGGTATTCAAAAGTGTATTTTTTTGGCTAGGTCCTTTGGTAGGTTTTGGAGTTATTGATGGAAAACCAAATTAGGAGACCTAATAGGCTACTAGGTCAAATTCAACATCTTGAATTGTGGGTTGTTGGGAGTGGATCCATTAGGTGATTTACCTTGTTTGGGTTAAGTTTGAGTTGTTTCAAGCCTTGGTTGGTTATAGGAAGGCCAAGAACATCAAAATCCCCATTTTGCTCTTTTGGGGTAAGAAGCTTTGTTTGCACAAGTTGGGTGTAGTTGAGTTTTTTGTCTTGCTTGAGGAGTTGGGACTAGAAACCTGTTGGAAAGTTTGTTTAATTAGAGTATTTTCTAAGGGAAGTGAATCAATACATTGAACAAATCCTTTGTGAAGTGAGGATGTTGTGTAGGAGTTTGGATTATTTCTTGCTTCCTTTGTGCTTACTCTGCATCATGCATGAATAGAGTAAACCAAGAGTTGAGCTATCGACTATTCAAGCTTTGGTGACTCCACCTTTGGAAATCATGCAAAAACATCTCAAGATTGCTAAAGATTTAATTCAAAGTAATAAAAAACTATCCATAGCTGATAATATGATAAATCTTGCAGGTAAATTGGAGATTCGAAGATGAATTCTTGATGGACTAAAGACAAATTGGAAAAACATAATGTAAATGATTTTAAGGTCCCACAAACCATTTTTTTGAGAAGTATGGTATACTTCCTAGCACAAAGTTACAAATAAGAAAAATTGTGAAAAAAACAAGGGGGAATGAATGAATAAGGTATGATCAAAGGTGTTACCAAACATAACAAATATGACAATTTTATAATTTTGGTGTGTATACTAGAAGGTTTTGAAAAATATTTTGAAAATTATAAGTATATAAGTCCATGTATCAACTGAGTTATCTTTATAGAGTATATTCTAAGGGGGAGTACTTATATTTTAGTTTTGTTATGTAAAGTTTGATCATGACAAAGTGTTTTTGCCCTAAATATCAAAGGGGGAGATTGTTGGTCCTCAAGACAATAATGGTGTTGTTAGTTGGTACAAAAAACTTAAGTTATTTAATAGGAAAGGTTGTTCGATCATCACTATGACCGAGTCATCCTATACAGGCCGAGCAATATATTTAAGGACTTTTATATATTTTAGTTTGTGTTGAGTAGTAGTTACTATTGAGTAAGTCATAGGTCACTAAGTAGTCCAGTATTAGTCAAGTTGTCAAGAAGAAGCATGCAATTTGAGTTCATTCTTATGTTGATTCTGATAGAGATTGAGTAAAATATAATATGCCAATCAAATTTGAAGCTAATTGACAACATGCAGATTAGACATGGCTGAGCATCAAAAAGTTCAAGTGCCAAGTTAGACAATTTTGATATGATTGTTTGTAATGACACAAACATTGAGGTAAACAATTTTTTTCATGATAGAGATGCTTCTATATGATCAAGGAGTTAGTTATAGAGGTGATTACATGCTCTAGTGAGGATTAGTAATCCCTATGCAAATAGTTTAACCATTTAGAAAATTGTAAGGACTAAGCATCAAAATGAATGAATCTAGATCATTGATCTTGATCTAGAAGTTTCACCTAATGGCTATTTAGGAAGGGTTTATGACCTAGTTTGTGTGTGTGTAGAGCATATGTGATTAAGTGTTTGGTTTTATGTGAAGTATGAAGTGAATAAGGAAGAATAACCAAGAATTGTAGAGAAGAAGTGAAGTGCAAAGTTAGTGACAAACTAGAGTAGATAACTAATCAATAACTATATAGAGGAGATATATTATCAACATTATAGTGAAAATTGAAGGATCAGGTACTGATACATTCTAACAAGTTTTTTAGGGTGTAAATCTCTTAACAAAGTGGTTTTAATAGACCTTTTTAAATCTCTTAACATAGTACTCAATTAGTTGTGAGGTATAATCCTTTAATTAGGATATATTGAATAAGTCTTGTAAATCTCTTAACAGGGTAGACCCCTCACAAGATAGATCATTAGATGTGATCAAAATAGTAACCCTAATAGGTGAAATTTGTTACAGTAGTAGTGAAGACTTTGTGGGTTTCATCCCCACTGTGGTTTTACCTTCACTTTGGAGGGTTTTTGCATAACCAAATCTTTGAGTCATGTGTTATGAGTTATTTATGTGCTATGAGTGTTATTCATGCAAGTAGGTATTATATATGATATTACAATTGACATTAAGGTCAATTTGTCTATTAGTGACTAAACACATAGTTTAATTTCTACCAAGCTCTATAGTTTCTATAGAGATTACCATACTTCTAATAGTGTCAACTAAGTGTTTTAGTTGCTACCGAGCTTCATAGTATCTACCAAGCATCTAAGATAGTTTATAGTATTGCCTAAGATTAGTAGAGTCTACTAAGATTTTTAGTGTAAGTGATAAAAATCTTAGTGTTAATTAAGCTTTGTAGTGTTAACCAAGTATATTAGTGTCTATCGAGCTTGTAGTGTTAACAAAGTGAGTTTAGTGTTGACTGAGCCATGTAGTATCAAACAAGTGATTCAATATCTATTGAGTTGTTTAGTGTTCACTGAGTCATTTAGTGCTGACTAATTTCCTACTACTTGAAGTAATTAGTATGGACCAAGCTTCAATGTCAATTGAGTGCTAGAGCATGCTGAGTGTTGATAGTGTTTTCCAAGTGTCAGAACATCACTGAGTTGTGTTCAAAACTTGAGATACAATAATGGGCCGACTTTGTGAATTATGATGAATTTGGTATTGTAGCTGACTCTAGAAGGTAATTAAGTGGATTGATATATATGTGATACATTGTATCATATCCAAATGGAATATAACAAGTATGTGAACAAGTAAGAAGAATATGAGTGCAAATTGAAGAAGGTCACAAGAAGTATAAGGAAAAGAAAAGAATTATCTATTGCAGTCAGGTGATCATTGTAATTCAAGGAATCTCATTCAGAAAATCAAAGTTATAGATTAGAGATCAATCATTGGTTCATCCTAATAGGTGCATCAGTCAAATCCTTTCACAAGGTGAACTTAATAGTCTCATTCCAAATCTCCTAATAGAATCCATACTTTGTTGTATGTTTGTAAATCCTTTAACAAGGTGGACCTAACCATCCTTACTGCTCCTAATAGGGCAAATCACTAGAAGTGGTTAATTGTAAGCCTTAACAAGCCAACTTGATACTATAGTCATAATGCTTGTGGGTATCATCCCTACCCTAGTTTTACTTTCTATTTTGAAAGGTTTTTGGGCTACCATATCTTGTGTCAAAGTGTTATGAATTTTTTATTGCTTTCAATCTTTCATACATGCAACTATTTTAGATTATGTGGTGATGGTTTAATTCATGAATTAATTTTTAATTTTTATTGGTTCTTGATTCACCCCTTTCCTCTTAGCAACCTAGTCTATATTACATTTCAAACAATTGGTATCAAAGCTTTTGGTTCTCACATCAGAAGTTTAGTAGCTTGAGAAAAGATCAGAGAAAATGGAAGTCTATAGATTGGAGAAAGCTATTGAAAATGAAAAGTTAGATTTTCAACTAGCCATGGATCAAATAAAAAAGGCAAAACAGCAACTCCCTCAATCCTTGAAAAGAAGAAAAGATCTTGCAACACAGATGAATGATAATCTCTACATAGAAGAAAGAATTGAAGACATTTGTCAAGAAATAAGTTTAGATGAAGCTAATGCAACAATCACAGATCTACTTGACAAGAATCTTACTCTTCATGAAGAAGTCAAAAATTTGAAAAGAGAACAAGAAATTCAATCTGTCACATTATTTGAAGTCATGGAATAAAAGAATAAAGATAATGTAGAGATAGAAGAAAAAGACAATGAAATTAATCAACTATCTCTTCAACAATCAAATTTGACTAATCAACTCAATGATGTAAATCAAGAGTTTATCAACTTAAGGACATAAAATGAAAGATTGAGAAATGATCTCAACATAGAGAAGTAGACCAATGAGAGGATACTGAATTCAAAAGAAAGCATGAATCAACTAGATAAGAAAACTCAATTTAGACACAAATTCAAAGCTAGATTAGGATACACTGAAGAAGGTGAATCATCCCAACAAGGAGCTCAAAAGAACAAAAGGCCTACATGTAGTCATCATAGAAAGATAGGACATACATCAAACAAGTGTTGGAGTAATGGTAAATCAAAGTTCAGTGGAAAGTGTTATAGTTGTAACTAGGACATAGAGCTAGTGAATGCACATAGAAACCCAAGTTTGAAGGAAAATATCACAACTGCAACAAACAAGGACACAAATCTTTAGAGTGCAAGACCAAGAAATGGAACCCAGCAAAAAAAATTGTCAAAGCTATATTTGGTTGGGATTACAATACATGGTGCAAATGTCATTGTTGTGGTGAGTTTGGGCACATTGGAACAAACTACATAAAATATCACACGAGGGAGAGAGATACTACAAAGAGATGTTTTCTATGTATATAACTTGGACATCTTGCCAAAAAAATATGAACAGAGGAAGAATTGAAGATAAAAAGAAAGAAAAGGCTGGCAAAGGTAGCAATGGGTGCATAAATTTCAAGAGAATGCAAGCCAAAGTCATGAAATTGTTGACACCCAAGTCAATGAGTTGGGTGACTCAACAATTTCAACTTAGACATCCATGGAGATTACTAGAACTGAGATTTAGAAGAAGTCATCCCATACCAGTTGTGGTTAGCAAGTAAGATATCCATATCAACATTCATGATGTACAAGGATCACCAAGTGGAGATGACAGCTAAAGACTATAGGGAGCAAGGTTGGGTTGTAAGACCTTGCTGAGAAGGTCGGGATGCATAACCTTACCAAGTTTAGATTGAGTGGTGGTAACCTTACTGAGTTCAAAGTTATCTCTAATTTGGTAGTTCCTACCGAGTCAAGAGATCTTATCGAGTTGAAGGTGTCTTCCAAGCATTGAAGAAAAACTGAGTGGAGGATAGTATATCATCGAAAAAACATTTGTATGAAGCATTAATGGCAATCATAAAGATATAATTTTTGTTAAAATGAGGAAATTGAATGTATTGTTCACCGCAAATTTTTAGAGCACTTGGGTGATTCAAGCTGTTGTTGTTGAAGATTTCTCCCATGTTTGAAAGTTTAACCGAGTAGAATGGCATCTCCCAATATTAAGGTGAAAAAGGGTTCATATATGTTGGTTTGTTGATTTGATTGTAAGGCTCCCATGTTCAAGTTGAGTCCAATAGTTATAGAGGCACTTGACCCTGCTAGAGCACAATCTCAAATTCCACCAAAGGCACTTCTTATACATGACATTAGGTCATTTATCATTTCTTAATTCAAGAATTGTGAACATTAGAGATTAACTAGACATACAATGATCTATGTGTGGATGGTGTTTTGAAACCCAAGCATAAACACTTGGAGACGAAGGATTCGACACATATTCTACATATGCTAAGGGATTTCCAAGGAAAATGGATCAGATTTATCCTAAGATGAGTCCACAAAATGTATTTGTGATTGGATCACCCTATCCATATTACAAAGAAGATGATCCACAAGATAACTGGGTTGCTAATGCTGAACAATGCAAAGACCACAAAAACCCTTGGTAGGGTTGAACTAGCTAAGAGAAATCTTGCCGACTGGAATGGAAGATGCATGAAGCTAAGTCGTTTCACAAACATGGAGTTGAATTTTGCAATCCATGTGATAGCACATACGATATATAACCCGAGCCATCTAAACAACGTATCATGCGAAGTTGTTGACCTAGCACTAAATGTGGTGAAGAATAATCTATCCTTCGACCTTACCAAGCTAATGCTAAACCAATTCAACAAGAACATGGGCAATATCTGAGTCCTGAAGAACAACCCATGTAATTTTGGTTCTTTGTTGACTTGTTTATTCTTCTATGTCCAAAAGTTTTTCCCTTCAAAAGGAATTGTGGCATGGAAAAAGAATAAACCAATGTTATATCAAATCAATGAGTTTATAATAGAGATTGGTGAAAATTTTGAAAGTATAATGGATAACTACTTTGAGAACTTCAAAGAGAAAATACAAAATAGATTCAAAATACCAAGGAAGTTGGTAGAGGAATATGAACATGGCATCTTTTTTCTGGTTGATTGTGACAAGGTTTATATCCAGGTAGTAAGGCTGAGAGAGGCATGGGTTAAACATCTGGGATATGAGGTTAACATAGATAACACCAAGGACATCATTGAGGCTCTCCTGAATGAGCTAGAAGACCCCAAGGCACCTTATTTTGGCACCTATGAGGAAGCTAAGGCCAAAATTGAACTTTAAATCAAGTTACCTCAGGTAGTGAAGAGAGGAAGGAAGAAGGTAGAGAAAATATTAAAGAACACGAAATCATCAAGTTCCCCTCTCATGCTAACTGAAGGAAAGGGTGACGACCATGAAGAAGAAGAAGCTGAGGAAGAAGATGTAGAGGAAGATGAACTTGAAGAGGAAGATCCTCCCAAGAAGAAAGAGAAGGTAATTATAACAAGCCCTGCAAAATCATCCCCTGCAGTGTTCACCAGAAGAGAAACAAAATCAAGAATGAAATTTAAGCTTGGAGAGGATGAAAATGAAGCTGAACAAATTATATTTCAAATGACTGCCCCTACCTTTGCAGAAAGATTATAAATATTAGAAGAAGGAGGAGGCATGGCATGCTTCAAGTCTCTTATGTACAACACTAGAAGTGCAGAGGAGAAGAAATAGATTGAGGATACCCTAGTGGAAAAAATGGAAAAAATGGAAATACTCTCTTGATGAGTTGAAAGCTCAAGTTCCTAATGTAATTCTCAAGGTAGTTGCATCAATATGGAAAAATGCAGTGAATGTTGCAAGAGACATCAGAGAACAAACCTTGAGACAACTCATGTCGAGTCTGAGTGATAAAGAGGTAAATACATCATTAAAGGAAAATGAAATAAAATTGACACCAAGATTCAATGCATTGTTGATCCCATCAAAGGATATTAAGTTAGTTGTGAAGTCCAAAACCATAGCATGGAAGAACATCTATGGGCTGCACAAACCCAGTGATCAAGTTGTGTAGATTGATGACAAGGATGATGATGAAGAAGATGTGAAGTAAAAGAAAATGAAGAAATGGATGATGAAGAAATTGATGACATTGATAATGTTGATGCTGAAAATGAAGAAGATCAAGAAGCCATAGGATGAGATCTTCCTGAGATTGAAAACATTCAAGAATATGATGCAGTGAAGATAGTAGCAGAGGTTATGGCCTCCTTTCCTCATTCTTCGAGCAAAGCCTTAGTGCAACTTAGCTCAAAGAGGGCTTCTACCAAGCTGGTTGAGGTAAAAGTTGCATTACTTAGCACTCAACCAATCTCAAGAGAAACATTACCAAGTGTTATGATGAGTGAAGTTAGTGTCACTTCATCTATTGAGCAATAGGCTTCATTCTTTCCAACATTAGGCCTTATCAAGCAATAGCAAGATATTCCTACTGTTAGTATTATTTCTTCTACTTTTATTAATGTTTCTAATAATTCTACTATTGTTTCTATACTGAGTGAGTCCACAATAAGTGCAATGATAGTTGAGGTCAAGCCTCAACAAAGTCCAAAATTCAATAACAAAGGAAAGGAAATTGTTCCTTCTATTATAGAAAAGCGTAAAGAGGAAGAGATTGATTTGGATGAGGAAATTGTTATTCCAAATTGGGATACCTCTAACCTCACTCCTAAAGAGATGGCTACTCTTGGTGAGCCCTAGAAGAAAAGAGCAAGGCAAAAAACACTAAGAGCTAAAAGAAAATAGAAAAACTAGGTACTTTAAGACATCAAAAGAATATTAGTAGATGTTCCAAATATTGAGGTTGATGAGAAGCAACCTATTTTGGATCAATTGGTTGAAGTTGTTCAAAAATATAATGAAGAGTTGAATGGAGAAGAAAAAATTCTATAGAGGTCAGAGAGAAAATTTGAAAACAAAGTTTTGGAGAAAGTAGCACAAAAGATAGCTATTGACCAATAGAATTATATACTATTCTTGCTACACTTGAAACTTCTGTAAATAATGTTGTTTCTTTATTTGTTAAATTAAGTGACACATCTATATTTTCTAAGGAAATCAAGGATAAACTATCCAAGATAGATGAGGACATGAAGACAAGTGCACAATAATTACCACTTGATCCCAATTGCAGCTCAACACATTTTGTGAAGATTAGGTACTTGACAGATCTTGAAGTAGAATTACTAAGGGAAGAAGCTAGGATTAGGACCACATTTGCAAATATTAAAGGTATGGTCCTTCCCAACATGGATGCAATGCAAAAACATATTGTACATGCAAAGACATTGATCCATGACAATAATTTCTCCATTGATGACCACATGATGGAAATTTCAGTAGAAGTATAGATAGCCTTGCATGCATCTAAGGTATTGTAAAAGAATTGGGACAAGACCATGGCAATCATTTTGAAGGTACATAATGATTTCTTGTCATATTTTGTTATCAATTTGTAAATATTTTGCACCTTTGGCATTTATGTCAAAAAGGGGGAGAAGATTATTAGTATTTTATATTACTCCATATATGTATGGGGAGAGATATATGTATGGGGGAGTAGTAATAAGAAAGGAAATATAGGTACATATACAAAAAAATATGTCTACAAAAGAAATTCTAAATTTTTTTTTAAAATAAAGTAAAAATAAAGTAAGAGGTTACCGAGCTACAACAGTAGACAACAATCAAAATAGAGTTGAAGATTTAGATTGTTGATAAGGGGAGCTTTGAATTATAATTTTGAGAAATCATATTTTTTGGTATTATAAATGTTTTTGTCACTAATGCCAAATGGGGAGATTGTTGACATTAAGGTAAATTTGTCTATTAGTGACTTAACACTTAGTCAGTTGGTTTCATTGCTACCAAGCTCTATAGTTTCTATCGAGCTTACCATACTTCTAGTAGTGTTAACCAAGTGTTTTAGTTGCTACTAAGTTTCATAGTATCTACCAAGTATCTGAGACAGTTTATAGTATTGCTTGAGCGTAGCAGAGTCTACCGAGCTTTCCAATGTAAGTGATGGAGATCTTAGTGTTAACCAAGCTCTATATTGTTAACTAAGTATATTAGTGTCTACCAAGCTCGCAATGTTAACAAAGTGAATTCACTGTTAATTGAGCCATGCAATAACAATTGAGTGATTTAGTATCTATTGAGTTTCTTAGTGTTCATTGAGTCATACAATGCTAATCGAGTTCCTACAACTCAAAGTGATCAATATGGACTAAGCTTCAATGTCAACCAAGTGCCAGAGTGCGCTGAGTGTTCACAATGTTTTCCAAGTGTCAGAATAGCACCGAGTTGTGTTTAGAACTTGAGTTACAGTAGCTGGCCAACTTTGTGAATTATGATGAATTTGGTATTGTAGTCGACTCTAGAAGGCAATTAAATGGATTGATATATATGTAATACATTGTATCATACCCAAATGGAATGTAACAAGTATGTGAACAAGTAAGAAGTAGATGAGTGTGAATTGAAGAAGGCTATAAGTAGTATAAGGAAAAGTCTATCATAGTCAAGTGATCATTTCAATTCAAGGAATCTCATTTAGATAATCAAAGTTGTAAATCAAAGATCAATCACTGGTTCATCCTATTAGGTGCATCAATCAAATTCTTTCACAAGGTGGACTTAAGAGTCTCATTGAAAATCTCCTAATAGAGTGCATACTTCGTTGTATGTTTGTAAATCCTTTAACAAGGTGGACATAACATTCCTTATTGCTCCTAACAGGGTAGATCACTAGAATTGGTCAATTGTAAGCCTTAACGGGCCAACTTTATACTACAATCATAAAGTTTGTTGGTATCATCCCCACCCCAGTTTTACTTTCTATGTTGGAAGGTTTCTAGGTTACCATATCTTGTGTCAAAGTGTTATGAATACTTGATTGCTCTCAGTCTTTCATACGTGCAACTAGATCAAAGTATGTGGTGATGGTTTAATTGGTGTATTAAGTTTAAAGTTTTATTGGTTTCTGATTCTCCCCTCCCTTCTTAGTAACCTAGTCTATATTACATTTCTAACAATTACATTACATTATTTATGTGTTTAGTTTATGGTGATGTTGAGATAAGGGTTAATGGTGAAGTTACTAGTTTTAGTTGAATGTTTGAATTGTTAAAGTTTAAATAGATTATGATTCACTTCCTCTCTCAGTATCTTACTTTCCCATAAGATTTCCAAAACCTGAGATGTCCAAAAATTACTTTTCTTATCAACCGTACAACCTTGGCATGATGCCAAGGATCTTTACCTTTTTCTTGCACACACAAGGGACTGACAACCTAGACAAAGATGTACAAAATGGAACACTGAAGACTGAAACAAACACAAAGGGTTTGTCTCAAATGAGACAAGGAAAAAATGAAAGGAGGGAACCCAACTTTTTTCTCACAAAAAGTAGGGATAGGTATGCATGACATAACACACCTTACGATCCACCTTAGTCCACCTTTACATTGTGCCCACCCTTTGCAAACATCATGTCAATATTATCTTGCCTTACATTATTTATAACATTTATAGATTAAAGGGAAATGCTCTTGTTGCATGTGAAAGCTCTATTTAGTATTGTATCATTATCATGATAGACACTTGTACCTTAGTATTCAACATTTCTATTATATTTATTGTAAGATGTCTAGTTGAAATGTAACACAAATTCATGCAACATTACTACCCTTATTCATGTACACTTGAAGCCTTAGAATTTATATGAAATGTATTTATCCTATATATGATTTTAAAAAAATAATTTTGGCATAGTCATTACTGTATTCCTAATCCAATGTATTATAAGTGATAAGTAAATGGTACTATCAGATACCTCTATTTTAGCTATTATGAACAATTTGTGTAACATTATTGGAATGGGGTTTCATAGAAGGCCTTTCCTCTATGGTAGGTATTTCACCAAGTCATGTTCTTCCACCTTTCCCCCAAGCACAACCAAAAGAGTGCTTTATGGATCTCTTTTCTCACGAGCCTTCAAACTTGAATTCTTCACTCATAATTTCACAGACACCTTCTTCAAAGGTTACTCTATCCTTCCAAGTGTTTTGAATTCCCCAAAAAACCATACAAATTCCTAGGATCTAAATCAATGTTGATGTCAATTTGTGCTTTAGGAACAAGTTCCCAAAACAAGGCCAAAGTATGGGAATTTTCTTCAAACTCTTTTGAATTATCATAACTCATTCCATAGGCTATCTCTATGAGGACTCAACCATTCATTGGGTTTCAAGACAACAACATTCCAATTATCCCTTATTGACATAGTAGGCAAATCTAGAAGTAATTAGGTCATCCTAAAAGTAAATTTGAGCACAACTCTTAAACCTTCCAAGTATCTAGGTGAAAAAATTAGTGTTTGGTATTCCCTTTTAGGTTTTATATTAGATATAGGGTATTTATTTTCAGAGATATGAGGCAGTTTAGTCTCCTTTATAAGGTTGATTAATTTTAGAGATATAGCACATTTATTTTGTGATTAACTAAAATCTATTATTTAGGTTTTAACCTTTCTTCATCTTGGACCATATTGACCAAGTGTTGAAAAAGTTCTTTGATGCTAATAGACTAGTTTGGGTAATATTTGCAGACTATTGCATCCTATATTAGAAACCTTTCCATTATGTTGGTGTATCTTAGGGGTAGAAACCCCTCAATATACACTAGAAGGGGAATACTTCTTGGTCTTTGATATTTCACTCTCTTGAAGATTTTTTCTCTCTTTAGGAACACATAATTTTTGAAGTTATTGTGTATGTTTAAATTCTTGGATAAACAACAATTTATCTAGAATTTTAATTTTAATTTTTATGGTTAATTCAGATGATTTTATATATACTATTAAAAAACTAATCTATAACCATTTTTGTCCTTTCGAATTCTTTGCATTTCATTTTAGATTCCCTTTTTCTCAAAAAAGATATCTTTATAAAGCACAAACAAGTCATTAGAGTAATATAGCTGGGTAAGTACACCAAGATGGTGTACAAAAAGGTGGAGTCCCCCACCCCCCCCCCACCCCCCCCCTAAAAAAGAAGAAGAAGAAGAAGAAGAAGAAGAAGAAGAAGCAAAATCTTCAATAACCCAATCGGGTTTTGAAAAACTTGATCAATTTATATGAAATTTCAAAAAGCAGCTAGGCTTTGTTACCAAGCCTAGAAAAAATACATAAAAAACAAAACCTGTTCGAGTTTTGAAACCTGATCGGGTTTCTAGGATGAAAAATCTATTCAAAACCTGATTGCGTTTTGAAGAAATAAAAATAGGCTCCACTCCGGAAGCCATAACTTTCACATCTAGACTCCGATTGACTTTGTTCAAAATATGTTGGAAAGATATTGAAGAGATCTACAATATTATGTAACTAAAAAAATAGTAAGAGATCGATACTTTCTTTTCCATCCATTATAATAAATCATGGTCTAAAATAAGTAGTCATTATTTTTTAAACATGAGGCAAATAGGTAGGTAAGAGTATTATGATGGTTTTTATCTTTCTATCATCTCTCTCACTCCCTCTATCCATTTCTCACACAAAAACTCACTCACTCATTCACTCACTAACTCCTAATCTCTGTCTTACTAACTCTTAGCCTCTCTCTCTCTCTCTCTCTCTCTCTCTCTCTCACACACACACACACACACACACACACACACACACACACACACACACACACACATTCCCTTATATCCCTTACTCTTTGTATCCTATCCCCCCTCTCTCTCTCTCCATCTTATTCCCCCCTCCCCCTCTCTCCATATTTCTCACTCTCTCCATCCTATCCCCATGTCTCTCTCTCACTCAATCTTATCTTATCCCCCCCTCTCTCTATTCCCCCCCCCCCCCATCTCTCCATATTTCTAACTCTCTATCTCCATGTAAAATCCCCTCTCACTCTCTCCATCCTATACCACACACACACACACTCTCTCTCATCCTATCCCCTCTATTTCTTTCTATCCCATACTCTCCCCTCTCTCTCTCTCTCTCTTTGACTTGTAATTCCTAAAACCCCTCTCTCTCCTTGACCTTTAATCCTTGAATTGGGAACTTCACATAGAGAGAGAGAGAGAGAGAGAGAGAGAGAGAGAGAGAGAGGCATGGGGCTTAGGGATTACTTGGTGAGAGACAATCTGTAAGGGTAACAAGTTAGACAAAGAGAGAGAGGTTATTAGTTAGTTAAAGAATGTGAGAGGTTAGGAAAAGTAAGAGATATATCTTAGGATTTATTTAGTTAGTGAGTGATCGTGTGTATGCGGTTTTGAGAGAGAGATAGAATTAACACTATGTTAGCATTCATGTTTACCTATTGATTATGCATTTGGAAAATAATGGCTACCTATTTTAGATTATGCTTAATTCAAATTGATGGAAAACAAATTTTTTATGACATAGGATTGATTTATCTACATCATGTTGTAGATCTCTTCAATATCTTCACAGTGCATTTTGAATGGCATCAATCAGTCTCTGTATGTGAAAGTCATTGTCTTTAGAGTAAAGCCTACTTTTAGTTCTTCAAAACTCGATTGCGTTTTGAATAACTCGATTAGATTTTGAATGCAATTTTTCATTTCATAAGCCGATCGAGTTATTTGAATCCTAGAAACCTAATTGGGTTATGGCTTGGTGATAGCATTGGGAAATGACCCAAAGGCTTGGGAGGCTATTTTCCCTCCAATTTTTTTCCTTTAGATGTTTTTTCATCTTCTAAGATGAATTCTCATCTTTGGCTTCATTTAGTTTTCTAATGGTGAAGTGGGTATATCTAAAATCACCACCATAATCTTACACATCTTCTTAGTTTTCTAACCATATACATTTTTCTTTTTTTGGACAACATTAACATTGTAAACTTTAATTACTTTTACCAATGCCTTGACATTCTTCACAAACATATGTCTACCGTTCTTTTAATAAATTTTTATATACTTAACCAAATTCAAAATAAATTATATATTATTGTTCTATAGTTGATTCTATACATTTTTAAAAATAAATAAATTTATTTTTGATTATTTTGATGCAAGTTATGCTCAGCACATGAACAGGTACTAAAATATAAATGAAAATTGAATAACACCAAGGCCATGCAACTATGACATAAATATGATGTGGAGGAATAATGTCCCTCTTTTTCCTATTATATTCACAAAAGATTGTAAAAGATTTAATAAATGGAAATCTATCACAGGAAAAATGTGAAATTCTTGATGTACTTTCTTCATGTCAGATACCCCCTAGGTATGACTAGATTGATCAGTTTATGAAGAAAGATCAATTTGGTTTATGAGAGAAAATCGAAAATATTAATCTCAAATTAATTAAGCCAAATGATCTCTTTAACAAAATATCTAATTCAGAAATCACTTCTCATTAATTTGGCTTCAAGCCTTTACTTCTATTTGTAAAGAAAGGAAGGTTCATTAATAAATTATTTCCTTCATGTTTATGTGTAGGATGAAAAGGTTGATCAATAATTTTGTTATTATAAATAAAAATGGGTGTTTTAATATTAATAAGTGTCATATAAAGAGCAACTGAAAACATTTTCATGTGTACTACTAAACTTTAAAACATTAGTTCATATGAGTTAAATTTCATTTCTGAATATGGAGCATAGTTCTCTCCTTTTTAACAACTTGATCATCAAGCTCAATTTTAGGTACTATATACAAGGACTTCACAAGAATAAAGCCATAATTCGAAAATCAGGAGCAGGCGCTAAAATTGGTTAAAATATTATGAGAAAAATCTGTAAGGGCTATATCAAGGATAGCTATCCATTTCTGATCTTGCGTGCCCAATTGATATGTGTGTTTAATTTACACAATCTTGGGCCTCATGACCTCTTACCTACCAATAATAATGATGAAAAAGTACTCAATTTTCTTTAAGAATTTGTATGTCATGCTTCCCTTTGTATTAAAATCAAATGTTAAAGTTTAAAAATTGTCTTCTTTGCACTAATCTCTCGTAACTTGATTAAATAACATCTAATTACAAGTACTTTCATATAATCATTTGATAACAAAAGTGACTAACATTAATTTCAAAAGAATTCTACTTATTTTTCACTGAAAAAAACTAAAATTATTTTTCACCCTCTTCTTATTCCTGCTATCTTGACTATACTTACCTCCAAAGTAAAAATGCTAAGAACTCGGAGCGGTTTGTGTGTCTTCTTTGGACTTTCCCATCCTAAAAGAATTGTAACACTAAACAGAATTAAAACATTTTAATGAGTGGGAGAAAATAAAAGCGAGATCTATCATTCACCATAACCTAAATCAAAGCTCAGCGTACTGTTTAACCATGGCCTTTGGTCCGTTGGGTTTACCATTTGTAGATATGAGAGGCGAAAAATTAGATGGAACTCCTTGCATTGCAAACGTATTCATGCAATTTGAAGAACAATCATAACGCTACGAAAGAAAGGAGTATATTGTCTATATGATGAAAGGAGATTATGCTTAATGCATTTTTCGAAGATATATACTACAAACAATTCTGACAGTACTAAATTTCTGTGTATATTATTTATTATTTATTCTGGGAAATTTTCAGAATGTAATGCCCCGCCAAGGGATCTAAAGAATTAACCTAGAATTTCGCTAAGTTTGGTAGCATTTTTTTTTTTTTTGAAATTACATGAAAGTAAATACCACATATAACTTATTCACAATCACGGAAGCAATAGAAATGTCCATCATAACATACACAACAGATTACATTCTTTAAGATCCCTTAACACTGAATTACATACATGAATCTATCTAGTACAACAACCACATGAAATAATAATGATAAGTCTAGTGTTCATACATTACATTTCCAAATGCTCAATCATTCACTGTACATGTCACAGGGTATGAAGGCTTAAAAGAATATACATATGTAGAATAAGGTACATCATCCTATTCTAATCCATGATATATCAAAGTAAAGATAATCACATGATACATCATTATAAAAGTCATATACATCCATCATAAAGATCAAAAAAAAAAAAATAAGTGCACGGTTCCTCCCAACCGTTAATAGCATCATTAGACCATCGTGGGCCCTAGCCATCCCTCTGTGCGTAACATCCCAAATCACTGAAGAGATTATCGGTATTAACATAGTAGGAATGTCACTCCTAATAAATACAACATCATATGCAGAAAATAATCTAACATGCAAATATAAGCATAAGATAACATCATCTAACATATGCTAATCATCAATGAAAGGATACATATCCACCATCACGAAGGACGCTCCAGCCACGATGTCTCAATGAATCTCAAATGATAAGAGTGGAAAATACACTACCACCCGACCACGTGGTACCTGAGTGGTGCACTCCCACCGTGCTGAGGAGATAATCTCAAGTCCCAAGCAGGCTATCAAAATCACATAGCATAAATCTCTATAGTCTAGGGATCCTAAAAGTATATTAACTCAAAGGTTCCAACACACACAAAATCGACATCTAATTTCCAGAGGCACACAATGACATGTAGGAAACCTACTCTGCAAGCACGAAAGTGTCATTGCATTTATCTCGTACAAGTTACTCTGGCAGTTAGCTAAACTCCACGGGTCCATACAGATCTCATGCGGCCACTAGTATCCTCTCATATTGACAAGGCATACTATGGAATGCAAGGTTGCAACCATGCATTCTCACTACTCCCATCCTAACCTATACAAGCACTCAAGGCATGGGCGAGAACCCAAACTCTTATCTTTTTAGGTTCATTCAGTTAGTATTAGGTGTGAATGTTATCACTTATTAATCCAACTTACAATGAGTTACCTTGGAAGCCTCTTAAGGCCCCGGCCCCCATTGCAAGCCACTTCTCGACACTACAAGTAGATTACCTACCCTAGGCTCATAGAATCATAAATCACCACAGTCCTGTACAAGCGATTGTAAAAAAAATCCAAAAGATAATCCATAAAAAGAATCATCAAATAAGCATCAAATATCCATAATAAGAATCATCAAATCACCAAGATAAGAATCATCAAATCTCCATGAGCATCCGAAAAGCATCCATAGAAAATCATGACCACAACAGTTCTCTATTGGAAACTGAAGGCATCACTGATAATCATAAGTATCCGTTGGTTCTCAATAACCAAAATATATCTCAAAATAAATCACCATAATCATTGGCTCTCAACAAGCAACCAAGAATATCTCAAAATCATACTGATCAAAGACTCCAAAATGGTTGAGTCAAACATGTCCCAACATGACATCATCAAGAAATAAATTCACATTTTAGTCCCATCAAGGTGACTAAAAAGTAATCCAAGGATAACTGATCGATGACTTAAAAATGATTAGCTCAAGTGTCTCATACGCATACATCTCAGCTTCACACATGAAGACTGATGAACAATAACAATCGGTAAATACAAACATTTCATAAAACATACGATCACATTACCATGGTTGGGCTTATAAAGATCAAGACCAAATAAGATCAACATGCCAACACATCTCATAACCCTCGAGCCTATGGTAACAACCTAAGATTGGTCAACACTAGTCAACCCAAAAACCCAAAACAAGAAGCATAAAGAATACACGATGCAAACACATGTTTTGATTTTGCTATCTTACATAGTTAAATCAAGTGTAGAGGTTTCCAGTTTTCTGTTTGCAAGTATATTTTCAAGTGTCTCAAGTTTCATCATTTGACCTATAAGTCAACCCGTTTGTTCCTCGATAGCATTATCCTTCCATTAATAAGAATTACATTTAAAGAATAACTTAAAAATAAATATTCACTAAATTGATCATCATTGACCTTTAATTAAATTTTTCTCTTATTTAACCATGATCCATATTCTAATTGATTAACCTTTCAACTTTTCTAAGATCATTATTCGTTATATTATAAGATGACCAATTATCATTCTTCGAATAAGAGATTATAACTTTATTTATCTCAATCCATTAACATAGGTACACCATCCATGACCTATTAACATCTTTTTTAGTTTTCAATTAGAAACTTAATTAAGTATTACTAAAGTTTGAGTCTTTGAATTTAATTGTCACCATCGTTGACAACCATACAATATCTAAAGTCATAATTCAAGTCATAAGAATAAGACCTATCAACTTCAATATAGATAATCTACAATCTCATTAAAAGAATTATATCAAATAAATCTCTATTACATAACTTAATTATTAATTAAATCTAATTAGCTCTCATTAATTGATTTAATTAATAATTGTATAACCATAGGAACGTTCTAATTAACATCAGTTGACAAATAACTAACTAGAATTCTGTAAGTTAAAAGTCAACTATAAATCAATACTCAAATGATCATATTAATAATTCAATAATAATTTGTTAATATTTAATGACAAGCTATATTGGGAATCTTATTATTAAATCTTTCATGATCACATACATCACTCTGCAACAATGTTCTCATTTATATTTTAATAATAACAAGTTATAATAAATCTTCAATACCAGGTATTATTATCTCAAATAAGTTTTCTCTATGTACGTTGATTCAGTTAACTGATAATCCTCTAAATTATTAACCAATTCAATTTGATTAATATCTTTTACAGTACTTCGATCATTAACTAATCTCCTTTAGAGTAACTCTGTTCGTATTAGTTGATAACTATTTAAACTATTATTTATTGATAGTTTGTTAGACCCAACAAACATTAATAAATAATAAACTTATCACAACTATAAATAATCAATCTACAGAACTTTTACATAGAACTTCATTAGCTAACTTTTAATACCATTAAGGTATTCAAACGTATTAACCAGTAACATAATAATTCAATCTTAATCCAATATCATTTAGAATTTCTAAATTTAAATCAACATAATATAACTTATCATCTTACAATTATTTAATCAATATTAAAATCAACCATTAGACTCCATTTTCTAATTGTTTTAATAATATTTTGTCTATACAAAAGTTGTTTGAAAAAAATCCCTATCACAAACCAATAAGACCCATTGTAGATTTTAACATGAATAATTTTCAAATTCTTAGCATTATCATCTTCATTAAACAACTCTAAAATTGTTTAATAGTATTCAATATACATTATAAAAAGTCCACTATATAACTATATTAAAATCTCTTTTCTTTTAATTCATTTACTTAGATTGACTAATAATTAACTACACTTCTTCTACTATTAACTAATCTTAATTAAATTTGATTTAATTAGATTAGATAATAGAACATATAAAACTAATGCATATTAATAAGGTTTTAATAAGGGAAGATTGCAATAAAAATTTTAATTCATTAAATAATCTCCAATAGATTATCTCTAATCAAATTTGTTGATAACTATTTAAACTATTATTTATTAATAGTTTGTTAGACCTAACAAACATTAATAAATAATAAACTCATCAAACTATATTTCCATAAGCCCCATTAGTTATTATTTAACTAACCTTTAAGGCATATCAATAATTCAAATCGTAGCTATGTTATAACAATGTTATAATGTAACTATGACTCCTTGTCAATATAATAATTCTTATTTAAATCTAAATCCAATATCATTAAAATTTGAGTCTCTTAATAATCATCATTAAACACTTTTACCACCTCTTAACTATATATTAAATAGTATTTAATATACATTAAATAATTAATATTAAAAGTCATCCATTCTCTATTGAATTCAATATCTCTATCCATCAGCTCCATCCACAAACTTTTCATTAAAAATCTTCATTAATTCATTTAGAACATTCTTATTAATCTTTAGACTAATTAAATAATTATTAAATTTTAATTATATTACTTTGATATATTATTTTTGTGAAGTTTAAGCATAAAGAACTCTTGATTATAATAAATGAAGAGACATCCGTTCTTAAATAAAATAGTCTCAGTATGACGGCCATAACTCCCTAATGAACCGTTGGATTGGGCTGAAATTTAAATATGTTGGAAAGGGCCAAGTTGGGCCGCTTCTGACCGGAGCGATCAAATAAATTCGATCCTGATAAAAAGTTATGAATGACTGAATTCGGGTCTATCCAAGAGGTAGTGACAGGACAATTTGTGATGAATTAAGAATTTCCTCTTAAAATAATTGTTCTCTAAATTTAACCATAAAAGGGTTTGTTCATATGCATCTAAAAATATAATTGATAGAAAGATTACATCTAATCATTCGAATTTTCACCATAAAATTTCTATTTTAATTTCAAATCTTGTCTATCTAATTTCACAATATAAATTTGAACCCAAACCCGATTAAGATCTAGTTATTTCTCCTTAATTGGATCTAAGATTTTTCTATTGTTTTCTTCTCAACCAAATAAAATATCTTGATTCCAATTTCAAATAGTAGATTCAATCATAGAGAGTATTCAGACACATAAAACGGATATGATGAAGACAAGAAGAGAAAGAGTGCAAAGGAAATATGAGAATATCATGAGTGCACCTGGACACTGATGCTAATTTGCCATGCCTCAGAGTCTATAGAAAATCCCTTCCTTCTCCATCATTCGCAATTCTTCCAAAAATCCAAGCCGATCGAATCCTCCAAGTGATTAGAAGTGCTAGAAGGAGCATAGAAGCAAGTAGAAAATATATGAGCATATGAATCTTCTCCCATGCATGTAAGCTTTGAAGCTTCTATTTTTTTTTTGTAACTCCTGGCTTCCATTAAGCTTGTAGCTTCCATTAAACTTGTAGCTTCCATTAAGCTTTTCTTTTAAGCTTCTATGAATGCCTGAATATCAAGAGCTCTCAAGAAACCTTTGGAATGCTTCATGAAACCGCTGAAAGGTGTCACCAACTAAGCATGGTTCTTTTCCAATTCTTTTTTCATGAGTCATAGAATTGTAAACACCTTGTGCTTAATTGATGTACTAACCCCTGTGTTATTGACACATGTTAATTCTCATGAAAGTTTATAACTCCAATTTACTTTACTCTTTCCAATTTAATTAATTTATTTATTAAGTCTCATGCACTAACTTTAATATCTCCACTTTTCAATTTCATTTTCCAAAACTTTATTGTTAAAATATTTATTAGCTTTAATAATAATATTATTTAGTCATCTATTTAAAAATGAGCTCCAAATATATTATTATTAAAATAAATATTGTCACATTCTAAATTTAATATTATAAATTTTATCTTCCAATTTAATTATTTTATTTAATTAATTTTTTAATTAATTAAATAAAATAAATATCAAAATACCATATTAATTTTCTATTAAATTAAACCATTAACTAAATCTTTTAATTAGGCTTAATTAATATAAAATACTCCAAAGACTCACAAAGGTAAAAATACGAAAAACTCATCATAGCCAATATACATACAAATGAAACCAAGGGGTTTATATCATGAATTACATCATCTGACGCATTCGGAGGGTACTCAACTCAGATACTTGTCCTAATTTTTCAATTAGAACAAATGACTTAAAAGGTTGAGATTTGAACTTGAGAATTTATCTCCCCTCTCTTATCATTGAGATAATGTGATAGGGTACGCTCATCTTGGCAATTTAGGGAAGTCGATACCCGATACCTGTAACCTGCATAAAAACTACGCATGTACAAGCACAATATATACTAAACTAAATAGGCAATGGCAGGAAGTGGTGCATCGTGTAGATCCCGACTAGCAGGTGACTACGACTCCCTTCTTTAACCACATCAGACACACCATACAAAAGCAAACACACAAAACAAACACGCACACCATACACATGCAAGTATGGGGTAAGTATCCATAAGAAAACACATATGATAATAAATCATCTTACTAATCATCATTAATAACTACAAACACTGAAAATAATCATCATACATACATGAAATGTAGAGTCTAAGTAATCTCATCACATATCAACTGAATCCATAGCACAATATTTGATAATCTCATAATAATGTTACTGATCATCAACATGAAACTAGCTTTAAAAGAGTTCAACAATGATAACAAAATGCAAACCAGGGGCAGGCACTACACAGAAGAAATGCAAGGTGCGCTTTTTCAGCACTTAACATGCATTCTTAGCACCTCGTTTACCTTAATCTTTGTTTTGACCGTGCATTCGCAGTCCAGGAGCAAGCACAGTTTAGTGACCGCACCAATCGGCAACATTTCATCAATCACTTGCTTTGAAGGAGAGAATTTACAGAGAGACCAGAGAATCCTGACGGCTTTTTCCGTTGCCACGTGGGAAACTCTCAATATCTTCTTAGACACTGCAGGGATGCCCATTGCGTGGTCCGCCATGGCAGCCCTCCCTTCTGCACATCCAAACAACACGTCAAGAAGGCATAACATCCTCTTGCAGTTTCTTTTTTTCTGGTCAGGAAGCAATTCGATCAAGGCAGAGACTGCCCCTGCCTCGATGGCTTTCATTTTATGGCGTCGGCTATTGGAAGCCATTTCAGTGAGCATTTGGAGGGCATCCACGGTGGCCTCGTGGCACACCTCATCTGTCAGCACTTGTAAAAGTCCTTCAATGAACTCACCATTGGCATTCATGACAAGTCGCTCAAGGCCTTTCCTTGACACCGTCTGTAAGAGCACGGTGGAATAAAAGCGTGCGTTGGAGGTGCCTCTCTTGAGAATGGCCGCGAGGGAGGCCAGGCAATTCCGTGTGGCGATGGAATCGAGCGTTTGGTCTAACAAAGGAAGAGAGTGAAGAATCCCCAAGGCTTCCTCGCAGGCGATTGCAGAATCGTAGCAACAACCCTCTTCTTCATCACTCTCTGCGAAATAGCTTTCAATGATGGAGATTAGGGCAACCGGCGCAATGGACGATGTGATGAACCGCATGTTGCTCTCGCTCTCATAGGCCACAGATTTGATCTTCTTCAACGCTTTCAATTGAAATGATTTCATGTCTTGCAACAATTTATCGAGGCGATCTACATCGAGCGGCGGTCGGGGCGCAGAAATCCGCTGGACTCTTGCAGAGGAGTTGAGAACGCACCAGTGTTGGATGAGACGACGCAGTGTGTGGTTGGGTGTGAGGTCGGTGTTTTGAAGGGGTTGCTTTGTGAGAGGGCAGGTGTTGTTCCCCATTGCGAACACCCACTTCTCAATGCTCTGCTTGTCGTAAGTCGCACTAGTGCAGAGCGTCACGGGGTCATTCATCAGTTGCATAGATATCGGGCACAAGAAATACGAAGGGATTTCTATATCTGTAGAATCCATATATGCTTCCACGCACCAAATTAATGGGGAGAGCCGAGTGTTGGGTTTTCCCTACAAGGTGAAGCAATTGTGGAGTTGAAATGTGGCGTGGTGAAAGAAGAGGCCACAGATGCTTATATAGACTTGTTTCCAGCTAGGAGAGAGGAGCCATGTCAACGGAGGTTGCAACCGGGTGTAGTGTCAACATGAAATGAGGCCTAGTCGTTCGCTAGTCGGACGACATGGTCCGTTGCAACCGCCGACCTTCATGAGGCGCTGACTTTTTTTTTTTGTACTGGGGGTGGATTCTTTGTTGCCCGGTAAGCTTTGAAAGTTTCGTAAATCTTATAAAAATTAATTGAAACATGTGAAGGATACAAACTGTTATTCTTCAACATTTGAAAGCTGCAAATTGCAACGAACCAAAAATTGTCAAACTTATGACTGTGAAAGTAAAATGACAATTATTTATGAATGATATATTTATTGAATGAATGATAGATTTATGATTTTAAATTAATAATTAGTAGTTAGATAAGCATGATATATTTTTTATAGCAAGTTCAATCGATTCATCTAGTTTTGAGTCAAATTTATCGATCTATATTTCGTGTGTAGTCATTTATAAGATCTTAGGGCCCGTTTGGTTGCTAGAATAGGAATAGAAAAGTTGGAATATACTTTCCATTTTCTGTTTGGTTTGTCACTTGGAATAGGGAATAGGAATACCTATTCCCGTTTTGCCTCTATAATGAGCTTATACCCATTCCAAAAAATAGTTGTTATTGGAATAGCCATTCCTATTCCTAATATTGTTGAGATAATGGGTGTTGCACACATTGCATAATATTGTTATTTTATTATGTAATGTTCCACCTAGATGGACGTGCAACATGTAAAGATTCCCATGAAATATTCTTGATGAGTTGTATTGTAACATTGTGATAATATTTCATGTAATTATTTAATATTGGAAAAAAGAATTAAATGCCCAATATTAAATGTGGGGTCAGTGGGTTAGGTAGCACATGGTTTATGTAATACCACTTGGTGGTTTTGTGGGACTTGCTACTATATAAGCAACCACAAGGGTAGTTGTTGTAGTGAGAGACTGACAAGGAGAAGACAAAAGGCAAGAGTCAAGCGGGACAAGGCTTGACAGGTTAGCCAAGGGAGCATTTGTGAAGGTTGAAAGCATGGCATGGGATGTGTGGATTCATGCTTGTTCACATAGTTTGCTCGGTTGTGGCTATGGCCATGAAGGCTTCCATGGTTGTATGGCAATGGTATTTTTGTTGAATAATACATGGTGATGGATGCTTTTGGAGGCTGGGTTTTTTTCCCTCAATGAGGGTTTCCCAGGGTATATCTTGTGTCACAATTTTGTGGGTATGTTGTCTATTCTTTTGCATGTGGATTTTAATTCCGTGTTTATTTCAAATTTATTATGGGTTATGTGGAAACGGTTATATTCTTTGTTGCCAAGTTTCCTTACAAATATTACATGCCTATTCTCCATTCCTATGCCCGTACCAAACGGGCCCTTGCTTTTTACAAGAATGAATGTAACATTTGGCACTTATTACATCTAGCTGATGTTCAAAGAGGTAAAACACAAGGACTTCCCAAGAGGTCATCCCAATATTGATCTCATAGCTAAATAATAGCTATTGAACTTTACTTTAGAGCTACTTTGTAGCAATATAAGATCAATGCATGATACAAATTTGAGGAGAGAGGGAGAGATGAAAATATAGAGATCAATATGTGATATAGATTGAGCAAGGGGAAAATGTAGAGAGAGAGAGGAAGAGAGAGAATAAAAATATGAAAGAGATGTAGAAAGAACAAGGAGGATAGATAAAGGGAGAAGAAGGGAGAAGAGGGTGAGATTCTTCAATATATAGAAAATGAGAGCTAGAAAGGAGAGATGGAGAGAGATTAAAAAGATAGTTTGATGTAAAGAGATAAAGATAGAGGTAAATTAGAGCAAATTTAAATATGTATAAAATAATTGTTTGATTTATGAGCTATATTTTGAAAAATAAAAATTGAAAATATTTATGACTAACTTTATTCAATTTAAAAAATAATATTTTCTCTAATTTCTATTTATCTCAAATTATTTAGACATACCAAATGTTAATCACTAAAATAGCATTGAAAATACAAGAAATCTACCAAAGGAATTGGATAAAAATCCCTACGATTTTTTTATGAAAAGATAAAAATTTCACATGTAAGTGAGGCCTATGAAATTGAAACCATCTTTCATGGTCCTCATGAATAAGCTTACACATAACTGCAATTTCTCATGATATAAATCACTTCAATAGTCAACCTTCTAGTTGAGAATTTCTCTCCAATAGTCAACCTTCTCGTTGGAAATAATGTGAAAAGCTTAATTAACTTGGTTAGCCAACCACCCTATTCAATTCTTTGCAATATATACAAAAGAATGTTTCTCAAAGTTTATGAGAAAGTGTAAAAAAATTGGTTAGCAGGTATAGAAAATTACCTAAACACCTCTTGAATTTTTTTATTTATTTAAAAGGGACACCAAATTCGTAGAATCCATTTTAGATAAAAATCTTCCCCATCCTAGAGTATAATTTTTTCACAATGCTTAGAGAATTTCTCAAGCTTCTATTTATTTATTAGACCGACATACCATAAAAACAAAAAAATTAAATGATGAACCATCGTAATTATGGCCAATTCCCTTAATTGTGTATTGCCTACATTTCCTCATAAAAACATCACTATCACTTTTCGAGAACTCTAGAAGGAGGAAGACCTTATTTTTGATACTTGTTAACTTAGTATTTATAATTGATTTAACATAAAGAGACCAAAAGTCTATCTCTAGGCTATTAAAATTTTTCCAATTCAACAAATTGAGGGGTTCGTCCAAGTTAAATTTGGCCTAAAAATTCTCCTTAATCATACTTTTAACACATGTGATCTTTGAAAACCTCTTTTATTTTGACTCAAAAAATACACAATTAAATCGTGGTAACAATATCACAATTTGACTTGTGGTGGAAAAATATCTCCTACTTATAAACCTCTTTTTGTTATATTATCTTAGGTGAAACAAAAAAATGTTATACTAATGTCAACCAAATCAATTTCATATCCTTTAATGGTGGCAACTACCTCCTATTTTTGCATGCCAAGAGCTTGAAATCGAAGAATAATTGTGTACACACCTTTTGAATCATGACCTCAAGACATAATATTATGCTCCTCTATAAAATAAGAAATTGACACTAAAATATAAACTAAACTAAAAACCACTTTTTAATTTTTATTTTGAAAACACATATATATCTCACAATACATTTTTTTAAAATAAAACATTTATATATTTTTAATAAAAATTATTTATGGTCTTAATTTCAAAACACAAATTCAAAACAACACATTACAGTTAGTAAATTGTACACCTTTTATTGTAAGAGACACATTTCTGTTTTCATTCATAGATTTACATCAACAATTTAGTAATTAGAAGTCAATCGTATAATATCTTCTTTAATATGACGATTAAAAGGATGAAGTCGTGTAACACCTAAAATGTTTTCGACATTGGTTCATTGGCTATAAATATTGTGAGGAGAAACGAGACGGCAGCCATAGCTAGTTTCCGGTTTTCAGTGGGCAAGGAAACTTCAAGAAATTGCTTTTCACGATTGTTTACATTGGAATTGTCCATATGAAGGGTGAAAATCTAATGGAAGTTGTTGCCTTGCACGAATATGTAGGATTTCAAGCACTGGATTTAATTTCTCCGCTTCGTCCAAGATGAATATTACAAATGTGGAAAATTCACGGAGGAAATGCAAGATCTATTTTTCCAGCCATTTCCATGTTCTCTGAGCATATCTTTTACCTTTCTCTTGGTCTTGGCCGAGCAATCACCGTGCAGTAGCAAGCACAGTTTGGTGACCGCACCGATCTGCAACATCTCATCAATTACTCGCTTTGAAGGAGAGAATTTACAGAGCAACCAGAGGATGCGAACGGCCTTTTCCGTTGCCACGTGGGAGACTCTCATTATTTTCTTAGAGAGCGCAGCCATACCCATTGCGTGCTCGGCCAAGGCAGCCCTTCCTTCTGCACATCCGCACAGCACTTCGAGAAGACGTAACATCCTCTCGCACGTGCCCTTTTTCTCGCGATTCTGATCGGGAAGCAATTCGATCAACACGGAGACTGCCTCTGCTTGAATGGCTTCTATTTTACTGCGCTGGTTGTCGGAGGCGACTGCAGTGAGCATTTCAAGGGCAGCCACGGTGGCCTGGTGCGATATTTGTTCTGTCAACAGCTTCAGCAACCCATCGATCAAGTCACCGTTGGCGTTCATAACAACCCTCCCCAGGCCTTTCTTTGAAAGCTTTTGTAAGATGATGGCGGCATGAAACTGGGCGTTGGAGGCGCCTCTCTTAAGAATGGAGGTGAGAGAGGCGACGCACTTGCTTGTGGCAACCGAGTCAAGCGTGTCGTCCAACAGCGGAAGAGAATAAAGAATTCCCAGAGCTTCCTCGCACGCTTCGTAGCAGCAACGTCCTTCTTTGTAGCTTTCAATGATAGAGATTAGGGCACCCGGTGCCGCGGATGAAGTGATCAACCGCCTGTTACTCTCGCTCGCACTGGTCACTGATCCGAGCTTCTTCAATGTTTTCAGTTGGAATGAGTCCATGTCTTGGAGTATTTTGTTGAGCCGATCTGCATCGAGGGGAGGCCGAGGAGTGGCGATCCGCTGGATTCCTGTGGAGGGGTTGAGAACGCACCAGTGCTGGATGAGGCGGCGCAGTGTGTGGTTGGGTGTCGGCTCACAGTTTTGAAGGGCTTGCTTTGTGAGAGGGCAGCTGTTGTTCCCCATTGCGAACATCCACTTCTCAATGCTCTGCCTGTCGTAGGTCGCACCGGTGCAGAGCGTGACGGGGTCTTTCATGAGCTGCATCGATATCGGGCACAAGAAATACGAAGGGATTTCTAACTCTGCGGAATCCATACGCTTCCACGCACCAGATAACAGAGAGAGCGGAGAGTAGAGAGATGGGTATCGTGGCGTTGGAAGTGTATTGTGGTGATTATAGTGGAGGCTACAGACACTTATATAAACTCGTTTAGGGACGCATTGGGTCAATGGAGGTTGCTCGCAATAAACTCGTTCGTATGGGTGTAATATTGTCAACGTGCTTGCCTACCATTGGCATTAATGAGGCAGGTTTTCAAAAGCTAAAGTCTAATGCAGCCAGCGACCTCCTCGATGGGCCGACGCTCTCTTTTGGTGATGAATCCTTGGTTGAAAGTCAACCCACATACCGGGCTGGCTGTCAGAGTGAGGTCGTCTATGACTGCTGAAATCATTTCCATCAATGACGGTCTCCTCATAGAGGGTGCCACGGTCAAAAGCTTGTGCTACGAAGCATTTTCAAGGTGATGTTTGCTTAGTACACTCCTACCTGCTCTGTGGACTCGGGGACTCAAGGACACAGAGATTGCCTTAAACAGTTCTTACGGTGATTGGAAAAGGTCCAATGGAGAAGTGCTTTACGCATGAATGCAGCAGGCCAAAGTATGATTTACTTCGAGTGAGTGATACCTCGATTTTACTCTTCGTTCTCTAAACCGAGGGGGACGTCAAAAACATGTTAAATAAAATAAAAGAGTAAGGCTAAAAGGAGAGAAATACATAGATATATAAAGAGATAAAAGATGGAGAAATGGGGAAAGAGCAGATGAATAATATAAATAACGGGAGATTTGGATCTACAACTCTCCGTTAGCATCTCAAGATTAGACCTATATTACTTGATAAATCTCTCTTAACATTTAATTTGGCATTAGTAATGGTATTTATTCATTTTTTTAAGAGTTGAATATATTCCTCCTACTTTTACAAGATTCGATTTCATCTAGTTAAGATACTCTAATACTTTTTCTTAATTTTCTTTATTTACATCAAAAGTCATTAAAGTAACCACTTCAATACCAGTTCCATGAAAGTTAAATTAGTTTTTAGGTTTGTTATTCTAGATTTTATAGTTGGTATTGACTTTCCTTAATAGAACTAATTTTAGATCATTAATAGTGAGAATATCTAATCTTAGTCGTATTGTCTTCCTAAATATCTAAACCTTCATTTATCATTAAGGATAATTAACATTTAAACTTCAGTATTAATTCTAGCTTTGTAAGGATTTTTTAATGTCCGTTTTCCCTCCATCTCTTTGAGCTTTCTTCTATTTCCAAATTGTTTCCTTCTTTGTTGTTTTCACTCCCTCCATTCTCCCCTTAGTATCTTTCCATCTTTTCAAATCTGTCCTATGTTAGTTGCTCTAGAGCATATTCACCTGTTTTGTCAGTTTTCTTAGATTTAGTGTGTGCTAACTTTAGTCTATTTTTGATTCTTTATATGATGGTGTCTTTCCCCTAATTCATTTCTTCTCTATTTCTTCATTTTTGTTGTCTAGTTTAGTCTTTCGTTTTCCTCATTTGGCTCACATCGATCTCCTCTTGATTTTTTTTTAAGAAACATTTATGTTTCAAAACAAATTGTTCAAAGATATCAATGTCTCATGAAATGTTTTTTCTTAAATTTTCATTAGCCTCTTGGCTCCTTGTTGTTATGGGCTTTCTTCCTTTGTCCTATGTTTTATCTTGGTTTTTGGTTTCTTTTGGTTTGTTTTTTTTTTTTTTCCTTTCTTTGAGCTTTGTCTTTCCAGTTTACTCTTTAGTTGGTGATTAGCTTTTCTCGTTGGCTTTGCTTGGTTTTATTCCATTTATCTAATTTTTTAATTTGATAAGTCATCTTTTAATATTCTTCCTCTAACATCATCTATTTTTGTAATAGGTTAGATGCTATTTTCTCCCTTCATATTCTTCCCTTTTCTTCTTTGTTATTCTCCTTTTAACTCTTCATCTTTGTATTCCTCCGGCGATTAAATTTCTCAAACCCTTGACATTCAATATCATTTCTAAGTAGCTATAAAAGGGTATAGGGGTAAATCATTTCATATAGGCTCGTTGGATTCAAGTAAATATGGAAACTATTATTAAGCTCCACAGGCCACTATATCAAACAACCTTTGAGGGATCTGTTATAGGTACTATAATATAGGAATTGCTGCTATCAAATTTTTTTTTGGTAACAAGGGAAGCATGCCATGGTCCATTCTTGATGAAGTACAAGGTAAGAAAATTCCCAAAAGGAGATGTCCTAGCCCCCAACAAATAACCACACAACAAAAACACAACAATCATGCAAGATCTGCTACCAATTCACAATATTTTATTCATAAAATAACTATTTCCATGCAATGTGCCCGCCTGTAAAGCCTTTCGGGTTATGACCAAATATAATAGCAATTACAATAATTTTTGTAAAGATCCCTCAAGATCCAATGGAAAACCCCTTAGTTAGTCACAAACCATACTCTAGTAGAAACCTCCAAGGAAGATCTAAACTTGTTCTTGCAAGCCCACCAAGAAATCTCCCTTTTTTCCAAGCCACAACTACTAGCTTTTCAAAGTTCACTCCTTTGCCACATCCTCTTCTCCAAGCTAGATTATTATGGCTTAAGACTCCACAAGACCCCCCTACTTATACCCAACTAAGCCACAAGTCATCCTAGTAAGTTATTAATTAAATAAAGCCTTGCATTTAATACACATTAAAGCTACAAGTTGCCTAACAAAAAAATTTAAATACATACAACCAAATTAGATGCCAAGGTCGGCTCACATTGGAAACTGATCACAAACAACTCAAGAAAAGAAGAAACCAATACATGACCGAGCATCAAAAGAACCACTTCTGAGTATCAACAAATCCACCAAGCATAACCAAGCCCATACAAGCACTAGTATGTATTGAGTCCACCACAAACTGAGCCACTTCATTGATCAAGCTACTCAATCAACACATGAACCAAGCATAATTGAGCCATGTAGTATAATTTGATCTCCCAGTGTATGTCGAGTACCTTTAGAGATTGAGTGCCATGAGTAATGCTCTTCTTTGACCTAGTCATCTAACTCCAAGGGCAAAACACTCCAACATGCAGGATTGCCAACTACCCTAGGATGCTCTTGCATCAATTCTGTAGAAGCTAAAAAATTTGGAATATAATTGTTATGTAGGAGTCTATTCAAAATTATGTTCCTTGGCGATCTTGAAAAAGTACTCATCAATATCAACAAAAACCACATAATTGCAATTATGATTTAAATCTTCTAGGAAGAAACAATGTTCGATTATTTCCTTTTTTTTTAACTGAAAATCATAGAAGATTCAATAAACGGAAGATTATTGTGAGAAGAAACATTGATTTTCTTATGCATTTTCTACATGTCTGACATCCACTAGGAAACAATTGGATTGATTAGTTCATGAAGGAGGATCAAGTAGGATTGTGGGAAGATATCAAAAACATTAAGATCGAATTTATTAAGCCCAACCATCCTTTTGATGAAATTTTCGATTCTAACTTCCAATATCAATAGTTTTTTTCATAACATGTTTAATTAAATGTAAAAAGAAATGAAAAGATTGAAAGCTCCATATTTCATGTAATCTATTTCCCATTTGGCAATAAATGCAAAATGATTATTACCTCTTTAACTAATCAATATTTAAAAAGAAGTTCATCTGCAATTTTGAACAATAAATGCATACTAGTAAAGTGATCTTAGCCAATTTAATTTGCAAGATCTAATAAAGGTATCAATTTGGTAACAAACAAAAGGAGATTAATTTAGAAGTTCATGAAGATCATTCTAAGGAGCTTCTTTTGAAATAAAAGTTTAATTAAGATTCTAGTTATTTGGGTCTAAAAGACCTATTATCTATCAAAAAAAAAAAAGGGAAAAGAGATAGAAATAGATAGAGAAATGGGTAAACAATGAGATAAAGAGGAAGAAAGGAAGAGAGGGAGGGAGAGACAAAATAGAAGAATATAAATAGATTTAATGAAGTATTGGGAGAGAGGGAGAGAAGGAGAGATGTTATTTTGGAAGGATCAACATGTACTTGTAGATAAGTGACAGACATTATATGAATTAATTCATTAATTTTGAGCTTTGTCAAAACTATGTACCATAGAAGGATTATGTATGTAAGTTGATAATTTCATTCATAAGTTATAATAAATAGAGGTGTTGATAAATCTCTTATATCTAGGATTTTATGTTTAACATAAAAATCCAACAATTTTTGATGAGGACAATAATTTCAATTTAAAAGATAAAAATTTCAATGCATATTGGGCCATGAATAGATTTCCCTAAAACATATTAAGATTCATGGGTCCTTTGTAGGATTGTAATTGATTTAAAAATCACATTCATAATAGTCATGTCATGTCATAATGACTATTATATGAAAAAACAAGTATAGTTACATTTCTTAAATAACATTATAAAGAATAATGCACGAGTTTTTTAATTGGAACATAGTTAGATGACTAAAATAAACTTCTTAGAGAATTATATATTCATCAAAGCTATTGATAGCACCTAATGGATAACTATATTCAAGAGTAATTCCTTCATCACATACCTAGTCACGAGAGCATAATAATGGGGAATTTTATCCTTACAAAAATGAAAATATTTACTCAAATGACACATAAAATATAAATATTTTCTATAAAGGAAAAACTAATAACTTGGAAAAATAAATAAATGAGCAAACCAATATTATTAATTGATATTGAAATCCTATCTTATTACTATACACATGTCCAACTCAATAACATATGTAGTAACTTTTTGTAATGATAGGCTATTATTTGACTATGGACATATATTGGTATGACACACACCTCTCTTCCTCCCTCCCTCCCTAACTCCCCCCTCTCCATCTTTATATTTTATCAGCTATACAAAATAATGATAGATATGTTTTATTAAATATTTATAATTTAATCAATCTTTTTAATCGTAAATAAAAATATTTACAATATAATGAAATAAAATATCAAATAAGTCTATCTAAAGTTAAAATTCAATTCAAATAGGTTTTTAGCTAATTTTTTAAAATTTAAATAATTTTTTTGTTTATACATCATAACACATAATTACATTTTATTAAATATAAAATATGATTGCATTATAAAACACAATTATGTTCATATATAAAATAATCAAATTGTGGATTCTTATATTTAACAATAGAAAATGTGATCATGCTATGTTAGTATTTACAAAGACCAACCTAAAATAATTAGTTTGGGCAAATTATTTTTCATTCAATTTAGTGCAATCACCTTAAACTTATTTTATGAAATGGTTTGTAAGACCTTACCTTTAGTTATTTAATCTCTTTCTTTGTTTATTTTCTAACTTGAGAGCTCTTTAAGCTTTTTGTCTCTTTAATAATCTTCATTCCATATTTCTTAAATTTATATTAGTCTAAAATAATTAGATAATAATTTTTTTTATAAAAATATTCTAATAATATAATAAGAAGCTTTTGAAAATAATATAATACCAATTTCTATATCAATATAAATAATCTAAGAAAACTAAAAGAAATTGTTCTTAATAATCATGTTATATTTATTTCTTATAAAAATAAAACTAATCATTCACTTATTTATTTGAAAATGTCCATGAGATCATTTTTTTAGAAATTTTCGTTTTTCTTTGCAAGAGACCTATTGCATCTTTCCTTATTTTTAGTTTTTGTTCATTAGTTTACATTAATAATTTAGTAATTAGAATAGGGGTCTATAATTTCAAAATTAATTTGATGATAATGGTTAAAATGAGGAAGTTATTGAAATTGTGGTTGGAAGGAGATTCACATTATACAAACACAGTTAAGTTGTTGCATTAGTCTTTTGATCAAGGTCAACAAAAAGAATATTTAAATGAATTAGTGTAGACGCTTCTCAAAAGTTACTTAGCGATTCTGACCAAGTGAATGATTTAATAAATTATTTTCCTTTAAAGTTTCTATTGGATTTGTGAATTTGAAGGGTGAAAACTGAATGAAACTTTTTGTCTTAAATGAACTTTATTGCTTTTTATTATGGCCATTATGCTTTATTTCAACCATAGTGATTTTAATTTCCCTACCATATCCTATTATGTCATTATTAGCATGGGGATAAAAAAGAACATTTTAAGAAGTGGTCTAAAGTATTTAGAATATAAGTAACATTAAAGTATTAGTACATCTAGTCATTATAAATAGTTTTTGAAAACTATAAAATAATAATTTCTATATCAATATAAATAATCTATAAAAAAAAAAAATAGTTCTAAATAATCATTATATTTATTTTATTTCTTGAATAAAATAAAACTAAGATAATTTGTTAAATTTATCTTGGTGGTTTACAAAATATGTATTAAATTATCCTTCATTTTCAATTTTCATTCATAAATTTACACCAACAATTTAATAATTAGAATAGGAGCAGTATTTTGATGAGAATAGTTAAAACGAGGAAGTCATTAGACATGTGGCTCGAAGGAATCTCCCATTTCACAAAGATAAATAAGCCACTGCAGTATTCTTTGACTAAGGTCAGCGAAAATAAGATTTAATCAAGATAGTGTAGATAGCTTCTCAAAAGTACTTGCCATTTTCCAGTCCCCATAGACAAGAGTGCTTCAATATATAATTTTTCCCAATCGTTCCTGTTTATTTGTGAATTTGAGGGGTGAAAATGAGCATATTATGCGAGCACAAACGCTTTTGCCTAATGAGCATTTTGTACAGTTAAAAATGAGTCTATCTTTGGGAAGTTTTGGTATTTTATCTCTATGAACATCATTTAGATTTAATGAGTGTTAAGTTTTTAATTCATTTTCATGAGAAATGGATTTGATGAGTCATTACTTGATCAATGAATTTGACTCAAAATTTACACAATTAAATCCTAATAGTAATATCGTGGAAAATATCTCCTACTTGACTAAAGATGAGTCATCCCAGATGTATAATTTGGTGAATTTGGATGTCTTATTACTCTAGAAATTCTAGGGTGGAAAGGCAACATCTACTATTCCAGCACATAATATGCATTCTAAGTACCTGATTGACCTTACTCCTTGTCTTGGTCAAGCATGGACATTGCAGGAGAAAAAACAATTTTGTGACCGCACCAATTTGCAACATTTCATCAATTATTCGCTTTGAAGGAGAGAATTTACAGAGCAACCAGAGAATCTGAACAACTTTTTTTGTTGCCAAGTCAGAGATCCTCATTATTTTGTTGGCGATAGTGGGGATACCCATTGCGTGGTTGGCCATGGAAGCCCTTCCTTCTGCACATTCACACAACACATCCAAAAGACATAAAATCCTCTCATAGATGTTCTTCCTCTTTGCCGTCTGCTCTGGAAGCAATCCAATCGAGACAGAGACTGCGCCTGCCTTGATCAATTTCATTCTACTATGCCGATTGCCGAAGACAATTGTAGTGAGCAATTCAAGGGCGGCTATGGTCACCTTGTGCCACACCTCATCTGTCAGCACTTCCAAAAGCCCTTCAATTATCTCACTGTTGGCATTCATTACAAGTCGGTCAAGGCCTTTCCTTGACATGAAGCGTAAGAGCATGGTGGAATGAAAGCGTGCGTTGGAGGTACCTCTATTAAGAATGGCACTAAGGTGTTGGCTCCTAATTTAACAGTTTTTAAAACAACCTAAAAATAAGAAAAATGCATCTAAGGCTAGCAACATCCTATGATAGATACACCTAACTGCAGTCTTGGGCCAACTATAAGGCATAACTCCTTCACTTTAGGCACTGCAAAACCTAGGCGGGTGAACCTTAGATCCAATTAATATGGTACCAGTCCAAAACATATTCTTGAATCTCACAAAGCAGATAAAACACTTATTTCTCCTAATAACTCATGACATGACACAGATCTATAGTAGCTAAATGTGAATCTATGAATCTCACAAGTTGAGTGCGGGTTAATTCCTTTCAGCCCACTACAAAACATGAAAAACTGAACTAATTTTGATTAATAACTATTTGTCTAAATAACCTTCATATCAGCTTGCATTTGATTTAGTGATCAATGGCTTATCCATTGAAATATAGAGTCGTTACCAACAAGATGACCTAACTAGATTGCATTACAATCAAGTTTGTCAACTGAAATCCCCAAATCCCATCCTTATGCAATATCCCCTTCATGCACCCAAAAACCCTACCAGAACGATGAAGCATTTACTTGACTGCTTGAGTCAAAAGCAACAAAGATCTGACATACAACTCATCCAAGCTATCTTAAATCAAATGAACATTATCCATTTAATCCTAAAGTTAATAACACATGAAGAATTAGGAGACAGAATAAGAGAACTCAAATAACTCATGTAAATCCCCTTTTGTATTTTTCCCTAGAAAGACTGGTAACACAAAATGAAACTCTATACAATTCACATGATCTAGCATCAATTTTCAGTATTCAAAATGACAATACATGACATGAAATGAAAATCTGCACATAAACAGGTGTGTGGCCTTCACTGCTAGAGCTCAACTCAATAGACAGGAAGCAAAACCATCAACAACCCTAGTTTCAATAGTAAAACTAGAACCCTGTTGGTATTACCCAAAGCAAACTGCCAACAACCACAAAAGAGAAGAAGGAAGAAAGATATAGGAGAAGAGTTCATTCCCGGATTTGATCTAAAGATGACATCTGTCCACTTGGAAAACCTTCTCAATAGGTTAAAAATAACTCTCTAATCTCTCCCCTCAACTGGTGAATCAAATCTTCATCATTAGGCCTCTCTACAAGCACAAAATATCTCAAATATTTGATGAAAAGAATAATTGATTTTGATTCCTGATTTTGAATCATGGTTAAAAGCCAAAAAATAGTTAAAAGGCCTCCAAAATGCAATACAATCTTCTCAAAGTCATTTTTTCCACATTTTGGCTTCAAATAGTCTTCATAACTACCCTCTAACCAATTTTGATGCTTCATGATCAAATCAGCCTGTTCTGCTACCAATATTTCAAAAAACACAAATTGACCTACAACACGAATTGGTGAATATCTGTACACAAACTGACTTCAAAAATGGAAAATTCAAATTCTTTTAGTTCCAGTGGTATATTGGAGCATCCATTTTTGATAAAAATACTCCAGTTATGGTCGTTTGAAAATCAGGCATTTCCTTAAGGAATAATCAATTTAAATAAATGCATTTGAAAAATTAAAAAATTTCCATAGTTTGAACTATAGAAAGTCACCCTTTTAAAACAAAATTTTCAAACTTTCAAATGAACAATGAATGCTCAGATGGAAAAATATATTTAAAATATTTCTTAAAACTCCCATCACCACCTAGGCAGTGCAATGTGTCAATCATCAATAGGCCAATCAATCTTGGGTGGGCCCCACAATGTTACAACATGTCACTGAATTTTTGGATTTTCTGGTAGGTCACTATGTCGCTTACTGAAAAATCCACCATTTTCCAGCGGCGACACCACCGAATTTTGGTCACATTTTTACATACTACTCTGCACACTCACGGGGTGCCACTTGGCAACGTCTAGTTCGTCGGAGACATCTGGGCGAGACCCACAACAACACCTACCAGATTTTGAGGTTTTCTAGTGATTCACTATGTCACTAGCCAAAAATCCTAGATTTTTCTAGGATTTTCATCTAGTGACATAGTGAGGTGCTAGATTTTGGAGTTTTCAGGCGACCTTATCTGACGCCATGTCAACGCCACCTCATTGGTGCCACATCATCATCGCCAAGTTGCTATGGCTATCCAACAAGCATTTTGCAACGTGTCACGATCTTCTCGTTTAGTCTGCAATCTTGCCACATCACCAAGGGGGTTAGTTTGTTTAAAATTATGCTCATGTCATCAACTGTCGACTGGGCCCACCCACAAGCCATGCTCCTCAAAAAGCACCTTCTTCTTAAACACATTGCTTCTGAGTGCAATACTATTTAAATATCAAAGAATCCCTTTACATAGGTAATGTGGGATATATGCTATCTCATTGGCTTTCGGCATTGCCACAGCCTTTCCTCCTACAGCTTTTCTCATTTTTGTGTCATGGGTTTGCCCTACTTGGTGCCTTTCTCTTTAAAATCTTTCGCTTGGTTTATGCATGATTTCCCTGCCGATGCATGGGTCTGAAATGTCTCTTTTTTGATTTTATATGATATTTCCAACCTCTAATCAGATCTTTAAGATCAAACAACTAATATCACAAAGATCCACCAAATTTCTCAAGAAACCCCAAATCGGGTATGCTAGAAATTGTGCCAAAAGCTTCACAGCTTCACCTATTATTAATAAATCTGAAAGTGGACATTTATACAAAAATTTCAGCAGCATAATAGCCTACAAAATGACATTTCCATATCCATATAGCCTTTACACAACAATTCTTAAATGTAGGACAAAAACTATGCTTATCGAGCTCCCGAAATTAACACAAAAATGCTCGAAAACACCACAAAAACACTAATAATCTATCTCATAAGTTTAATCATGTCCCAATACATATATTCAACTCTATTTTAACACCTTAAATTTTGAAATACAACAGCAAACCAAACTGATATGTAATACCCAACTGAAAACACCAAATTCATACAAAAAACACACCCGAAAACCACAAATCTGCACTGTTCAGCACAAAGGCAAACTCTGTATGAGCATGCACATGGAATGGCTTCAAAATCCCGTCCTTAGCCTTCCTAGAAACCTGCAAACTCCTATTCTTGGGTCTCTCTGGAAACCTGCAAACTCCCGTTCTTGGGTCTCCTTCTCCATAGGTTTTGGCAGCCTCTGAAGAATAACAAAGAATGAGCAAAAATCAAGTTCTGGAATCTGCCCAAAATGCCTCCAAACACCTTAAAAGAGGGCATAACCATAACTCACGTCCAAGAGAGGTTAATGAAACATATTTTAATAATAATTTTTATTTATTAGTCCAACGGTTTCCAAAGATTAACCCCCTTTTTCAAAACTTCACTTTCTTGGGCCTGCCTGCCTTAGCAAAGATTATTATTTTTTAATTATTTGAAAAGGGGACATGAAAAGTCCTCTCCTCCCAAACATTGCTTGTCCTCAAGCAATGGCTGAACAATAAACCAATCAATCCACCTGGATCCCAAATGTAGTCATGAACTATACTACTACCAATTAACACAGGCTCCTGCAATATCCTCTGCAATATGACTAAGAGGAATCCATAATCAAACTGACAATTATAGCTCAACCAAACTCCAAAATCACAACTTTTACAGTCAGAAACCCATGAGACACAAACTCTTAGAACATCAAAACACAAGTAAAGTGGACTAATCAAACCACCAACACAGTAAATACCATCAACGCATCCCACTAGCCTATACGAAATGTACAATCCAACTCTACAACAATGGTGAATGCTCTCAAATGAAACTATACCAAGTATGGAGAATCCACACACTGTACAACTCCTGCAGTCAACACAACTCTGTAGATCATCGGCCACTGTCTCATAACCATAACTCCCATGCACCCTTGATGATGAAAAGCCATCACAAGATAAACAACAAGAAATGGAACCCAAACCAAATTTTCCTGCCATCAACTCCTCAACACAAGGATCAATTGCTAACTGATGTACATACCCTGCAATATAATGTTGATTAAAAAACCAACCTCAATCAACAACTCACCATGAACAAGTGATATAACCCTCTGTGACTGATCACTAGCTAAGTCAGGAGATGTCATAGCCAAAGGAGTAGAATCAATAACAACACCTACTGAAGCATCACTCCAAAACTCCTGCTCTAAGTCATGTATTATCAAGCTATCAACTGCAGGACCTATCGCCATGTTGTGCTCATCACAACTCTCATCCCGAGGCATCAAACTATTCCATAACTAATGATAAGCACTAGGAACCAAAGTACATCTCTGTATCATAATCTCATCAACATGGTCATCAAAGGTAAATTGATGAGCGTACCTCACAGTGTAACGCCGATAGAATGCACCAATCTCAGTCAGTGGCTCAGAGTGTAATCGAGATGAAACTAACTGCAATTGATCATTAACCATGTTGGAACTGACTACTACCTCCAAAGATATCACCAAAGGAGTAGTATTACTAGCAGGAACCATGCCAACTGTCAACTCACCAACATCACACACGATCTTTGATACATCTCTAGTCTCTGTGCCATCAGTATTAGAGGCCACCACCATGTCAGGCATACAACAATCAGCTACAACACCCAACTGAACTGAACCTGACTCTAGTGGGAATGAATGCCAATGTTAGTATCAAGGATGGATGCATCCCCATCTCCACCGTCTCTGACAATCTTGGCCATGGACATCCTCGGATCACCAAACACCACAGCTTGTGACTGTATAGAATCAGGCAAAGAATGTAGTCGCTCTAACTCCATGGTCACCTTAGCCAAATGAAACTGTGACTCCTTGAAAGCCAACTATGTACTCTCAAGAATCTCAGAAGTCACCTCAAGATGCTCAGTAAGCTCACTCACCTCATCTTCCTTGGCCAACAATGCATCATATGATGTACTACCCACTCCATAAGATAATCTCTGTCGGCTAGCAACTGCATATAATTCTGTCTCAAAATCCGAATAGCCTCCCATAAAGAGTGGATCTCTGTCAAGGAAAGATAACTTCCTTCCTGCTCATCACTAGTAGGAGAACCCCATCCATAAACTGCTAACAACTGACGAGCATCATCGAAATGCTGGCAAGTGATAGCAATGTCTCGGTCACTAACTCTCAACTGATTAGACACATGATGGCGCTGGCTTGACTGTCTCCTACAAACCTCCTCTGATGCATTGTCTAAAAGAGTATCCTCAAAGTTACTAGTCTCTAGAGTATTACCATCCATATCGTGTGAATCAAATCTAAAGCTCATATCAACATACGGAGTATCAAAAACATTAGCATTGCTGTCCAACTCCTCTATACCCAAGGAAACTAAGTCTTCAAAACTACCCACTGCATCCTCCTGGATGTCATCAATGCCAATATGATCCTGAGACTCATCTATACACACTGCCAAATATGAAATATCATCAACACATTCTAGCAAGTATGGTCAACTAGATATATGAACAAAGCCCAACATCGGTGTATAAAAACTAATACCAACATCAGACAAGATACTGGCACAAGAAAAGACAACACCATGTAATCTGCTAATCAACTCCATGATAGCACCCAAACAAACACTGCTACCAAAAAGTGTTAAAGATCTTCAGTCAACTGAATCCCAAACACCAATATAACAATCTCGAGTCCATATCCGTAAACTAGAATCAACTGGTAACTCAAGAAAACTCCTCACCTGAGTAATATGACCAATACCAACTAACTCCACATACCTGTCATGATGAGATAATGAAGTCACAATACTATCTTTGTTCACCTTCAGCTGGCTGGACAAATCATGTGAAGTACTACCAGCCTCAACCTCATGTGATGAAGCATCTAACTGTGCCTAGTACTCTTTCTCAGAAAAGTCATGAATGCTCAATGTTTGCTCATCTCTACTAGGTATTTCACCATCCTGCACAACAACATCCTCATAATCATCATCTGAACCCACTACATTGTAGTCATTGCCTGTTGTAACTATACCATCCTGAATACCTGTGGCATCACCCTTTGACGACCTATAAACAATTGTCTCAATCTGAGTATCAAGTTGACCGTTACTATCAATCTGTGTAATATCCTTTCCCACCACCACCTCAGAGTAGAATCTGAGACCTCTACCTGGCTATCAGCTAGTTTCTCAAACTCCTCATGCAACTTCCTGTAAGAAAATATGCCAAATAGAAATCCAGTCAACTTATCCACCTTAGCTGGGTCGGAAAACATGTCATTCATTATACGGTGGTGCTCAACCAACTGTTCAGACATGTCATGGCTTATTTTCATAAGTTTATCTCGAATGTCTAAATAACCATCCTTTCTACTGTTTTGACTCTGGATATCAATTGTCCAATATCGTGTCCTCTGAGACTCTGTACTATACCTGTCCATTCTGGATAAAGTAGAGTGTAACCCCAATAGGATATAACTTCTTCAAACACCAAGAACTAACATGCAAATGATTAGAAGTAGCATGCAACCATAGATTTTGACATGCAATTGATCAGAAGCAATATGCAACCACCAAATTCACCAAGAACTAACATGCAAATGATTAGAAGTAGCATGCAACCATAAATTTTGACATGCACCTGATTAGAAGCAACATGCAATCATAAATTATGACATGCAAGATCTGGGTAGTTGTCAAAACTGACATGCAAGATCTGGGTAGTTGTCAAAACTAATATGCAAGATCTGGGTAGTTGTCAAAACTGACATGCAAGATTTGGGTAGTTGTCAAAACTAACATGCAAGATCTGGGTAGTTGTCAAAACTGACATGCAAACTTCTACAACCACCAAATTCACCAAGAACTAATATGAAAATGATTAGAAGTAGCATGCAACCATAAATTTTGACATGTAGCTGATTAGAAGCAACATGCAACCATAAATTATGACATGCAAGATTTGGGTAGTTCTCAAAACTGAAATGCAAGATCTGGGTAGTTGTCAAAACTGACATGCAAACTTCTACAAACCCTCAGACTGGCAAGATCATGGCTCTGATACCACTGAAATGTCCCTTTTCTGATTTTATATGATATTTCCAACCTCTAATCATATCTTTAAGATCAAACAACTAATATCACAAAGATCCACCAAATTTTTCAAAAAACCCCAAATCGAGTATGCTAGAAATTGTGCCAAAAGCTTCACAACTTCACCTATTATTAATAAATTTGAAAGTGGACATTTTTACAGAAATTTCAGCATCATAATAGCCTAAAAAATGACATTTCCATATCCATATAGCCTTTACACAATAGTTCTCAAATGTAGGACAAAAACTATGCTTATCGGGCTCCCGAAATTAACACAAAAATGCCCGAAAACACCACAAAAACACTAATAATCTATCTCAGAAGTTTAATCACGTCCCAATACATATATTCAGCTCTATTTTAACACCTTAAATTCTGAAATACAGCAGCAACCCAAACTGATATGAAATACCCAACTGAAAACACCAAACTTATACAAAAAACACACCCGAAAACTCACAAATCTGTACTGTTCAGCACAAAGGAAAACTCTGTATGAGCATGCACATGGAATGGCTTCAAACTCCCATCCTTAGCCTTCCTAAAAACCTGCAAACTCCCATTTTTGGGTCTCCCTGGAAACCTGCAAACTCCCGTTCTTGGGTCTCCTTCTCCACAGGTTTTGGCAGCCTCTGAAGAATAACAAAGAATGAGCAAAAATCAAGTTCTGGAATTTGCCCAAAATGCCTCCAAACCCCTTAAAAGAGGGCATTACCATAACTCACGTCCAAGAGAGGTTAACGAAACATATTTTAATAATAATTTTCATTTATTAGTCCAACGGTTTCCAAAGATTAACCCCCTTTTCCGAAACTTCACTTTCTTGGACCTGCTTGCCTTAGCAAAGATTATTATTTTTTAATTATTTGAAAAGGGGACATGATAGGTCTCATCAACTTTCATGAGCTTTGACTAGCATTCCCTCCATACTGCGTTTGCTCCTGTTGTCTTTTGGTGCCAGTTGGTTTTTCCCTCTGCCCACTGGTTTACTTCATACACTGCCGCTTTATATTGCGTTGGCTGTCTCCCTTTAAAAAAAAATTGTGGCTTCCAATTGACGTGGGGCTTCACTTCTTTTCCACCATGCACTGGATACTCTAGTTTTGGCAAGATTTATATTTCTTTAACCCACGTGGGGTCTTACATGCTTACTATCGTGTTTTAATGTGTGTAGAGCTATTTGAACTTTGCCTCTATTATGGCATTCAGTAATTGCTGGTGGCTTTCCTTTTACAGCGTTCATCTTCTACCTTTGACCTGCGTTTTGACTACCCCTGCGGCTTCATAATGGGTGCCCCCCTGTTCCTTGCGTGAGGCTCCTTTTTTGCTGTGCTGGATGTCCTCATTTGGTAATGATTTCCTCTTTGAAAATGCTCGGGCTTTTAGATTTATTTGTTTAAAAATGCAAATTGTTGCCTAATTCTAACGCCTGGTTGCGGGTTGCTCTCCCTTTTAAACATGTCACTTTACTAACTCAAGATGACCTCCATACTTTAACTACGAATGTTTTTATATATGGACGCCCCCTTTCTATTTCACATGTGTGATCCTTCTTTGGATAAGCGTATTTAAAAGCTTCTTGGGCAGCCTTCAAAATATCCACACTAATCCTTTTTAAAATGTGATCTTCTACTTTTTTTCAAAATCGACTCCCCCTGAAATTGCCTTGCTCTCCTTTGAATGGGTTTTGTCGATGATGTGGATCAGCTTGCGTTTTCAATTTGACTTGCTTGAGCTCCTATCTGCTCCGTGTGAGATTGGGTGTGGGTTCTTTGATTTTTAACACTGTTTCAGCTTTTCTTTAATGTTGGAACTCTCCTTTAAAATGGCGTGGAGATTCAATTTAGTATTGACTGCTTTTGCTTTTTCCTCTTGGCACTTGAGGGCAATCCTCTTTCACACGTGGATATTTTTATTCAGCTTTATTTGAAAATGCATGAGGCTCTAACTGTGGTGACAGAGAGCATTTGAATTTGAAAAATTTAACCTGAATGTAGCAATAATGCCAACCATATAGCAACAAATGCATACCATTGTCAATATACAAATTACACTACTACTTCCCTTGGATTTTAACTTTCAAGGGGTCCAGTTAGATCAACTAAACATAGATTTGCAAGCTCTCTCAGGCAACTTATCCCAGTGTCCATCTCATCTCCTCTGGGATATGATGGAGTAACAAGTCCCTCTGCTAACCAAAAATGAATGAGACATTCGTAGGAACTCATATAATCTTTGGGAAAGAAACAAAAGTAGGCATAGCAGACTTTCAGGTATCGAGGCAGGGAATCATACCTTGGCTTGAAGATCTGTAAGATGGGCTCCTTTGAAATTAGCAGTTCATTCAATTTTAACTTCCACTCTTCTTCTAGATTGTAGTTTGCCATTGATGCGGCAAACATCTTCACTACAAGAGGCAACCTACCACATTCCCCTTCCACTAAACATGCCAATCTCTCCAAGTACTTTGGTGGTCTATTTCCTTTGAACTTGGGGAAAGCATGAATGCAGAACAACTTTCAATTATCTTCCGCTGATAGAAATTAGTTCTTGAACTTATATCACTTCCAATCTTGTTCCAGTCAATCTGTAGAAGTTAGTTGGGCCCAGAGTGTGTTTGGCTAAAATTTTTTTTGTTTCCAAACAACTAAACCTTTAAATTGATCTATTAAACTTTTTAGATTGACTGGAATCCGATTCGAGCAATAACTGATCCTTAAAAACTCACTTTTCATTAATTTGCAACTTGTCAATTTTGTGCCAGGAGGTCCGTTGACCGGCTTTAAAAATTGACCCAAACCTCTGACCGGGGTCTAAAAACTGGTACACTGACTCTATTCTGCATTCTTGCATCCTGTTCAATCTCGTCTCATGAAAAATTTGGGGTCGAAAGATATTCGTTGTCAAAGTTGACCTTTCAGAACTTCCTACAAGAAAACAGGTTAGAAAACACTAAATTGGGTTCAGAATTGGCTTCAGAAACTGGGTAAATTGACAATTGGGAAGACGAAAGCTAAGGCATTGGTTCTCTGTCATGAGGAGAGTATGAATCTGCATTTTGAGCTCATGATGAATAACATGACACATTTGGTGAACAGTCAAAGTGGGCTACTTGGATTTTGCAGACTAGAAGCACTGACAGAAAAGTGATTTTTGCAAATGGAATGGACCTAAAAAAAGTGTACAAATGGATTCGTCATGACTTACAAGCTGGAACACTTAAAGTATTTTTAGAGGACAACATAGGGGTACAATCCATTGGATCTTACCAGTCACGGATCTCAAGTTATGACGTCTTGAACATGGGTACCAAACAATCTACAAATGTTGACACTAGTAAAAGATAGAAAGTGCGTTTGGAATCACCTTTGAAAATTGATCAAACAGATTCGTCATGGGCTAAAACTTGAAGCATAACAAGCCTCTGATGTCTACAATACAACACAAAAGAAATTTTAGCATTCGGGTCAACTGGTCAAAAGTTATAACACGTCAAACATGGCTTCCCAGAAATGTGTGAAAAGAATAAACTACCAACTTTGAGGGATTCAAAACCTAGTCAAATGAACTCAAAATGGCCTGAAATATAAAACATAGGTTCTCAGGTATGGATACTAGCCACTCCTAAAGTGGTGAGTCCTGAAACATTTTTGGGTGCGAGATATTCAATCGCAAACATAGCCTCTTGTTGTTGTTTGACATAGGTGAATGCAGATTTGACAAATGCTCAAAACGAGACTTCATGGAATGGCTCAGAATGTCAGTTTATCATCATGAAACAAGTGGATAGGCTGAATGGAAGGTGTTAGAAACATTAAACATCTTATGGGACTCAAAAGTACAGCCGGGTACAAATGCATTTATGGGCAGTTAGAGGGCTTGAAATCTCAAAATTTTCAATATGTGACTCAAAATTAACCATGCAATTTTTAGTCCCAACACGAGAGAGGCCAGGCACTTCGCTGTGGCGATTGAGTCCAGCGTCTTGTCTAACAGAGGAAGAGAGTGAAGAATTCCCAAAGCTTCCTCGCAGGCAACTCAAGCGTCATAGCAACAACCTTTTTCTTCTTCTCTTTCTATGGAATGGCTTTCAATGATGGAGATCAGGGCAGCCGGTGCGGGGGAGGAAGCGATGAGGTGCCTGTTGCTCTCGCTCTCACCGGCCAGACATTTGAGCTTCTTTAACGCCTTCAATTGGAATGATTTCATGTCTGTGATTAACTTATTCAGGTGATCAGCATCGAGCGACAGCTGGGGCGTGGATATCCGCTGTATGCCCGCTGAGGAGTTGAGGACACACCACTATAGGATGAGGCGGCACAGTGTGTGGTTTGGTGTGAGCTCGGTGTTTTGAAGGGGTTGCTTTGTGAGAGGGCAGGTGTTATTCACCATTGCGAACATCCACTTCTCAATGCTCTGCCTGTCGTAGGTGGCACTGGTGCAGAGCATGACGAGGTCTTTCAGGAGCTGCATCGATATCGGGCACAGGAAATACAAAGGGATTTCCACCTCGGGAGGATCCATGGTGTTGCACACTGAATAGGTCACCTAAAATAATCTTCTTCACTAAGGCGTACGAGTTTTGGAGTTGAAATGTGTTATGGTGATAGAGGAGGCCAGGAATACACCCCACTCGTTCTATGGACACATACAGTCAACGTCGGTTACGCACAACGTGGGCGCCCACTGTAAACATAAATAACACACGTGTTGAATTACAAAGTCTAATGCAACCATCGACCCGAGCCAACCCTCCCTTTTTGATGATCGATGCTTTTGTTGGTAGGAAGTGTTGCAAGTTTCATATAACTTTAATTGACACACGTGAAAGCACGTGTAGGTAGGAAGGAAGCTTAACCTTACCTTGATAAAATTCAATTTGTCAATGTACAAGTCAAAGGGCCTAATTTCTATGTTTAATGTTTTTAAAATAATATATAAGAATTAAACAAGAAATGCAAGGCTTCATAGTTCCTGTCTAATGTGTAATGACTAATGTGTAATGACTCTAGAGATGTAAGGCTTCATAGTTCCTATCTAATGATTGTGTAATGACTCTAGAGTTGTGGTGGAGTGGAAAAATTAAAAGTTAGAATGAAGTAACAAAAATTAACAATTTCGAAGAATGAGAATGAGGTTAAATAGTTGTAAATTAGAATTGTGAATATTAAATAGTAATCTTTACCATTGTTATTTTAGTTCTATTATCCATAAGCTAGTTCGAGATTAACTATAGGAGTAGATCTCATGCAAAACAAGTGTCATATAGTGGCTTGTATTTGCCGTTAATTGTAATAGTTTAATCAAGTAGATTCGTTCCTCATAAATATAAATAATTAGTAATAAAGATTTAAAAATTATGATTGTATTTTTTTAAAAAAGCATTTCATATTTAAATAGAGTAGTACGATAAAAAAAATTAATAGAAAAGATTAAAAAAGTTATGGTTTTATTTTTATAAAGTACTTGATATTTAAATATTTTTAATATAAAATAATTAATCATTAAAAATAAATTTATTGTATTTTCTTTAAATTAATATGAATATTTTAATATTTTAAGAATAATTTGTTTAATATAAAATATTTATCATTAAAAACCATTTATAATTTATCTGTAATATGTATCTAGTGGGAAAATGAGACCAATGATTAACAATGCAAACAAGACTAAGCAAGTTGAACAATTTCTATGTGAGCCATTCAACACAAGAGAAAGAGGGGCTTCTAAGCATAACTCTCGATAAGCCCCAAATTTGATTAGAAAAATCCCAAAAAGGATTAAGGGATGCTAATACAAAATCTAGAAGCTTGTCAAGGAAGTACATTAGCAAGTTCTCTTTCATGCAATGCAAACATGAGATATGAGAAATATATATCTGAAATACAAATAAATAGCCTAATAGAAATATGAAAGGAGATTTATGCTAAGAGGGAAAATAAAGGATAAGGTACTCACCTCGAAACATGAAGAGGAAGATATAATTGTTCTTCAAAACTCCTAGATCTAAATTGTTTTTGAATTTTTGGCTGCAAATCTCGAAATAAAATGACGAAAGGAACAAAACCCATAAATTTTCTTGAAACTGGAGACTAAAAGACAAGGTCTACTTGGGAAGATGTCTTACAACCAAGTTGATGTAGTTTGACAATCTACAACTGATGACTCCATAAAACTTGTGAACAATAGAATCCAGATATGTAACCCTTTTCTCTCCTAATGATGTAATGCTAGGTTATTTTGCTCCTTTAGTCCTTACCTTCTTAAGGACTTGCTCAGGCTTTCTCCTAGCCTATTAGGGTTCCTTAGAAGCCCTAATCTCTATTAGCATGAATGCTAATCATACTACTTTGGGGGAGTATTGAAGCATTAGAGAGTATTGACATGTTGCATTCACGACTATGTTTGTCATTGATGTCAACATAGCATGATTCTTGTAAAGACTGGGTGAGTAGTAGACATAGATCTTAATGGTATAGATAATGGTTTGATTATTTGGTGATGTGTAGTTATGGACATGATCAACATAGTGTCCTGATGACATGGTTAAGTGCACATAGTCTAAGTCGAAGATGTATAGAGGTTGTACCTGATTTACATAGAGCAGTTTAGAGACAAAGTATTGGAAAAAAAAATTCTTGATATTTGTTCGCTACATTACATCTGAGATGTAGTAACAAGATGTGTAGTTAGGCTATTATAGACGATATTCCATTGATGATATTAGTAAGTGCACAAGCCCTAGTATCGCATGTGTCTAGTTTTGTATAGATTGTGAGCTGATAGTGCTATTGTAATTGTAATTAATTAATTAATTAATTATAATTAATTGAAAAAGCCTCAAGGTCGACTCAAGGAATTATTATGAAATTATGGTATAAAGGAAAGATGTTTTCCTTGTTTGTAAGTGTGTGGAAAATCTATTGAACTATGGAGTGTGAAAAGGAGCAAAGTGCTCTCTAAATGCGTGTAAGTGAACCAAGGGATTATTGGATGTGAGTGTTGTGATCTGGCTACAAGATCAAAAGGACCAGAGGTCCAATTGGCAGGACATAAGAAGAGGAAGGAAGTACATTTCATTTCTATTATTATGCAAAGAAAAATATAGAGATCATTTGGACAATGGGTTTATTGGTCTTGCCCTTGAAGCTATTTGGACAGTGGGCCTAGCTGTCTTCCACAACTCCTAATAGGGTTGGCACAACTCCTAAAGGGGTTGGAATCTCCTAATAGGGATTCAAAGTCTCCTAGTAGGGACTCATATGTACTGAATGTATTCATAAACTCCTAACAGGGTCCATCCTCTAACAAGGAATATTTATATTAGTACACCATCTTGTGGGTACCAACCCCACTAGAGTTTTCCCTTTGATCAAGGGTTTCCCTAGTTAACATATTTGGTGTTATTGTGTATGAGTATCTTGTTGTGGTTTTAGTTTATATTTCTCATATGGTTAAGTTTGTTTAAGGTTGATAACTATGATAATAGTTGGATAATTGATTCACCCCCCCTTAGTTATATTAGTGGACTATATATATTCTAACAATTGGTATCAGAGCATCAAGTCCTTGAAGGATAAGCTTAACAACTTTGGGATATTAATGGCAAATCTTTTTAGAAAGGATAGTCCTAAATTTGATGGGGCCAACTATGATAGTTGAAAGGAGAAGATGAAGACTCATTTTTTGTGCATGGGTTTGAGATATTGGATCTTGACTAAGAGTAAGAAGAAAATCGTTGAAAAAGAAAAGCTTGAAGGATGCACTAAAGATAAGAGAGATTTATTCATGTGTAACATGAGAGCAAGATAAGCTTTATTATCAACTCTTCCATAGAATGAATACAGTCAGGTAAAGTCACTTGAAGCATTTTATGAAATTTGGAAAGCATTAGAATCTACTTTTGAAGGTGATACACATGCAAAGAGAATGAGATTGCAAAATTGGATATGTGCATTTCAAGATGCCAAAATGAATCTATAAGAAGTTATATTGTAGAATATCAAAAATTTTTGCAGGAATTTAGTTTCATGGTGGAGCCAAGGAAGAAATGAAGTAATATGGAAGATCTTGAAAAGTTTGACACCACCATTCAAGAAAGTAGCTCAGATGATTCAGCTAGTAATGCCCTGTACTAAAGATTTCACAAAGGAAACATTGCTTGGAAGATTAGAATCTATAGAAATAGATTTGAGATAGTTTGGAGATCTATCTAGAGTCAAAAAAACTTTGAGTGCCCTAAACATTTGACCTAATCTAATAAGGAGTGCAAGCCAACGTAAAGATTTTGTTGGTAGCAACAGATCTGATGAAGACAAGAAGATTGAGGAAGGAATAGCCCTTCTTGTGAGAAGAGAAAAAGATGGTAAGAAAATATTTAAATGTTGTAATTGTACTAAATTTGGTCATTATGCATCTAAATGTCCTAAGGAAGAGAAAAAGTACAAGGGAAAGTTTAAGCCTAGAAGAGATAGAGATAGAAACTGTTTGTATGCAATTGAAGATGAAGAATCTAATGAGAAAGGTTAAAGTGAAAGTGATGATGAATTAGGATTTGTGGCTATGAAGGAAGATGATCATGATAGAGAAATTAGAGAAGAAAGAGCTCTAATTTTTGAAAAGGAAAAGAAATCTATTTGAATAATAGATAGTGGTTGTTCACATCACATGACTGGTGATATGAATAATTTTTTGAAGTTCAAGAATCATGATAGAGGTATTGTTAGAGTTGGTAACAATGCAACCGATCATATAACAAGAATTGGATCCATTACTCTTAATGGTAAAACTAACATTGATGATGGTTATTTTGTTGATGGTTTGAAGCATAACTTGTTGGGTGTTGGACAGTTGGTGGACAAGGGTTATCAGTTGTAGTTCACTGAGAAGACCTGCATTATCAAAGACATAAATGGTAAGCTGATTAGAACAGGCACAAGATCCAGAGGTTATGTATTTTAGTTGAATTCTATTGGAATGACATGTTTGATAGCTAAAGTGGACAAAAACTAGTTGTGGCATAGAATATTCTATCACATAAACTTTGATAATATTGTAAAGGTTAGTAGCACATTTGTAGTTAGAGACTTGCTTAAGATTACAAAGCCTATTAATGTTGTGTATAAATAATTTATTTTGGATAAATAGAAGAAAATATTATTTCCTCGCAAAAAGTTCACTATGATTGAGAATTTGGAGATCGTTCACACAGATCTGAGTGGTCCTTCTAGAACAACAAGATTCTATGATGAAAGGTACTTTATGATTTGTGTTGATGATTTCACTAGAATGATGTGGGTAGCATTTCTTAAAGAGAAATCTGAAGCTTTTGAGAAGTTTAAGATATTTAAGAATAGAGTTGAGAATGAATTTGGTGTTAAGATAAATCTTTTGAGATTCGATAGAGGAGTAGAATTCACCTCTAGAGAGTTTAACATATTTTGTGAAGAGAATGGAATCAAAAGACAACTATCTTCACTAAGAACACCTGAGAAAAATGAAATTGTTGAAAGAAGGAATAACTCAGTAGAAAAAGCAACAAGAGTGATGCTGTTTGAGAATGATGTTTCTAAGACATTTTGGAGAGAAGTAGTCAACTCAATATTATACACTCTAAATAGATTATAGATTAGAAAAGGTATGAACAAGACACCTTACGAAATATGGTTTGGTCATTCACCATTAGTTAAGTGTTTTAGAATATTTGGAGAAAATGTTATATTAATAGAGATGATGACATTGGTAAGCTTGATCCAAGAAGTGATGAAGTTATGTTTCTTGGTTATTCATTGAAAAAAATGGCATACAAATGTTTTAACTATAGAACTAAGACAATAGTTGAATGCACAAATGTAAGGATTGATGAAAAGTTTGGAACTAAGGAAAATATGGTAGATTATAATTCAGATGATGAAGAAGATAATTATGGAATTATTAGACATAATACTGAAGTTATCTTTGAGACTAACAATGATTTGCAGAATGATGTGCTAATTGTTGAGCAAAGAGGAGAGAAAAGATCTGAACCTAGAGAAGAGATAAATAAGAGTTGAGATGTCAACTCCTACCCCTAGTAGGAATCTAACAAAGAATCATCCTCCTAAGAAGATAATTAGAAGAAAAGAAAAAGGTGTGATGATAAGAAGCAGAGTAAATGGGGAGATATGTTTGATATCTCAAGTTGAACCTAAGAGCATAGATGAAGCATGTAAAGATGATCATTAAATTCAAGAAATTAAGGAAGAATTAGATTAGATTGTGAAGAATGATACATGAGAGTTAGTTCCTAGACCTAAAGACAAGAATGTGATTGGAACCCAATGGGTATTTAGAAACAAGATGAATGAGAAAGGTGAAGTTGTGAGGAACAAGGTTAGACTTATATGAAAGGGATATTCATAGCAAGAAGGCATAGAATATGAGGAGACGTATGCATCTGTAGCTAGAATGGAAGAAGTAAGGATGTTCTTGGCTTATGCAAAAAAAAAAAGTTCAAGGTTTATTAGATGGATGTTAAATCAACCTTCCTAAATGGAGAACTTGAAGAAGAGGTATATATTGAGCAACTTGAAGGTTTTTCTTTATCAGAAGACAAAGACATGGTATGTAGGCTAGAGAAAACTCTATATGATTTGAAGCAAGCACCTAGAACTTGGTATACAAGGTTGGACAGTTATTTGGAAAAGCTTAGATTTGCTAAAGGTACAACATATAGTAACTTGTATTTAAAAGAAGTTGAGAATAGCTTGTTGATAATAGTAATATTTGTTGATGAGATCTTTTTTGAAGGTAATGATGAAGCAAGTGATAAGTTTTGTAAAGAGATGAAGAATGAATTTGAAATGAGCATGATAGGAGAAATGAAGTTTTTCCTAGGATTGTAGATTGCACAGAACATTGATTGTATTTTAATTTCACAAGCTAAGTACCTGAATGACTTGTTGAAAAGATTTAGTTTAGAAAGTTGTAAACCTATTACTACACCTATAATAATTGGTTACAAGTTATCCAACAAAGATGAGACAATTGCAGTAGAGAAGAAGTACAGATCCATGATTGGCGGTTTGGAATATCTGACTCACACTAGATCAGATATAGCAAATGCAGTTGGGTTTGTAGCTAGATTTCAAGCTGATCCTAAGGAGTATCATTTTGTAGCAATGAAGATAATATTGAGATATTTGAAAGGAACATTTGACTATGAAATTTGGTATAATAGATCAAGTGATTTCAATCTATGTGCATAAACTGTTGTGGATTCGACATGCAGTATGGATGAAAAAAAGAGCACCAGTGGTGGAGCATTCTTTCTTAAAGGAAGATTGGTTTCTTGGCTAAGTAGGAAGCAAGATTTAATTTCTCAAAGTACAAATGAGGCAGAGTATGTTGTAGCAAAAAAAAAATATAATAAAGTTATGTGGATGAAGAAGATGCTGAAGTTTATCAAAATTGAGTTTGAAGAACTTGTTATCATTTACTGTGATAACACAAGTACAATGAGTATGTCTAAAAATCTTGTATTGCATACTAAGAATAAGCATATATCTATTAAGTATCACGTGTTGAGAGAGAAGGAAATAAAAAAGTAGATTAGATTGGAGTATGTGATTACTAAAGATCAAATTGGAAATATCTTTATGAAGCCATTGCCTAAAGATACATTTGAGTATTTGAGAGGTATGCTTGGGGTTATGCCCCTTCCTACTTCTTAGTAGATGTTGCAAAGAGTGCATTAGTCCAATGGTACAAAGCACTATTTTAGCTTGGATTGAATGTTGATGCTTCCTATATGGGGGAGTATCAGTGATGAGTAGAGTTATTGAGGACTCTTGCTATTTGGTTTTGAATAGTGTCTTTGGACACTCGAGTTGGTTGAAGACTTGGTGCAATATATTAGCAATTGGTATTTAACAATTGTTATGTTGTAACACTGAGATTGAGGCCTTTGACATTGATGTCAATAGAGATAGAATATGCATGAAAAACAACTCCTAAGTATGGGAGATAATAACTCCTAAGTATGGGGGAGAGAATATGCATGCAGGAGAGATATCTCTTTAGAGAGATTTAGAAAGATTCATGAAAGGAAGTAGGAAAATCACTTGATGTATTGAGAACTTTTTAGTGTGAAGTAAACAATTGATGCCTAAGAAGCAGGAGTATGCACTTGTTTTATTGAGACTTGTTAGCATGTGGAAAACTGATGCTAGTCAAGATTAGCAACAAAACACTATTTTGTATTCGTGGAACTTAGATGGTTTTTCATTTATGTTTCCATCAATGCCAAAGGGGGAGATTGTTAGCATGAATGTTGATGATACTACTTTGGGGGAGTATTCTAGGCATGGAGATTATTGACATGTTTCATTCATGACTGTGTTTTTCATTGATGTCAACATAGCATGGTTTCTGTAAAGACTGGTTGAGTAGAAGACAAATATCTTAATGGTATGGACAATGCTTTGATTATCTGGTGATGTGCAGTTATGGACATGATCAACATAGTGTCTTGATGACATGGTTAAGTGCATAGAGTCTAAGTCAAAAATGTATAGAAGTTTTACTTGATTTACAAAGTAGTTCAGAGATAGAGTATTGGAAAAGCAGTTCCTGATATTTCTTTGCTACATTACATCTGAGATGTAGTGAGAATATGTGTAGTTAGGTAGTGATATAGGATAGCTTGTTGATGATGTCAGCAAGTGCACAAGCCCTAGTATCGCACTTGTGAATTTTTGTATAGATTGCAAGCCGATAGTGCTATTATAGTTGTAATTAATTCATTATCTTATTATAATTAATTGAGAAAGCCTTAAGGCCGACTCAAGGAATTATTGTGAAGATATGGTATAAAGGAATGATGTTTTCCTTGTTTGTAAGTGTAGAAAATCTATTGAAGTGTGAAGTACAAAAAAGGAGCAGAGTTCTTACTAAATGCGTGTAGGCGATCCAAGGGATTATTGGATGTGAGTGTTGTGATCTGGTTACAAGATCAGAAGGAGCAAAGGTCTAGTTGATAGGACAATGTTGACATTCTAGGTCAATTTGTCCATTAGTGACTCAATGCTTAGTCAAATGGTTACACCTCTATTAACCTCTATAGTTTCTACTGAGCCTATCATTCATCCAACATTGTTAACCAAATTTCTCAGTTTCTACCAAGCCAAATAGACAGTTTGCAGTTTATGCCAAGCTACACAACATCTATTGAGCATAGAATTGTCTATCGAGCTATTCAATGGAATTGATGGAGACTCTAGTTTTAACTTAGCTCTATAGTATTAACCATGTCCTATAGTTTTTACCAAGCTCACAAGGTTAACAAAGTGGATCTAGTGTTAAACGAGTCATGCAATTTCAACCAAGTGATTTAGTTGTTACCAATTTTCTCAATGTTTACTGAGTCATACAATGTTGACCGAGTTTGAGCTACTTGAAAGTGATTAGTATGGACCAAGCTTCAACAACTTCAACCGAGTGCTAGAGTTTGCCAAGCATTGACAAAGTTTTTCATGTATCAAAACATCACTGAGTTTGTCTTTAGAACCTGAGTTACAATAGTTGGGTCAACTTTGTGAATTATGATGAATTTGGTATTGTAGCCAACTCCAGAAGGTAATGAATTGGATTGATATATATATATATATATATATATATATATATATATATATATATATATATATATATATATATATATATATATATATATATATATATATATATATATATATATATATATATATATATATATATATATATATATATATATATATATATATATATATATATATATATATATATATATATATATATATATAAGTATCATATCCAAACATGAGTGTGTTAATGAGGAGTGGATAAGTGAAAATTGAAGAAGGCTACAAGTAGTATAAAAAACAACAAAGATTTATCTATCACAGTCAGGTGATCATTGCAATACAAGGAATCTCATTCAATAAATCAGAGGTTCAAATCAGAGATCAACCACTAATTCATCATAATAGGTGCACCAATAAAATTATTTAATAGGGTGGACTTAATAGTCTTTTGGTAAATCTCTTAACCAAGTGTATACTTCATTGTATGTTTGTAAATCCTTTAACAAGGTGGACCTTAGAGTCCTTATTGCTCCTAATAGGGCAGATCACTAGAAGTGGTCAATTGTAATCCTTAATAGGTTAACTTTATACTATAGTACTAAAGCTTGTGGGTATCATCCCCATCATAGTTTTTCTTTCTAATTGGAAGGTTTATGGGTTACCATATCTCGTGTCAAAGTGTTATGAATGTTTTATTTCTTTCATTATTTCATGCATGCAATTAGATCAGAATATTATATGAAGGATAAATTGATGAAGTAAGAAAATATTTTATTGGTTCTTGATTTACCCATCCCCTCTTGGTTCCTGGTATCAAAGCTATTGGTTCTCATAGAAGAAGTTTGATAGCTTGAGATAAGATCGGAGGTAATGGAGATATACAAACTAGATAACGCTATCGAGAATAAAAAGTTGGATCTGGAATTGGCCATTGGACAATTGAAGAAAACAAAGGACCAACTCTCTGAATCATTGAAAAGAAGGAAAGATCTTGTAGTAAAAATGGATGACAATCTCTAGATTGAAAATATAATTGAATACTTATGTCTAGAAAGAAATTGAGATGAAACCGATGCAACAATCAAAGACCTATTGGAGAAGAATTCCAATCTTCAAGAAGAAATCATAAAGTTGAAAAAAGAGCAAGAAATCCAATCAATAAAATTATGTGAAGTCATGGAAGAAAAAGACAAAGCCAAAAAAGTGATAGAAGAAAAGGACAATGAAATTCAACAACTATCCCTTCAACAAGTAGACTTTATTGATCAACTCAATGATTCAAATCAAGAGCTTATCAATCTAAGGAAAAAGAATGAAAGACTATATAATGATCTCAACATTGAAAATAAAACTAATGAAAGTATGATGAAATATCAGGAAAGCATGAATCAATTGAATGAGAAAAGTCAGTATAGACACAAACAAAAAGCTTGATCAAGATATATAGAAGAAGGTGAATCAACTCAGCAAGGAGCTCAAAAGAAAAAAAGGTCTACTTGAAATCATTATGGTAAGATAGATCATACATGAAACAAATGTTGGAACAATGATAAAGAAAAATTAAATGGAAAGTGTTACAGTTGTGAAAAGCATGGTCATAGAGCAAGTGAATGCACAAAGAAACCTAAGTTTGAAGGAAAGTGTCATAATTGCAAGAAATAAGGACACAAATCTTTAGAGTGAAAAACCAAGAAGTGGAACCCAACAAAAAAAATTGTGAAAGAGATATTTGGATGCGATAACAACACATGGTGTAGATGTCACTACTTTGGTGACTTTGGACACATAGGAGCAAACTATGTGAAACATCATATGAGGAAAAGAGATACTACAAAGAGATGTTTCATTTGTATAGAACTTGGACCTTGCCAAGAACTGCATGAACATAGGAAGAATTAAAGATGAAAAGAAAGCCAAAGCTTACAATATCATAAAACAAATGAGGAAACAATGGGTACCAAAATCTCCATAGAATGCAAGCCAAATTCATGAAGTGTATGATACCCAAGTCAATGAGTTCGGTGACACAATCATTTCAACTTAGTTCCCTATGAAGATCACTATAACTATGATTCAAAACAAGTCATCTAACATTAGTTCCAACTAGCTAACAAAAATATCCATATCAACATTCAAGATGCACAAGGATCATTGAGTAATGATGGAAATTCAAGACCTTACCGAGCTAGGTTGGGTCTCAAGACCTTACCAAGTGAGGTTGAGATACACTAGAATATTGGATGTAGATATTGAGTTATGGTGACTTGATTGAGCTGTAAATGTCTCCTGAGAATTTAAAACCAAACCAAGTGGAGGATAGTATGTCACTGAGCATGTATGAGTATGAACTATTAATGGTGATAAAAAAAGAAGAAATTCGTTAAAAAGAAGAAATCAATTACATAATTTCACCACAAATTTTTAAAGCATAGAGTGAAGAGAGAATTCATATCCCTTAAGGAATTTGATTATTTGTTGTTGAAGATTTATCATATTTTTAGAAACCCTATTGAGCATGGCATCATCAAGTAGCAAAGCCAAGAAAGGTTATGAAATGTTAGTCTAAGGAATATACTACAATGCACCTACATTCATGTTGAGTCCAATGATTGTAGAGGCACTTGACCCAGTTGGTGCTCAGTCTCAAATTCTGCCCAAGGTATTACTCATGCATGACATATGTTCATTCTACCACTAATCTATTTAGGAACTTAGTACTCTAGAAATGAATGAGACATTCAATCAATTATGTGTGGATGGTGTATTGAAGGTCGATTATCAACATTTGGAAACAAAGGGTTTGATGCATATTTCAAATATGACAAGGAATTTTCAAGTCAAATGGATCAAACCATTCAATAAATGAAGAAAATGATTCATAGAATCACTGAACTACTAATGTTAAATAAAGAAAATACCACAAAACCCTAGGTTGGGCTAAATTGGCTAAGAGAACTCTTGCCAAGTGGGATAGAAGAGGCATGAAGCTAAGTGGCGTAATAAACATGGAGCTAAAGTTTGGAATCCATGTGATTGCTCACAAAATATATAGCTCAACTTAGTTGAACAATGTTTCATGTGAAGTTGTTGATCTTGCATACAAGGTGGTAAAGAATAATTTTTCTTTCAACCTTATTGAGCTGATGTTGAACCAATTCAACAAAAACATGGAGAGCATCCGAGTATCAAAGAACAACCCATGTAAGTTTGGTTCTATCTTGACATGTCTATTCTTTTACATTCAAAAGTGTTTCCCTTCAAAAGGATCTGTTGTATGGAGAAAGGATGTTCTAGTTTTATATCAAATCAATGAGTACATAGTAGAAAAGGGTGAGAATTTTGACAACATCATGGACAATTATTTTGAAACATTCAAAGAAAAGATGCAAAATAAGTTTAGGATACCCAAGAAGCTTATAGAAGACTATGAGCAAGATATCTATTTCATGGTTGACTGTGACAAAGTATACATTCAGGTAGTCAGACGTAGAGTGGCATGGGTTAAGCCTCTAGAATATGAGGTTAACATTGATGACACTAAAGATATCATTGAAGCTCTACTAAATGAGCCCGTGGATCCCAAAGCCACCTACTTTGGAACTTATGATGAAACCAAAGCAAGAATTGAGATTGAGATCAAGCTACCTCAAGCAAAGAGCAGATGAAGAAAGATGATAGAAAAGATAATCAAGAATGAAAAATCACCAATCTCTCCTCTAATGCTTACTGAGGGAAAAGGAGATGATGTGGAAGATGAAGATGAAGAAGATGAAGCAAAAGAATCTAAATTTGAGAAAGAAGAGCCTCTCAAGAAGAAGGGGAAGGTTATTATAACTAGACCTGCTAAGTCCTCCCCTATAGTATTTACAAGAAGAGCAACCAAATCCAAAAAGAAGCTGAAGTTAGGTGAATATGACGAAAAAAAGATCATTTTTAAAAGGTCTGTACCTACACTTCAAGAAAATTGAAAAAGATAGAAGAAGGATCTAGCATATCATGTTTTAAGTCTCTTAAGTATGAGACCAGAAATGATGGGGAGAAAAAGAAGATAGAAGATGCTCTCTTGAAAAAATTAGACAAATGGAAGTACTCACCTTATGAACTTTCATAGCAAATTTTAGATGAACTTTTGATTGCAGTTAAACCTAGATGAGAAAGTGCAATGAAGACTACAAAAGATATTTGTGAACAAACCTTGAGACATCTTATGCTAAGTCTTAGTGAGAAGGAGGTGAAGGAATCCTTGAAGAAAAATGAGAAGAAACTTAGTCTCAAATTCTATACATTTATGATATTTCTTAAAGATATTAAATCTGTGGTGTAGTCAACTTCTACAACATGGAAGAATATCTATGGGTTGTACAAACCCAATGACTTTCTAGTGCATATTGATGATAAGGATATTGAAGAAGATGTAGAAATAAAGGATGATGAAATAGATGATGTTGATCTAGATGATGAGGAGGAAGGACAAGAAGCCACTAAGGAAATTCTTCCATAAATACATAGCATTGAGGAAACTGATGTAGAGGAGACTGCAACATTGCTTATGACTTCATTTCCTCAATCTCTAAGCAAAGCCTCAGTGTAATCAAGCTTAGAGAAGGCTCCTACTAAGTTGTTTGTTGTTACCATTGCTACACCAAGAACCCAACCAATCTCAGAATCTCTACTACCAAGTGTTTCATTTACTGAAGTACCCAACACTTCATCTACTGAGCAGCTAGTTCCTCCATCATCAGGCCTAACCAAGAACAACAAGGTATTCCTATTGTTAGTGCTATTTCTACATTTATTTCTATTCCATCTATTTCTACAATTATTTCTATTCTAAGTGTATCCATGGCTAGTGCAATGATAGTTGAGAATCAATCTCAACTGAGCACTAAAGTTCTAAATAAGGGTAAATAAATTGTTTCTATAATTCTAAAGGTTAAGGGTAAAGAAGAAGAGGAAGAAATGGATCTAGATGAGGAAATAATTATTCTAAATTGGGACATCTCTATTCTCACCCCTGATCAAATGGATACCCCAGGTTAACTATTGAAGAAAAGGGCTAAGCAACTTAAGCTTAGAGAAGAGAAGAAGAAGAAAAATCAAGTCCTTGAAGATATAAAGAATTTATTTTTTGATACTCTAAGTATTGAGGTTGATGGCTAGAAACCTATTCTAGACCAATTAGCTGAAATTATCCATAGATATAATGAAGATCTAAATAGACATGATAAAATGATGCAAATATCTAAAAGGAAGTTTGAAAATAAAGCATTGGAGAAAGTTGCACTGAAGATTGCAATATATCAAGTAGAACTATCTAAAATTCTTGCTTCACTAGAAAAATCTGTCAGTAATGTTGTTTCATTGTTTGTCAAACCGAGTGACACATCTATCTTCATAAAGGAGATCAAGGATAAATTGTCCAAGATAGATGAGGATACAAAGGAAAGTGCACACTAGTTGTCACTTGATCTGAGTTATAGTTTTGCACATTACATAAGGATCAGATAGTTGAGAAATATATAAGAAGAATTATTGAGGGAAGAAGCTAGGATCAAGGCCACACTTACCAAAATTTAGGGCACAATTCTTCTAAACATGGATGCATTGCAGAAACATGTTGCACATGTAAAGACTCTCATCCATGATAATAACTTCTCCATAGCTGAACACATGATGGAACTGTCAAAAAAAGTTTAGATATCCTTACATGCAAGTAAGGTATTACAAGAGAACTGGGACAAGACTATGGTACTAATTCTAAAGGTACATTGAGATTTCTTGTCACATTTTGGTATTAACTTATAGATATTATACACCTTTGAAATTAATATAAAAAAGGGGGATTAGTAATATGAAAAGGGGAGTAGTAATATGCAAAGGGAAGAAGTAAATATGTTAATATTATATGTATAGAGGAAGAATACCATACTCTAGAAATATGTATATAGGAGAGATATATGTATGGGGGAGTAGTATAGTTATATGCAAACACATGTATACATAAGAAGAATATATCTCTACAAAAGCAATTTTGAAAAAAAAAAAGATGAGTATGTTATTGAGGCATAGAAGTTGGAAGTTAAAACTAAGTTGAAGACACAGTATGGTGATAAAGAAATTTTTTGAGTTGTAATTCTAAGTATTTAGATTTTTGGTTTGATAAGTTTTTTTGTCACTAATGCCAAAGGGGGAGATTGTTGACATTTAAGGTCAATTTGTCTATCAGTAACTCAACACTTAGTCAAATGGTTACATTGCTACCAAGCTCTTCGGTTGCTACCAAGACAAATAGATAGTTTGTAGTTCATGCTAAGCTACATAGTATCTATCAAGCATTAGAGGCAATTTGTACTATATCCCAAGCATAGCAATGTCTACCGAGCTATTCAGTGGAAGTGATGGAGACTCCAGTGTTAACCGAGCTCTATAGTGTTAACCTAATCCTACAATGTCTATTGATCTCATAAGGTTAATGAAGTGGATCTAGTGTTGATTGAGTCATGCACTGTCAACCAAGTGATTTAGTGTTACTGAGTTTCTTAGTGTTTACTAAGTCAAATAGTGCTAACTAAGTTTGAGCTACTTGAAAGTGATCAGTATGGACTAGGCTTCAACTTCAATGAAGTGCTAGAGTTTTTTGAGCATTGACAATGTTTCCCATGTATCAAAACATCAGCGAGTTTGTCTTCAAAACTTGAGTTATAGCATTTGGGCCGACTTTGTGAATTATGATGAATTTGGTATTATAGCTGACTCCAGAAGGTAATAAATTGGATTGATATATATATATATATATATATATATACACACACATTTATGTGTGTGTGTGTGTAATAGATTGTATCATATCCAAACATGAGTGTGTTAATGAGAAGTGGATAAGTGAAAATTGAAGAAGGCTACAAGCAGTATAAGGGACAACAAAGATTTATCTATCATAGCCAGGTGATCATTTAGGAAATCAAAGTTGCAAATCAAAGGTCAACCACTAATTCATCCTAATAGGTGCATTAGAAAAATCCTTTAACAGGGTGGACTTAATAGTCTTTTGATAAATCTCTTAACCAAGTGCATACTTCATTGTATGTCTATAAATCCTTTAACAAGGTGGACCTCATAGTCCTTATTGCTCATAATAGGGAAGATTAGCAGAAGTGGTCAATTGTAAGCCTTAACAGGTTAAATTTATATTGTAGTACTAAATCTTGTGGGTATCATCCCCACCCTAGTTTTAATTTCTAATTGGAAGGTTTTTGGGTTACCATATCTTGTGTCAAAGTTTTATGAATGTTTTATTGCTTTTATTCTTTCATGCATGCAATTAGATCAGAATATTATGTGAAGGATTAATTGATGAAGTAAGATAAGATTTTATTGGTTCTTGATTCACCCCTCCCCTCTTAGTAACCTATCCTTTAATTGATGAAGTAAGATAAGATTTTATTGGTTCTTGATTCACCCCTCCCCTCTCAGTAACCTATCCTACCTTATATTTCCAAAAGCTAGAAGAAGAAGAAGGAAGTACATTTCATCTCTATTATTCTACAAGGAATAATACATATATCATTTGGATAGTGGGTTCATTGGTATTTCCCTTGAAGCTCTTTGGATAGTGAATCCAACTATCTTCCATAACTCCTAATGGGGTTGGCACAACTCCTAACAGGGTTGAAATATCCTAACATGGATTCAAAGTCTCCAAACATAATGTATTCATAGACTCCTAACAAGGCCCATCCTCTAACAAGGAATATTTATATTAGTAAATCATCTTGTGGGTACCATCCCCACTAGGGTTTTCCCTCTGATCAAGGGTTTCCCTAGTTAACATATTTGGTGTTATTGTGTATAAGTATCTTGTTGTGCTTTCAGTTTATATTGCTATCATGGTTAGGTTTGTTTAAGGTTGATAATTGTGATAATAGTTGGATAACTGATTGATCACCCCCCCTCTTAGTTATATCAGTGGACTTTATATTCTAACAATCCCTAAAGGATCTCTATCCTATCCTCTAACTACCCACAGTTACGTCAATAGTTATAGTTCCTTCTTTATCTAAATACCTCTTCACTTGGGCTCACTTGTTGACCTTCTTCCTTAATCTTTCTTGACCATATTTATCAACCTTGTAGAGTGAGGGTCTCATACAAGTGATGCTAGAATTCCCTTAGACTTTTGGACATCAATTTCACTAATTAACATCAAGTTTCTTACTCTTACCCCAAAATTGCTAAAAATAGGGCTACTAGAATTAACCTCCCAACTTGAGTTTTTGGACTTTAATCTCGATTTTCTCTGAATAAGGTGACATCTTTTTTATATTCGAGTATCCTTTTGAAAAATCTCAAATATTTTGTGGGTCTCATGTATCCAAGGTGTTTGTACACAAGAAAGCAATTTTTATGCCTATATTTGAGGGTTTCACAATAAGGATGACAAGTTTGACTAGGAAAGATCTTTCCCTCTATAAAATTTGTTGTGAACCCTTTTCCTCTAGAAGATGTTAACACTACTCACCCCTCCTCAAAATTGAAACACTTTTTTTAAAGTATCCAACAAATTCAAACCCCAAAAGCTCTTTTTCAAAATTGTGATCACCTAACCAAGTATAATAAACTTGCATAAGGCATAAAATTTGAACAAATTAGCCAACTTCCAAGGGCCCCAAAAAATATGTACATTATGTAAACTATCTCCTCTCCCATTTCCCCTAGAACCATGAAGAACTCATGGGAGATCCATTCTTGCACATACTATCAAAACTGGACCAACACACATGATGTTTATAAATGAATTTCAAAACCTACTTAGATGAGTACCTACCAACTTGCAACTTGAATAGAAAAGTATTTTATTAACACAACTAACAAAGGTCTCACACCAGATTGAATAATTCAATCCATTATTCTATATAGGTAACAAAAACTCTGAAAACTATTTAAAACTGAACTAGAAAGTGTGGACCCAATTGCACAAAATTGTTAAGTACAACTCCCAACCCTTGGGATGCGTTCATTTCATGGCTTTATAAGTCCCCAAAGAGGTTGTAGGTAGTTAGTGTAGACACCTAAATATGATTACATCACTAAGTAATCTTATTTAGTCATCTTATCTTCTAGGACATTATTGATTAAGTATTTAATATTTAATTAATTAATCATCATCCCCTAGTTAATTTAATTATTTAATTAATTATAGTCCAATTGATAAAATCAAATGACAACCCAAAGTCTAATTATCAATTAAATCCCTATTCTTCTATTAAATTAAATAATTACAATATACCTATTTAATTTAATCCCACATCTCCTTTTATTAAATAAATTGTTTAATAAATCAATTCCCAACCCCTAACCATTCCCAAACCCTATCATTATCCAAATCCAACCCATTCACTCATACTAACCTCACTTAACTAGCTAAGTAACCTATCTCATTAATGTTAACCCACTTGCATCCTAATCCCCTTGTAAGCTAAGCCTAATCCGCCTCCTAAATACATGCGCAACTGTAGCCAAGGGTTAAGATGTCCTAACCCAAATGAAAGTCAAAGTTCTATCCTATCCTTTTTACATTTCTATCCAAAGGACTTTAATGCTCTTACAAAACATTAATGGCTCTTTAAGGTCTCTTACATCACTCTTCCACACTCCTTCTCCTTCATAACTCCCTTTGACCCTCTTCCCCCATCCAATCTATGGATTTGAAGAAGCACAATCCATGTGCTTCCCCTTTCTTGCATCCTAACCCTCCCTCATCCTTTTTACATCCTTGCATCCTAGCCATCCATCTCACCACCCCTTAGCTCATAAATTGGACCTTCCCCTCTCACAATTCATATCCACTTCCCATGCAAACTTGAAATTCTATTTTAAGAGCTCACAAACTATCAAAATACCATCTATAATGGAAAAATCCACCCATGATCCCATTGTTAAACCTTTCATTGACCCTCATAAATGATCATAATCCATCACTTGAAGCTTGAGATCATTCTGAGCACACATCCACCATCATTTAGACATATCAAAGTATCAAGGTCATACTTAGGGAGCTTACCATGCTTGTTTTGCATTCCTCTTCTATGTCTATTTCATCCTCTCATACATATTATTGTATTTCATTAGTTGTGAATGCTAGATTAACTTTAATGGCCTTGACATTCGAGTCATTATCCAATCATTTTGCACTTATGCTTACTAATCTAAAAAATAACATATTTTGCCCTTTTCTTTGCATGTTATGTTTTAAACATTTTTTGTAGGTGTATCAATCCCAATATAGGCAATGTGCTCCCAACCATCTCATTCATTTTCTAATAGCAAGACCTAAAAATAATTTTTTTTGCAAACCCACAACCTCAAGTTTGAGGGAATTTTTTTTGTAGGAATGTGAACCTACATTGGATGGATTGAGGTCATCATCTAACCAGTCTTCCACATGGTCATTTAAGTCCCTACTTCAATCCCTTCCTCCTTCTATTTGTGAGATCACTTTTACATGCTAGTGGGTTCTCTTGCAATACATAAGGGTTCACTTTGCTAAAAGACTCATCCCGAAAATCCCTACTAAACTTCTGCCCTCAAACCCACAGTTAAACATGTTGGCAAGAATGTATAACAGAGCTGCGAGATTGCTATTTGGAAATATCACTCTATTTAAGTATTTCTTTCATGGACCTCTTTTTTATTCCTTTTTTTCACTAGTTTTTGGGCCATGATCTTGCAAATTGGACCGAATTCTCACATTCTACGATTGCAAGTTGACTCTTGCAGGTTCGCTGGTGCATTTAAATTTTTATGTTGAAATCTTATAGGTGGAACTTTTGGATACAATCATTCAATTATATGTTGTCTTTGGTGTTACAAAAATTTCAAGTATATGCTAAGATTACTCAGGTGTCAAAGGAAGTTCTAGTGTATGATGAGAATTTAAATGTTAACCAAGTTTAGAGTAAGTGTCTATTGAGCTCACTCAATTACATAAGGAAAGTTTGCATGGAACTAGTGTTAACTGAGCTCACTTAGTTACCAAAGAAAAGTTGTAATTAAATGAGTGTTAACCGAGCTCACTTAGTTACCAAAGAAAATATGAAGGAAAGTCATTTCTAAGTTAGTATTGACCAAGTTGGGTCAGCTAATGAAGGATTTTCTTGTATCAATATATTTGATTTGATATTTTTTTTGGTTAGTTCTAGCTGACTCATGGGATGAATTTCATTCTTTTGAAATTGTATTCAAACCAACTTGACAAAGTAAAACATATAAATATAAGGTCAAGTTGAGGATTAAATTAGAGAAGAAGTATGGGATTGAAAGGATAAAGCAAGGAAGTGAATTGGAAGGATATTGGACTATGTGAGTTGAAGAAGCTGCAAAGAACATTTTGATCAAGAATGATCAAGTATTCAAGCTAAAACAAAGATCTAAAATTGGAAAATATAATTGCATCAGTATGTTCAACCTTATCATTGTTATTGTCTAATAATTGTAGTAGTGAATCAAATCTCCTAATAAAGTTAGCTTAAAAGCTATTTGCTAAATCCTTTGACAAGGTGGCTATTGAAACAAAAGCTTGCACCCTCACCTAAATTCTTACCTAAAGGTAGCCTCATGTAACATGGAAACAATCTCTAAAGTGTGGAACTTTGTGATTTGAGATTGAGTCTCCGGAGAAGATTGACTTCCTTACTATTAGGATGCACCTAACTATTTCTTGAGAAGAAAAGGGAGAATGAATGCATGAAATAAAACTACTTTATCTAATCTAAGAGGAGGTGATACACCAAATAGTATGTTCAACCTTATCTCCTCTAAAGAATGCACAGTTCATCAATATACCCTCAAAGTATACAAATTCAATCCATGCTTAATCCAACAACCATATGTAGATTAGAAACCAAAAAAATTCTACAATAAGGAAGAGACTTCACTTTATATCATAAAAAAAGCCAAGTAGATACAATCATACATTGAGAAATGAAGACAATACATTAATTAAAAAGGCAAGTAGGTATTGAATAGTATATTAATGGAAGAAAGAGATACAAAAGAGGAGTATATTAACTTAGAGGAAAATGAGATTATAGTAGTAGAGCATAGACATACAATGCTATAGAATTAGAGAAAAGATCAACCCCTAAGAAAGGTTACAAAATATTCTTTTATAGTGCAAGCATAACTTAGATAGCTTCTACCTTAAGGCATAACATGACAACTACATTTAAGATTGCAAAGGACAATCACTACAAATTTGGGGAAGGATCTGATCATGGTACACATCTAGATGAAGGAAAATCATATCTATTTATCAAATAGAACCTTGAGAAGATAGAAATGATGTCCATTAACATTCTAATTGGGTAGATGGATAACCAAGCAGTGATAGAGTGTCCTTTTTCATTTTTTAGGCATGGGGATTATCAAAGAGTGGTTGTGGATGATTGAGAAGATTAGATTTTCCATTTAAGAGTTGTTTCTTCCTTACTATCAGCATGCCAAGTTAGCCATGTCATCAGTCAACTAGAGTTAATTTTTGAGCTTCGCCACATGGACCAATCATATTTTACCATTTTTCCACCTTGCCAACATTTAACTTATATTTCATGTTTGAACATGACTTCCCGTGATCATGGCTTCACAACCACCTTTCTTTATTAGTTTTTATTCCTTGTGAAACAATGACTGACTATCTATCATTGCTTTGTATCTTGTCTTCAATATTTCCCACTAACTATTGTAACCTGATGAGTGCATGATCCTAAGCCTTTGCACCACCACTATGGTTTAGGCCTAATAACCTTCTAATTGTATGATGATGCGAGGTCACCAAAATGCCTTGGTTGAAAATTCATAGGTTGAAATTAATATAACATAAAATATCTGCGACCCTACAAAACTCTGAACTTAACTGCTACTAGTTACTCACCACTTGGGCCTGCTGAGACACATGCCAACCTATCGCTATCTCACTATGTATTTTCTTCATACACATTTTCTTAGCAACATAATGATATCCATTCATTTTCTCTAGATCTAATTGATCAAAATATAATTGGGACCCTTCATGCATAGTTTAGCTCTTGGACAAATCAAGAACTGCCACATCATTAGGGCTTATCCATATGGCACCATGTTGTAACTCTATGAATTTAAGCTGAGATTATCTTTAACTCATCATGGCCATGTGAATAGGAAGAAACACATGATTGTAGTGCTAACTATAGTTCAAGCCATAACTCTAGCAAAGCTATGATGACCATCTAGTCTGCTCATTTCATTTTATCACTACTTCACAACTTGATTCTTTAATCCATCATTGACCCTAGCAACCATGTGAACAAGGTGATTCATTACTTTGGCATCATAACCATGGTTAACACTAAACTCCCTATGATTATGCAAATGAGGAAGGGTCGCAATATCATAGCTTAAATCTTGAGTCAAGATCATCACCCTATGACCAAGCGATAAAGAGAAATCATTACATCACCACTCATAACTAGATGTTATCCTCCTAAATTACAAAGCCACACTGACTGCTGAAAAGATCGTGTTGCATAATTGTAGCTTTGTTGATGGTTAAGCCATAGACTACAGTGATTGGGCGATGAAAGGTTGTTGTATAATCAGGACCCGAGTCTCTAAAGGGATAAAGTATGAAAAGCCTGAGACATAGGATATAAAATGCAACCCAAGGTTTTACATGTACCCTTTAACATTTGGTCATTTGGATATTTGAAAAATGTGACCATTGGCCATTCTTAATAGGAAAAACTCAAATTTTGGTGGGCAAGAAAAAATGACTAATAATTTTGGCATCTCAGAGGGGATACTAGCCTGATAAGTATTATGCCCAGTGACCTTAAGCATCCATTGGGCTATGGAGTCATCAAATGAAACCTATGCCTAGTGAAACTATAACTCTACCTCTGACTTCTCTATAGCTGCAAAATTTCAAAACCTAGCTATCTTATAGAGAGATAACCTATGCTCAACACATCTTGGAAAATTAGAACTACCCAAATATGTACAAAGAATGCTAACCCTCTATAGAAGTAGGGTTTGAGGTAAATTCCATTGACTGGAATTGGTAGGACATCACCATCGGGCTTGGATAGCTAAAATGCATTGGCTTCTTTTCAATTGGTGATAACATAAGATCCACTCTACATAGCATCAAATTTGGAGTGCCTAGTTGGTTTGGCTCTCTCTACATCCCACTTGAGGACAAGGTCTCCTCTAAAAACCCTGGCTATAACCTTTCTATCAAAACTTCTTTTGACCTACTATTGATGAGCCTCAAGTGTATGCATAGCCTATTGCCTTTTTTCTTTTAATTCAATCAATTATGAAAACTTGATTATCATGGAATCATTTACCTCTAGCTCCAATTGATGAGCCAACTCAAGAGAGGGGAATTCTAGTGTAATAGGAACCCTAGTTTCCCTCCCATACACTAGCATAAAAGGTGAATTCCCAACTGCTCTTTTGAGTGTAATTCTATCAGCCCAAAGGGATGTCTTTAATTTTGAATGCCAACACCTATGGTTGTCCTCAATAGTCCTCTTCATGATTTTTATTAGGTTCTTATTAGAGGATTCAACGAAGCCATTTCCTTGGGGATAATAATTTGTGGAAGTGCTCAAATATATCCCATACCCTAGAGCCCAAAACATATGTGAGCTCCAACAAAAGATTTGGTGTTATCAAATACAATAGTTGAGGGAACAACAAATCTTGTCATAATTCCATCAAGGAATTCAACTAGTGAGGCCTTTGTTGCATCTTTCAAAGCCACTACCTTAGTCCATCTTGTGAAATAGTCTATGGTTTCCAAGATTCATTTATGACTAGCATAGGAGGGTAGATTTATTGGATCAATGAAATGCAAACCTCATAAATAAAAATGTTGGTCAACTTGAATGAGATGGAGGGGAAGAGTAGCAGATCTTTGCTTTCTTGAGATGAAAGAACATTTCTCACACTTCCTTACCCACTTATGATAGTCATTAAATAGGGTGGGCCAATAATAGCTAGCCCTCATTATCTTCATTGCAGTGACTCTAGTTGAGAAATGACCACCAATAGGGGCATCAAGAAATTCCTTTAGCAACCTGTTGACCTGATCTGTCTATATACATCTTAGTACAATTCCATCATAATCCTTTCTGAATAATACTCCATCCACCAAGATGTAGGGAGTAGCCTACAATCTAAACTATCTCCTCTTGGCTCTATCTAGGCCTTGGGGAAATCTTCCTTCTATCAAGAAGGTAGTCATGTCCTGCAACCAATCAATTTGATCTTCATTCTCCATTGGTTGCTCATTTTGGATGAAGAGGGCAGACTCTTCATATGTTTCAAAAGATGAAGCCACTTATTCACACAATCCCTTACCTCTTACCAACTTGGTGATCTTAATATCAATATCATATTCCATGACTCTAGTACTTCATCTAGCTCTCTTCTCGTTGATATTCTTGTTCAAGAGAAAATCCTTTACACTTCCATATGAAACTAAAAGCTAGACTTTGTTGTGGGACAAGAAATGTCTATTTTTTTTGAGAGCCCCCATGATAGTAAGGACCTATTTCTCTATGTAACTATATCTTTTCTCATAAGCATTAAGCCCTTCATTGAAGAAAGCAATGGGTAGTTCCAAATTTTTGTCATTTAACTATGTAAGAATAGCTAAAATGCTTGACTTTCCTCCAAGGAAGTAAAGGATGAAATTTTTGTCAAAATTGGGATTGACAAGAGTAGGGGATGATGCAATTGATTGCTTAATTTCTTCAAAACTAGCTTTTCCCTCTTTGGTCCAAGTGAAAACCAGGTTCTTCTTTAACATAATTGTGAGAGGCTTTACCAAGATCAAGGATGAACCTCCTTATGAAGTTGATCCTAGCAAGGAATCTTTGCAATCCTTTCTTATGGTTGTGAAGTGGGAGAGAAAAAAATTCTTCTACTTTCTCTGGGTCTATTGTTAACCCATTTTTTTGGCACAATATGCCTTAAGAGCTTTCCTTGGTCTATAGAAAATACACACTTCTTGGGGTTCAGTGACACACCATACTATCTGCATATTTCAAATATTTGTCTCAAATGATTGAAATGATCTACTGCATGCTTTGAAAAGATAGTTATATCATCCAGATATACTAGCATAAATTTTTCCAACACAGCCTCAAAGACCATCTCCATTGCCTTCTAAAATGTGGCACCTACATTGGTTAGTCCAAAAGGCATCTTAAAATAAGCATAGGTGCTCCACTTGGTGGTGAATGTTGTCTTATGTATGTTTGATTCCTATGCTAACACTTGATTATAGCTTGAAAAACCATATAATAAAGAAAACCTTTCTGAACCACTAACCTTGGATAGAATTTGTTCCATGAAAGGGAGAGGATGGTGATATTTAAGAGAAGCCCTATTAAGGTCCCTAAAATCTACACACAGTCTAATTTCCCCATTGTTCTTCCTAACAGGAACACGGTGAGCTACCCAAGAGGAATGCTTAATAGGAAAAATTATGATGGCCTCTATAAGCTTGGATAGCTCCTTTCTTATTAATGGCTCAATTCTAGGATTAACTACCCTCTATTTTTGTCTAAGAGGTTTGACATCATCACTCAAATCTATGGTAAGATGAAACAAACTTGGGTCAAAACCATTTAAATCATCATATGTCCAAGAAAATACATCATTAAACTCTTGAAATAGATGATCAAAACTTTCTTGTTCAATTTGAGAACATAACTTTCCCACATGGAGGGTTCTCCCATCAACAATAGTAACTGGTATGTTATCATCCTTACTTGTAGTCAAATTTGAACCATTTCTTTTTGCTTGATCGTCAGAGTTAAAATGCCCTCCAAGGTGACTAGACCTTTATGCAATTTGTTGGAGTTCAGGTTCAAATTCTGGTCCCCATACTGACTTTGGAGCTTAGACTAATTTTTAGCAGAGAACTCTGGTTCATTTTGTAAGAAATTGACAATCGACACATCAAAGTCAAAAACCTTCCAATTTGTATATTTATTAGGAACAATAGGCCTTACAAAAACTCTAATATGTTGCTCCCTTTCATTAGCAACATGCTTTGGTATATCATAAGAAGCACCAATTTCTGCAAGCCTATCAACATGTTTATTTTCTCTCCTAACAACACTGGTTGTTAAATGCTCAGAAGCCCTTAAGAAAATCCCAAACTCTATGTTTGTATGATTTGAGAAGATTATTCTTTGTAACATTTTGGCTCCTTACTTGATTTATAACCAATTCACTATCCCCAAATACCTTTAGAGCCTTAATTCCTCTCTTTTGTGCAAGTTGGAGACCTTGAATCAGAGCTTCATACTCTGCTACATTATTTGTGTAGCTGAATTGGAGCCTATAAGAAAAATATTACTTCCCCAATTTAGGAGAGATGAGCATGACACTAGCCCTTGAGCCATTCTTATTCCTTAAGCCATAAAAAAGTATGCTCCATAGTTCATCAATATCTTTTTCCTTCCCTATGAGATTACGAATAGGAGCATGTCTTTCTAATATGCAATATGTTCCAAGGCTAGTCTCTAGAGCCTCACGTTCTGGATCAAACTGATAAGCAGTGGCCCACTCATCTAAGAGATAATTAGGCATCTATTCCAAAGAAGTAGTAGGCTCATTTTCTATGTCTCCATCTATCTCATGAATAATGTAGTTCATGTTTATGAAACTAGGGGTGTAGGTTTCTATATGATTGAGGGCCAAAGGATTTTCCCTTATGGAAGATTTTGTTCCATATCATGTTCTAAAAAACATATATGACTAGTAAGATGCAAAAACAACCACCTATTTTTGTAGCGAAATACCTAGAGAGGTAGATAGAAAAATATGGTTTGAGCCTAGCTACTAATATATCTTGGGTAATAGTACAACTAGGGCAAGCATGCAATGCCATTTTCACATTATTTAAGACTCCTATAGTCTTTATAGAGCTGCCATCTAATTGGAGCACATCTCTAACCATTGGTTCATATTTAATACCCATGAGGTCATCTACACACCTAGGCATTACAGAGCTACTAGCCCTTGAATCAATCATGCAATTGTGGACTAGTTTATCTCCTATGATTAAAGATACATAGAAAGGAGGAGACCTAATTTTCTTACTTGTTTCTCCTTCTTCTATTGGCTGCATCAAGTTTGTTGCATTCTCCTCTCTAGGTGGCTAATATTTCACTTCTATGCTCTCTAGCTCTTGCTATAGTAACTTCTTCTGTGATGGTATAGTAGCAACAACATCCCATATAGAGATATTAACATTAGTCTTGTTCATTTGATCTACCACATTGAAAGGAGTATTAGCTGCTTTAATTAAAGTTTTAGGAACTACATGGATAGGTGGTTGAATTTTAGAATTCTGAGATTTAGTAGACTTCTTGTTGCTCATATCTTGCCTCTGTTGAGGAGCAACATTGGATTGTGAATTCATCACTGGCACATGAGGAGAAACATCTAAAGTTGAAGCTTAGTTAGGTGAGGGAGATGTGTCATCTTCAACAACTCTCCTCTTACTTCTAGTGTTATGAGTTATGGCATCATGATTAGCATGGTAGTGTTCCTCTAAATGATGGTTTGTGAAAGAGAAATCACCTTACTATTGTAGATGCGAAGCATCAGTAGGATTATTAGGATTGTGTTGCTTCCCTGTTACTTGCTCTTATGTAGTTAGTGCTAAGTAAGACTCTTCCCTATAGCACATACAATATCCATAGGAATAGTTACGAGAAGGGCATAAGTCTTGATCTTGAGCAAGATTATTCTAAGGGACTAAAGCCCTATTTAGGTTTGTATTCATAGCAAGGGCATTGTCAATAGGTCTATTCTGATTGTAGGGGACATGAATTTGGTTTGGGGGTCTATTATGTATGGGACCTTGATACTAAAGTTGGGGAGGCTTATTATTTTGAGCTTGTTGTCTCTTTATAGTCACCAACTCATTACTCATTTTTTGCATCACTACACTATTGTTCTCCATCTTCTTTTCTTGATCCTACAACTTCTTGTCTATATTTTGCATCAATGTTTGTGTCATGGCCTCAATCTTATCAATTCAATTAGAATATGTGGAAGCTATTGGGATAATAGCGAGGGATTGACTTGTAGATGTGATGGGGATAGGGGCTACAATAGGCTAATGAATGGGCATGTTAGGAAAGAAAGGCATTGGAGGCCTTGGAGCTAACTTCCATCCTTGTATCAAGATATTTTATGCCTTTATAAAAATTTCATAGGCATTAGGTAAAGTATCCCCTCCCATAGATTGTAGAGTGGTAGCAATATCACTATTAAAGGCTATGAGGTAATACAAGAATGCATTACCAGGGGAAGACTTTAATGCAGTAGGTATTCTATCCCATGTCTTTTGAAATCTATAATTAAAATTAGTCATATATTCATGGGGTTCTCTCTTGATGGTTGTTGGCTACTCTAAAAGTGATAAGTGATCACTTTTTTCCTCGAAATGCTCACAAAGTCCTACTCCTAACCCATCCCAATCAGTAATAGAGTTATGAGGTAAACCTCTATACCATTGTAATGCCTTGCTTTTTAAGGATGAAGCTAGGAGCCTAATAGAAACATCATCCTCTATGATACCATGTATATTGCAGACATTTGAAATCTCTTGAATATGTTCTATAAGAGAGATGGAAGTTTTACAAATGAAATTAGCTATACTTTTGAGAGCTAACATTGGAATATCATGTCTTTGGGCCAAAAGGAGAGGACTCCCACCATTAAAGGTGGAAAATTCATGTGCTCTAGGTTGTGCCATATGGAATAATGCTTTATTTAAATAAAAATATGGCAACCTAGGCTATGATCTATCAATAGGCGAAGTGGAAAGATACCTTGTAGGTGTACTTGTTACTACTACACTCCTAACTAGTGATAGAGATAATCTGTTCCTCTTTCTTCTAGGGTTTAAAAATGAAAGCTCATCATATTGAAAATTACCTCTAGAAGATGCTCTTCTATGACCTTTGGGCATGAATCACAACAACTTGATCTAGAAACCAAATGCATTATAGAATAGAGTCGCTAAGTATTTGAAAATGAGCCTTTTGAAGGCCTACAAATATTGAGAGCATGACTATCTTCTTAACATGTATTGAAAATTTTCTTCTTTGATACTAGTGAACTTATAATGCTTCAAATGTTACTCCCAATGGGCATGCCAAAAACTATTGACACAAAAGCTTGCACCCTCTCCTAAAGTCTTACCTAAAGACAACCTCATGTAACATGGAAATAATCTGTAAAGTGTGGGACTTTGTGACTTGAGATTGAGTCTCTAGAGAAGGCCAACTTCCTTACTATCAAGATGCACCTAACTATTTCTTGAGAGGAAAAGGGAGAAGAAATTCATGAAAGAAAACTACCTAATCTAATCTAAGAGAAGGTGATACATCAAATAGTATGTCCAACCTTATCTTTGGCCAAGAATACATAGTTCATCAATATAACCTCAAAGTATTCAAATTCAATCCTTACTTAATCCAACAACCATATGTAGATCAGAAACCAAAATAATGCTATAAGGAAGAGACTTCACTTTATATCATTGAAAAAGCCAAGTAGATACACTCATATAGTTGAGAAATGAAGACAATACATTAACATAAAGGAAAGAAGGTATTGCACAATATATTAATGGAAGAAAGAGATATAATAGAGGAGTATATTAACTCAGAGGAAAAGGAAATTACAGTAGCAAAGCATATACATATAATGCTACAAAATCAGAGAAAAGATCAACCCTTAAAAAGGGTTACAAAATCTACTTTTATAGTGCAAGTATAACTTAGATAGCTTCTACCCTAAGGCAAAGAAGGAAAATTGTATTTAAGATTGTAGAGGACAATCACTGCAAATCTAGAGAAGGATCTGATCATGGTACACATCTATATGTAGGAAAATCATATCTATTTATCAAATAGAACCTTCAGAAGATAGAAACAATGGCCATTAACATTCTAACTAGGTATATGGATAACCAAGTGGTGATGGAGTGTCCCTTTTTATTTATCAGGCATGAGGAATGTAAAAGAGTCATTGTGGATGATCCAAAAGACTAGATTTTCCATTTAAGAGCTATCTCTTCCTTGCTATCAACATGCCAAGTCAGCTATGTCATCAGTCAACTGGAGTCAATCTTCAAGCTTCACCATATGGACCAATCATATTTTACCATTTTTCCACCCTGCCAGTATTCAAATTATGTTTCATTTTTTCCCTTGACTGCCTGTGATCACAACTTTGCAACCACCTTTCTTCATTATCTATTATTCCTTATGAAACCATGACTAACTATCTATTACTACTTCGTAGCTTGTCTTCAACATTTTCCACTAACTATTGTGACCCAATGACTGCATGATCCTAACCCTTTGCACCATCACTATAGTTTAGGCCTAACAACCTTCTAACCATATGACAATGCGAAGTCACCAAAATGCCTTGGTTGTGCATTTGCAACTTGAAGTTGATATAACATAAAATGCCTATGACCTCACAAAATTGTGAACTTAACTGCCACTGCTTACTTGTCATCTGGGCCCACTGAGACACATGTTAGCTTGTCACTATCTTGGTATGTATTTTTGTCATACACTTTTTCTTAGTGACATAGTGATATCCATTGATTTTCTCCAGATCCAATTGATCAAACTACAACTGGGACCTTTCATGCATAGTTTAGCTCTTTGACCATTCAAGAACTACCACATCATCAAGTCTTATCCATATGATTTCATGCCAAAAATTTGCGACTTTAACCCAGGATTATCTTTAACTCATCACAACCATGTGAACAGGAAGAGACACATGATCACAATACTAACTATGGTTCAAGCCATAACTCCAACAAAGATGTGATGATCATCTAGTCTAATCATTTCATGTTATCACTGCTTCAAAGCTTGATTCTTTAATTTTTCATTGACCCTAGTGACCATGCACACAAGGTGATTCACAACTTTGCCATCCTAACCATGGTTAACACTAAACTCCCTATGAATAAGGAAAGGTCACGAAATTGCAACTTGAATCCCAAGTCAAGATCATCACCCTATGATAGAGTGATAAACCATGTCACCACTCATAACTGGATGTTAGCCTTCTAAACCATGAAGTGGTGCTAAAAGATGAAAAGACCATGTCGCATATTCACATCTCCCTTGATGGTTAAGCCATAGACTATAGTGACTAGGTGATGAAAGATAGCCACATGATCATGACATGAGTCCCCAAAGGGATAAAGTATGAAAAGCCTATTTGAAAAATATGACCATTGGCTATGCTTGACATGAAACACTCAAATTTTGGTGGGAGAGCAAAAATGGCTAACAATGGTATTTCTAGATTGAAGTCTCTAAAGACCTCTAACAAGGCCACTCCTAATAGGGTGAACTAAATCCTTCAATACACCTAATAGTGTGTTTTATAACCTTTAATAGGGTTAGCTCCTAATAGGGCTCACTTCAGAAGAGTGAAAAATAGTAACTAGTTGCAATTGGTGGTTTTTCCCAAGTTGGCTTCCACATTAAATCTTGGTGTCCCTTATGTTCATGTTATTTTCTTTATGATTATGTAATGAAGTTAATTAAGGTTAATCACTCTAAACATATTAATAAGAAATTATTTTAGTGTTTGTCAAGTGACAATAATGATCAATGTTAACTAAGTTACAAAAGCATTTTAGTTTCAATAGAGTATTGGTTTTGAATTGTATTGACATCTTAAGGGATCTTGGAATTTTTTTTGAGGTAATTGATTCATCCCTCCCCTTTTAGTTACTCCTCTTATATTTCTAAAAATTGGTATCAGAGCTTTTGGTGCTTGTAGATAAGGTTTCAAGGACCTAAGATAAAGATCAAGATGTCTTATAGAAGGGAGATTCCTGCTAAATAAAGATAACTTCCAAGCACTGCAAGAACTTATGAAGCTCTACTTGGTAACCATTGGTGACACAAGCTTGAAATATCTGGAGAAAAAATATGTGGCACCAACTAGAACTTTGACTGTAGATCAAATTGTGAAAAAGAAGAACTATAACATAATGATGATTGACATTGCTTCCACTCTTAATTATGCTAAATTTGATGAAGTCAAAGACTGTGGCACTACTCATGAAATGTAGAAAAAATTGAAGGATATCTAAGGAGGTGATGATAATATGAGGAGAGCTAAGGAAGAAAGACTTAGGGGTCAATTTGATCATATGAAGATGAAAGAAGATGAGAACATTGCATAGTATAGTGAAAGAATCAAAGCTAGTGTGAGTGCAATCAAAGCCTTAGGTGGGAAAATTGATGATGTAATAGTGGTAAGAAAGGTACTTAGAACACTTCTTCTTATTTATGCAATTAGAGTGTCAACTATTTGAAAAATGAGATGTGATCCTAAGAATGACATAACCTTGGATGCACTAGTGGGAAGGTTGACAACATTTGAGTTAGATAATTTTGATAATTATGTTCCTAACTCCAGTAACCTTGAGTCTACATTTCAAGCCAAGCTATTACTCAAGAATAAATATACAAAGTCTAAAACCAAGAATTTTGGCATTGAAGATGATGATGGTTCTAATGATGATCTTGAAGTCATTGAAGCATTTCTTGCAAGAAGATATCCCAAACGAAAAGGAAAGTACAAAGGAAAAATTCCTTTGATATGATTTTCTTGTGAAGAAGTTGGTCACATTTCTACAAGGTATCCAAAGAAAGAAGGAAATAAGGATTTCAATATCTAAAAAGACTACATGGATAAAGGTAAGAAATCTTGTTACATGGCTAAAGATTTTGATAGCAGTGAAGAAGATGAAATGGTTTACATTGCTATTAAGGGTAAATCAAATGATGAGAATGATAAGGTGGACTTCATTTCTCATGTTAGTAAGAATGATACATGGATTATTGATAGTGTCTATTCTCACTGCATGATTGGTGATAAATCTAAATTTGAGCACTTAGAAAATTATGATGGTGGGAGTGTCAAATTTGGAAATGATGAAACTTGTTATGTGAAGGGAAAATGTTGTATTGCACTAACCAATGATCTTAGATGTGATAGTGCTTATTGGATTGAAGGAATGAAGCATAATCTACTTAGTGTGGAAAAATTGAATAAAATTGGATTCAAGGTAGAATGCATGAATAGGAAAGCCAAGCTTCTTGATGAAAATGTAAATCGAACAAGAGGTAATCTATTCCAGCTAGATCTAATTGTAAATTCATGTTTCATAGCTCAAGTAGAAGAAAGATGGCTATGACATATAAGGTTGTGTCATGCGAATTTTGATAACCTAGTCAACATAAGAAAGCATAAAAGGGTTAAAGGCATTCCAAGCCTAAAATAACTTGATATGGGATTGTGCAAGAATTGTCAAATTGGAAACATGGGAAAGAAAAGTTTTAAAAACAAGAAATTTCATTTTGAAGAAGTCTTGGAGCTAGTTCATACCAAGCTTTGTGGACCTATTGGCATACAAAGATACTCTAGAGATAAGTACTTTATTTTGTTTGTTGATGATTATCTAGGATGATGATAATTATGTATTTAAAGGATAAATCAAAAGCTTTTCAAAAGTTCAAATGGTATCTGGGAAGAGATGAGAAAGAAATAGGAAAGACACTAAAGTTTCTAAGATCAAATAGAGGAGGTGAATTCATCTCAAATGAATTTAATAAATTTTGTAATGAAAGAAGAGTCAAAAGATAAGTATCTACACCTGGTACACCTCAACAGAATGGCATTGCTAAGAGAAGGAATAGATCAATCATGGGTTGTGCAAGGACACTAATGATAGAGAATAATGTTGCTATCAAATACTAGAAGGAAGGAATCATCACTACAGTTCATACCTTGAACTGAGTTCAGTTGAAGGACTCTAAAAAAACACATTTTGAATTATGGTATGGCTATAAACCTAATGTTTATTATTTAAAAGTATTTGGAAGCAAGTATTATATTCTAAACGAGTCAAGAAAAGGAAAATTTGATGTAAAAAGTGATGAAGGCATATGCTTGGGATATTCCAATAAGAGAAAAGCATATAAATGGTTGAATCTATCTACTCACAAAGTTATAGAAAGTGCACATGCAAAGATTGATGAATTTACAAAAGAATGTAAAGAAAAAAGCAAGAAAGAACCTAAAAATTGCAAAAACTTTGTTTACTATGATCTTGATACTTTACCTAAAGTTCAAGAAAATGGCAGTCAATAGTCTTCATCACCCAAGTCCCTGAAATACCTAGTTCAACCCAAGTTGCAACCACTATAACCCAAGTCAGTTTGAAGGACCTGAGTCTTAGTCAAAAGGACCTAAATTTTAGTCCATACAAAATGAGTCATCTAATAGACCCAAGTAATAGATAGTGAGACCTGAGCATGATTCAAAAGATCATGGTGAACCTAGTGAATTTAGAAAGGAGCCTAGACTTGATGGATATGTCAGAAGGCATCATGCACCCTATTGGCTCCTAATTTAACAAATTTAAAAATAACTAAGAAACTAGATCAATACATATAAGGCTAGCAAATTCCTACGATAGGTGCATTCGACTGCAATCTTGGGCCAACTATAAGGCATAACTCCTTCACTTTAGGCTCTACAAAACCTAGGCAGGTTAACCTTGAGGTTCTAATTTATGGTACCAATGCAAATAAACATAAAATTTAAACCTATTAACAACATATGAAACCCTTTTATCTTATGATATTTATGCAATAACATAGGAAGGAAATAGCTATAAAGCATAACCTATGAACCCATAAGCTAAGTGAGGGTTAATTCCTTTTAGCCCATTACAAAACATTGAAAATTGAATTAATTTGATTGAAATGATTTATGTAAATGACCTTCATCTCAGCTTGCATCTAATTTAGTGATCAGTGCCTTATCCATTGCAACATAGAGTCACTACCAACAGGATGACCTAACTTGATTGCCTTACAATTATGTTTATTAACTAAAATCCCCAAAATCCATTCTTAATAGCATCCCCTCCATACAACCAGAAACCCTATCAAAGAATTTAAGAATTTACTTAACTCATTGAATTAAAAGTAATAGTAGATCTAACACACAACTCATCCAAGCTGTCTTAAATTAAATGAACCTTATTCATTCAATTACAAAGCTAATAGCATATGAAGAATTAGGAGATAGAATCAGAGAACACACATAATTCATTGTAAATCCCCTTTTGTATTTATCCTTGGAAAGACTAAATACATTAACTGGTAATACTAAATGAAACTCAAGATATATTACTTGATCTATCATCAATCTTCATTATCTTAGAGAAACAATACATGAAATGAAATGAAACTTGCACAAGAATGAATGTGTGGCATCCATAGCTAGAGCTTTGCTCAATTAGACATGAAGTAGAACCAACAACAACCTAGTCCCATAGTAAAAACTGGAACCCTACTGGTTTCATAGAGAAAACTGCCAACAACAATAATGAATGAGAAAGAGAAAGATATAGACAAGGAATGAATTCCTAGATTTGCTCTGTAATCGCCATGTGTCCACTTGGAAAAATTCCCCAAGAAGTTAAAAACATCTCTCTAATCTCTCCCAACAACTAGAAAATCAATTCCTCATTCATTTTTCCTCCCAAGTTGAAAATATCTTTAGCACTTGATGGAAAACATAACTGATTTGGCAAGAAACAACAATTACCAAATTTTCCACTAAATATACACAAATTGCTAATTAGAAGCCAAATACTTCAACTAGGATCAAAATATCACATACTGGAGCAACCAAAAATTCCAAGTGTCACCACAACTAAATTCTATAATTGCACTAATGAAATCATTGCCTGCAATTGAGCATCCCACTGAAAATACAAAACCCTCTATAATAGCTATCCCTTATTACTTGTGTAAAAACTAGCTCCAAAAATAGATAGCTCATCTCTTGTCAATTCGAACGGTATATTGGAGTCCATATTTTGGGCAAAAATTGCCCCCCTAATAGTTGTTCAAAGTTCTAGGCTCCAACTAGAGTTTTGCACAGTAAAATGCAAAAACCACTATAGTATAAACTATAGGTTTTTGAAATTATAACTTTGATTTTTTTGATATGAATTTCACTTTCATTTTTTGAATAAAATATTAAAACAATTAATATTTTATTGACCTTTTATCAATCTAGGCGCTAGATGTATGGCACATGTCGAACGATAATTGGCCCCCTTAACCACTGGTGGGACCCACAAATCCCATTGTGTTTCTAATTTTCTAGGAGGTCACCATGTCACCACCCAAAAATTCTCAGAACCTCCGGTGGTGACATAATGACCACCGAAATCTGACATCAAAATTTGGTGAGTCAAAAGCTATTGACCTCACCATCTAGCCGACTAGGCAGGCTCCACCATGTGAGCCTAGTGGCTTACAAAATCTATGTGTCTCTTAAGACACCTACAAAGTATGTGTTGCTTTATTTAAACACATTGAGCATCTGACATACAATGAATGTGGGAAGATTGTGTTCTTCATTATCTTTCTCTACTCTTATATCTCATGAGTTGGCTACCTCATGATTGTCTTGAAAAGGAGTTGATGGCATTATCTTCTCAAGTATGTGAATTGTAGTATCCTTTTTACCATTAATTGAGGTCACACTGTCAAATATTTCATGCACCCTCGCAAATTCTTTCACTGGAAGAATGTATTTTTCTTCTTCTCTCAATGTTTCCACATTGAGATGCGATGAAGTAGTATCTAGGTCAAAGAAAAGAAACTCAGGCCTAAAATCCTTTGGAAAATGATCCTTTGCACTCCAAAAATTATCAATGTCATCACAATTTAGCATTAAAATATTGGATCCAATGAATGCGGTAACCCAACTTTGATTATATGCTCATCCTTGAGGATCTTGCGTTGACTCCCTTCAAATGCATTTGGTGGTTGAATTTGGCAATAAAATCATTGACCCTCTTGTTAAATGCCACCAATTCACTTTTATTGCTGCTCCCTTAGCCTTATTCGATGTGTATCTTCTTCCCATAGCTTCAAAATACTAACACATGGCCTTTTCTATCTTTTCTATATGCTTGTAAAAAAAAGAAAAGTATGGCCCCCCTTTTTTTGAAGAAAGACACCCAATTCTTTCCAATGGTGGCCTCCACTTTCAAACACAAATCTCTCCCAAAAAGTTCACATTTGGCACCAATTTGTACTTGGAAAAAAAATGACTTCACTTTTACTTCTGCTACTACCCTGCACTAGATGTCCAACTATCTCATTTGACATTGCTCAATGGCTTCCTTCTTGCAAATTTGGGTGCCAAGGATTCAAATCATTTGACAAGTGATGGGAATCTCTAGCTAAATGACCACTTTTTGCTGATAAGTTCCACCTCCATGAACATTGGGGATAATTCCTTAAGAGATCAATTTTCATCAATATGCAGTGCATTGATTATTCCACTTCATCAATATGCAATTTGTAATGATTTTGTGAAACTATCATTTGATCTAAGGATAACTATGGTAGCACTTACATTCGTATGATATGGAGTAGTTGAATAATTTATTTCTAGCTGGCATATGGATTCCTATGCATTTGAAACTTCTCAGAACCCTTGATATTTTACAAATATATGTTGGTATAGTTATACTAAAAACCTCACAGGTGCCCTACAAATCCTTCATGTTCCACTTCCATTGCACATAGGAGGTCTTCAGTCCTTTAGTGAAGCTTATAATGCCTAGCCCATATCTAATGGAGGATTTGGTAACCCTTAAGCTCCCATTTATATCCTATGCCCTTTTAAAACCTTTTGAGAATATTCATTCCTCACACATTTGCATTAATATGATGAAATCAGTCAGGCCCCAAACTGGGTTCGGCTAATTTTTTTTTTGTTTTCAAAAAATTGAAATGCCTAACTAATCCATAGAACTTTTGATACTGACTAGAATTAATTTCAAGCACTAATTGATAATTTAAAACTCATTTCACATCCTATCCATGAATTGCCAATTTTGCATCAGGAGGTCCTTTGACTGGCTTTAAAAACTAACAAAAACAACTGATCAAGCTCTGAAATCAACAATACTAATTCTCTATTATGCATTCTTACACTGTGCCAAATCTCATCTCATGAAAAATTCTCAGTCAAAAGATATTGACTATCAAAGCTGCCCTCTTAGAACTATCTACAAGAAAAGATGTAAGAAAACCACAAAACACGTTCTATTTCGGCTTCAAAAATTGGGTAAATGGATACTTTTGGCCATGAAATTTGGGGCATTGGTTCACTATCATGAGGAAAAAATAACTATTGGATTTGGACTCATGAAGAATAATAGGATGCATTTGGCAAATGGTCAAAGTGGGCTTCTTAGAATTTGTAGACTAAAAACACTAGAAGTAAGGTGGTTTTTACAAATGGAATGAACCTGGGAAAGTGTGCAAACGAATTCATCAAGACTTGCAAACTGAAACACTTAAAGAATTTTTAGACTAGAATGCAATGGTATGCTCCATTTTATCTCACCTATCATGGATTTAGAGATATGACATCATGAATAGGGGTACTGACAAATCTACCTTTCTTGAACCAATAAAATGTTGCAAATTGCATTTGGAATCACATTCAAAAACTGATCAAACATATTCATCATAAGGTCAAAATTGAAACATAGCAATTTTATAACCTCTAAAATGTAGTGCAAAAGGAATTTTATCATTTTGGTAACTCGGTCAAAGTTATAACAAGTCAAACAGGGCCTTCTAGAATTTAGAGCAATTTGCATCAGCATAACAACAATAAACAACCAACTTTGAGGGATTCAAAACCTAGTCAAAACATATCAAAATGACTCAAAGTCTAAAACATAGGTTCTATGATATGGATACTAAATACTCCTAAAGTGGTGATTCATAAAACATAACTGGGTGTGAGATATTCAATTGCAATCAAGGCCTCCTGTCGCTGTTTCACACTTAGGAAAAAATGCATATTTGGGCATTGCTCAAAATGGAACTTCACAAAATGACTTAGAATGGAAATTTATCTTTGGGGAATGAGTGGATATACTAAATGCAAGGTGTTAGAAACATTGAACACCTCTTAAGCCTCAAACACATAGTCAGGTACACACGCATCAAAAGGTGCTTATAGGGCTTTATTCTTTTTAATGGTACTCAAAATCAAGGCTTGAATTTTGAGTCCCAATAGTTTCTTTGTCTAGGGATGCATGTCCCTTGTAGGAATGGAAAGGATTCATATATCTAGAAGAAGCAAACCACACACCTGATAGCAAAAACTTCTCTCGAACAACTTTATTGAAAGCAAGAAACAACTACTCCTAAAGTGTACAAATGATGGCCATGGGGCACCAAACTTCAACAAAATCTTTTACCTCTATCATATATCTGATTTTCATATAAACTATCATGAGGTAAGCTAGAAAAATTATCTCTATCAGTTTCACCCATCGGATTGGCATTATGAATCAACTCACTTGGCAAAACTAAATCTACGCCTTCACTTTCATAATGCATATAAAAACTAGATTCACTCTCTACAACTTGCTCATTATGAAAGTACTGATCAACATGCTGAAAAATATCAGACTCAAATTGAAAATATTTTTCAATGAATGAATCATCCATGCTATCACTCTTGAATATGAAGGCTTCATACTCAACTTGGGGAAAAAGGTCACACATACCTTGAAATTGTTTATCCTTATTTATAACCAGATGGTATTCGAACAAGGAATCAGATTTAGACACACAAATGTCATCAATGTTAGAATTTGAAACTAACCCCGAATCCTCAAATGGTCCTTTGAAATCAACAAATAGATTAGCCATCATATTAGAGTATTCATTATATAACTTGTTGCAAGGTGCATGCTGATCTTTAGTAACAACTTTTTCAAACACCTTGTTATCAACATCATAAGATGCAACCTTATGATCATAATCATTGTCATATCTTGAAAAAGAACAATCTGACCTCTTACAATAGTAAGACAATGTATTATCATTAAACTCATCCTCAACTAAATCTAAACATTCCATGTGCCCTTCAAAAAGTGGGTTGATAATTCCATGCAAAGCTTCTTTGTAAACATTATGACAAGTAATGTGCATATCAGCATCCAATTCTTCACCATACAACAGATTAGTGAAAACTTTGAAATCATTCCTAACACCACTATCATGAACACTTTCAACATATGAAAAAGAGAAATCAAAATCATCACACAAAGACACACCATCCACTCCATCAATGAAGCATGTAGAATATAAATCAATGTTACTTGCATTGTCTTCATTAAGGTGATTCAAATGTCTTGCAAACCAATCATCTTTCATTTTATAAATAGGTGTTGACATATTAGCTTAGGATCATTTGCATATTGCTGATTACTATTGCATGCATCCTCACAACATTCATCTACATAACTAATCAATCCATACTTATAAACAATCTCTTTATCCTCATATTGTGTAGACAACTCTTCTTCACAACTTTCAACCTCAAGTTGATTTGTATAGTTCTAAAATGGAACTTCACTTTTAGATTTAGAAAAAAAACTCATACCTTTACTTGCATAAGAGTACTTACTTCCATCATTGTTGTCATCTTCCCAATTTGCATTAGACTTGTATGAAGATGAACATATGTTATCACTATCCTCTTCTTGACTCGAGTAATAAATATCATCATTGTCTTCAAATGGTTCTCCTCCATAATATGTTGGATCAAAAAATTTACCTTCATCACTTGAAAGATCACTTCCAACTTCTTCGTCCTCATACTAAGATGAACACCCTTCAACTTCAAAGTTGGAAACATTCTCAATACAATGTGATCCATCAATAGGAGAAGGAATGACTAAATTTATATCTTGTATATTTAATTGGTCAAGTGAAAAAACTCTATCATATGCTACTGTAATACTACAAACATATGAATTTGATTCAGCGAGAACAAAATTATCTCTCCTTTGAAAACAAGAGACTTCATCTTCAACTTTATATGTTTGTGATTTTGAAATTTCAACATGATTTTTTACAATAGTAGTATTACATACTTGCTGATTTGAATTTGAAAACTCTACATGACATTGACTTCTCCTTTGAACCTCATCTTTTCGGCAAACACTTCTAGAAAAGTGACTCCTAGTACATTCATACTTTATGTTATTTTCAATCTCCATTACTTTCACGAATGCCTAATGCAAAGTCTTAGGTTCATTATCTCTTAATAGATAACTCATCTTTTTATCAAATGCGTCAAGATAAACCACTAAACACATTTGATCATCTGGCTAACCATTTTTAGGAATCTCATTTACAAATTTTGCAAATTTGATATTAAATTCAGGAACTAATTCATCATTCTTGATTTCGATCTTCAAGAACTTCTCAAAAGAATCTGAGATGCTTACTCTTTCCCTAAACTGCTTCATAAAGGCTAAATGTAATTCATCCCAAGATGAAATAGAACATGCTGACAGAAAGGAAAACCAATCCCTAACATCACCTTCCAAAGTTTGAACAAACAACTTCATATGCATGTCTTCATGAGCAATTTCAAAATCACCAATCAAATCAATGAATATTTGAACATGATGACTAGCTGAATTTTCATGTTTCCCATTAAACTTAGGCAAATACTTTCTAGGATTATACGACATAGGGTTTGCAAAACCATGAATGCCATCAAATATTAATGGAATGTATCTTTTGGCAAAAATAGATGTACAATCTTTATTCATGAACTGCATACTAGGTGAAAATAAATTTTCCATTTCTTACAAACTTAAAACTCATTCACCAAAATTACTTTCAAAATTTGTAACTTGTAGCAGATTTGAAATTTTTTCTACTAATTCAAACTTTGAATACACTTCAAAATATAAAAAAACTTACTAAATCTATCTTTCACAAAGTATGTTGAGATATATCAAACCACTCTCCTATTTAGTGCTGGAAATACCACTTGACGAAGAATCTTTTGTAGAACTTACTTTCATGGAAAGGAAATCTCATGAAAGTGGAAAAATACCTTGAGTCATGATGCCTACAAACTTAATCTACTGATTGGCATAGGTGTAAACTTTAATTCTTCAAACCATTGATTGAATCCTTATAGAGCCACCATCTCCTTAAGGAGAACAAAATGAAATCACTGCTGTGATTCATTTTTAACATTTAAATTTCTTATGACAATAGATAACATGCAACACTTCAAAACTTTATCAGTCAAGAACTTACATATTTTCTCTTCTTGCCCAAATCTTATCATAACTTTAAGATCTACAAAATTTAGTTGAAAGTTTTTGAAAACATTTATATAGAACTAATATACACTGGTACATAGATCTTTTAGAGAGTCACCACTCACAATCATGAGAAAGATTTACAACATGATTTATAACATGACAAATCTGAACTGAACTTTCAACTTATGGGACTTGCAAATCATCAAACACTTCAAAAAGAGACAACACCTTTGAACAATTTTGACTCTGAATTTATAGTAGTACTTTGAAAGCAAAATTTGGTTGAACTGATTGAAAATAAAACATCATAGCAATACAATTTGTATTCAACCTTGAAAGATACTACTGTCTTGAAAAAACCATCACTGGAGTGCATGATATTTGAGTAAGAAAACTGGAAAACATATTAGATAACTTACTACTACAACTTTTTTCATGCACTTCTCCTATTGTATTGAATCTCCTTTTTTCAAATTTTCAAGGTTTTTCTACCATTCAGATTCAATAAATTCCCCAACAGAGTTGCCATTTTGTTGGCTCCTGATTTAATAGATTTAAAAATAACCAAGAAACCAGACCAATACATCTAAGGCTAGCAAATTCCTATGATGGATGCACTCAACTGCAATCTTGGGCCAACTATAAGGCATAACTCCTTCACTTTAGGCTCCACAAAACCTAGGAGAGTTAACCTTGAGGTTCTAATAAATGGTACTAGTGAAAATAAACATAAAATCTAAACCTATTAACAACAGATGAAATCCTTTTATCTTTGGATACTTATGCAATAACATAGGAATGAAATAGCTACAAATCATAACCTATGAACCCATAAGCTAACTGAAGGTTAATTCCTTTTAGCCCATTACAAAAAATGGAAAATTTAACTAATTTGATTGAAGTGATTTGTGCAAATGACCTTCATCTCAGCATGCATCTCTTTTAGTGATCAATGCCTTATCCATTGCAACATAGAGTCACTACCAACAACATGACCTAACTTGATTGCCTTATAATTAAGTTTATCAACTAAAATCCCCAAACTCCATTCTTACTAGCATCCCCTCCACCCATAAACCCTATCAAATCATTGAAGCATTTGTTGAACTCCTTGAATTAAAAGAAACAACATATTTGATACACAACTCATCCAAGCTATCTTAAATTAAATGAACCTTATTCATTCAATTACAAAGTTAATAACATATGAAGAATTAGGAGACAAAATAAGAGAACACAGATAATTCATTGTAAATCCCCTTTTGTATCTATCCTTGGAAAGACTAAATACATTAACTTGTAACACTAAATGAAATTCAAGATATATTACTTGATCTATCATCAATATTTATTATCTTAGAGAAACAATACATGAAATGAAATGAAACTTGCGCAAGAATGAATGTGTGGCCTTCACAGCCAAAACTTTGCTCAATTAGACAAGAAGTAGAACAACCAACAACCTAGTCTCATAGTAAAAAATTGGAACCCTACTGGTTTCACAGAGAAAACTGCCAACAACAATAATGGATGAGAAAGAGAAAGATATAGACAACGAATGAATTCCTGGATCTACTCTACAACCGACATGTGTCCACTTGGAAAAATTCCCCAAGAAGTTAAAAAAATCTCTCTAATCTCTCCCAACAACTAGCAAATCAAATCCTCATTCATTTACATCCCAAGTTGAAAATATCTTCAGCACTTGATGGAAAACATAACTGATTTGGTAGGAAATAAAAATTACCAAATTTTCCACCAAATATACATCAAATTACTAATTAGAAGCCAAATACTCTGACTAGGATCAAAATATCACATACTAGAGCAACCAAACATGCCAAGTGTCACCACAACTAAATTATATAACTACACTAATGAAATCATTGCTTGCAACTAAGCATCCCACTGAAAATACAAAACCTTTGTAACAACTATCCCTTAATACTTGTGTAAATTCTAGCTTCAAAAATGGATAGCTTGTATCTTTCTAATTCCAACGATATATTGGAGTCCATATTTTAGGAAAAAATTGCCCCCTAACACCAGTTGCACATTAAAATGCAAAAAATTGAAAAATTTAAAAGCCACTATAGTATAAACTATAGGTTCTTGAAATTATAACTTTGATTTTTTTGATATGAATGTCACTTTCATTTTTTGAATAAAATATTAAAATAATTAATATTTTATTGACCTTTTATCCACCCTAGCACCAAATGTGTGAAACGTGTTGAAGGATAATTGACCCCCTTGACCATTGGTGGGTCCCACAAATCCCACCATGTTTCTAATTTTGTGGGAGGTTGCCATGTCACCACTAGAAAAATTCTCACAATCTTCGGTGGTGACATAACAACCATCAAAATCCAACATCAAAATTTGGCGAGTCAAAAGCTATTGACCTCACCATCCAATTGACTTGGCGGGCTCCACCACATGAGCCTAGTGGCTTAAAAAATCTGTGTGTCTCTTAAGACACCTACAAGGTGTGTGTTTCTTTATTTAAACACATTGAGCATCCAACATACAATGAATGTGGGATAATTGTGTTATTCATTATCTTCCTCTGCTCTTATATCTCATGAGTCATCTACCTCATGATTTTCTTGGAAAGGAGTTGATGATGTTATCTTCTCAAGTATGTGAATTGCAGTATCCTCATTACCATTATTTTAGGTCAAATTTCTGAAGATTTCTTGCATCCTCACAAATTCTTTCATTGGAAGAATGCATTTTTCTTCTTCTCTCAATGTTGCCATAGTGAGATGTGATGAAGTAGTATCTAGGTCAGAGAAAATAAACTCAGGCCTAGAATCCTTTGGAAAATGATCCTTTGTACTCCATAAAGTATCAATGTCATCACAATTTAGCATCAGAATATTGGATCCAATGAATGTGGTGACCCAACTTCAATTATAAGCTCATCTTTGAGGATCCTATGTTGATTGCCTTCAAATGCATCTGGTGGTTGAATTTGGCAATGAAATTATCGACCCTCTTGTGAAATGCCACCAAATCTCTTTTATTGCTGCTCCATTAACCTTATTCCATGGTTATCTTCTTCCCATAGCTATAAAATACTAACACGTGGCCTTTTCTATCTTTGTTGTATGCTTGTAAAAAAAAGTAGAGTATGGTCCCCCTTTTTTTGAAGAAAGACACCCCATTCTTTCCAATAACGACGTCCACTTTTTTAAAAAAATGCCTTCCCTTTTACTTCTAATGTTGGCCTGCCCTTGATGTCCAGCTATCTCATTTGGCATTGCTCAACGGCTTCCTTCTTGCAAATTTGGGCACCAAAGATTCAAATCATTTGACAAGTGATGGGAATCTCCAGCTAAATGACCACTTTTTGTTGATAAGTTCCACCTCCATGAATATTGGGGATAATTCCTTAAGAGATTGATTCTCATCAATATGCAATGCTTTGATTCTCCTACTTCATTGATATGCAATTTGTTATGATGTTTGGAAACTATCATTTGATCTAAGGATAACTATGGCAACACTTACATTTGTATGATATGGAGTAGTTGAATAATTTATTTCTAGTTGGCATATGGTTTCTTATGCATTTGAGACTTCTTAGAATGCTTGAGATTTTATGAGTATATGTTGGTATAGTTATATTAAAAACCTCACAAGTGCCCTACAAATCCTTCATGTTCCACTTCCATTGCACATAGGAGGTCTTCAGTCCTTCAGTGAAGCTTCTAATGCTTAGCCTATATCCAATAGAGGATTTGGTAATCCTTAAGCTCCCATTTATATCCTATTTCCTTTTAAAACCTTTTGAGAATCTTCATTCCACACACATTTGCATTAATATGATGAAATCAGTCGGGCCCCAAAGTGGGTCCGGCTAATTTTATTATTATTTTCAAATAACTAAAATTTCAAACTAATCCATAGAACTTTTGATACTAACTAGAATTAATTTTGAGCACTAATTGATCATTTAAAACTCATTTCACATCTTATCTATGAACTATCAATTTTGTGTTAGGAGGTCCTTTGACCGGATTTAAACATTGACAAAAACAACTAACTAGGCTCTGAAATCAACAATACCAATTCTTTGTTCTGCATTCTTGCACCGTGTCGAATCTCGTCTCATGAAAATTTTTTAGTCGAAAGATATTGAATGTTAAAGCTGCCCTCTTAGAACTGCCTGGAAGAAAACATGTCAGAAAACCACAAAACACATTCTATTTTGGCTTTGAAATTTGGGTAATCGGATGCTTGGGGGCATGAAAATTGGGGCATTGGTTCACTGTCATGAGGACAACATAAATCTTGGATTTGGGCTCATGACATATAACAGGATGCATTTGGAAAATGGTCAAAGTGGGATACTCAAAATTTGTAGACTGGAAACACTAGCAGAAAGGTGGTTTTTACAAATGGAATGGACTTGGGAAAGTGTGTAAATGGATTTATCAAGACTTGCAAACTGGCACACTTAAATAATTTTTTGAGTAGAACACAATGGTACAATCCATTCAATCTCACCTATCAAAAATTTAGAGATATGACATCATGAATAGGGGTATCGACAAATCCTCCTTTCTTGACACCAGTAAAAAGTTACAAATTGCATTTGGAGTCGCATTTAAAAACTAATCAAATGGATTCATGATAAGCTCAAAATTGAAACACAACAAGTTTCTAACCTATAAAATGAAATTCAATAGGAATTTTCTCATTTTGTTCAACTAGGTCAAAGTTATATCAAGTCAAACAGGGCCTTCTAGAATTCAGAACAATTAAAATCAACATGACAACAATAAACAATCAACTTTGAGGAATTTGAGACCTAGTCAAAATATATCAAAATGACTTGAAATCTAAAACATAGGTTCTTTTATATGGATACTAAACACTCCCAAAGTGGTGAATCATTAAATATAACTAGGTGTAAGATATTCAATTGCAAACAAGGCCTCATGTCGTTATTTGACACTTAGGCAAAAATGCAAATTTGGGCATTGCTCAAAATAGAACTTCACAAAATGACTCAAAATGGAAATTTGTCTTTAGGGGATGAGTGGATATACTGAAAACAAGGTTTTAGAAACATTGAACACCTCTTAGGCCTCAAATGGACAGCTGGTTACACACGCATCAAAAAGCGCTTATAGGGCTTGATTTTTTCAATGGTACTCAAAATCAAGGCATCAATTTTGAGTCCCAACACACCTGAGAAAATCATTGGAGATGAGTTAGAAGGAAAAATGAAAATAAAAAAATTAAAAGGTAGATGTTTTCTTAATGAGTTTGAACCTAGAACTGTCAAAGATGCATTAGAAAATGAAAGTGGATTGAGGCAATGAATGAAGAGATTGATCAGATTGAAAGGAATAAAACTTGGACTCTTGTTCCTAGACCCAAGGACAAGAATGTAAATGGAAAAAAATAGGTATTCAAGAATAAGTTGAATGAGAATGGAGACGTTTCAAGAAACAAGGCATGGTTAGTTTGCAAGGTTTCTGCTCAAGAAGAAGGTATTGATTATGGAGAGACTTTTGCTATTGTTGCTAGACTAGAAGGTGTTATAGTAGTCCTTGGATATGTAACACACAAAGGATTCAAAGTATATTAGATGGATGTGAAATCAACATTCTTGAATGGAATCTTATAAGAAGATTTCTAAATTGAGCAACCAGAAGGTTTCATTGATCCTAGCAAAAGGGACATGGTTTGTAGACTACACAAAGCTTTGTATGGTCTCAAGAAAACCCCCACAACCTGGTATGAAAGGTTACATAATTATCTCATAAAGATTGGTTTTCAAAAAACTAATGATAACATCAACTTATACATCAAAGAAGGACCAGATAAGAAGATTGTGTTGGAAAAAATCTTTGTAGATGATATATTATTTACTACAAATGATGACTTGTGCATTTCTTTTTCTATGAAAATGACTAAGGAATTTAAAATGTCAATTTTTGGAGAGATTAAATTTTTTGTTGGCTTACAAATTTAATAGATGAAGGATGATATCTACATTACTCAATCAAAATACATCAAAGAAATATTGAAGAAATTTGGAATGGAGGATTCTAGACCAGTTTGAACACCTATGTCTACTGGACATAAGCTTTCCAAAAATGATGATTCCAAGGAGGTAGACTAGACTACACATAGATCAATAATTCAAAAACTTCAGTATGTGGTACACATAAGACCTTATATAGAATTAGCAATTGGTATGGTGGCTATATTCTCTACTAATCCCAAAGAAAATCATATGATGGCAATCAAAAGAATCATGAGGTATCTAAAAAGCACTAAAGATTATGGTTTGTGGTATAAAAAATGAGGCAACTGAATTGAGAGAATTCACTAATGCTGATTGGGCAGGAAGTGCTGATGATAGGAAGAGCACTAGTGGTGGAGCACTTTTTCTTGGAAAGAGGTTGGTATCTTGGACACGCAAGAAGTAGTACCGTATCTCTTAGTCTACACTAGAAGTAGAATATGTTGCAATAGTAGTCAATTGTTCCAACATTGTGTGGTTGAAACAACTATTGTCAGGTATGAAGGAGGAGATCTAGGACCCAGTTGTTATCTTCTGTGATAACACTAGTGCAATCAACATATCCAAGAATCTAGTGATGCATACCAAGACCAAGCACATTGCAATAAAATATCATTTCTTGATAGAATTGGTGCAAGACAAGGAAGTGAGATTGGAATTCGTGAATACAAAAGAATAGATTACCAATATATTCACCAAACCATTACCTAAGGATGCATTATTATATCTAAGAGGTAAGCTAGGGGCCATTCCCCTATCTAAAGCTCACTAATTAGATTTTAGTGATGCATCAACCAAGCATGTTGAAGATTAGACAATTTGATGCAGTATTGTTAGAGTAGATTATATATGAATTTGTACATTAGGTACATGGAAACTGCATTGATTGCTATGTTTGGCATATGATGTTAAAGAGGGAGAGTTTCTTGTCATATATCAGATAATTTTTTTGTGAATGTTTGAGATGTCAAAGAGGGAGAATTTATCATATCAAAATTTTTGAGTTGATATCAAAGAGGAAGAGTTTGTTGTTAGAAGGAGATATTGTAGTTATTATAATTAGAGATTGATGACAGAGGAAGTTCACACTGATAGAGGGAGTTCTCATGGATGAGAATCAGAATGAAACCAAGGATATTATCTTTCTTCTTTTTTTCTCTAAAATTTCTATGTATCATGACATGTTGTGTTGCCATCAATGCCAAAGAGGGAGATTGTTGGATATGATCATTCAATTGTATATTGTCTTTGATGTCACACAAATGTCAAGTATATGCTGAGCTTACTTGGGAGTCAAAGGAAGTTTTGTTGTATGAAAAGCATTTCAATGTTAACCAAGTTCAGAGTCAGTGTCTACCAAGCTCACTCGGTCACCTAAGGAAAGTCTACATGGAATCAGTTTTAACTAAGCTCACTTGGTTACCAAAGAAAATTTGGCATGTAATGAGTGTTAATTGAGCTCACTCAGTTACCAAAGGAAGTCTAAAGGAAAGTTATTTATGAGTTAGTATTGATCGAGTTGGGTCAGCTAACAAAGGATTTTCCTATATTAGTATATTTGATCTAACAGTTTTATTGGTTAGTTCTAGTTGGCTCATGGGATGAATTTAATTTTTTTGAAATTTTATTCAAGCCAACTTGACAAAGTAAAACATATAAATATAAGGAAAAGTTGAGGATTGAATTGGAGAAGAAGCATGAGATTGAAAGGATAAATTAAGAAAGTGAATTGGAAGGATATTAGAGTATCCAAGTTGACCGAGCTATAAAGAACATTTTGATCAAGGAGGATCAAGTATTCAAGCTAGAATAGAGATCTAAAATTAGAAAATATAGTTGCATCAACAATCAAGTCATATCATTGTTACTCTCTAACAATTGTAGCAATAAATCAAATCTCCTAATAGAGTTAGCTTAACAATTATTTTCCAAATCTTCTAACAAGGTGGAATTTCTAGATTGAAGTATCTAAAGACCTCTAACAAGGCCACTCCTAATAGGGTGAACTAAATCCTTTAACAAGGTCACACCTAACAGTGTGTTTTCTAACCTTTAACAGGGTTGGTTCCTAAGACGGCTCACTTTAAAAGAGTAAAAAACAATAACTAGTTGTAATTGGTGGTTTTTCCCAAATTGGGTTTCCACTCTTGTGTTCATGTTATTTTCTTTATGATTTTACAAGTAAGTTAATTAAGGTTAATTAATCTAAACATCTTAAGAAGCAATTATTTTAGTTTTTTCTGAGTGACAAAAATTCTTAGTGTTAATTAAGTTACAATAACATTTTAGTTTCAATAGAGTATTGGTTTTGAATTGTATTGAAATCTTAAGGGATCTTAGATTTGTTTTTGAGGTAACTGATTCACCCCTCCCCTCTCAATTACTCCTCTTATATTTCCAACAGAAACATCTTGTAGGTGCTGCTCTATTTTTGTTATTTTCTCAACTGTCTATTTGAAAACTCTACTTTAGTTTAAAAATTAATTAATTTAATATTGAATACCCTAAATAAATTTACAAATTTTAATGGAATGAATGGTTTAATAGAAAACAAAATCTTGAATGCTAAAAATTAAAAAGAATGACTGTGATGAACATTTGATTTGGGTGTTATAGAACATTTTGGATCAAACACTTCAAATTAGTGCTTAAAAAAAATTCATGCAATCTTGAATGACTTAAGGAATTTTTTTCTTATTTCCATCCTTTTAAAATTTTTCACATGCATGATTTATTATATCAACTTGATTTATTATGTTGACCATCACTGTCAAGTTGGAATAAACTTTTCATGCTAATTACAAGTGTTTTCAAGTCATCGATAGGAAAAACACACTAAAAGATTAAAAAATAGAATGAACCAAGTGCCTTATGTGTATTAATATTGTGCCTTTTAGAACACCTTTGAGTTCTCTCTTTCTTGCAAAATAGAACCATTTAAATACATGACACATGTATTAAAAACAATTATGAAGATGATCTGCAACAACCTAGGAGTGCTTCTAGTGAGTTCTATTGGAAATATAAGAGGAGTAATTGAGAGGGGAGGAGTGAATTGGTTACCACAAAAATAAATCCCATATCCCTTAGATGTCAATCAAAACATAAAATCTGATTAAACTATATTCTACTGTTACTCAGTAAACACATAGGTACTTTTTTAACACTAGCAAATACTGCAACTTGGCAAGCACTAGAAATAAATTGTAACTTAGAAATAATTAAATATATTGATCTCAATGTGATTAATCTTAAACTTAACTTAGTTGCATACACATAAAAGAAATAACATGAAAACAAAAGACACCAAGATTTAACGTGGAAACCCAATTTGGGAAAAATTGCTAATTGAAACTAGTTACTATTTTCACTCTTCTAAAGTGAGCCTTGCTAGGAGCCAACCCTATTAAAGGTTACAATACACACTGTTATGTGTGACCCTATTAGAGGATTTAATCACCTTGTTAGGAGTGACCTTGTTAGAGGTTTTTAAGACACTTCAAATAGAAATGCCACCTTGTTAAAGGATTTACAAATAGCTATTAAGCCAACTCTGTTAAAAGATTTAGATCACCACTACAATGGTTAGAAAGTAACAATGAGATGACTTGATTTCTGATGCAACTAAATTGTTGATTACAGATCTCAATTCTAGTTTTAATACTCAATCCTTCCCGATTGAATGTATCTTTGTAGCTCCACAATGATATCTTTCTTATCCTTCAAATTCACTTCATCTTGGCATCTTCAAATCTTCTATTGCTTGCACGCATTCAATCCTCAACTTGAGCTTATATTTATATCTTACACATTGTCAAGTCAGCTTGATTACAACTTAGAATACTTAATATTCATCTTCTTAGTCGGCTAGAACCAACAAACAAATCAATTGAACTCAATATGCCAAAACAAGAAAATCCTTTATTAACCAATTTTTTTTCCCTTTATTAACCATGTGAGCTTAGCTAACACTAGCTCTCATGCCAACTTTCTTTTTCTCTTGAGTGAACTTGGTAGACATTGCCTTCTGTGAATTCTACTTAGTAAATGAGTGAGCTCGGTTAACACTTGTTATCTTCCAACTTCCCTTTGTCTCTCAAGTGAACTTGGTAGACGTTGAATTTTGAACTTGGCATATACAAGAATGCTTGGCAGACATAAGAAACTATCTTCATTGCCTGAGTGAGCTTGGTAGACATTGAATGGAAATGATATGACATTTTGTGTAACATCAAAGATAATATACAATTGATCAATTGTTTTAAACAATCTCCCTCTTTGGTATTGATGGCAACAAAACATGTCATAATATAGTGAAATTTTAGAGCAAGAATAAAGTAAGGAACATATTCATAGTTTCATTCTAATTCTCATCCATGAGAACTCCCTCTATTAGCGTGAACTCCCTCTATCTTCATTTTTTCTCCCTCTATCAGCAAAACTTTGTCTTTAACATCTTCTTCTGATAGAAAACTCTCCCTTTATGATATTAGACCAAGTTCATCTCCTTTCTTAGAAAAAATTACTATGAAAAGCATACTCTTCCTCTTTATAAAATTTTATGTTATACGATAGCAAACTGTCCCTCTTTAACATTTCATGCTAAAGACAATATTCAGAGAATATCAATGTACCGTATGTACTGATTCATATGTAATATACACTTTTCAATATTGCATCAACTGATTGATCTTCAACATTCTTTGGTCGATGCATCACTAAACTTCATTTAGTGATCTTCATATAGGGGAATGACCCCTAACTTACCTCTTTGATATGAAAATGCATCCTTAGGTAATGGCTTAGTGAATATGTTTGCAATTTGTTCTTTAGTATTCACATATTCCAATCTTACCTCTTTATCTTGTACCAATTCTCTCAAAAAGTGATATTTTATAGAAATGTGCTTGGTTTTGGTATACATCACTGGATTCTTTGATATGTTGATTACATTGGTGTTATCACAGAAAATAACCATTGGATCCTTGATTTCTATTTTCACACCTACCAAAAGTTGCTTGAACCAAACAATATTGGAACAATTAACTACTTCTACTACATATTCTGCCTTTGCTATGGATTGAGAAATACAATTCTTCTTTTTGCATGTCCAAGACACTAGCCTTTTACCAAGAAAGAATGCCCCACCATTGGTGCTCTTTCTATCATCAATACTTCATGTCCAATCAACATTAGTGAATTCTTGTAACTCTAAGTTGCCTCCTTTCTTGTACCATAAGCTATAATCTTTAGTAGCCTTTAGATACCTCATGATTCTCTTTATTGCCATCATATGATTTTATTTAGGATTTTTTGAGAATATTGCCACCATACCAACTACAAAAGCAATGTTAGGCCTAGTATGTACAACATACTATAATTTTCCAATCAGTGATCTATATGTGGTCTAATCTACCTCTTTTGAATCATCATTTTTGGAAATCTTATGTACAATAGACATAGGTGTTCCAAATGGTCTTCAATCTTCCATTCCAAATTTATTTAGTATCCCCTTGATATATTTGGATTGAGTAATATAGATACCATCTTTCTTCTATTGAATCTACAATCCAACACTAAATTTTATTTCTCCAAACATGGACATCTCAAATTCTGTACTCACCTCTTCTAAAAATTCTTTTCATAGGTCATCATTTTCTATAAACAATGTGTCATCTACAAATATTTTTTCCAATAAAATCTTATTTTCTGGTCCTTCTTTGATATATAGGCCGTTGTTATCATTTGCTCTTTGAAAGCCAATCTTTATCAAGTAGTTATGAAATCTTTCATACCATAGTCTGGGAGATTTCTTAAGACCATATAGTTCTTTTTGCAATTTACAGATCATATCCTTTTTTCTAGGATCCATAAGACCTTCTGGTTGTGCTATTTAAACTTCTTTAAGAATTTCATTCAAGAATGTAGATTTTAAATCCATTTGATAAACTTTGAAAACTTTATGTACTTCATATGCTAGCAAAGTCCCAACATCTCCTAATCTTGCAATAGGAGCAAAAGTTTCACCATAATCAATACCTTCTTCTTGAAAATAACCTTTACAAACTAACCTTGCTTTGTTTTTGGAAACTTCTCCATCTTCATTCAACTTATTTATGAAAACCCTCTTTATGCCAATTACATTTTATCCTTGGGTCTAGGAACATGAGTCCAAGTCTTATTCCTCTCTATCTTCTATATTTCTTCATTCATAGCTTCAATCCAACTTTCATTATCAAAAGAATATTTTACTAATCTAGGTTCAAATTCAACAAAAAAACATGTACCTTTCAATTTTTTTCTTGTCATTGTTCCGTTTGACTAGTCTCCAATGATTTGATTAGGTGCATGGTGCCTTCTGACATATCTTGCTAACACAGGTACTTTGGATTTAGAATTTGTTCCACTAACCTTGCCATGATCTTTTGTATCAAGATCAGGTCCCACTATCTATAACTTGGGTCCATTAGAATAAATTTTCTTTGGCAATAGCTCAGTAGCTTCTAATGATGACTCAGGTCCTTCAAATTGTGACTTGGGTTACATTGGTTGCAACTCGGTAGCTTTTGGAGATTTTAGGAACTTGGGAGGTGAAGTCTATTGACTTCCAATTTGATTTGGCAATGTATCAGGTTCATTTTAAACAAATATTTTCTAATCCTCAAGTTCTTTGCTACTTTATTCTTCACTCTTTTTTTCAAACTCATCAATTCTTACATGTGCACTTTCTATGATTTTATGTGTATTTAGATTCAAACACTTGTATGCTTTACTTCTACAGGAGTATCCTAGGAATATGCCTTCACCACCTTTGACATCAAATTTACCTTTCTTAGATTCCTTCAAGCTATAATGTTTTCTACCAAATAATACTTTCAAGTGACTTGGATTAGGTTTGTAGTCATACCATAGTTCATAAGGAGTTTGGTTTGATTGCAACATTCTTTTCTATCATCAAGGTTGTTGCATAATTCATGATAGATCTATTCCTTCTTTCAGTTATACCATTTTCTGTGGTGTACTAGGGGTTGATACTTGTCTCTTAATTTCTATTTCAATGTAAAATTCATTGAACTCATTGGAGATGAATTTACCATCTTTGTCTAATCTCAAACACTATAGCTTCTTTCTAGTTTATTTCTCTACTCTTGTTAGATACCACTTAAATTTTTGAAATGCTTTAAACTTTTCTTTTAGATACATTACAATCATCATTCTAGATTAATCATCAATAAAAAGAATAAAATAATTTTCTCCACTATAACTCTCTATTCCACTAGGTCCACATAAGTCTATATGAAATAACTCTAGGACTTCTTCATAACGATAGTCCTTGCTTTTGAAACTTGTCTTTCCCATCTTACCAATTTGACAATTTTTGCATAGACCCATATCAGGTTTCCTCAAACTAGGAATACCTCTAACTCTTTTCTTCTTTCTTATCTTGACCAAATTGTCAAAGTTCACATGACACAACCTTTTATGCCATAACCAACATTGAGCAATAAAACATGGAATTTCACCAAGATCTAGATAGAATAGGTTACCTTTTTTTTGTTTGCCAGAACCAACCATATTTCTTTTTCTATCTAGCAGTTTGGCCTTCTCATTCATGAATTCTACCTTGAATCCAATGTTATTCAATTGTGCCACACTCAGTAGATTATGCTTGTTGATCTCAGATTAGTTTTGACAATTGAATGTTAACACACTTGAGATATTTACTAAGTTCATGCCAAGCTAGTAACACATGATGAGCATAATATGTATAGATGCCGAGTTGCAATGAGTACCAAGTCACTCATGTACTAAGCAGTTCAAGTGGCAAGTGGACAGTTGATGCTAAGAAAGTTCAAGTGCCAAGCAAGATATAATTATATTAAGTGCCAAGCATCAGTATTATCAAGTGTCAAGTAACACAAAATGGACCTAGTTGTTTGTGATGGCATAAACAGCTATGCAAACTATTTCTAAGCTAACTTATGCATACATCTCAAATTTTTGGAGATAGGATTGAATCTATTTGGATTCTCTATGTGATCAACATGCAACCAATCAAAAAAATGGAAGGAATTGAGTAAGAAAAATTAATGTATCTCGATCATAGATTCATACCTAACCCTAAGCCACCAAAGTCTTTTTAAAGGGAGACAAAGCCCCATAATTTAGAGTGAGTATGAGTGAATGTGTATGCGAGGAGGTGATGCTAGTGAAGATTTGAAGGAAATGAAAGGGGTGAATTAATTAGTATACATTCAAGGTGACTTAGAAGTGTGAAAGAATTGCATAATTAGTTTACAGAACAGAGGAGAAACTATACAAAATTGCTACAATAGATCAAGAGGATCAAGATGGACAGAATTGTAATTTGAAATCAACAAAAAAATTGTAAGTGTGTCAGATCAAACATTCTACTATTACTTTCTAACAACTATATCAGTAGGGTGAAATTCTTTGAACTAAGGTTGATTTAATAGTCACTATAAAATCTTTTAATAGGGTGACATTCCAAGTGAGTGTTATAAAGTCCTTTAGCCAGGCACACTTTTAACACAATGTTAAAATCCTTTAACATGTGGGTGTTAGAAATATAGAAGGAGTAACTGAGAGGGGGGGGGGTGTGAATCAGTTGTCACTAAAATAAATCCCAGATCCCTTAGATGTCAACAATAAAATATAAACTAAGAAAACTGATTACTGTTGTTACTTGGTAAACACACAAAAATGATGTAACTCAATAAATGTAGAGTGTGAATTACTTTAGTAGATCTAACATTAATAGTAATAACTTGCAAACATGATAGAAAGGAAATGAACACATGAGACACCAGATCTAACATGGAAACTCAATATGTTAGAAGCCACCAATTAACTAGTTACTAGTTTTTACTCTTTTGAAGTAAGCCATGTTAGGAGCCAACCCAGTTAAAGGTTACAAAACACACTATTAGGTGTGACCTTGTTAGAGAATTTAATTACCCTATTAAGAGTGGCCTTGTGAGAGATCTTAAAATAATTCAATGGAACTATCACCTTGTTAGAGGATTTACAACTAACTATTAAATCAACTTTGTTAAGAGGTTTTAGATCACTACTACAATGATTAGAGAGTAACAATGAAATGACCTGATTGTGATGCAACTAAATTGTTGAATTCAAATCTCTATTTTGCATAAAATTTGATCCTTCTTGATTGAATATTATTTTTTTCTTGATAAGGATATTTTCTTATCCTTCAAGTTTGTTCTCACTCTTTCCTTCTTAATTCAAGCAATACACTTGCACACACTTGAATACCACAACTTGACCTTATATTTATATCATCCATATTGTCAAGTAGGATCAATACAATTTAGAATGACCACTAATCATTACCATAGTTGGCTAGAACTAATACTTAAACTAATTAAGCTTCTCATGTCAAAACAAAAAAATTCTTTATTAGCCAACTTGCTTGGTAAACACTGGTTTTTAGATGTTTTCCTGTGTTAACCAACAGAAGCTCGATTAACACTATGAACTTGCAAAAATCCTTTGGTAATCGAGTTAAATTGGTTACCACTAACTCTATCCAACTTTCCTTTGTTAACCATGTGAACTTGGCTAACACTATTTTTTGCCATAATTTTCTTTGACGCTTGACTGAGCTCAGTAGATACTGTCTTCATACAGTAAACTTCAAGAATGCTTGGTAGAAAATAAAAACTATCTTGCTAACCAATTGAGTTCAATAAGCACTAACTAACAACCGATATGAAATTTGTGTGACATCAAAGACAACACACAATTAGACAATTGTATCCAACAATCTCCCTCTTTGGCATTGATGGCAACACAACATGTCATAGCACAATGGAATTTGAGAACAAAACTTTCTTTGATAGAAAGTTTCCCCCTCTTATATTTTTGACAAAAACTTCTTCTTTCATGTAGTAATCTCCCTTTGTGAAGGAATTACATAGCTTCTCCCTCTTGAAATGACAAAACAAATTTTAGAAAGATATGGCAGTAATCTTCTCCCTCTTTGGCAACACATGCCAAAGACAACACATACTAAATTAGTATCAATGTACCTTGAGTATTGATTCATATGCAATATTCTCTTGTCTATGCTACATCAATTGATTGATTTTCAACTTGGTTCATATTGATGCATCACTAAAACTTCATTTAGTGATCTTCAAATAGGGGAATGACCCCTAACTTACCTCTTAGATACATTAATGCATCCTTAGATAATGGCTTGGTGAATATATCTACAATCTATTCTTTTGTATGAACATATTCCAATCTGATTTCTTTGTCCTACACCAATTCTCTGACAAAATGATATTTTATAGAAATGTGCTTAGTTTTGGAGTGCATCACTAGGTTCTTTGATATGTTAATTGTGCCAGTGTTATCACAAAACTTGACAACTAGTTCTTTGATCTCAACCTTCATGCCTTCCAACAATTGTTTAAACCAAATAATGTTAGAAAAATTTACTACTCCTGCAACATATTTTGCTTCTACCATGGATTGGGATGTGCAATTTTTCTTCTTTCTTGTCCAAGATACCAACCTTTTACCAAGAAAGAATGCTCCACCACTTGTGCTTTTTTTGTCATCAAGATTTCCTGCCCAATCAGCATTAGTGAATACATTTAGGTTTAGGTTTCCTCCAAGTTTGTACCATAAACAACAGTCTTTAGTGTGTTTCAAATATCTCAAGATTATTTTGATTGCCATCATGTGATTTTCTCTAGGTTTTGCCAAGAATTTTCCACTATTCCAACTGCTAAGGCAATGTCAGGTCTTGTGTGAACTACATATTGTAACTTCTCAATCATTGATCTGTATAAGGTCTGATATACCTCTTTGGAGTCATCATCTTTTTAAAGTTTAGTCCAGTATGCATGGGGGTTCCAACTGGTTTTTGAATCTTCCATTCCAAACTTCTTGAATAACTCCTTGATATACTTAGATTGAGTAATGTAGATACCATTCTTGTTTTGCTATATTAGTAATCCAACAAAAAAATTTATCTCACCAAACATGGACATTTCAAACTCTTTGTTCATTTGTTCTAAAAATTCTTTGCATAGATCATCATTCCCTATAAATAGAGTATCATCCACAAATATCTTTGCCACTACAATCTTGTTATCTAGTCCTTCCTTGATATACAAACTACTATTATCATTAGTTCTCTAAAAACCAATATGTATAAGGTAGTTATGTAACCTTTCTTACCATGCTCTAGGAGCTTGTTTCAGACCATACAATATTTTGTGTAATTTTTAAACCATGTCCCTTTTATTTGGATCAACAAAACCTTCTGGTTGTTCAATGTAGAATTCTTCATGAAGAATACCATTGAGAAATGCAAGTTTAACATCCATTTGATATACTTTGAAGCCTTTGTGAATAGAATATGTAGGTAGGGTCCTAACACCTTCTAATCTTGCAACAGGAGAAAAAGTCTCACCATAATCAATTCCTTCTTCTTGAGAATAGCCTTTGCATATTAATCTAGCTTTGTTTCTTGATATTTTACCATCTTCATTCAACTTATTCCTAAATACCCATTTTGTTCCAATCTTATTTTTATCTTTAGGCCTAGGAACAAGAGTTCAAGTATTTTTCTTTTTTATCTGTTCTATTTCTTCATTCATTGCTTCAATCCAACTTTCATTTTCTATAGCATCCTTAAACTTCTAGGTCCAAAATCAACAATTAGACATGTACCTTTTAATTTGCTTCTTGTCATAGTACCTTCTGATTTATCTCCAATAATCTAATCAGGTGTATGATGCCTTCTGACATACTTGGACAATATAGGTTCTTTGCCTTTTGAATGAATTGCATTGTCTTCATTTTGAATCCCAACTTTTGGCTCAGGTCATTCAGACTCGATAGGCATTGGCTTGGTAGCTTTAGAATGTGACTCGGGTCCCTATGACTCAATTTGTACTTTTTGTAACTTAGTAGCTATGGAAGACTCAGGAGGTGAAGTCTCCTTATTGTTAGATGTGCTGGGCAATGTATCAAGTTTGAAGTAAAAAAAGTTTTTGTAATCTTCTAGTTCCCATTTTCTTTCTTCTTTAGTCTTTTCTACAAACTCATCAATTCTCATTTGCGCACTTTCTATGATTTTATGAGTAGAAAAATTCAAACATTTATATGACTTAATTCTACAAGAATATCCTAAGAATATACCTTCATCACCTTTCACATCAAACTTTCCTTTTCTAGGCTCTTTCAAGATACAAAATTTGCTGCCAAATACTTTCAAGTAACTTACATTAGGTTTGTAGCCATACCATAATTCATAGGGAGTTTTATGTGATTCCTTCTTCATCTGAACTCAATTCAAAGTATGGACTACAGTGTTGATGGCTTCGTTCTAGTATTTGATAGCAACATTCTTTTCAACCATTAGAGTCCTTGCATAATCCATGATGGATCTGTTTCTTCTTTTAGCTATTCCATTCTTCTCAGGAGTACCAGGGGCTGATATTTGCCTTTTGATTCCTCTTTCAATGTAAAAATTATTGAATTCATTGGAGATGAATTCATCACCTCTATCTGATCTTAAGCATTTCAAACTTTTCCCTATTTCCTTCTCTACTTTTGCCAAATACCATTTGAATTTCTCAAATGCTTTTGACTTTTCTCTAAGATACATAATATTCATCATTCTAGAGTAGTCATCAACAAAAAGAATAAAGAATTTTTCTTCACTATAACTTTCTATTCCAATGGGTCCACATAGATAAGTATGCACAATTTCTAAGACATCTTTAGATCGATAGTTTTTTCTCTTAAAACTAGTCTTTCCCATTTTGCCAATCTGACAATTTTTGCATAGACCAAAATTTGGTTTCTTTAAACTAGGAATACCTCTTACTTTTTTGAATTTTCTTTTCTTGACCATATTATCAAAGTTTACATGAAAAAGTCTTCTGTTCCATAACCAATTTTCTTTCATTTGAGAAATAAAACATGAGCAATCACCAAGATCAAGATAAAATAGGTTACCTCTTGTTTGTTTGCCTAATCCAATCAGATTCCCTTTGTCATCTAGTAGTCTTGCCTTTCCATGCATGAATTCTACCTTGAATCCAGGGTTGATTAGCTATGCCACACTTAGTAGGTTATTTTTTAGTTCTTTAATCTAGTAGTCATTGTCACATATAAGTTCATTGGTTAATGATATGAAACCTTTCCCCTTTATGCAACAAGGTTCATTGTTTCCAAACCTTACACTACCTCCATCATAGTGTTCAACGTGTTCACATTTTGTTCTATCTCTAGTCATATGATTTGAACATCCACTATCTATGATCCATGTATCATTTTTACTAGCATGAGAGATAAGTGTCATCTTATCTCCATCATCAGATTCATCTTTCACAGTAATGTATACTATCTCATATTCACTATTATTAGAATCTTTAGCCATAAAACATGTTTTCTTACCTTTTTCCTTGTAGCATTTTTGACTTTTGGATTCCTTCTTGTCTTTGTACTTGTGGCTCTTCTTCTCATCTTTCTTTCTTTGTTTGGGCACCTAGTAGCAATATGACCAATCTCTTCACATGAAAAATAGATTAAAGGAACTTTACCTTTGTACTTTCCTCTACCTCTAGAATACTTCTTTGCAAGTAAAGCTTCAACAACTTCAAGATCACTATCAAAACTTTCCTCTATTTTCTCTTCACTTTCTGACTGAATGTCCTCTATTCTCTTGCCTTTCTCTTTGAGTGAAAGTTTAGATTCAAATGTAGACTCAACATTTTTTGAAGCTAGAACATAATTGTCAAAGTTGTCTAGCTCAAAAGCTATCAATCTTCCTACCAAGGCTTCCAAACTTAACTTGTGATTTGGATCACACCTCTTTTCTTGAATAACAGATTCTCTAATTTCACAGGTAGGAAGTAATGTTCTAAGAACTTTACTTACAATAGTTTCTTCCTTTATTTCTCCTCTAGAAGCTCTAATTTCATTGACAATAGCTTTGATTCTTTCCACATATTTGGCAACATTTTTATCTTCTCTCATTCTCATCTAATCAAACTATCCTCTAAGGCTTTCTGCTTTGGTTCTCCATACATTTTCATCACCACCATAGATGAACTTTAGCTTTTTCCACATATCAAAAGAATTTTTGCAATCTTTGATCTCATCAAATTCATCATAGCTAAGAGCAGATGCAATATTAATCATCATAATGTTATGGTTCTTTTTCTCAGCAAGATCTTCAATAGATAATGTACCAATAGGAGTTTTTTATTCTTCATCAAGGTATTTACAACCTAAATCATAAATGGTGGCTAGATGAAGTCTCATGAGTCCCCACCATGCTATAAATTTGTCTCTGTTTAGCTTTGGAATTTCTCTCTTGTAAGACATCCTGATCTTTAGCTTAGGTCCTTGAAACATTTCTTGCAAGCACCAAAAGCTTTGATACCAATTATTGGAAATATAGAAGGAGTAACTAAGAATTGGGGGGGGGGGGGAATGAATTAGTTACCACTAAAATAATCCTAGATCCCTTAGATGTCAATAATAAAATTTAGACTGAGAAAATTGATTGTTGCTATTACTCATTAAACACACAAAAATACTATAACTCAATAAATACAAAGTGTGAATTACTTTAGTAGATCTAAGATTAATAGTAATAAATTGCAAATATGAGAGAAAGGAAATGAACACATGAGACACTAGATTTAATGTGGAAACCCAATATCAAAAAAAACACCAATGTAATTAGTTACTATTTTTCACTCTTCTAAAGTGAACCCTATTAGGAGCCAACCCAGTTATAGGTTACAAAACACACTGTTAGGTGTGACCTTGTTAGAGGATTTAATCACCCTATTAGGAGTGGCCTTGTGAGAGGTCTTAAAACAATTCAATGGAACTATCACCTTGTAAGAGAATTTATAACTAGCTATTAAACCAACTCCGTTAAGAGATTTTAGATCATTGCTATAATGGTTAGAGAGTAACAATGAAATGACCTAATTGTGATGCAACTGAATTGCTAAATTCAGATCTCTGTTCTACTTAAATTTTGATCCTTCTTGATTGAATGTTACTTTTCTACTCCACAAGGATATCTGCTTATCCTTCACATTTTCTCTCACTCTTTCCTTCTTAATTCAATCAACACACTTGCACACATTTGAAAACCACATCTTGACCTTATATTTATATCATCTAGATTGTCAAGTCAGCTCAATACAATTTAGAATGATCACTAATCATTACCATAGTTAGCTAGAACCAATACTTAAAATAATTAACTTCTCATGTCAAAACAAAAAAAAATCTTTATTAGTTGACCCTACTCAATAAACACTAGTTTTGAGACAATTTCCTATGTTAACCAATAGAAGCTCGGTTAACATTGCAAACTTGTAAAAATCCTTTGGTAACCCAGTTAACTTAGTTAGTACTAACTCTGTCCAACTTTCCTTTGTTAACCATGTGAACTTGGTTAAGACTATTTTATCTCATAATTTTCTTCGACATCTGAGTGAGCTTGGTAGATACTATCTTTGTAGAGTAAACTTTAGGAACACTCGATAGACAAGCAAAACTATCTTGCTGACCAAGTGAGCTTGAGAAGCACTAATTGACAACTGATATGACATTTTTATGACATTAAAGACAACATACAATTAGAAAATTGTATCCAATAGTGGGATCTAACAATCCTTTAACAAGGCAGGCCTTTCATAAGGAAGATCATGAGAATGGTCAAACTATGTAACCTTAACAGGTGAACTTTATTGCTGCAGTATTGAAGAATTGTGGGTGTCATCCCCACCCCATTTTTACCTTCTCATTGGAGGGTTTTTGGGTAATCATATTTGGTGTCAAGTATTTATGTGGATGCATTTACTTTACATGTTATTTCAATATGTTTATGCATGCATTATTTTAAAGTCAAAAGTTTTATTGGTTAAAGACTAGTACTTCTGATTCAACCCAGCTCTCTGAAGTATACATTTCCCATTTGTATTTCCAACAATTGGTATCAGAGCCGAGTTCTCATTAGGAGAAGCCTAACAACTTGGAGAAAAGATCTTGAAATGGAGATTTACAAGTTGGGAAAGACCATTGAAATCAAGAGATTGAGATACATCTCTTACTACAACAACTAAATGAAGCTAGAGATGCCTTGAGAAGTTTGCTAAAGAGAAGGAAAGAGATTTCTATGGTAGAAAATGACACAGAATACTAATAAATTGGCATCACAAAGTTATTTGTAGATGGTAACTACTGTGAATTTGATTCAACAATTACAAATCTTATGGACAAGAACAGAGCATAGGCTGAGGAGATTAGAAATCTCAAGTTGGAACAAGAATCACAAGCTATATTGCTATGTGAAGTGATTAAATAGAAGAAGAAATCTATAGAAGACAAGGCTATGATTGAAGAAGACAAAAGAGTTTTGGAAAATAGATTGGAAGAAAAGTCAACAAAACTATCTAGCATCTCAAACATGCAATTGGACACCCTAAGCCAAATGATGAATGCCCATCATGAGTTGAATGTTAAGGGCATTAAAATAACTACATTGAAGTTGCAAAATGAACAATTGTAGAATTACCTTAAAAGAGAAAAGGAATTTGATGAAAGTTTCAACAAGCCAAATGAAGCCATCAAGTACTTTGAACAACTACTAAAATCCTCTAGATCTAGTAAAGACACATTAGGATTGGGCTGCATAAGCACTGAAGAAGGAGAACTATTGAGGAAAGAAGCAATAAAGGTAAGAATTCTAAACCTACTTGTCATCACTGTAGAAAGAAATAACATACAACTATTGTTTGTAGGAACAAGAATGCTAGTCAAAATGTTAAGCCTAAGAACATGACTCATTGTCACAAGTGTAACAAACAAGGTCATCAGGCACATGAATGTAGAACTAGAACCTTGCATGCACCAAAATTTGAAGGACACTACTATAGTTGTCAAAAGTTTGGACACAAAGCCTTTGAATGTAGATCCAAGTCCACATGGTCATCAAAAGGTTCAACAAAGGGAAGATGCTATAAAAATATCTATAATTGGTATTAAAACACAAAACATAGCTGTCATTATTGTCAAGAGTATGGACATATCCTTGAGAATTGCATAAGAACACACTTCAGTGGTAACTACAACAGATGGTTGAGTCAAACTAGATGCTTTAGCTATTTTAAGACTATTCATATCATCAAGCACTACCAAACAAGGACAAAGGCACCCAACTCAAAGTTCAACAAAGGAAAAGGTAAGGTATATGTTAAGTACATTAGAGGATAGATGAAAAAAACATGGAGGAAGAAAGATGGATGTAGCACATCAAATGAAGGGATCACTTCACTTGATAGGTCAAGTGGTCACATCTCATCAAACTAAGTAAAAGAAGGTATGTGGGATGGATATTTAAAATGCTTTATCATACATCAGCTCCCAAAGAAGATAGTACTAAAATAGATATATTAGCATGAAGAAAGATGCAAGATTCAAAGGAAAATTCCATGATTAAATCTTTAAGTTTTCATCTTATTGTTGAGTGTGAAAAGTCTTCTTCAATTGCCAAGTAAAGCACTAGAATGTGCCGACCTATTAGCCAAAGCTAGTTGAAGTTGAGTTAGTGGTAGCTGCCAAGTGAAGGAAATTTCTATAGAATTTGAGTAAGGGTAATTCTTATAGCTGTCGAGTGATTGGAAAACCAATGGATGTTGAGTGAAAAAAAATTGCATTGAAGCTAAGTTTACAACTATACATGTACCATGCAATAAATGCTATACTTTGAAAGGGTATAAGGGAAAATTTTACATATTTTTTGTCATTATGAACATAGAGCAAGAGTGAGCAAAGTGAAGAAGCAATTTTCAAGCAAGAACAAAGCATTTGCATGAATAAAAGTGAAGATCGAGCATCAAATCATTGATTTCAAAGTATTCTTCATCTTCCAAGCTATGTAGTTTACATATTTGTAAAACCCTAGATAGCATAATGGCATTGAGTTCTAAAAATCCAAAGGATAAGGAATCATTTGAAATTTAATTAGTCAACAATGATGTCAAGCAACTAGATTTTAGAGCCATACCAGAAGTTGCATACAAGAATGATCTAGCAGGTGTATTATCAATTATTCCACCTGAGATTGTTATGGTTTAAGATGTGAGTAAATGTTATAATTAAAAAGTAGGAGGGATTGGAGATATGGAAATTAGACAAGCATATGACAGGTTATGTGAAAATGGAGAGTTGAAGGAAGAATTCAAAATTGTAGAGAGGAAGGGCTTAACTCGTGCCCTAGATTCTCCAACTATCTTCAAAATTGAGTGGATCAAGATTGTTCTAAGAAGAATAAATGATGGTTATCTATGGCTAGAAGGTGGACCCATCAAAATTTAAAAGAGGATTATACATAGGGCTATTGGTTACCCAACCCTAGATCAAACTAAAACATTGAGGAGCGACTCTAAAGAGGTGATAGAGTGAAATATAGGAGCAAAGTGGAACAAGAGAGGAGTGACTATTGAGACTATAAAAAATCCACTTCTTGATTTTGTAGTGAGAGTCATATCACACAAATTCTATCAGTCAAGCTAACTTAATAGTGTTCCTTGTATAATAGTTGATGTAGGCTACAAGATAGTCAAGAAAGATCATACTTATGATCTTGTAGAACTATAGTTGCATCAAATAATGGAGAACTTAGGAGCAACAAGGAAGTCTAAAAGTGCTCAATGTAAGTTTGGTTCCATACTAATATGCATATTTTTCTATGTTAAAAATGAATTCCCATCTTTTGGTAGAGTAGGATGAAAGACCAATAGGTCAGTTGTTGTGAAAATAAATGAGTACATTGAAGAAATGGGAGATAATTTTGAGTCAGTAATGACTAGTTACTTTGAAGATTTTAAGCACTCAATTAAATAGAGGTTGAGAATTCCTATTTCCCTAGTGGAGAAATACTACAATGATAGTTTCCTTCTAGTAGACATTGACTACACCTTCATCCAGGTTGTAGTACTTAGAGTTAGATGGTTAAGGCCTCTAGGTTATGAAATAAACATTGATGAAGAATTAGCTGCCATCACTGCACTTCTTGCTGAAGAAGTTGATAAGATAGCTAAATTTTTTGGTAGTTATCATTTTGTCAAATCAAAAGTTGAAATGGAGTTGAAAAATACATCAACCTTGAAAAAGAAAGACAAAATGGTGAGGAAGCTGAAAGTCAAATTTGGAGAAGGTGCTGAAGATGAAGATGATGAAGAGGAAGAAGAAGAAGAGGAACAAGGTCAAGAACATCTTACATTGACCCAACACATGGGTGAAGATGTAGTAGAAGAAGGTTCTGAGGAGGAACAATCCAAGGAAGCACCAACCAAACAAGAACGAAAGAAGAGGAAGGCTAAAACACAACCTGCGCCACAAACAAAGGAAAGAAAGCAACTAAACCAAGCCCTACAAAGCCTATTGCTCCAAAAACTAGAGCCACTACAAGGGCCACCACTCAAAAGGAAAAGGAGTGAGCCAAAGAGAAGACTAAGGCAACTGAGAAAATTGGTCCTATGCAAAATAAACTAAGAAGAAAATATGTAGCACAACTAGAGACTGATGATGAAAGGACCGAGTTAGAAGACACAAGCCAGTTCAGAGTGGTAAGTCATGCTCCCAAGTTTGATATTGAAAACATTTGTGATAATGTTAGGGATAGTGCAAACTTAATAGGATTGAAAATATTGAATTTAATAAACTTGGTAGAGAAGACCAAAATATGTTAGAACAATTAGTGTATGCCATGATGGCAAAATTCAAGAACACGCCTCTTGAATTTGATAATGCAATGCCCAAAGATTTGTATTCAATTGTTGAGAATAAATTGCATTATTGCCTAAATATGGAAAAGGAAATAAGAGAACCTAAATTGGCACAAGTGATGCTAGAATTTTCAAAAGGGAAAATCACAAAGGAAAATAAGAAACATGGTATCAAATTTGCACCCAAATATAGAGCCTTTAGCATTCTGCAAAACAAGATTGAAGATGTTGCAAAGAAATCCACTCAAATGTGGAAGTTGATATATGGATTTACTATTGTCAAGGAAGGAGAAGAGGATCCCTTTGAGGGAAGGAATAATGGAGAAGATGAGGATGATAATAAGGAAGGATAAATTGAGAAAGAAAAGGGAGATAACATAGTGGAGGAGGTACAACAAAAAATGGATGAAATGGCAACACTTGAGGAGTAGAAAACAAAATAAAGTGTGCAAGACACACAATTGCTAGCATTAAGCCCCCACATGACACAAAAATACCTGAAGACACAATAAAAATGAAAGATGTTCCTGATAAATCATCTCAGAACATCAATCCACTAACTGTAGAGGATCTAAAGAAGATCCTTGACCAATCCACATTACAAGCTAAATTGTGTGATTATCTAGTATCAGTCAGTGTGGATGAGCTATAGAAAGCCATATCTAACATAACCAAGGATAAGGTGAATACACAAGAACCACCTTCTATCATCCCTACAACTACTAGTGGTCAACCTCTAGTGCAAACATTAAAGGATACATCAGCAAAGGTTCACGCCATAGTAAACGTTGTTATGATTGACAATAGAATCAGACTACAGAAGAGCCTACCAATGATCAAGTAGGATAGATAGAGGATTCTATATCTAAAGCACAAACACAAGGTGTACCTCAATTGATCATAATTGATCAAGGAAAATCTTATGAAGAGGACATACCCAAGGAAAAGCAGTAGGAAGCCATAAAAATGTTGGTTAATTTACCAACAATTGATACTCCTACAAAAGTCCTTTAGGAGCCAAGCAGTGATGCAATACCATTGCAAATTTCAACAAAGGTTGGAAAGGTGTTCCACTATGTTGATACACTATTAGATGAAGAAATAGTGATACCAAAATATGATTATGCAACCATGAACTTAGAGCAGATTAATATCATGCAAGAAGCATTAGAAAGAAAGAATAATCAAGAGGTACTCAGGAAAGAGTATAAGCGAAGGAAAGCACTTAATGAGATCAAAGACATCTTCTTAGATGTGTTTAGATTGTAAAAACCTGATGAAACCAAGCCTATATTAGAAAAATTATTAGAAATTGTTGAGTAGGTGACAAATGAGGACCAGGATACTAATGCAAAACTCATGGAATGGTCTGAAAATAAATTCCAAGGTAAAGTTAATGAGAACATATCAAGTGAAATAGCACTCTCACAAATAGAACTAGCTAAAAAGATTGAAAAAGTGAAGAAGGTACTTGAGAATATATTCTCACTGTACACAAAATTGTGTGACCCCACACTCTTTACACAAGAAATGAGCCAAAGGATTCTAAGTCTAGAAAGAAACCTAAAGATATCATGCATGCAATTGCCACAAAGCCTATCTCAGAGTGAGAAGAATTTCCATATAGTGCTTCACACACAAAAGGAACTAGTTGTATTAACAACAGAAGAGGTTAACACAAGAGCCAAGCTTGTCCACATTCAGGCTTCCTTGACCCCTCACATGGAAATACTATAGAAGGAACTAGCCTATGCTAAAATAGTACTAAAGAAAGATCTGAATCTTTTAAATTTGGATGGCTTAGTTCACCTTGCAATAGAGAAAACCATCCAAATAAAATCCTTAGATATTGCAATAGACAAGTGGGATGCTGCTCTCAAAATTATAATGGAAGTTAACAAGAATTTTCTAGCTAAATACACACTTAGTGTATAGAACCTTTGACGTAAGTGTCAAAAAGAGGGAAATAAATGTAAAGAGGAGATAAAAGCTAGGGGGACACAAATATGGAAGGGGGAGACATGTGAAAGGGGAGATAAAGTAAAAAAAGAGAAGAACAAACAAAGGGGGAGTAAAAAATAAAAAAGTAGAAACAAGGCATATTAGATAAAGAGCATCAGAATGATTGAAGACAAAGAGTATCAGCAAGAGGAAAATCTACTCTGAGAGATTTTGGATATAGAAAAGACACATTAACTTAGGGGGAGTTACAAAATTTTGAGGTATATGAGTCTATTATAGAGTTTTGAAAATTTTGAAGTTTTGTACATATGCCTAACTGTATGTATATTATACTCAAGGGAGATTAGATTCATCATGTATAGTTAAGTGTTTTTGCCACTCATGCCAATGGGGGAGATTGTTGATCTCAGATTGGTTTTGACAAGTGAGTGTCAAACAATTAAGATATTTACTAAATTCATGCTGAGCTAGTAACACATGTTGAGCATAACATGTATAGATGCTGAGTTGCAATGACTATTGAGTCACTCATGTGTCGAGCAGTTCAAGTGTTGAGTGAAAAGTTGATGCCAAGCAAGTTCAAGTGCTGAGCAAGATAGAATTATAGTAAGTGCCAAGCATCAATATTATCAAGTGCTCAATAATACAGAATGGACCTAGTTGTTTGTGATGGCACAAACAACTATGTAAACCATTTCTAAGCTGACTTATGGATAGATCTTGAAGCTTTGAAGATAAGATCAAATCTATTTATATTTCCTATGTGATCAAAACGAAACCAATTAAAAAACTAGAAGGAATTGAGTGGGAAAAATGAATGAATCTCAATCATAGATTCATACCTAACCATAAGCCAGCAAAATATTTTTATAGGGAGACGAAGCCCCATAATTTAGAGTGAGTATGAGTGAATGTGTATGTAAGGAGGTGATGATAGCAAAGATTTGAAGGAAATGAGAGGGGTGAATCGATTAGTATACATTCAAGGTGACTTAGAAGTGTGAAATAATTGCATAATCAGTTTGCAGAACAGAGGAGAAACTATACAACATTGCTACATCAAATCAAGAGGATCAAGATGGAAAAAATTGTGATCTAAAATCAACAAGGCAAAGTTGTAAGTGTGTCAGATCAAAAATTCTACTATTACTTTAGATAATAACTGTATCAACAGGGTGAAATCCTTTGAACTAAGGTTGATTTAATAGTCATTGTAAAATCCTTTAATAGGGTGACATTCCAAGTGAGTGTTCTAAAATCCTTTAGCTAGGCACATTTTTAATAGGGTGTTAAAATTGTTTAACAAGTGGGATCTAAAAATCTTTTGTAAGCCTTTAATAGGGAAAGCCTTTCACAAGGAAGATCATGAGAATGGTCAAACTATGTAACCTTAATAGGTGAACTTTATTATTGCAGTAGTGAAGAATTGTGGGTGTCATTCCCTAGTTTTACCTTCTCATTGGAGATTTTCTAGGTAATCATATCTACTATCAAATGTTAATGTGGATGCATTTACTTTACATGTTATTTCAATATGTTTATGTATGCATTGTTTTAAAGTTAAAAGTTTTATTGGTTAAAGACTAGTACTTCTGATTCACCCCCCCTCTCAGAAGTATACATTTCCCATTTGTATTTCCAACAATGCTTTAGTCCTTCAACCCAATAAGAATTATCACATCTAAGTTTATTGGTTAGTGAAATACAAACTTTTCCTTTTATGCAACAAGGTTCATTATTTCCAAATCTATCACTTCCACCATCATAGTGTTCCATATGTTCAAACTTTGAAATTTCACTAGTCATATGATAAGAGAAACCACTATCAATAATCCATGTATCATTCTTAATAACATGAGAAATAAGTACCATCTTATTTGAATCATCATCTGATCCATCTTTCACAACTATATATACCATTTCATCATCTTCACCACTATCAAAATCTTTAGCCATAAAACAAGATTTCTTACCTTTGTCCTTGTAGTCCTTGTAGCTCTTGAATTCCTTCTTGACTTTTAAATTACTACTTTTCTTTTCATCTTTACCTTCTTTGTTGGGACATCTTGCAGTGATTTGACCAAATTCTTCACCTAAAAATATATATTAGAAGAATCTTACCTTTGTACTTTCCTTTGCCTTTGGAATATTTCCTCACAAGTAGGGCTTCAACAACTTCAAGATCATTGTCCAAACTTTCTTCCTCTTCTTCACTTTTTGATTGTTGTCTTTTGATTTTCTACCTTTTTTTGAGTGAAAGCTTGGCTTCAAATGCAAACTCAATACCTTTGGAACTAGGGACATAGTTATCATAGTTATCCAACTCAAAAGTTGTCAACCTTTCCACTAGAGCATGTAGATTTATCTTATTATTTGGATCACATCTCATCTCTTGAATAACAAAAACTCTAATTGCATAGATAGGAAGAAGGGTTCTGAGTACCTTTATTACAACTATTTTTTCATCAATGTCTCCTCCAAATGCTTTGATTTTACTTACACTTGCTTTAATTTTCTCAACATATTTTGCAATTTTTTCATCCTCTCTCATATTCATTTGATCAAACTGGTCTCTAAGACTTTTTGCTTTGGCTCTCCTTACATTGTCATCACCTCCATAGATTTCTTTTAGTTTGGTCCACATTTCATGACCAACAGTGCAATCTTTGACCTCATCAAATTCAACATAGTTAAGAGCTAATGTGATGTCAATCATCATGATGTTATGATTTATCTTTTTAACAATCTGTTCTATATTCAATGTTCTAGTAGGAGATTTGTAAGAATTTTAAAAATTTTCAAACCTAAACCACCAATTTTTTCCAAGTGTAACTTCATAAGTTCTTTCCATGTTGCAAAGTTTTCTCTTTTCAACTTGAGAATCTCTCTTCTATAAGACATCTTGATCTTTATCTTAGGTCTTTGAAACCTTCTCTACAAGCACCAAATGCTTTGATACCAATTGTTGGAAATATAAGAGGAGTAAATAAGAGGGGAGGGGTGAATCAGTTACCACAAAAATAAACCATAAATCCCTTAGATGTCAATCAAAACATAAAATCTACTTAAACCATATTCTACTATTACTCGGTAAACACACAGGCACTTGGTTAACAATAGCAAATACTACAACTCGAAAGGCATTGGGAATCAACTGTAAGTTAGCAATAACTAAATATACTAACCTCAATGTGATTAATTGTTATTAACCTTAAACTTAACTTAGTTTGATAGACATAAAAGAAATAGCATGAACATAAGTGACACCAAGACTTAATGTGGAAACCCAATTTGGAAAAAACCACCAAATGTAACTAGTTACAATTTTCACTCTTCTAAAGTGAGCCCTGTTAGGAGCCAACCTTGTTAAAGGTTACAATACACACTATTAGGTGTGACCCTATTAGAGGATTTAATCACCCTATTAAGAGTGTCTTTGTTAGAGGTCTTCAAGATACTTCAAATAGAAATGCCACCTTGTTAAAGGATTTACAAATAGTTGTTAAACTAACTCTATTAAAAGATCTAGATCATTGCTACAAAGGTTAGAAAGTAACAATGAGATGACTTGATTTCTGATGCAACTGAATTACTAATTATAGATCTCAATTCTGGTTTTAATACTTGATTCTTTCTGATCAAATGTATCTTTGAGGCTCTAGAAGGATATTCTTCTTATCCTTCAAATTTGCTTCCTCTTGCCATCTTCAAATATTCTATTTCTTGCACACATTCAATCCTCAACTTGAGCTTATATTTATGTCTTACACATTGTCAAGTTGGTTTGAATACAACTTAGAATAGTTAATATTCATCTCCTTAGTTGGCTAGAACCAATAAACAAATCAATTGAACTCAATATGCCAAAATAAGAAAATCCTTCGTTAGCTGACCTTGCTCAGTAGACACTAACCAAAATAGATTTTCCTTTGTTAACTAAGTGAGCTCTATTAACACTAGTTCTCATGCCAACTTTCCTTTGTCTCCCAAGTGAACTTGGTAGACACTGACTTTTGAACTTGGCATACATAGGAATGCTCGGCAAACATAGGGAATTGTCTTCATCACCCAAGTGAGCTTGGCAAACACTAATTGGCAATGATATAAAATTTTGTGTAACATCAAAGATAATATACAATTTATCAATTATTTTCAACAAGTTCATCATCATTTGGGAAGTGCGTCCCCTTTGGATAGAAGCTTAAATTGGTAAAATCCTCTGGCTAGTATATAAATGAGAAGGGTAAACTTTCTTTCTCCATTAGGAAAGTTTGGGTGGTTCTTTTATAGGGGTAGTCCAAGGTGGGAATACTTTCCCATGATTTTAGCATGTCCAAAATAGGTTCTTAAATGAATCACATACATAACAACCAATTGGATGATTCCACAGATCTAATTACAAACCAACTTAGTAGCTACCCTTTTTTCCTTGGTGTGTTACTCATGGTGCAACAAAACATAAGGCTTCTCTAAAGTTACCTAACATATGTGTTTTCCCTAGTAGAGGCATAAGTCTACTTGGGTTTCATCTCCAATAGTCATTGTCCCCATAGAAGGGGGGCTTCTATTTTTCATAACTTGAAGGATCATTGACATGTAAGTTTCTTCATCATCTCTTGTATTGACTCACCTCTTTGATTAGAGGGAAATATCATACTAGATCTAGAAAACACCAAGATGGGCTTCGCTCGAGATGCTTAATGAGTAAAAAATTGAAACCAAATTGACCTTAGGGATAAAATTGTGCTTGAATTGTCTTATTTGTGCAAAAGACATCATAAAAAACATTTGTAAAACATACACAGTGGTTACTATCAAATTCTTTTGCTAAAGAGATCACTTGTCTATCTCTCTAAAAGTTACTTTGTCCTTTGAGAGATTTTTTTCTCACAATACATCATATCCATTATTGAAAGAGGCTTGTTCTTTTTGTTTCAAAACAATTGTTAGCAAGTATGTTCACAACAACCCTAAGTCTAGTTGGTTTTTTTTACTTCACCTATTTTTAAACAAAAAAAAACTGTTATACCATCCTTTGATAAAATGTCATTTCTTATCTACTTAGACCTATTTATTATCTAGAAGATTAATGATGTCCAACCTAAAGTAAAAGGTATACTTAGTGTAGTCACTACCTTAACCCATGCCTGAGATAAACCTAGTCGAAACCTTATGTCAGACCAACCAAAACCCAAGCTCAAAAAAGTCAAACTTTCACAAGCATTAGTTTATAGAGAAATATAAGTAGAATGTAAGAAGTACAAACCAAATCCAAGGCTTACTAAACTAGATCAAATTGAGACAGAAGCTATTGAAGCTTCTCTACAAATTGAGTGGGACTATAAAGTTCAAAACTTAACCTTAAGACATGAGGTCAACCAAAGCATCATCAACTACACAAGTTACACTCACTTTGATTAGGTTCCTCTTCTTCCATCCACACTTTGCACTTATTATATCATAAATCTATCCTTTTAGGTTATCATATAGGTTCTTATCCTCCTTAAGAATTTCATAGATCCATCATCTCTATGTTATGCTTTTAGAAATACAACCCCCTCCAAATCAAAATCATAGATAAAAGTCCTCCATCATCTCCATCATCCTCAAGCATTTGGTGTCACTTTGTTGAGAATTGTCTATCTTAAAACCTACATCCAAAAAAATATCTCAGTTACCCCTTAATTGAACATTATTTAGGGTAATCTATCTTTGTCATTTGAGTTCCTCATCACCTTGAGCAAAAGGTTGGGCTCCATAGTTGATCATCATTTGTCTTCTGAAAAGTCACAAATCTACCTTAGAGTTTACATCAGCATCACATCTTGAGCTTACACATAGGGAAAAATCTCCTCTTTCACTTTAACATCACATCACCTGTCCTTTAAAACCCCTAAGTATCATATCATTAGAATTCAAATCCTTCCTGCACATCTATCATATATAATTACATCCTAGGACATCCATCATAGTTTTTATATCCTTAGGAAGTTTAGAAAAAACATCCATCCATATATACTTGCACTTGTTATCCTACCATATTGTATTTCATCCTTAGGAAGATCATTATTTCATGCCACCTACCATAGGTCTCGCTAAAATAGAAGGAAGAAGAAAGACATGAATCCTAATCTTAGTGGTAATTAAACTAGTGCACAACCATATCCAACACTCTACAATTACACATGATCCACCACCATAGACTCAATAAGATTTGGGTCCCTCACTAGACATAGATTCTTTTATGAACCAACTAGGACACACAACCATTATCAATGCCATCATAGATAGGAATAGGGAAACCATTATGGAAAACTTCTTGAGAGACAATGTTTGTGTCTTAGGCTTTGGGAGACCACCACCTTTGGACATATATCTGATCCATCCCATATTTTATTTGGTAGAATAGCACCAACCATTGGTCTACCTCATCCTAATGGCCCCTTTTTCATACTAGAAAAAGGACATCAAATGATGCAACTATAACCCATGGATCCAAATATACCATCAACCCAATTTAGTGCTCCCATTCCACAAAGTAATCAACCCTCCATGGCATAATCATTAGTCCACATAACATCCCAACATACCACTACTACACCATCTATGTCCACAAACACTACCCTCATCACTACTCCAATTTCATAATCTACTTCTATCCCACTTAGTAGTGCTACCCCCTGATTCCCTCAATTTTCCATTTCCACTTCATATACATCCACTAGCACTACAATCAATCCCTCTTAGCAACACATCTAATAAACACTTCATTAAAAAGAAAACACCCAAGAATAAGGACAATACAATGACAAACAATGGTATTGGAAGAATAAAAAAAGCATAGTCATCAATGGTGCTATAGGCACCCGAGAAGTTCATGTGGTCAAAGAAACACCTAGCGCACCAAATAATCCTTATCAACAAATACCTTAGTAACAATAGCTGACCTATCAAAAAAGTGCATACCAACAATCCTACCAACAACCTCCATCACAATAGACCCAACAAAATACACAAGCACCTAATTCTTAAAATTAAACCAATGCCATTACTATCATAGTTGGGACAAGGCCACAAGTGAAAAGGAACTCCTAAGTATACATACCCTTGGGAGAGACACTTGATGTCATTTTTGAAAAATTGGCCAAAGAGAATCTTATCCGACATCCACAAACACAACCATTAGATCAAAATCAATCAAGGGTATCCTGGTATAAAGAAAGTGAGTTTTGCAAATTTCACCATGTCAAAGGACATCCCACCATTAAGTGTATGCAACTCAAGGACTATGTCCAAGAACTCATTGACCAAAAGGAAATCACAGTGGGGGCACACACCTCTTTGAATGCAGAATTATTGATATACCAAAATGCATTTCCCCACACAACAAAAATATCAGCTTTTCCCCTGTAAACATTATCGTTATGAATAACACCAAAAAAAAAATAATGTTCAGACCAAGCAAGGTGATAGCCACAATAAATCATAGAACTATACATCAACATATTTAGACTATGGTAATTCAATCAACAATATATCTCAGATAGAGCCTTTTGTAAATGTGATAGAAACCAAAGGCCTAGATAACCAATGTGTAGTTACCACAAGAAGAAATTGACTCAACATAGCTAAATCATATGCACCTCCCCCATTATGACCATAGTATAATATATTGGAACACCTTGGAAACATGCCAACCGAAATCTCTATCCTGGATCTCTTGTATACTAGCCCACTTTACAAAGAAATTCTTGACAATGCTCTTCATGTGTCTCACGTTCCTACCAATATCAATGCCACAAAATTTTGAAAATTGGTAGGCCATCTCTCTACATCATGCACATTTTCCTTCAAAAACTTGAATATCCCAGCTATTGAGCCAAATCATATCCTTCCAATTTGCATAGCCATCATGGTTTCTGACCTTGCTGTCAAAAGGGTCATGACAGATAATGGATCAACCTTAAATCTATGTACATTAAAATTCATCAAACAAGTAGGATACACCAAGGAAGATATCATAAATGAAGTCATCACTATCAAATCCTATGATAACTTGGAGTGGACCACCAAAGGAACTATCTTGCTACCTATCAGAGTTGTCCCCGCTACTCAAGAAATAGTTTGTCATGTAGTTGATATTAAAATATGTAGTGCCTGCCCCTAGTTCGCATTTCTATTATCATTGTCAATTTGCTTTAGGGTGATTTTGTGCATTGATTAGTTTAGAGATATTGGATTTACAATACTATGATATTATTTCATGACTTTGATTACAAATATATCGGTTATAATTGTTTAGTTGATTTTATTTCACATGATGTTAATGATGATTCCTAGTTAGTAAGTGTGGTTTCTTTCATAAAAATGTTAACACGATGTCTTTAATGATGATTATGTTGTATTGATAGAGATGCATTATTATATGTATGCATTTGATCTTAGATTTGTGATTTTTATACTTACCCCATACTTGCATGTGTATGGTGCGTGTGTTGTTTTATCTTTTTGTCTGACGTGTTTGACGTGGTTAAGGGAGGGAGTCGTAGTCACCTGCTAGTCGGGATCTACACGATGAACCACTCCCCACCATTGTCTGTTTAGTTTAGATATATTATATACATGTACATGCTCATCTTTTATGCAGAATGCAGGTACCGGGCATCAACTTCCCTAAATTGCTAGGATAAGCGTGCCCTATTACAAATACTCAAATGGTGAGAATGGGAAGATAATGATCAGGTCCAATCCTAGCCATAGCCTAAAATACTTTTCCTGCAAGGAGGACTCGTAACAGACTGTCTACCCTTTTTAAACCCGTGAGTATTTTGTGCGTATGTTGTTTTGTGAGTCTTTGATGAATTTCTATTAATTAAGTCTAATTAAAAGATTAAATTAATGATTTAATTTAGTGGAAAATTATTACGACATTTTGAATATTTAATTATATTTAATTAATTGAGAAATTAATTAAATATAAAGAATTGAATTCAAAGATAAAAGTTATAAGAATAAATTTAGAACGCGATAATATTTATTTAGTTTAATAATAATATATTTAGAGTTGATTTTTAAATAAATGCTAAATATTATTGTTATTTAAGTTAATAAATAATTATCAAATTAAACGTTCAAAAATATATTAAAAGGAGAAAGATATTAAATTATGAAAAAGATTTAAGTTCGCATGAATGAGTTTAAAATCTAGAAATTAATTTGAAAGATAAAATATGTGAGCTTGATTTAAGATATTTTATTATAGTGTGCATGAGATTTTAAAAGTTAATAAATTAATTTAAAAGTGAAGTCTAGTGGAAAATTAAATAAAGTAATTTAATTATTCACTTAAAGTGCATGAAGGAATAATAAAATAATATCTTAATTAAAAAAGAAAATTAATTGTGCATGAAAGAATTAATTAAATAAAATAATTATAATTTTAGAAGTGGTGGTGACAGAAACCCTATAAGGTACTTAGTTTTATATTAGAGGGTTTTGGGGTCATTATTTCACACACAGGTTTCAAGGAACACACTTTTGGAAGGGGAATAAAGAGATCTTTGGAAGCTTTGAAGGGTTTGGATTAGCAATGGTTTCACCAGATTGTTAGCATCAAATCAAGGTAGGGTTTGTGAACCATTGTAGAAATACTTTTGGATCTCTGTTTTCCTCGTGCTTGTTGAGAATTGTTTCTCAAATTTTGTTGTATGAATCTTGCCACCCTTCATTCTGAATCTTTTGCTATTCGATTTCATCTGTGAATTTGGAATGAAACAACTATATAGAAATCCTCGTTCTATATTTGAAAGAATTAGTATTAAATCGAGATTTGGGTTTGCATTAAAATGAGATTGAGAGATTTAAATTTAGGAGGGTTTGTTCTTGGAAATGAAATCCTAGATCAAAAATTAATTGGTTCAACTTATTTTTCCTACAAGATTAAAATTTTAATTATTTAAAAATAATAATAAAAAATATATCTAAAATTTTTGATGAGAGAGGGAAAGTTCTTTGTGATGAATTTTTATTAAAAATAAAATTATGTATTATCATGTTTTTTTAAAGGAGTTTTGAAAAGGTTAAATAAAATATAATTGTAAAATAAATTGTAATAATAGTAAAAGATTATACATTTAAATATAATTATATAATAAAAATATATATATATATAAATTTTAAAAAAATGTATTTTGTGGAGGGGCAGCTTAACCACCCCCTACCCCTTTATTAACTTATACAGCAGGCGACTGCTATACATAGTCATACCTACTGACGCAGGACGACTGCGACAGCAGTCTGCTGCGTACCTGGCAATCGACGATTAATAAATCACTTGACAGTTTTGTTTTGCATAAACTTTATTAGATGCCTCTCTTAACATAAATTTTAATTGACTTTGGAAGTATACAATTCGCATTTAATTGATATTAGTTTAATTTGAATTAATACTATTTATTAAAAGGTATAAATACTATTTATAATTTTTATTAATAAATTTTAATATATTAACTTTATTATTAACTAACAATGTTTTATTAATATTTATTTTTTATTTTTCAAATTTAAATATTAATGTATTTTTTAATATAAATTTTTTAATTATTAATTTATTAATAGTTTTGGCTAAATATTAATAAATTGATAATTAATGAAGAATTTTAATACAAGTATTTAGATAAACAATTATTGATTAATTTAATTAAAATTAGTTTAATTAAATTTAATTGATAATGGATATTATTTAATAAGATTGTAATTATTAATTAACTTAATTAATTGCAATTATTAATTAATTTAATTAATTGTAATTATTAATTAATTTAATTAATTGTAAATCAGTTAAGTTTAATTGATGATCGAAGTTACTCAATAGGAATTTTAACCATCGATAAGTACTATTTAATCAGTTGAATAGATAATTTCTATTGGAGTATTTTGGAAAAATTGATTTAAAACCCAATATAGGGGTGATTGCATAATTATTTAAATGAAAGAATAGATTAATGGAAGGAGTAAATGATGGATTGTATTTACTTGAAATGTACATTAAAACGTAAACTAAAACTTTACTTGTAATCCAGTTGTGTATTCTCAAACCAAACCAAAACTATGAAACTATGATTGTTTTGCTTGTATGGCTTATGCTTGTGGATTCTCGAGTTGTTTAGATGTTGACCAGTCTAGGATGTACACCAAAGGCTTTTTTGAGATTTCTTTAATACCATCTACATGGCTGGATTTCATGATGTGTTTTGTGATTCAAATTGAAAATTATGTTTATGAGGTTTACTTGGTGGAGCATTTATGTGTACTTGGATGGGAGAACCATTTTATTATCAGGTTGCTTGTTAAGAAATCGAGTTTGATCTTTATGGGTGTTGTGGTATGGGACACAACTATGGATTTATGTGTTTAGGAGAGGTTGTCTAGGTACGTGACTTGGGAGTGGCTTGCATAGGGGTCTGGGACCCAAAGTGGTTAGTGCCAGGGTAACCTAATGCAAGTTATGTAATAAGTGATAATCTAGTAATTAAAAATTATTTGGGGGGAAACACACTAAAAAAAGATAAGTTAGAGATATTTGATCCACCCATGCCTTGAGTGCTTATATAGACTAAGGATGAGAATGGGATGAGTGCCTCGTCTTGTTGAGAGGGCTTTCTGGTTTTGACATGTGTGATGTTGAGGGTCCGGGGTTCAGAGTAACGAGTCCAGGGTAACTCAATGCTTGAGGGTTCGGGGTCTATTAAGAGATCAGTCCAGGGTAACTCAAGCAGCCATGTGATGACACTCCCTAGTATGTAGCCTAAGTCTCCTTTGTAGATTTTGTGTATCTCTGGTGGTGTGCTTATTGTTAGATGTGTTTATTGTGGTTATTAGTTTCATTGAGGATGATTGGTGATTCATGGATGATGTACTCTTGGTACGTGGTTTTTGACTTGAGGTGATTATATTTCGTTGACTTTATCTTATGATCTTGGTATTTGGTTTATACTTGGTTTGTGTATGATGTTGGTTATGTGGAGTTGGTATTGGATTGAGTGTTCTTACTTTTGGATTATTTTATCTTCTTGAGTAGCATGTGTTACCTTTGAGGTAGTTTTGGCTATTAGGGGTACCTTGCCTAGGAATGTTTTATGTTTGATAGCCATATGTGGATCGTTCATTATCTTTCCTGCACGGTGGGAGTGGAAGCATGACTAGGTAACCACGCGGTTGGGAGGTAGTGTTTTCTTACCATTTGGATTTCCCTTCAAATTGCTAGCTGTTGGATGTTCGTTGCAGAATATGTACCTTTATCATTCTTATTTCTTATCGCAAAGACTTCTTTTCAGATGATGTATATTTTGTTATCATGTATTCTAATGTATTGTATCTATTCTCACATACCCTACGACACGTGTAGTGGATGTTATTAATTGGATGTACTTTCATTGTATTGTATATACTTATGCATTTGCTTATGCGATTATGTATCTGTTATTCCTTTATGATCTTGAGGCAATGTGCTTGGAACTTAAACTAATTAATTTAAAATTATTACATGTGACTCAATGTAAAGGAACCCTTGAGGAATTGAAACTATATTTGTAATTGATTATGTGTATTTGATGTGTATGTTCATGTTGCTTCCACATTAATGTTATCTTGATGTTGTTAAAACTTTAAAAAAAAAATAGTTCAGTAAACATTGTAACATGTTAGGTTTATTTCTCTTGGGTTCTCGAGCAAGGCGTTACATATGGTATAAGAGCCTGAGTTTCAACATTGGGAACTCTGGGCATTATGTGTGCCATCACTTGAGCAATTAGTAAACTTGCAACTTATTTAAATGACAAACTTATATTGACATCAAACTTGAAACCAAACTATTGAACAACAAACTCTGAAATGATACAAATTCTAAACATGGAACTAGAAAACTTATAAAACTTTCTAGATTATTGCTTTATGTCAGTATGTTATGACCCTATGGTTATGATGGATTCTTAGATGTCGTTGTTGTGTTTGGGTGTTGTAGGGAGATGACTTCTGGTTCTAGATCCATTACTAGGGATCATAGCTTAGGACATGGTAGAAGTCATGGGAGAGTTAGTCACAGTATTCCTTCCTTGGTCCATTCAGGGGACCCTATTCAGGAAGAGGCTAGAGAGGATGCTAGTGCTAAGCAAGATGCTGAGACTGAAGGACCGGTTATTAGAGACTTGGTCAAGGAGATCTTAGCACACCTACCTTTGCAAGATAGAGCTCATAATTCAAAGCATGGCGATAGAGATAGGTCCATGAGTCCTAGAGGGAGGAACCTAGAGAGCATAAGGCGGTCTAGCCAGTCCATCCAGATGAAGGACCTACTACGGGTCAAGATCAAACCTTTTAATGGAGAAGGTATTGGATATGATGCTGAGAATTGGTTGATTGCACTAGATAGATGTTTTTCCATGCAAGACTTTGACTCCAATGTCAAAGGAAGATATGCCATCACCCATTTAGAGCACTTTGCAGTGATTTGGTGGAATATAGAGGAGAAGAAACTTGGGATAAATATGCAAACTGTTACATGGGAGTTGTTCCTTGAACACTTCCATGAGCGATTTCTATCAGAGTAGTGGCAACTTCAGAGGGCAAATGAGTTTCATGATTTGAGACAGGGTACCAAGACTGTGGTGGAGTATGAGCGTAAGTTCTTCGAGCTTATGTCTTATGCAAGAGTTAGTGATAGTTCACCATTGATGGTCCAACATTTTATTAGAGGACTTAATGCTAACATCATTGGGGGTGTTAAGGTTTTCCAACCTAAGACCCTTAAGGATGCAATATTGTGAGCTACTTTGGTTGAGATGAGTGTGACTTCGGGTCAAGGTGGCCTACCGGGTGTTCAGGCTAGAGGGTCACTTTATTCAGGAGCATCCAATGATAACCAGTCTCAAGGAGCTAGAAGTTCTAGAAATTCTCCTAACTTCTCTAAAGGTAATCAAGAGAAGCCGAGAAGGAAATTCTTCCATGGTAACAGTGGTGGTTCATAGTCAGGGAACTATCGCAACTGGAAGCGTAGTATGCGCAACAGGTTGGATCGAGTTCCTCACACTCTCAGTCAGGATGCTAGTGTTGTTAGTTTTGATCAGTCGCGTGCACCTGGAGCTCAGGGAGGCTTTAGTGGAGATTGCTACTTTTGTGGACAATATGGTCATAGAGTGACCAATTGCCCCAATCATGGACCTTAGTTTTGAGTTGATTCATGTTTCTTGTAATGGGCTTCCAGGAGTAAGCCTAATTCTAGGGGGGGTGGATGTAGTGCTTGCCCCTAGTTCACATTTCTGTTATGATTGTCAATTTGCTTTAGGGTTATTTTGTGCATTGATTAGTTTAGAGATATTGGATTTACAATACTATGATATTATTTCATGACTTTGATTACAAATATATCAGTTATAATTGTTTAGTTGATTTCATTTCACATGATGTTAATGATGATTCCTAGTTAGTAAGTGTGGTTTCTTTCATAAAAATGTTAACATGATGTCTTTAATGATGATTATGTTGTATTGATAGAGATGCATTATTATATGTATGCATTTGATCTTAGATTTGTGATTTTTATACTTACCCCATACATGCATGTGTATGGTGCGTGTGTTGTTTTATCTTTCTGTCTGACATGTTTGATGTGGTTAAGGGAGGGAGTCGTAGTCACCTGCTAGTCGGGATCTACACGATGAACCACTCCCCACCATTGTCTGTTTAGTTTATATATATTATATACATGTACATGCTCATCTTTTATGTAGGATGCAGGTACCAAGCATCAACTTCCCTAAATTGCTAGGATAAGCGTGCCCTATTACAAATACTCAAATGGTGAGAATGGGAAGATAATGATTAGGTCCAATCCTAGCCATAGCCTAAAATACTTGTCTTGCAAGGAGGACTCATAACAGACTATCTACCCTTTTTAAACCCGTGAGTATTTTGTGCGTATGTTGTTTTGTGAGTCTTTGATGAATTTCTATTAATTAAGTCTGATTACAAGATTAAATTAATGATTTAATTTAATTGAAAATTATTATGACATTTTGAATATTTAATTATATTTAATTAATTGAGAAATTAATTAAATATAAAGAATTGAATTCAAAGATAAAAGTTATAAGAATAAATTTAGAATGCAATAATATTTATTTAATTTAATAATAATATATTTAGAGTTCATTTTTAAATAAATGCTAAATATTATTGTTATTTAAGTTAATAAATAATTATCAAATTAAACGTTCAAAAATATATTAAAAGGAGAAAGATATTAAATTATGAAAAAGATTTAAGTTTGCATGAATGAGTTTAAAATATAGAAATTAATTTAAAAGATAAAATATGTGAGCTTGATTTAAGATATTTTATTATAGTGCGCATGAGATTTTAAAAGTTAATAAATTAATTTAAAAGTTAAGTCTAGTGGAAAATTAAAAAAAGTAATTTAATTATTCACTTAAAGTGCATGAAGGAATAATAAAATAATATCTTAATTAAAAAAGCAAATTAATTGTGCATGAAAGAATTAATTAAATAAAATAAGTATAATTTTAGAAGTGGTGGTGACAAAAACCCTTTAAGGTACTTAGTTTTATATTAGAGGGTTTTGGGGTCATTATTTCACACACAGGTTTCAAGGAACACACTTTTGGAAGGGGAATAAAGAGATCTTTGGAAGCTTTGAAGGGTTTGGATTAGCAAGGGTTTCACCAGATTGTTAGCATCATATCAAGGTAGGGTTTGTGAACCATTGTAGAAATACTTTTGGATCTCTGTTTTCCTCGTGCTTGTTGAGAATTGTTTCTCAAATTTTGTTGTATGAATCTTGCCACCCTTCATTCTGAATCTTTTGCTATTTGATTTCATCTGTGAATCCGAAATGAAACAACTATATAGAAAACTTCGTTCTATATTTGAAAGAATTAGTATTAAATCGAGATTTGGGTTTGCATTAAAATGAGATAGAGAGATTTAAATTTAGAAGGGTTTGTTCTTGGAAATGAAATCTTAGATCAAAAATTGATTGGTTCAACTTATTTTTCCTACAAGATTAAAATTTTAATTATTTAAAAATAATAATAATAATAAATATATCTAAAATTTTTGATGAGAGAGGGAAAATTCTTTGTGATGAATTTTTATTAAAAATAAAATTATGTATTATCATGTTTTTTTTTAAAGGAGTTTTGAAAAGGTTAAATAAAATATAATTGTAAAATAAATTGTAATAATAGTAAAAGATTATACATTTAAATATAATTATATAATAATAAATATATATATATATATAAATTTAAAAAAAATGTATTTTGTGGAGGGGCGGCTTAACCACCCCTTGCCCCTTTATTAACTTATATAGCAGGCGACTGATGTATGCAGTCGTACCTACTGACGCAAGACGACTGCGATAGCAGTCTGCTGCGTACCTGGCGATCAGCGATTGATAAATTGCTTGACAATTTTGTTTTGCATAAACTTTTTTATATGCCTCTCTTAACATAAATGTTAATTGACTTTGGAAGTATACAATTCGCATTTAATTGATATTAGTTTAATTTGAATTAATACTATTTATTAGAAGGTATAAATACTATTTATAATTTTTATTAATAAATTTTAATATATTAACTTTATTATTAACTAACAATGTTTTATTAATATTTATTTTTTATTTTTCAAATTTAAATATTAATGTATTTTTTAATATAAATTTTGTAATTATTAATTTATTAATAGTTTTGGCTAAATATTAATAAATTGATAATTAATGAAGAATTTTAATACAAGTAATTAGATCAACAATTATTGATTAATTTAATTAAAATTAGTTTAATTAAAGTTAATTGATAATGGATATTATTTGATAAGATTGTAATTATTAATTAACTTAATTAATTGTAATTATTAATTAATTTAATTAATTGTAAATCAGTTAAGTTTAATTGATGATCGAAGTTACTCAATAGGAATTTTAACCATCGATAAGTACTATTTAATCAGTTGAATAGATAATTTCTATTGGAGTATTTTGGAAAAATTGATTTAAAACCCAATATAGGGGTGATTGCGTAATTATTTAAATGAAAGAATAGATTAATGGAAGGAGTAAATGATGGATTGTATTTACTTGAAATGTACATTAAAACATAAACTGAAACTTTACTTGTAATCCAGTTGTGTATTCTCAAACCAAACCCAGACTATGAAACTGTGATTGTTTTGCTTGTATGGCTTATGCTTGTGGATTCTCGAGTTGTTTAGATGTTGACCAGTCTAGGATGTACACCAGAGGCTTTGTGAGATTTCTTTAATACCATCTACATGGCTGGATGTCATGATGTGTTTTGTGATTCAAATTGAAAATTATGTTTATGAGGTTTACTTGGTGGAGCATTTATGTGTACTTGGATGGGAGAACCATTTTATTATCAGGTTGCTTGTTAAGGAACCGAGTTTGATCTTTATGGGTGTTGTGGTATGGGACACAACTGTGGATTTATGTGCTTAGGAGAGGTTTTCTAGGTACGTGACTTGGGAGTGGCTTGCATAGGGGTTCGGGACCCAAAGTGGTTAGTGCCAGGGTAACCTAATTCAAGTTATGTAATAAGTGATAATCTAGTAATTAAAAATTGTTTGGGGGGAAACACACTAAAAAAAGATAAGTTAGAGATATTTGATCCACCCATGCCTTGAGTGCTTATATAGACTAAGGATGAGAATGGGATGAGTGCCTCATCTTCTTGAGAGGGCTTTCTGGTTTCCACATGTGTGATGTTGAGGGTCCGGGGTTCAAAGTAACCAGTCTAGGGTAATTCAACGCTTGAGGGTCTGGGGTCTATTAAGAGATCAGTCCAGGGTAACTCAAGCAACCATGTGATGACACTCCCTAGTATGTAGCCTGAGTCTCCTCTGTAGATTTTGTGTATCTCTGGTGGTGTGCTTATTGTTGGATGTTTTTATTGTGGTTATTACTTTTAGTGTGGATGATTGGTGATTCATGGATGATGTACTCTTGGTATGTGGTTTTTGACTTGAGGTGATTATCTTTCGTTGACTTTATCTTATGATCTTGGTATTTGGTTTATACTTGGTTTGTGTATGATGTTGGTTATGTGGAGTTGGTATTGTATTGAGTGTTCTTACTTTTGGATTATTTTATCTTCTTGAGCAGCATGTGTTACCTTTGAGGTAGTTTTGGCTATTAGGGGTACCTTGCCTAGGAATGTTTTATGTTTGATAGCTATATGTGGATCATTCATAATCTTCCCTGCATGGTGGGAGTGGAAGCCTGACTAGGTAACCACGTGGTCGGGAGGTAGTGTCTTCTTACCATTTGGGTTTCCCTTCACATTGCTAGCTGTTGGATGTTCATTGCAGAATATGTACCTTTATCATTCTTATTTCTTATCACAGAGACTTCTTTTCAGATGATGTATATATGTTATCATGTATTCTGATGTATTGTATCCATTCTCACATACCCTGCGACATGTGTAGTGGATGTTATTAATTGGATGTACTTTCATTGTATTGTTTATACTTATGCATTTGCTTATGCGATTATGTATCTGTTATTCCTTTATGATCTTGAGACAATGTGCTTGGAATTTAAACTAATTAATTTAAAATTATTAAATGTGACTCAACGTAAAGGAACCCTTGAGGAATTGAAACTATATCTGTAATTGATTATGTGTATTTGATGTGAATGTTCATGTTGCTTCCGCATTAATGTTATCTTGATGTTGTTAAAACTTTTTTTTAAAAATAGTTCAGTAAACATTGTAACATGTTAGGTTTATTTCTCTTGGGTTCTCGAGCAGGGCATTACAAAATACCCTTCAACATCCACCTCAGCTAACCATGGATCCATGCTATGAAGGTTGTTCCCTCCACTTATCATCAATGCATCAAGTTTCCACATCATGGCCCTGAGATAACCATCCATGTTGATCTTGAACTCTTTGCATATTGTAATGCAATAGAAACATCCTATAATAACCATTGTCCCAAAATTGAGATTGGAATCACCATGGCTAGCTCCTTTGGTACTTGCCACGATCTTGAATCCATCTTGGCCTCCACACTCTCCATGGTTAAGATCAACTACCATGGTTGTGGTGAATATCGTATCTCAAATGCCTTTATTTTTGGTGCTCTACCACTTGACCCACATACTTAGGGGTGCTTGACCTATGAAAGGCCAAAGCCAGACATAACTCCTCATCTCAAACACCTTAGAACCACCACATTTATTGCCAATGGGATCCTTAATGGAGACAAAACAACCCTTAACATTAGTACATGGTTATATAAAGACCCACCTCCAAATGGTAAATAGCTCCTTGACTATTTCAAATAGAAGTATCTACATGCACATTGCCTTACTACTGAATAGTGGAATTATCAAGGAGGTGGGCTAGGGCATGAAGAGTTGGGCATCAAAAAACTTGTAGAAGCATACAGAGAGGAGAAAAAGAAAGGTCTAGGCTACAAATTCCCCATAACTGGGGGCACTACTAAAGATGGTCATGCCTTTTTAAACATCCAAAACAACATTGAAGAAGTCGATCCCCGAGGAGGTTGAAAAGAAAGCTTACAATGATATTTTCCTTGATGAACTTATCTTAGGAGCCTTTGTGCTCTATGAACTATCCATCAACCTCATAGACCTTCCCCTCACTCAGTTTGAACTCATTGATTGGGACTAACCAAGTGTTATTCATGTCAATGAGTTCTCTAAGGAGCATGCACTCCTCAAATTCATTCGAGCTAAGATACTAAACAAAAAAATCCACCACTACAATCAACTTATGGCTAAAAATTGGACCCAAAAAGTTACTTTTGGGAGGATGAAATCTTGAGTCACAAAAATGATCAAAGGAAATAAAATAAAAATAATAAAGAAAAGAAAAGGTATCCCCTGGTGAAAACTCTTCTAGAGCACCATCAGATCATTCAAACCATGAAATGAAGATAAAGGATGTATTTGATGGTAAAAACCTCTCTGCAGCACCTAAGGATGGAGATCTCATCTTTTCTCCACAAGATCATAGGCCTATAGTATCATCAATCCTAATAGAGGGTATCAGACTAGTCAACATTAGTGTAATAGAGACCCCAAAGATCACATACATTGCAACATCCTTACCATCATGACAAGAAGATCTTCTCCTTGAGGTAATTTGGGAAAACATTGGTCAATTTGTGTGGTGTTATCAAGATATGCTAGGATTAGATCCTAAGTTAGTGGTACATCATTTGGCAATAGACCCAAAGGCTAAACCAGTCAAGCAAAAACAATGAAAGATGCATCCCAAGGTTGCTTTACTAGTCAAAGAAGAGTTAGAAAAGATGCTAGATGCAAAGATCATTTTCCCAATTGATTATTCATATTGGATTTATAACATGGTACATTCCAACAAGCCCTCTGGTGATATTATAATTTGCATAGATTTTAGGGATCTCACTAAGGCTTGCCCCAATGATGATTTCCCTTTATCAAATATTGACATGATTGTCAACATCACAACAGGGCACAAGCTCTTATCTCTCATGGATGGTTTGCCCAAATATAATCAAATACATAAAATAGAATAAGATCAACATAAGACAATATTCACCACCCCTTAGGGAAACTTTTGTTATAACATGATTCCATTTGGGTTAAAGAAAGCAGGGGCTACCTATCAGTAAGCTCTGAAGGTAATTTTCCATGACCTCATCCATAAAACCCTTGAAGGTTATGTGGATGAAATCTTGGGAAAATCTCTTAATACTCTCAATCACGTATCTCACCTCAAGGAAGTGTTTGATCAATTGGTCAAGTATCATCTCATGCTCAACCCCAAGAAATGTGTCTTCGACATCACATCTGATAAGCTCCTAGGTTTTATTACATCAAGGTGTTACATTGAAATTGACCCCTAGAAGGTCAAAACCATCATGGATATGTTTCCTCCCAAGACATTGTGACAAATTTTCTCTCTCCAAGGGAACTTGCAATCAATCAGATGATTCATGTCACAGCTTGCAGATAAATGTCAACCATTCTCACATTTTCTCAAAAAGGATTAGAATTTTAGATGGGATCCCATTTGCTAACATGACTTTGAATTGATCAAGAACTTGGCCAACCTACCTACCTTGGTTTCACCAATTTTCAGAAGACCATTGATATTGTACATAACAACTATCCCAACTACATTAGGCACAATTCTAACACAACTTGATGATAAAGAGAAATAAAGGGCTATCTATGACATCGATCATACTCTATTTGGCTATGAGCTTAATTACATGCCTATGAAAAAATATTGTTTAGCTAAGGTTTTCACCACTTAGAATCTTGGCCATTACATGCTGAGTCATACTGTGCAACTCATCTCTAAGATTGATCCTTTGAAATATATGTTATCATGCACAATGCTCATAGGTCGCCTAGCCAAGTGGATCATGCTTCTTAGTTAATTTGAAATCCAATATGTCAATAGAAATATAATCAAAGGAAAAGCTATAATAGATCACTTGGCTAATGAACCCTTACTAGATAATCATCCTCTAGATATAGAGTTTTTTGATGAACATCTTTGCATGATAGAAGAATAACCATCATGAAAGCTATGCTGTGACAGATCTTATACATCCCATGGTTCTAGAGTAGGCATATTGTTGGTCACCCCTTAAGGCGAGTACATTCCTAAGTCTTTCAAAATTTAGTTTCAGTGCACAAGAAACATATTAGAGTATGAAGCTCTTATTGCCAGGCTCAAACTAATAGTTGAATGGAACATAACAGAGCTACAATTCTTTGGAGACTCATAATTGATTATCAAGAAAGTCATTGATGAGTACAAAATAAAAGATGATAAACTCCAACCCTACAAAGAATTGGTTGATTAGTTAAAGAAACATTTCATTTAGATCCAATTCATGGAGGTGCCACAGTTGTAAAACAAGGCTACAGATGCCATGGCCACTATTAGCTCACTCTTGGAGATCCCTCATGAAGCTACATAATATGAGTTCTTAGTCAAGAAATTGCATGAGCCCACATACAAGAATGATGAATTGAAAGAGGTATGCATCTTGGTTCGTCCTCAATCCCTGTGGTACCATGAAATTCATTCTTATCTTAAAATTGCTACCATAGCTCCCCATCTCACAAGAACCCAATGCCAAAACCTCATTTGTAGAGAATCCCACTATACTACCATAGCTAACACCATATATCATTGAGGTTATCATGATATTCTCTCTCAGTGTTTAGACCAAAATGAGGCTACTATGACATTTAGAGATGTACACTCTAGATTTTGTAGTGCTCACACAAGCAGTATAGTCCAAGCTAGACAAATAATCAAAGCTGGATACTATTGGCCTACCATTGAACATGATGCTTGTGAGTTTGTAAAAAGGTGTCTACCTTGTTAGCAAAATGTAAATCTAATATGAGCTCTAGCTCAATATCTTCAACCCATTATGTTGCCATGGTTGTTTGCATGTTGGGGGTTCGAACTTGTTGGTGTTATTGCACCCCTATCTTCAAAAGGCCACAAGTTAGTCATCACTCCAATAGATTATTTCACCAAGTGGGTTGAGGTAGTCCCACTTGTCACTTCTATAGGAGTCCAACTTTCCAAATTTATCCTCTATCACATCATATGCTGCTTTAGTATCCCTGCCACCATTTTTACATACTATGGAGGTAACTTTGAAAACATCAATATGGAAGAGTTGTGCACCTCCCTCCACATTCAACACTATTTCTCCAGCCCATACTTTCCACAAGGTAACAGTTAGGCTGAGATAACTAACAAAACTCTTCTCAAAATCCTCAAGAAATTTGTCAATGATTTTGGTTGCGATTGGTATCTACAAATCAACCCAACCTTATGGGTTTACTACACTTCTTTTTGTAGATCCATTGGAATAAATCCATACTCCATGGTCTATAGTGCCAAAGTAGTCCTACCTATTGAGGTTGAACTCCCATCCTTGTGTATATCTTTATGAGGAAAAATATTAGATGAAGACTAGAGAGTTGCTAGACTCACACAACTAGACCTACTAGATGAAAGAAGGCAACAAGTGTATGACCACCTAATAGTTTATCAAAATCAACTCAAGTGTAACTTCAAAAAGAAGGTTCATCCATGACAATTTCAAATCAGTGACATGGCTCTCCAAGAAAATATTATAGTACAAATAGACTAAGAAAAGAAGGGCAAGTTTGAGCCCACATGGCTTTGTCCATATGTTGTCACCACATCTTTCAGTTTAGGAGCATATCAACTATCAACACTATCCCACGAACATCATTCACCTCAAGAAGTTATATGCCTAAGCTCTTGAATGTATCTTGATAATCCTGTAAAAAGACCAAAAAATTCAAAATATCCAAAATAGAAAAAGAAAAAATGTAAAGCAAAAAATAAGTGTCCAAAGGTGAAAACTTGGAAATTCAAGTGTCTTGGATATGTACCTTGGTGAAAACCTAGAAAATAGATGCCATGTGTACTTGACTTTCCCATTATTTATCAATGATCTACATCTATCTACCATCTCTCCCCACATCTCATCCTCCATCTCCACATTTTTCCCAAGGTGTTCCAAAGATCCCATCATCACACTATCACTATCACTATCCCCATCCCTAAGCTTGGAAGTTGAATTAGAGTACTATATTATATCATAACACTTCCCACATTTATCATATCCATGAACCTTATTGCATGTATCCTATCCATGTATCTTATCTCCTATATTATATTCGTGTATCATACCCCTTGTAAAATAGTTTACCATATATTGATTCATGTTATCTCCTCATCCTGAGCTTTTTCACATTGTACTATATTAGATCACATCCGCTATCCCCTCATCCTAAGATTTTGCTATTGTACATGAAATTGCTAACCTATTGTACTTAATGTCTAAATAATCTGAGATTTTTGCATAGTAGTTCTTATACATATCTTGGTTAGTTTGTTATACATCCTAGTCTCAATCATTTCTTGTCTAGTTTCCTTGTACATACCCCATTTTCTCTTTTAGGTTAGTTTGTATCTGGTTGTAGATCATGTTGCTCCTCAAAAGGTCATTTTTAAAACCCTCCAACAAGATCCCTTGTCATCATAGTGTTGTCCAAATGGTTCTAATTTCCAGTCTCATCGTAATCCCAAATACTACCAATAGGTTCTTGCATGATGCCTCCTTCCTCATATCTGATCTTGGTTCGTTAGTATCCAGTCCTACCGATCTCTTTGGAAAAAGGTTCCTTTTTATGGATTTATTCTTTCTTTTGATGTTGGATTTCACTTTTTAGTTCTTAATAATCTTTTTCAAGAAATTTGGTTTTTCCCTCCTCAAGGTTTCCACAATCTTTTATATCATGGTGTGCTATGAATGGGGCAATTAAAATGCGAGGTCTAGATCAGGTCTTTTCTACTTGTGATTTAGTTGGATGTGACCCTTGCATGTTCCAAACATATGATCATTTCTAATCACATGGTGCAATTGGGAAATATCATTTTCTTGTGGATTACCCACTATCATTTCCACTCTGATTCCTTTGGGATTCATGTGTGATATTGGAGAAATCCTTGCATGGTCATTTCAAGTCACTCCTATGTAATATTGGTGAACACACCTTGATGTTCTTGGTAACCTTGGCATATCCCCACTATTCCTATATTAAACTATGTGCTCAAACTACATGGTGATCCTTCTTTACGAAGTTCCCCACCCTTAAGCTTCAAGAAAAATCTCATTCCCCCCCATTACCTTTATCTTCATGAAAAGAAAATCTCTCCCATCTCACCTTACCACATTAGCCCTACGAATCCCATGAGCTCCTCTCTTATCGTACACATCCATCCTACCTATCTCCCAATTCATATCCTTGAAGAATTCACCATTCTTGTTTTCTTACCCCCCCATTTTCCCAAACCTTAAGGGTCCAATTCCAAAAGCCACCTCTTCCTCCCTATCACCCTTTCCTTTCTACCCTATCCCCTCTCGCATTCCCTCTCCCTAGGATCCCTATCTCACAACTATATTCAAATTTGTGCACATTGTTTCCCCCTGCCATTTGAGGTTACATTGATTAGTGATATGCTATAAGTCCATCCTACCCACCCCCCTACTCCCACATTCCTTTCCTATCCTTCTACTTGCATTCACATTACATCCATTCATCACTTACCTCATCATTATAGTCTTTTTTAGATTCTTTTTTGTTATCATTTTTCATTATCATAGTCTTTTTAGGTTCATTTTAGTTCTCATTTTGCATCATCATAGTCTTTTTAGATCCATTTTAGTTATCATTTTAATCATCATAGTTTTTAGCTTCATTTTAGTTATCATTTTTCATTATCATAGTATTTTTAGGTTTATTTTAGTTCTCATTTTGCATCATCGTTATCTTTTTAGATCCATTTTAGTTATCATTTGCATCATCATATTTTTAAGATTCATTTTAGGTTCATTTGCATTATCATAGTTGTTGGAATTGTTTTAGAATAACTGAGAGGGCGGAGGGGAGGGCGGGGGGGGTGTGAATCACTTATTCAAGGTCCAAATGTACCAATAAAACTTTTCACAATTCAGTGAACCCATAAAACATTCTTATCCATGCATGCATTCATTGTGTATCAACTAAAACTTATATGTAATCATTAGATCAACTTACATAAATGTAAAGCATGAAACACAACACATTTGATGCAATGATTTAATGGGGAAACCTAATTTGGGAAAAATCACCAGTAACATGCTACTTCTTTTTCACTCTTTTGAAGTGATGCATTATTAAAGGCCAACCCTATTAAAGGTTACAATACACACTATTAAATGTGACCCAGTTAAGGGATTTTAGTTACCCTACTAAAAGTGAGCCTTGTTAGAGGAATTTAGGCCATTCACTTGGAATGCCACCATGTTAAAGGATTTTTCAATGACTGTTAAGTCAACCTTACTCCAAAGGATTTACCCTAGATTACTACAATTGTTAGAAAGTAATAGTAGAGCTTTGATCTAATACAACTTACAACCTTACTTGCATATTACAAATCTTTGTTCAGTCCTCAACTTTGCTTGGCTTCCATTCTTTGTAGCTCTAACAACTTGTTCACCTTTCAAGAATTCATCCTCCTAAGCTTTCTTTCTCAGTACACCATTGCAGACTTCTTCACTTGGGTCACTTGATGAAGCAAAACCCCTTTCCTTCTCCTTATTAGATTTTCGCATCAAATTCTCTAACTCTTTTGCTTCATGACCTAACATTCCTATATACAGGAAATTAGAACATTTTCCTGCTCATTATCCATCATCAAAATTAGGGTTTTTGATGGATTATATCTACCCCATATCTTGTCTTCTCTGGAAACTTCTCTTAGAATTCATTTGAATTCACCTGCAAAATGGTTTACATAAAATTTTGTGCCACTAGCTCATCAATCTTATCTTCCTCCTAATTCACAAGTTCCAATAAAATAAACTTGTTAGCTTTTATTTGGTGTATCTTCGATCTTTGTCATAATGCAATAGCTTAGCATTATCAATCTATTGATGCTCGAAACGTACTGCATTACTCGACATCAACTAAAAAGTTACTTCACATCTACTAACTTGCTTGGCATCCACTAGAATTTTCTTTCACTCAACTCCAATTGACTTTTTGCTCGGCTTGAACTAACTTTGCATGGCACCTACTATCCACTTGGTGAAGATTTGTAGATGAACTTTGGTTAACTTTATTCTTCTAAACTTTCTAAGTGTAGCCAGCCATTTTGTAACCTCAAATATATCATCAATACATTATGTTATCACTATCTTAACTGATTCTTGTACTTCATTACATAATCATAACTCAACCTTTCCTCTAGGTACTTTTGTTAAATCTTGTTTATCAAATCTTTCTCATTAATCAACTAAGTGATAGTACTTGAAACATATAAGCAATTGTCTTACCAACAAATAATAGGTTTGACATTAGTGACAAAACAATGATTGAAACATAGTCTTCCTAAGCAATGTTTCTAATCAAATGATCTTTTCAATTAGATATCAACAATAGTATTCTTAGGTTCATTTTGGTTATCATTTTGCATCATCATAGTCTATTTAGATTCATTTCTATATGTCCATTGCATATGTTATTTATATTACTTTTTAGGAGTCCTTTGCATTTTTTAAAATCTCATAAGAAAAATCACATCTTGCATCACATAGGTTAGTAAAATCATTCATCACATATATATCTCATAGGCAACATCATAAACATCACTACCATCATACATCTCATAACTTTCATTTAAAAAAAATACCACATCCTGCATCACAAAGGTCAATACCATCATGCATATCATCCATCTCATATAAAGGAAAATAGAACATTTTCCTGCTCATTATCCATCTTTAAAATTAGGGTTTTTGATGGATTAGGTATGATACAATGTATCTACCCCATATCTTATCTTCTCTAGAAACTTCTCTTAGCATTCATTTGAATTCACCTTGAAAATAGTTTACATAAGATTCTGTGCCACCAACTCATCAATTTTATCTTCCTCCTAATTCAAAAGTTCCAATAAAATAAACTTGTTAGCCTTTATTTGGTGAATCTTTGATCTTTGTCATAATGTGACAGCTCGACATTATCAATCTACTGATGCTCAACACATACTACATTACTTGACATCAATTGGATTTTACTAGTGTTCAGCATCAATTGAAAAATTATTGGACATCTACTAACTTTCTTGGCATCCACTAGAATTTTCTTTCACTCAACTCCAATTGACTTTTTCTTAGCTTGAACTAACTTTTCTTGTCACCTACTATTCACTTGGTCAAGCTTGGTAGACAAACTTTGTTTAACTTTATTCTTCTAAACTTTCTAAATGTAGCCAACCATTTTGTAACCTCAAATAAATCATCAATACATTATGTTATCACTGTCTTAACTGATTCTTGTACTTCATTACATAATCATAACTCAACCTTTCCTTTAGGTACTTTTGTTACATCTTGTTGATCAAATCCTCCTCATTAATCAACTAAGTGATAGTACTTGAAACATATAAGCAATTTTCTTGCTAAAAAATATTAGGTTTGACATCAGTGACAAAACAATGATTGAAACACACAGTCTTCTTCAGCAATCTTTCTAATCAAATGATCTTTTCAATTAGATATCAATAATAGTCTTCTTAGGTTCATTTTGGTTATCATTTTGCATCACCATAGTCTATTTAGATTCATTTCTCTATGTCCATTGCATATTTAATTTATAGTACTTTTTAGGAGTCCTTTGTATTATTTCGATTCATTTTTCATTAAATATTTTTTGCATTTTTTAAAATCTCATAAAGAAAATCACATCTTGCATCACACAGGTTAGTAAAATCATTCATTACATATATATCTCATATGAAACATCACAAACGTCACTACCATCATACATCTCATATCTTTCATTTTAAAACAATACCACATCCTGCATCACAAAGGTCAGTACCATCATGCATATTATCTATCTCATATAAAGCATCACATCCTAGACATAACACATGTTAGTCTACCTCATGCATCTCATAAAAACATACAATACAATACAATCACATGGGCACAATACTCATTACACACATATCCCACCCCAAAGAATGCCCATCATATATATATCATATCCTCCAAAGAATAAAGAATGTAACACCCAACCCTAAAATAATAAATAAATGTCCATCATTGTCCAATACAATGTCCATTTAGTACATATATCAATACCAATACATCTAGATATGTACCCACAGAAATACATATCTATACAATAAAAATATCCTATCAATCAAATAACTGCAACATATCACTACTCATCCACATCCTTGTCCATTGCCTCCTCTCCTTGGGACTCATAAGGAACCCTCTGTGCACCCTGCACCTCTAGTGGTGGTGGTGGGGTTCTTATCCTCTATCTCTCCCCTCCTCCTCATGTCCCTAAGATCTCCCCCTTATCCCTCCTCACCACTCCCCTCCTATACTACCTTTGGCCTTGCCTTGATATATGGTTCTACCCTATCCTTTGAGACCCACCATCCTTTAGGATTCCCCAGAAATCCACCCACTCTCCCCACCACCCTACATTTTGATGTGCATGTTGGCTATCTTTGACCACATCGACCAACTACAATTCTTGATCTAATCCACGAACATGATTGCATGATATCTACCATGGTAAAAACCTTCCCTCTCTTGTAGCTCCTCCACATCTCCCCTTAGTTTCCTTAGCTCCTCCAAATCTCTACCCATTTCCATCTGCACCCCAAGGGTTGCCACCTCCACCACCATCCTATCCCTCTCTAGATGTAGTAGATCCACCCTCCCCTATAGTCTATCCCTCTCCAAATCTACCACCTCTAGACTCCCCTCCAATTGCCTCAACTCCAACTGTAGTCCCCCTAACTCAATCTCCACTCTATCAAGCTATCATAGGGTCGCATCCCTCTCCCTCTAGACCTAATCTCACTTGTCTCTCACTTGGTCCCTCTCCTACTGAGTATCCTAAAGTAGCTAGCTCATGGCATTATATGCCAGCTATAGGAAGGCATATCTCCCTAGTAATCCACCATCCTCTCCTCCTGCAGATGACCTCCTTGTCCCCCTCCGACTGGCCCTTGAGTCCCCTCTCCTCCCTCCTACTGTGGCCTTCCCACCTCCTCCTCTTTTTTCCTTCATCTCCTCCTCTGTGGTACCTCTCCTTGCATCATAACCTTCGTTCATTATCTCAACCCCATCACCTAATACCTCCCTCTCCTCTCCACTTAGGGAATCTCCCCTACCACCACTGTCTCCCTTGTAACTTGTGCCCTCCCCACTAGTGTCATCTCTAAAATTGATCCCTGTAGCATTGTATGCACTTAGCATCTATCGACCCACCAAACTAGTCCCAATCTTGGGGTGCCATGTCCCATAATTCCTAAAAAAGTCCCTCTCTCTATAAGGGTGGCCCAAATAGAGTCACAGGCTCCCTAGTAATTCTCTTATACCAAACAAAATCTCCTAGCACATCCTATGCCCATCCAAATTGTCACAATACCCTATTTGGTTGATACTACTCGGCTATGTAATCTCATCGCCCAAATCAAAAGCATAGAGATATCATGTATGGAAGCTTCTCCCTCTCCTCTACCCATGACCCAAGACCTATATATGGCCTCCAAGTCAATGCTCGGATCTCATCTATCTAGACTCTCTAGTAGTCCACCTCCTTTGTATGGTGGTATGTTAAGGGATCTCGCTAGCTATACACCACTAGCTCCTTGAGTTTACCTATCCATCTACCTGATCAGTCTGAATGTAGTAATATGAACCCAAGCCCATACCTCTAGTGGCATCAGGAAACCCACACTTCTCCCTTTGTGGCACCCTAGGCCCTGATATATGATCTGGTGTAAATCTATGTATAGCTCTACAAGCATCAATGATTCACATGTAGTTGGGACTCCCTCATCTATGATCAAGATGATCATAGTAATCAATGCCAACATCACTCATATACAACCAGTATATGGGCATATGTACCTTGACACTAGCCTGCACACACACACAAATATATTTATAGACCTGCAACCACTTTATCCAAGTGCTCATCTAGTGCAAAATGACCCCTCCAGATCTGAAACTAGATCCTAGGCCCCACCAGTTGCTACACTACCCTCTCTCCTATGACTCCTCTCACTACCATCACTAGCACTAGCAAATGAAAGATCCTATACACATCCTCCAAGGTAACAATCATCTCACCTGTTGGAAAATGAAATATCTATGTCTCACTATGCCAACACTCACACAAAACTATCACCGTAGCCTTGTATATATGAGTATGCAATAGTCTAGCTAGATACTATATCCTGATAGCATTGATCCTTGTCTAGTCAGTTGGTGTGAACAGCTCTCCAACCCATAGTACATCCATGGTGTGTCGCTCTCATGACACCAATGTATCTAATGATTGCTACATCAAGAAAACCAAACCGATATTAGTTCTAGTTTCCACTAAATCCCTTCTTCCTATGTTTCATAAACTCCCTTTACCCATCCACCCTAACCCTATGAACCTATTCTCGCATGTGATTTTTCATTCCCAAAACCCATCCCTACTCTTGCATTCCTATAGTTGTAGATTATAGTGGGAAAAAATCCCTTTACCCATCCACCCTAACCTTATGACCACATTCTCACAAGCAAGTTTGCATTCCAAAAACCCATCCCTACCCTTACATTCTCATAGTTGTAGATTATGGTGGGAACATGTCTCACATTATTTGTACTAGTCAAACTTACCCTCATTCCCGCGTTCACTTTCCCCTTACCTTCTCTTAACTTGCGGGAGTACATTCCCGCTAATGGGAACACTTTCTCGCATCCAAACCCGCTATCCCACATAACCTATAAGCCAATTTTTTTTCCCCATGAAAACAACTCAACACCTCCCTTTTCACCCTTTACCCTTAGCTCTTTTGCGAGATTATGAGCATGCTGATCCCTAGCATGATCCCGCTGGACCTGTGTCCACGACAACACATTTTTGTGTTTTTGGGAACACTATAAAACTAAAACACAAAAACTAAAAAGAAATTTTTTAGTGCCTATTGAATGGTCTAGTGTCCACTATGCCCACACACATCATACCATTTTCACCTGATGCTCTAGTCATCCTTGTGCAACTATTATGCCATCTAATCCAAAGCTCACAAATGACTATATATTTCTATGAATATGAGAGTAGTTACTCCTCTCTAGTCCTCATAGAACCTCTTATATTCCCCCTATGGTACCCTACTTCCTTCTTTGATCCCTCTATTTTACTCTAACCCTATTATATTTGTAATTTTATTGCAATTTTAGTCCTCCTTTAGTCCCTCCATGTCCTCCTGCTCACCTCAGATTATTGTACCTTTTCAAGAAGTTGCCAACCCTCATCTTCTCTTCGTGCCACCTTCTTGAGGGGTCATCACATAGTCTAGCCTCTCCTCTTTCTATTCAAGATTGGGGCAACTCTGTTGCCTTAACAATCTTCTTTATGTTGTTTATGCCCAAACTTCTTTGAAATAGTGTTGTCCCAACACTATGTCAAAGAGGGGAAAAATATAGACACCTAAATATGATTAGATCACTAAGTAATCTTATTTAGTCATCTTCTAGGATATTATTGATTAAGTATTTAATAATTAATTAATTAATTGTCATCCCCTACTTAATTTATTTATTTAATTAACTATGGTCCAATTGATAAAATCAAATGACAACCCAAGGTCTAATTATCAATTAAATCCCTACTCTTCTATTAAATTAAATAATTTCACTATACCTATTTAATATAATCCCTTGTCCCCTTTTTATTAAATAAATCAATTCCCAACCCCTAACCATTCCTAAACCCTATCATTATACAAATCCAACCCATTCACCCATGCTAACCTCACCTAGCCAACTAATTAACCCATCTCATGAATGCTAACCAACTTGCATTCTAATCACCTCCTAAGCTAAGCCTAATCCCCTTCGTAAATATGTGCACAACCTTAACCAAGGGTTAAGACTTCCTAACCCAAACCAAAGTCCTTCTTAGATTTCTATCCAAATGACTTTAATTCTCTTACAAAGTATTAATGGCTCTTTAAGGCCTCTTACATCCCCCTTCCACACTCCTTCTCCCTCATAACTCCCTTTGATCCTTCATTTTGACCCTCTTCCCCTATTCAATCCCCTTGTGACACTTGTCACAAGACTATGGATTTGAAGAAGCACAATCCATGTGCTTCCCCTTTCTCGCATCCTAACCCTCCCTCATCCTTTTTCTATCCTTGCATCCTAGCCATCCATCTCACCACCCCTTAGCTTGAAAATTGGACCTTCCTCTCTCACAATTCATATCCACTTCCTATGCAAACTTATAATGCTATTTTTAGAGCTCACAAACTATCAAAATACTATTTATAATGAAAAAATCGATCCATGCTCCCATTGTTAAACCTTTCATTCACCCTCATAATTGATCACAATCCATCACTTGAAGCTTGAGATTGTTATGAGCACAAATCCACCATCATTTGCACACATCAAAGTATCAAGGTCACACTTGGGGAGCTTACTGTACTTGGTTTGCATTACTCTTTTGTGTCTCCTTGATCCTCTCATACATATTGTTGTATTTCTTTAGTTGTCAATTTTGCATTAACTTTAATGTTCTTTACATGCTAGGATTTCACAACATATAGTTGGAGTAACCATCAATCTATTTCTTGCATTTTTCCACTTCTTTACCAAAAAAATGTCAAGCAATTTTTCAAAAAGTTGAACAATTGTGACAACTTTTTGTATCTTTGAGAAATTTCTCTCCTTCACTTGGAAACTTCCAAACCTATCAATTTTGACACATAAATTATGTCTAGGCATGATTTATCCTATAGGACATCAATTTGCATTATCTATGCCATTTTTTTCCTTCTTGACAATTTTTGCACAATTGTTGCACAATTGACATCTCTTGGACATCTTCTCCTTTTCTAGCTCCCAAATGACATGTTAGGAGATCCAATCCATGCAAGAGGATGAAAACACATCATGGAGGATAAGATGGGTTAAAAACACACCTTCCTCATACTCTCATGGTTCTAGACATATGCCTCTTAACACAAGCTACACTTAGAAACACACCAAAATCATCTAACCATGAAAAAATGCAACCAAAAAAGATGGCCTTGAAAAGTCCAAACTCACTCACACCCCTGACTTGGATAGAGTCAGTACATGCCAAAGATTCAATCCAACTAGAAATCAAAATGAGATCTTTGACTAGGTGCCCCTGCACCATACTACCCCAAACAAAAAGAAGTTAATCCATCCTTGGATTTAGTAGGTTGGGATCAATGCCTAATATTATGTAGTCTATCTCTTTAATCCAAGTGACATCAACATCATCTTTTCCCTTCCATTTGACAATATGTTCCAAATAGTCCTTTCTCCTAGCCTATTTATAGACCCTGGAATCTAGTATCCTATTTGCTTGCAGAGATGGAGGAGAGATTAGGTGGAGGTTTACTACATCTTGGGTGACCTCTTGAAGAATGTGATCAACATCTTAGAAAATTCCTTTGGAGGCAATCAAATCTACAATATTGAAGACTGGTTACAAATCTAGGTTTATAGGTAGCTCAACCTTATAAGCATTGTCCCCATATTTTTCAAGGACCGACCCTTGTCATTTGGACCTTATGTGGTATCCCTTTCTGCAATCTTTGTTTGTTCAAATGGACCATCACAAGATCCCCCATTTGAAACTGTAATTCCCTCTTTGAGGCATCCAACTTTCCTTTCAATTTGTTAGCATTTTAAGCTAGTGTCATCCTCACACTTTCATGGAATTCCCTCATGGATTGGGCAAAGTCCTTAGCATAACCACTACATTGTACCCCACCTTTAACTCTCTAAATTCAAAAACTTCTCTAGGATGCAAAGTATAAAATATTTTACAAGAGCTCTTACCTATTGATCTATTTATTTTATCATTGTAGGCATATTTAGCCCATCCAATGAGTTGGTCCCATGTTTGACCATACTCTTTTGTGAGACACCTTAGTAGGTTTCCAAGACTCCTATTAGTCACCTCTATTTGATCATTAGTCTATGGGTGATAGCCCAATCCAAAGGACAAGTTATTCCTGAGCCTTCTCCATAGTGTCTTCCAAAAGTGGCTCATGAATTTGGTGTCCCTATCTGAAACAATGCTCACTAGAAGTCCATGGATCCTAACCATTTCTCTAATTTTTTTTAGCAATTTGAAAAGCATCATGTATATTCTTGCAAGGCACAAAGTGAGCCATCTTACTAAGCCTATCCATAATCACATAGATGCTATCATACCCTTGCCTTGTCTTAGGTAGGATAACTACAAAATCCATACTTATACATTGCCATGGTCTGCTAGGGATTGGAAGTTGTTGGTAAAGATCAGCATTTGAGGATGTCCCCTTGGCATTTTGGCACACTATGAAACCCTAAACATACTATTTAATGTTTCTAGTCATCCTAGGCCAAAAATATAACCTAGTTATATTAACTCTTGAGTCTTATTGACTCCAAAATGACCACTAAGTGCCCCATTATACTTCTCTTGGATTGAATTATCCCTCATTGACCCTCTAGGGGCACAAATTTGATTGCCCTTAAACAATAGATCATTCTGTAATGTATAATTAGAAAACTCACCATGAAAGTTGTTTATGAACTCCTTGCATGCCTTGTAGATTTGAGAAAAATATTCATCATCAACATGTAGGTATTTGAAGCTTTCAAAACCTATTCTTTGTAGTTGAATCTCTTGGACTATAAGGAGTCTTCCACTCAAGGCATCAACTACCTTATTCTACACCCCCTTCTTGTGTTTGATGGTAAATGTGTAGGATTCTACCCACTTCATATGCTTGCTACCAAGTTTGTCCTGAGAGTTTAGAAAACTAAGAGATTGGTTGTTTGAGAACACAAAAATTTATTTTGGAAGAAAATAGTGCCTCCACATACTTAGATCTTGGACTAGAGCATAAAACTCTAGGTCATAAGAGGAGTACTCCCTCTTCGCATAATGGAGTTTCTCACTGTGAAAAGTAATGTTGTTCCTTCTTGACTTAAGACAGCCCTGACAGTTACATTGATAGCATCCCATTCCACTTGGAAAAGCTTATCAAAACTAGGGAGCACCAGAGTAGGTAGTTCTACTATCTTTTTTTTAAGTGTTTCAAACCCATGATGAACTTGTTGAGTCCAAAGGAAATTTGTCTTCATTCTTTCCTTGATTGTATCGAACATAGAAGAACATATACCATTGAAATGTCTCATTAAATTCCTATTATATTGTACCAACCCATGGAAGCTTCTCACATCTGATGCATTCTTAGGAGTAAGCGAACTTAGAATGGCATCTACCTTCTCTTGATCCATTTTTAGGTTACCTTGAGACAAGACAAAGCCCCTTTTTCATGAAGTCACACTTCTCCAAATTAATCATTAGCTTTTCCTCATGTAATCTCTTAATTTTTTTTTGCAAATGCTTGATATGCTCTTCCTCAGTTTTTCTAAAACTTAAGATGTCATCTAAATATACAACAACAAACTTACCAATGTAACTTTCTAGTACCTCATTCATGAGCCTCATGATTGTAGATTGAACATTGGATAAACTAAATGAGATCACAAGCCATTCATACAAACCTTCTATAGTTTTGAAGGATATTTTTCATTCATTCCCTTCATTTATTATGATCTGATGGTAGTCAATTTTCAAGTCTATATTGGTGAAATACTTTTCCCCTCCTAGATAGTCCATTTGATGTAAATAGCATCAATGGAGTAAACCAAATATTGGAATACATGATTATTCCTTCAAAATTCATGAAATAAATTCCATTTTTAAATACATCTCAATGAGGAAAAACAAAACTCTTTCCAACACTAGTTTACCATACTTCACCATTCACATGGTCTGACTGCTATACATGAGTACATTCATCATAAATTTCAATCTTGACATTTTCTTTTAAAACCCTTTGGATTGTTTGTTTCAAATTAGTAATACTAAAACATATCCAAAGATGACCCAAAAATAATAAATCCATTAAACGTTAGAGCCTCTACATGTAGACCCATTTTCAAACCAATTGGAAATAAAATATAGTTCATATATCTTTCCAATGAATACAACTAGAGTTTCTTTTTCATCCAAATATGCCCATAGCAAACATATAAATTTGACTATAGCTGGGAATCCTCAAATTTGCAAATACCACTTTCACCAAAACTAGCATAACTTCTTCAAAACTTAACAAAATTGTTCCAAACCAAAATGAGAAAGAAGATTATTCATATTACTCTTCAAATGTATAGAAAATACAAGGGTTCCTAGCTATACATAGCTGTACAAGAACTGGAACCAACACTAAAACAGTTAAAACCAATCAAAATGAAAAGTTCTTGAAAACTAATTGCTTCAAAATGATCTATTCTTCTTCTCATTTATCCCTCTCTATTTGGAATGACCAATACAATGATTTTAAAGTGGTTGTGGTGGTTTAAAACTTCCCAACCACCTTTTAACCAACACAACACATTCTTTTAACCCTTGTACATTTTTCAATGCTTCTTTAAGCACTCCCATTACAATGCAAATGTATTTTCTCCTAATTTTAATACATCACAATGCAAAGTTAAGTATTTAAACCATTTCTTCAACATGGTTATAGGAAAATCTAAATGACTTAAATATTACAATATTATGAAATTCATCATAATGTATGAAGGGTCAAGATGCTCCGGCATCATACTCCCAGGCTTAAAAGATTCCCATGTCCCATGGAAATGTGCAGTGGAGAGATTTGCAAAAAAATCCTTCACTTCCTTGTCTTTATCAATGGGTCCATGCTTTAGCTATGTACTCTATCTTTTTTAAATAACTCTCATCAATGGGGTAAAGATTGGCTGCTAGCCATCACGCTTCATGTTGCTTCTTCATACCACCTTATTGTCATCTTACCCAATAGTAGACTTGGTCCAGTGATTCACTTCCCACTCTTGCTCAGTGGTTGCCCTCAACATCCTACTCTAGACATATCTCTGATGGAGACAATACCAAGATCCTAGCTTGATATCTTCACATACACAATTGTAAATGCATCCTCCTTGCAGCTATGATGGATCCACATACCACTAGTTATCTCTACCCACAAAAACACAAGATCTTTCACTAGGCTCTGATACCAATATGATGTAAATAGCATCAATGGAGTAAACCAAATATTGGAATAAATTTTTATTCCTTCAAAATTCATGAAATAAATTCCATTTTTAAAGACATCACAATGAGGCAAAATAGAACTCTTTCCAACACTAGTTTACCATACTTCACCATTCACATGGTCTAATTGCTATACCCGAGTACATTCATCATAAATTTCAATCCTAAAATTTTCCTTCAAAACCCTTTGGATTATTTTTTCCAAATTTATAATAATAAAACATATCCAAAGCTTATCGAAAAATAATAAATCCATTACATGTTATAGCCTCTGCATGTAGACCCATTTTCTCTGTCATAAATTAGAAGTAAAAATAGAAACCCTACCTAGGGCATCTAATAACTTTCTCAAACTGACTCTAATTGAAACCAAACCAATTTTCAATAAACCCTATATGAGTATAGTTTTTGAATATATAAGCCATTAAATTTTCCAATTCATAAATTGTTCTAAAAACACCAATCATTGCCTATAACTTCAAAACAAATCCTTAAAAACTAGTCTTCATTAAAATGAACATAATTGAAACATATTTGAATAGAAATGACTCAAAAAAATTGGAAATCAAAGCTGGTTCATATATCTTTCCAATGAATACAACTAGAGTTTCTTTTTCATCCAAGTATGCCCGTACCAAACATATAAATCCGATTGTAGCTGGGAATCCTCATGTAGTGCCTCTCGTGTTTGCAGTCTGTTCCTTGTCTATTTTTGATTCGAGAGATACTTAATACTCTGATTTTGTACCTTATGATGACCCAAGGGTCGGATGTTATACTTTGATTTAGTTCCATAGATGCTATATTGCTATGTTGATCAGTTTATCATATTTGCATGTTGATGCTACTCTGAGATGACAGTAGATCTATGATGATATCTAGTTATATGATGTATTGGACATGTTTGTTGATTATATTATGAGATGAATTCTATGCTTTGGTTATTTACTTCATTTATGTTCTTTACGCTTCTACGAACGTGAGTGATGCAAATGGATTAAATAGGTATTTTATACATGTTGCTTCGGTTATGATATTATATGCAATTGCACTTGATCATGTGTTTTAGTGTGTAGGAAGTATATCCTTAGCAGTGGTAGATGGAGTTAGTGATTCAACTATTCATATTTATCAATGTCGTCCCTGTATGGTTGACATATCCTTATTTTAATTATTTTAATTAAAACCTTTCGGTGATTAGTAAATCCGAACTCATCTGCATTTTGTATTTAGACCAGTAAGCGTGTCTGTGCATTTAGAAGTTCACTTTTGTCATGAAAGTGTTTAGTGATTTTCTGTGATTTTGGGTTTTCGGGTTTTAAATCTTTTCAGATTTAATTTTTGGCAGCTTTGTCTTAGGTGAATTTCCATTTCAGATAATAACCTGTTTTCGTTTGGATCGATTCGGAGTTTAGCTAGTCCAGCTAGCTATTTTCCAAAATTGACTATTCACTCAAAAAGTGAATAAGTATTGAAAAAGTAAATTCATTATTCACTTCTCACATTTTGGAAATTGAATTTGTAGAGCAAATTTGGAAATCCTCTTCTGTAGGATTATTGTTTTGTTCATTGTGAGAGCTATGAGCCTGTGATCTTCACAAGGTTGGTCTCGTTGGACTCAGCTCGAGGAGTTTTTGCTTTGCCAACAGTTTCAGCAGTTTTGGTGGAGTATTTATTTTATTCTACGGGTTTCAGTTTCAGCCCCTTTTGTTGTCAGGTAGGGCCTTCCCGTTTTAATGTTTTTGCTCTGTTTCTACTTCCGTTTCTTGTAGCAATATGTTAGGAGGTTGAGAACTAGTGTTCCCCTCTGTTTCTGTTTGCTAGTTCTACCTGGTTGGTCGGGTATGAATGTTTTTCCTATGTTTGAAATTGGGGTTTGGCTTTTTGGGCCATTATGTTGGCCGCTTTTGCATATGGTGTCCAATTCCTTTTATTTTTGGATTTTTGGAGATTTTGAATACAAAGGCCAAATGGGTTTTAATTTTGGAATTTTTCCAAAATTTGGGGTTTTTACCTCATTTTGTGTGCTGCCCTATTTTCTCGAGTTTTCTTGGCACATTGTGGTTCATGGACCTGGATTATCTGTTTGGATACCAGTCGAAACACTTTTGCATCTTTTGTTGCTTTGGATGCGTGTAGCATCCGTCATCCCAATTATGTTTCAGTTGATTGGCTTCTATGTTGCATTCTCACCCAATCCTTATGTTACGATCTTCATGATGGTGGTGTGCCACACACGAGTACGTGCACGTACATTTGTCAGAGGACTTGCGAGTCTCGACCTTCCATGTCTTTTCTGGAAGTTTTGATCATTGGGGTTGGGTTGGGAATTTGCATGCCTATGGGCACTCATCGTTGGATGAGCATGGGTAGGGTAGGGTAGCATCTGGAGGGGGCTTCTATCTCGTAGCTTGACATTATGGTGCCGAAGGTTGACAGAGGATAAGAAGTTTTAAGTAAGTGATAACTGAATAAAATTGTGAGAGTTAATAAAACTTAAGATAATGAAAAGATCTACATTCGTGTGATGGTTCCAAGGGAGTCCCTTGAGAGTGTTGCCACACGTGATCTGAGCTTGGGCTTTTGGATGCCAAGAAACTCTCTAGGATGTTAGCCCCTACTTAGTATCCTATTGAGATGTCTGACTAGGACCTATAGTTATGCATTGTCTTTGTATTGGATTCAGTCATCATACTGCTTAGTGTGTGTGTTAGCCATGGATGTTGTTTTGCATGTGTTTGTGGTTGGATCATTATCTCCATCAGCATGGCGGGCGTGAACCTATGGGTGCCACGTGGTTGGGAGGCATAGCTACCTTCACCACTGCTAGGGACTGGTGTACAGAGACGGTCTTGTATCCTAGTGTGACTGTTGCTGGATGTGGTCACTTGGTACTTCGGTTCATGGAGTATGATTTCTTGTGATTTATGCTTTCCTTGGGATGTTGTTTATCATGTTTATATGATGTTAATTTTAATGCATTCCTTGTTTTTATGTTTAGCATGTGGTAGATGATGTTATTTGATTACAGAGTTAACTTGTGCTTTCTACTAGCATGTTAGATTTCATTTACTTATATTGTAGCATGTTTAGTAGTGATGTCCCTATCACGACAGCACCGATGATCTAATTGGTGGCTTGGGATGTTACGCGCAGGGGATGGCTAGGGCCCACAATGGTCTTATGACACCATTGATGGTTGGGAGGAACTGCGTACCTAGTCTGGTTATTTGGTTTATTGCTTTGATATTTATGCTTAAATGTAAGAGGTTATTTTCATGTTCACTGCGATGTTACTTTAGTTTATTGCAATGTTTCCTTTTGTTCTTCCCTTGCTATTGTTTTAGATGGTTAGACTTTTCTTCCAGTTGTCCATCTTTTAGCTTGGATTTGAGTGTCCATAGCTCGAAAAGTGGATCCGGTACTCCTCGGTGTGGAGGAACTTTATTTCGTAATTTTCTAGCCTTTTTTTTTTTTGTGTTTTTTGGGTGCGTGCTAATTCAAATCTTCGTGGGAGGATGCTTCTCTTTTGCGTGAAGATGAGAATCTCCATGCAAGGATGAGAATCTTCGCGTGATAATTCAAGTCTTCACACGAGGATGAAAAGTCTTTGTGCGAGCTGTTGAGAATCTTCGCACGAGTCGGTGAAAGTCTTCGCGTGAGAAGAAATACTGGTGCTCTGTCTTCGTTCAAAAAATAGGGGCTAGTTAGGCTTGTCGAAATAAAGTTTGGAAGTTGGTTTTAGATACCCTTTTGGTTTTCTTACCTTCCTAGTGCTTCATAGATGTTATTAGGGGCTTAAAATATATCGTTTAAGTATAAGTTGACATATATACTTAAGATATATTTTAATATATGCGACAATTCATTTGAGATGGGTTTCAAACCTCTGCAAGGTAAGATAAAGATTCTAGGAAATTTTAGGCCTTCAGATTTCAGACTTAGCCAATTTTCAGGAGTCTATTTTGATCTTTTAGCTTGGTCGATCTCTTATGTTTTCTTGTTTGTGTTTTGGTTAGTGGTAACATTTGGAGATCCATTTGGTGCCAGGATGGTCGTTAACTCTTCCATTGCGATTTGTATGATCCGTACATGTTTTTGTCATGTGCACTTGAATTTTTTTTTTTAAAAAAAATTTATTCTGGCTTGTTTCTTTATCCTTGTTTGCAAGGATCTTCGGGCAGGGCATTACACCTCAAATCTGCAAATACCACTTTAACCAAAACTAGCATAACTTCTTCAAAACTTAACAAAATTGTTCCAAACCAAAAAGAGAAAGAATATTATTCATCTTAATCTTCAAATGTATAGAAAATACAAGGGTTCTAGGCTATACATAGCCATACAACACCTGGAACCAACACTAAAATAGTTAAAACCAATCAAAATGACAAGTTCTTGAAAACTAGTTACTTCAAAATGTGTGATGTCCCCTTCTAGCTAGAGACATCACTTTAGCTGGTGATTAGCCTATCAGAGACCCTCGTAGGCTAATAAGATTGGATAGAGGGTCACCTTGGTGTGGATATCCTCCAAGGACAAGAGCAGAGTACTCTTCTGGGTTGCTAGATTTTGTTTATGATGAGTTTTCCTTTGAGTTTGGCTTGGTCAGGCTATTTTTAGCAGTTTTGGAGTTATAAAGATAGACCCCTGCTATTTTTAGAAAAGGGGTATGGTCATATGCAGTTCTATCATGTTAGCTCCTAGTCCAAATGACATTCAAAAATGTTGAGTAATAATGGAGATATTAATGTTTATTTAGTTAAAATAAACATTATTGGTTTTGAGCCTATATTGTTAAGTTATAATATATAACTTAAGTGAGGGTCATGATATCATAAAAGGGGCCATCATTTCAATTAATTGTGGGTCCAAGCTTATGGAAAAATTAAAAGGGAATTTCTAAGTTTTAATGTAATAACATTTTTTTATGTTATTATTATATCTTTTATCCCACATTGAGTGTGGAGACTCATTCTGGAGTTGAGGAGTCCTTATAAAAAAACCTTGTCTTCCTTCAAGAGCAGGTTATGAGAATTTCTTAAAAACTTTGCCTTGTGAAATTTCTTGAAGTTGTGGCAACAAGGGTTTCTACAAGTTTAAGAAGAATTCAGACTGTGGGGAACGTAGTATCTTCAGAGTTGATGCAATTTGAGGGTGTGAAATATCACTTGAATTTTGCCTGTGAGTTGACTTCATTCTGGAGTCAATATTGTGTTTCAGTAGGAAAAAAGTGGATGAATCTGTTTACAGGTTGGAAGGGGTTATAAAAATAGCTATAGTGCTGTGAATAGTACAGCGCTACAGTGAATTAAAAATCAGAGATTTAATATTGCAGTTTTTGATAGGCGCTGCCCAAGGAGGAAGCAACCAGCAGCGTGGTTGCATATCGGAGACAAAAATTAGGATTTTTTCAACTATTAATGATGATGTTTTTAATGTATGCTTTCGACAATAAGTATTGTACAAACATTAGGAGCCATCTGAATAAATGAATTTGATTAGCATTATAATCAGATTTGAGTTATAATTTGAGGTATATTAGTTTTCGATATTTGTATTTTCTTTTCATCAACTCAAAAACCCAAAAATAGCTTAAAACATTCAAAAACAAACCAAAACAATTATTACACCCAGGGAAACAAACAGTGATCAGCGTAGAGCCTATTTGGGGTTCTTACAAAATGATCTATTTTTCTTCTTATTCATCCCTCTCTATTTGGAATGACCAATACTCTAAAGTGGTTGTGGTGGTTTACAATTTCCCAACCACCCTTTTAACCAACCTAACACATTCTTTTAACCCTTGAACATTTTTCAATGCTTCTTTAAGCACTCCCATTATAATGCAAATGTATTTTTTCCTAGTTTTTAATACATCACAATGCAAAGTTAAGTATTTTAACCATTTCTTCAACATGGTTATAGGAAAATCTAAATGACTTTAATATTAAAATATTATGAAATTCATCATAATGTTTGAAGGGTCAAGATGCTCCTGCATCACCATTAGGTCTTCAATTCTAGGTATTAGGAACCTATAACTAATGGTGATTTTATTAATGGATCTAGAATCAATAAAAAGTCTCCAATTTCCTCCCTTCTTGGATGCTAAAACAATAGGGACTACACTTGAGCTAATGCTTTTCCTAATTAGGCCTTGGTTTAGGAGCTCTTGGATTTGTTTGGCAATTTCCTCATTTTGTTGAGGATTCATCTTATAGGTAGCTTTATTAGGTAGGGTAGCTTCTAGGATAAAGTCTATTTGGTTTCTAACAAGTCTCTTAGGAGGTAAGGTGGTAGGTTTTCCATCACTAATAATGGCCTTATACTCAAGAAATTCTTGCACTTCATTTGGTATCTCTATTTTCTTGGCTGCAGTTTCCTCTCTATGTTTTAAAACCAATGCAAACTCAACTACATCTCCTTCCTCTAGGGTCTTCAAGAACTCCTTCTCACCAACCATGTGCACACTTTGTCCTGAAGTCTTCAACTCTCCTTCTTCTAGTAAATATTGCATCTTGAAAGTCACCACATCCTTCTTGAATGAGTAGGAATTTTTAGTTCCATCTTGCCTGACTTGATTATCAAATTGCCATGACTTTCCAAGTAGAAGGTGACATGCATCCATGGGAAGAATTCACATAGTATTCTATCTTTTTATCTCCCTATAGTGAACTCTACCCATGCTTTCTCTTCAACAAGTATATGTTGTTACTTATTTAGCCATGTGACCTTGTATGGGTTGGCATAAGGGATTCTTTTTAACTTTAGCTTGTTGACTGCCTCTTCACTAATTTTATTGTCAGCTAAACCTAAGTGATTGATGATTCTACACACCTTTCCCATGATCTTACATTTTATCATACATAGTGCTCTTCTCTAAATTGGTTCTTCTTTGATTGTCTCTTTGATAAAGGTTCTTCTTATCACTAGGTTCTCCCCTTCCTCTGATTCTAGGGATACCTCATAATGTTTGTTAGTGCTGTTAGATTCCTCTTGTACATAATTGACCCTTTTTGTACTTCCTTGGGAAGTTGAGCCTTTCTAAAGGCACCTATATGAAGGGTGTCCCAGCTGATTGCAATGATAGCACTTCATGGTGGAAAAGTACGATCCCCTCCCTTGGTTGTTGCTCTTTCCTCTCCAGCTAGTGTTAGAGCCTCTACCTATGCTGAAATCTCCTCATCCTGAACTTCCTTCCTATTGCTTAGTGATAATTTTGTCTCCTTGTATCCTAGAATCTGATCCTCTTCCACCATAGTTTCTTTGACCTCTTCCATCTCTACCCTTACCTCTACATCTGAAGTTTGAGTCTGCCTTATTTTTACTATTCTCTTCCACTTTTAAAGAAAATTGGAAGCATTTGTGGACTATTGTAGGAGTCCATACATTGATCTCTTCTTGAATGCTCCATTTCAAGCCTCTTAGATACCTAACCACTTTAATAGGTTCATCTTCTTGTACTTTTGACCTTAAAGACAACTTCTAAAACTCTTCAATGTAAGTTGCCACATCCATGTCCTTTTGCCTAAAACTTTGACTTTTCTTGTGTAACTAAATCTCATAGTCCTCTGGTAGGTATTGTGCTAAAAATTTATTTAGTGCTCTCCTCAGGATTTGTGAGAAGGGATTAATCACCTTCTGTATACTATAAGTTGAGTGGTTGTATCAAGCATTGATAGATTGGTCTTTTGGTGCAACAATAACCCCATTCTAACAAGTGGTATCATAGCTTGGTCATAGGTTTGAATGCCCTGACCCTCAAGTAACACTGAGGGGGAAATTGTTAGAAATTTGTTCAACACTCTTCTTGGGATTCATGACAAGGGCTTAACTGCCTCCTATGTACTATAAGTTGAATGGTTGTATCAAGCAATGAGAGATCAGTCTTTTGGTGCAACAAAAACCCCATTCTAACATATTGCTTCTTCACCTTTGTTACCATGGCTTTCCAATTTTCAATGTGCTTCTTTCCCACTTTTTCCCTCTCTTCTTGGAGGTAATTCCACCATATTAGGGCTGATCCACTTAGACTAGAATTAGCTTCCTTGTCTCTTTGTGCTTCATTCACACCTTCACATTTAAAGTGATTCTCTATTCCTTCAATCTACGCCATTACCAATGATCCATCTTCCCATTAAACAAAGGGACTCCTTCGAGGGTCTTTCCACCTAATGCCTTGATGACTTTTAGGAATGGCTCTTCATTTATGGGAGCGTATAGTTCATGAATAAGATCTTCCACATGTCCATCTTTTCTTTACCCTTATTGCTACTTTCACCTTCCTAGTCTTTCTCCTTAGCTTCCTTAACAACTTCTTCCAATTTGGTCTTCATTTCTTCTAGAGCTTCTTCAAGGATTTTGTTCCTCTCTTTTTTCTCACCCATCTCTTTGGCCAACTATGCAGTAATCACCATATTTGATTCTTCAACTAACTCTGCATGCTGAAACATCTGCCCACAAATCCCAATCTTCAACTTTGATACTACTCTGATGTAACACTAGGTTATTTTGCTCCTTTGAACTTTCTCTAGCTTTCTCCTAGCCTATTGGGTTCCTTAGAATCCCTAACCCCTAGAGGATCTTTATTCTATCCTCTAACTACCCACAACCTAGTTACATCAATGGTTATAGTTCCTTCTTTATCTAAATACCTCTTCATGCTCACTTGTTGACCTTCTTCCTTAGTCTTTCCTGACCATTTTTCTCAACATTGTAGAGTGAGGGGCTCATACAAGTGATGTCAGACTTCCCTTAGACTTATAGACATCAATTTCAAAAGTTACCATCAAGTTCCTTACTCTTACCCCAAAACTTGCAAAGACAAGGCTTCTAGAATTAGCCCTCCAACATGAGTTTTTGGACTTTAATCTTGATTTTCTCTGAATAAGGTGGATTTTTTTTTATTTAACTACCCTTTTGGAAAATCTCAAAGATTTTTTGGGTCTTAGGTCTCCAAGGCGTCCGTACACCAGAATGCAATTTTAATGCTTATATTTGAGGGTTTTACAATAAGGATGGAAGGTCTTACTAGGGCATGATCTTTCCCTCTACAAAACTTGTGGTGAAATATTTTCCTCTAGAAGATTTTGAAACTACTCACTCCTCCTCATTCTAAAATACTTGGTTTGAAGTATCCAACACATTCAAACCCCAAAAGTTCTCTTCAAAATTTGTGATTGCCTAACCAAGTGTAATAGACTTACCTGGGGAATCACATTTGAATAGCTTAGCCAAATTCCTAGGGTCCCAAAAACTATGTACATTATGTACACTATCTCATCTCCCATTTACCCTAAAACCATGAAGAACTCATGGTGGGAACTCATGAAAGAGACATTCTTGCACAGACTATCAAAATTGTACCAACACACAAGATGGTTATAAATGAATTTCAAAACCTACTTACATGAGTACCTATCAAATTTAAAATTCAATAGAAAAGTATTGTAATAACACAACTAACAAATATTTCACACTTGATTGAATGATTCAATCCATTATTTCATAGAAGTAATAAAAAACTCTTAAAACTATTTAAAACTGAACTAGAAAGCGTGGATCCAATTGCACAAAATTGTTAAGTAAAACTCCCAACCCTTGGGATTTTTTTATTTCATGGCTTTATAAGTCCCCAAAGAGGTTGCAGGTAGTTGGAATAATCATCAACCACTTTCTTGCATTTTTCTACTTTGCCAAAAAGTTGTCAAGCAACTTTTCAAAAAGTTGCAAAATTGTGATAACTTTTTGCATCTTTGAGGAACTTTTCTCTCCTTCACTTGGGAACTTCCAAACCTATCTATTTTGACCCATAAATGATGTCTAGGCATGATTTAGCCCCTAGGACATCAAATTGCATGATCTATGCCATTTTTTGCACAATTGACATCTCTTGGACATATTCTCCTTTTCTAGCTCCCAAATGACATGTTAGGAGCCCCAATCCATGCAAGAGGATGAAAACACATCATGGAGGATAAGATGGGTTAAAAAAAAACCTTCCTCATACTCTCATGTTTCTAGACCTATGCCCCCTAACAAAAGCTACACTCACAAACACCCCAAAACCATCTACCCAAGAACAACTGCAACTCAAAAAGATGACCTTGAAGAGGTCCAAACTCACTCAGACCCCTAACTTGGCTAGAGTCAGTACATGAAAAAAATCCAATCCAACTAGAAACCAAAATGACAACTTTGACTAGGTGCCCCTGCACCATCGAACCTACAAATCTCTAACAAGTTTTTTGTGTGTGGGTGGCTATAAAGGGGTTTGCCTTAAAGATAATCCCTCATTTTGGATATTTTTACATCCAACAATAGCTGTTAGAAAAAATTGTTATGTGTATGTGTGCATGTGCATATCCTATATTTGTAGATCTAGAATGTAAATATGTTGAAATACTAAGAATCTACTCTGTCAGTGAAACCCTAGCATGTAAGTAAATGTATGAAGGTGCAAAGAATCAGATTTGAAGCATGATGTAGAAATCATACCAAGCTCTCAAGGTTTAAGTACTCTAACTATATTCGAGATCACTTCACAATTCCATGTTTGATATAGTCACCTTTGAATGCTTGATGAAGAATAATAGCTTTACTTGCAATGAAGAAGAAGAAACCAACCCTTTCTTTCACCTTGTAGTTTTTCTAAGTTAGATTGGGATGTCAACAAGTCCTTTCTCCTTCTTCCTCTCATGTACAAATGAGGGATTAAATGCCTTTTTATAAGATATTTTATTAAAAAAACTTTGCAATGCACAAGCGAGATTTTACTGGAGGAGTCAAACGTTTCTGAGCCCTTAATCAATAGAAACCCCAGAACAAGGCTAATCGAGGTCGACCTAATCTAGACAAGCCCAACTTGGGCTGACCTAGTTTAGACTAGGCTGACCTGGGTGAATCTAGTTTGGACCAGGACAACATGGGTTGACCTAGTCTAGAAGGTTGACCTTCAGGATCTTCCTATCTAGGTTCCAAATTAGTAAGGGTTAGGGATGGAATAAGTATTTTAGGTTGTCATCTAGAGATCTAACCTAGGGTTTTGAGGTCCTAGAAATAGAGGATACACATAGATTAGGTCCTAATGTAGTGAATATTTGAAGGAGGGAAATCAAGGAGGGTTTGTTGGGTCCTACCTCAGTTTCACCTAGGAAAATGTGGAGAAAAGAAATAAAGTGTGTGATTAAGGTGTGAATATGAAATGCAAACACACTAAAGAAGAGTTAAAATGTCTTAAGTCGAAGTGCATCCAACTTAAGATGGTACAATGTGCATAGTTGTACGTTAGTGTGTTAGTATTTTTTTTAATTTTATTTAAATCAAAAAAAATATTAAATATGTTTTATCTTTATATATTTATATATCTATGCATCTATGGCCTTAGAATATGGGTAGTACTTCACATAAACTCACTCCTATAAGACCCAATCAATTGAGCCAATCAATTGAAATTAAAATAATTTTATTAGTTTTCAAAATTAAAAATCTCACACTTATACCATAGAAAAAAAATTTAATTTTAATTTTCAAACAATGTACTTAAATATAATTGGCTACAACAAAAAGGATTAGTCAATAGTTAAACAAAAGTGATTGCAATAGTATTAGCCTACAACAAATACAATAAGAAGTATATGATTTTTTTTCTTAAAAAAAATAAAAGAAAAAAAAATCAATGGATGAAAATAATTTCCACGATTTAGATGGAGGTAATTTATAAATCAAGTTTTCTATGTTGGGTACAATTTGAGGTAGTTAGAGGCATTTGAAATTCAGGGTGATGAAAAATTGTGAATAAAAACTTTCTATATTAGGGAGGAATTAGTTATCACCATTATGTTTTTCTTGTCTATCAATGCCACCATTTCTATTCAATGTCAAATTATTTACACTTAATGATGTATATGAGTAATGATAGGTACTATCACCTATGCTAAAGGAAGTGATAAAAGAATTTTGATAATTTATAAATCAAGAAATAAGATGTAGTTTCATTCAAATAAATTAAAGTGGAGGCCATTTCAAAAGAAATAATAACATAAAATGAGGTTATTTGTCATTTTTTTAATAGAATTTCTTCAAAAAGATTATTTTTTGGTATTGGGATTCATACTTAAAACAAATGGTATTAATGATAAATGATAGAGAGGACATTGTAAATGGATGCATTATTGGCCAACATTGACATTTATTTATGCATATGAATGTGTGCATTTAGTTGTTAATGTGGCCATTATAGAAAATATAACCAAGCTATTAGGTGATCATTTAAAAATGGGATGAAGATGAGCATATACTATTTCCTTCACAATATTTGTTACATCAAGGCTACTTAGGAAGGACAAGATGAATTTAGAAAATTAAACTAAACAATAAAAGTTAGGTTTGAATGAGAGAAGCATGTTATTTGTAAGTTATGATGGTGTTGACTCTATAGCCTATGAAATCTTGTGCATGCAAAAATTGGAGACATACTTCATTGTATTTTCTATTGATTGGTTTCTAAATGTTTTTTTACTTCCTTTAGTGCTACTTATAGAAACTAAGGAAGTTAACAAATGTCAATGTGGAGGCTGGTGGCACTAGAGGATTTCCATTATCTCAAGTTAACTTCTCAAGTTTTTATTTCCTTATAGTTGTTAACAATTTTGAAGAATGGATTTATTGTGAAGTTTAATTTTAGCAGCCACATAAGGGGTTCGATGTTGATTTGAATATGAATGGTTTCCCACAATGTTCATAATATTGAGGCCAAGAATTACACCCTCGAAAGAGTCAAGAGGAAAATTAGTGGAAGGTAATGTCTAATAATATAGTGTCTATGATTTGAGAGTTTGAGGAATAGAGAACTTAAGAATTTAGCTAAAAAATACACCTATATAAGCTTCAAGAGGGAACTTGGTGAAGTTTCACTTGATTCAATATTTGATTCTTCAAGGGAAATTCTTCTCAAATATATGTATTTGTTTTGTGTAATAGATTTTCATTATATTTATCCTTAAGGGGGTCCCTTGGTTAATTAATTCTTTTTTTATGTTACATTTCTAGGATGATTGTAACAAGGGAGAAATATTGACTATATGAAACTATTATATAGTCATGATTGTTGACCAATTATGATTTTTACTACATTTTTTGATAACTACTATTTTTCGGTGTATAAATGTTGTTTCCCATGTATCAAATAAAAGATCATGATTTCAATTTCTTGAATCATTATGCAAATCTCTACTAGATATGATTTAAAAACTTCAAGCAATCAATTATCTCCAAAATGTTCTTTTACAATCATGTTCAACTCATTGAAGTTATGTTAAATAATGAGATACTTAATTAATCACTATGAAAGTACTAGTTAAACTTCTTTTTTTGGTATACTAGGAGCATCCTTGCATACCGAGCTACCTAACCTTGGGTTTACATATTGCCAAGTTGGGGTCTAGGAAGAGGTGAGACTAGTTCCATTGTGGGGAAGGGAGGATGCACAACTTGTAAGCGACCCCCCATCTTAAAACCATGAGAGTTGAACTCAAGGCCTATAGGGAGAAAACCCATAGCCCAAGCCAAGTCATCTACCCATGAGGGATTACTTATCTTTTTATTATCCTAGGATGATAATGATGATGATAATAATAATACTAATAATAATAATATTTCACTTTAGAGTTTTTGATTAGAGGAAAGTAAGTTTTCAAGGAACCTAAACCCTTGAACAACAAAAGAGTCTAAAACATCAAACAACACCAGACTAAGAATGAGACTATAGGAAAATATCAAATTTATAATTACTTCATAAAAATATAAGCATATAAATCTTTAATATAGCACAATAGTTTTTTAGGTAGTATGTGTAAGAATATTTTTCCATCATAAGATCACGTTTTGTGTTCTATCATCAAGATGATATAAGAACAAGAGAAGAAAAATTTGAAGCATATCATCTCAATCATAAAATATTGACGAAAAAAAAGTCACAAAAAATATACCTTAAAAAATTATTATTAAATATTATATAGATGTAAAAATTTGATGCCATTAATCTTAAATATAATTTTAATTTGAAAACATTTATACTCAATTAAAAAGCTTAGTATACTAATAAAATAAATTTAACTTAAATATCATACTTTTCAAGTTAAACAATTAGTAACAATTTTACACATCATTTTTATCAAATATAATAAATAATTATATTATTTTAATAATAATTTTTAAATTTGTTATTTTTTTTATAGAGGTTCTTTATGAAATATTTTTAGCTATTCAACATGGGAACATGAGCCTTATGGCTAAACTTCTTCAACTAAGAGCCCTGGTGGGCTCAAGTTAAGAACCTTTCAACTTGTTAGAAATGGAAAAAGAAATCTGTAAATAAGCAATACCGGGAAAGAATCTAACTGAGTAAATGCATGAAAGATATTACCATAAAATAGGAGAGAGAATGCTTCAAGCTCCAACACCATGAGACAAGATATTTGGAAAGGGGAAAGCAAAGAAAACCCCTTGTGACATTATGAATGAGGCATGAAAAGCCTAAGAAGGAAAAGAGAGAGAGAGAGAGAGAGAGAGAGAGAGAGAGAGAGAGAGCAATCGCTCATACAATAATTGAGAAGAGGAAGAAACCTCATTGTTAAATGAGAGAAGAGGGTCATCTCTTAAATAGAGATGAGAGGGAGGAGTTAGAATGTAACTCCCATGTCTATGAATGCCACCATTTATAAGTGTGTGAGGCCAAGTGTGAGATTCCTCTTAAGGAGGAATAATCTAAAATTAGAAATTACAATAAATATTTGTCCTCACATATTCCACTAGATGACAGAATAAGATGTAGTGGAAAAAGGAAAAAAAAGAAATATATTAGGATACCTTGACTTATATCCTAATATATTACAACAATAAAGAAAGGAGTTCTAACCTTGGTTTATAAACACACCAAGGAAAGATTACAACTTCTAACACCCCCCTTTAATCTTTACTTGGGGTAATTACATCAAAGGGTATTAAACCCATAATTTACAAAAATCTGCAACTTAATCTTCAATATGAAGTAATTTGATTGTCTTCAAGCCATATAGAACATTTGTAGATCCAAGAGAAGTACATGAGTCCTTTGAATTTGATCAAGTGGAAGCATAGACACCTCTTCATATGTGGAAAACCAAGAAGGTTCCTTGATGGATCACCTAAAAAATACAAGACAAATATCCACAAGTAGAATGCCATTATATATGCAAATTTGAAATCCTTTTGAATAAGGATAATAAAACTCTCATAGAGAAACAATGAGTAAAACATGTTACCACAAAACAATGGAGATAACCTGATATCAAGATAAATTATATGCTCAAAAAACTGTCAACAAGGACAAATTTAGTAAAAAGCTTGATCAATGCTCTCATGAAAAGAATATTATACTAATGCACAAATGACTACAGACAAGGCCAACTAATGAAGCCAGCATCAATCTTGCATCAATCACGTGGATATAGATAGTCCACTTAATGAGTCATCCCACTGCAAGCTAATGGGGGCATCCCTCCATAACATGCATGACTCATGATCTAAGCAATAATGTATGCAGATCATTATCACATTAATATATGAAAATAACATAAAGGAGAGACATGCTGATCAAAGTAGAATTATCATGATTTTTGTTAGGATAATCAAAAGAATGGATTATGAGGATATAACAACATATTGCCTTCAAATTGGAACAAATCATCTGAATTTGGAGGGAAAACTCCAATAATAGCATCCTCTTCATTGAGGAACAAAAATGGAACAACATGGAGGGAAACTCCATATAAAATGAGTGCATACCAATATAGGATGGAGGGATACTCCATGGGCCAGATAAGGAAACTATGTATCAGTTATATTGAGGGGTCCTACATAGTTAACCTTGAAAAAATATTAAGCTCCCTATGCAACTCAAAAAAAAATATCATATAAATCATGTAGATCAATTGGTATAAAATCAGAAAGTGCCAAAATGGGCATAGAACAATGCTATAAAAGCATAAAAGTGCAACTATGGGCACATCAAAATATCAAAATGAAGGCAAATGTGTAAGATTACTCATAATCCAATTAAATAAAATGATTTAAGGAAGATCAACTAAATATAGATATCAGGTATAAAACTCCATTGAGGGTAAACATGAGTACTCAATTCATTTTGTGAAGGTATAAAGGATGGACCCACCATTAAAACAAGAATCCTCCTGAATTATTATAAATGAGGATATTTACTTCTCAAAAAAAATCTTTAACTTCTCCTTTTTTACTTAAAATCACGTAAAGGAGTAAGAGAGATTTAAAATAAAATATTGCACTTGTCTGACAATGAATGATTTCATGCCAAATATAGGTTGACAAGAGGCAATAATAAAAATAAATGATGCTTCTGTCAAGAGCTAAAAAAAGGAAAAGAATCTTGCATGAAAAGAGAAGAAAAAAAAAAGGTACGAGGAATAGTAAAGATATGTTATAGCAGACTGACAAAAATGAGAGAGCAGCAATCAGTCTGATTCTGCTTTTAAAATTCTCACCATAACAAGCAATCATAAAAAAAGAACCTGAAAATAAAAGACCAACAACTGCAGATTGAGGGAAAAAAAATATAAGAAGCTATATACTCCAAGAAGGAATGTAGGTTGTTTTGTTCTTGGCTAATAACCAGGTCAGACCCATAAGCTCGCAATCCCGGCTATAAATCCTACTCGTTCTGTCTGAGACTTCCTCAACCTCCGTCATTTCATTAAGCTGGTGCAGGGCAGAGAGACATGTAGAACACCCCGAATAGGTAGGATTTCTGCAGCTATCTTCCAGTGCACAGACGAAAGGCAATGCGATCACATGGCACCGAGGGGCTGAGACATTCAAAGCCAGCGGGCAAGTGAGAGTGCTAATCTGGTGAAGTCGTATCCCACAGTAACACATGACGAGGTCGTAAGTGTCATTAGGCTGAGGAATGTGTATTCCATGACCATGCAGAGCACTCTGGAAATTATCAACGCACTTGTGTGAATCATCAGGAAGAATAGGGGAATCCTCTGAAACGGGCAAGCGGAGGCTTTTGAGAGCCATCTTCGCGTGTGCCGCATACAACTAGGCCGCTAAAATAGGGCAGTACTTGTTCCTGTTCAACGCTTTGCAGGCGCCCTTTATACTCCTAAATAGCTCCTCTGTTAGATCTAGCGGGCACGCCTCTATTTCTGATTGTACTGGAATTGCTGGTATCAAATTCACCATATTCGGTTTAAGAGGCTGGAACGTCACACTGCTACTACTATTTTCCTTTGCCAACACAAAATGTAGCAACACCAGGCGGATAATCAAGAATTCTATGACGGAAAAATAATTCTTCAGGCCTTTCATTGCTTGAAGAAGATTATTTTGCTGTGGTCGTTTGTGATAGTCAGTGCACCTTTCAAACCCTAACACTTATAGCACCATTCGCTTTAGCTTAAATATTCTCGGGACCAATGGCTTTTGCCCTTCAAATGTCATACAAGAGAGTAAAATCATAAAAGAAATCAAAGTGAATATCATAATATAGGATCTCACAACCCCAAAGCACATGAGTGCATGAGAGCAATGTGGCACAACATGCAAAAGTTACACAGCCCATCGAAAATCTACATCTAATCTTCCATAGTCAAATTGCGTGTAATTAAATGCATTAAATATTGCCTCCACAAAGGAAGAGCAAAGATAGACTTAAGTGATCAAGTGAATAAGGAAAATGCTAAAAAAAAAATCTATATGTTAAAGAAAACACAGGCAGAAAAATAAAACCTTCAAAAAATATTGCACCCATTGTCAAATACATCAGAATCCAATATGCAGTTGGGAAGTGATTAGATCATAGTAAAAAAAATATCTAGATAGGAAAACCTTTTGGCGGCAAGCCCGCCAAAGGGGGTTAGATGAAAAACTAATATAAAATAAGAAGTAACCTGCACAAATTAGAGCACACAAAAGTTAATCGAGTTTGGCGGTAAACCAGACAAATCCAAAAAAAAAATTCAATTTCTTCCATCTTAAAAAGATTAAAGAAGAAATTAGTGAAATCTCTCTCAAGGGTCTCCAAGAATCGTACCTTCATGCAACCACTCAAAAAAAGATTAAACTGCTCTGATACCATGTTAGAAATGGAAAAAGAAATCTGTAAATAAGCAATACCAGGAAAGAATCTAACTGAGTAAATGCATGAAAAGATATTACCATAAAATAGGAGAGAGAAAGCTTCAAACTCCAACACCATGAGACAAGATATTTGAAAAGAGAAAAGCAAAGAAAACCTCTTGTGACATTATGAATGAGCCATGAAAAGCCTAAGAAGGAAAAGAGAGAGAGAGAGAGAGCAATTGCTCATACAATAATTGAGAAGAGGAAGAAACCTCATTGTTAAATGAGAGAAGAGGGTCATCTTTTAAATAGAGATGAGAGAGATGAGTTAGAATGTAACTCCCATGTCTATGAATGCCACCATTCATAAGTGTGTGAGGCCAAGTGTGAGATTCCTCTTAAGGAGGAATAATCTAAAATTAGAAATTACAATAAATATTTGTCCTCACATATTCCACTAGATGACAGAATAAGATGTAGTGGAAAAAGGACAAAAAAGAAATATATTAGGATACCTTGGCTTATATCCTAATATATTACAACAATAAAAAAAGGAGTTCTAACCTTGGTTTATAAACACACCAAGGAAAGATTACAACTTCTAACACAACTTCACTAGTAGACCAAGGACCCATTGACCAAAATAACTTTTGAATAATTGAACATTAACTATAAAATATTTAAATTATAAAAATATATTGATAAATATATTATATAATTTGATAATCTCATTCCAAAGAAGAAAAAAGAAAAGAAAAAGGAAAATGTTATATTAATCCTTCTCATTTCGTAATAAAGGGAAAGTTTTAATCAAATTAGTGCAGACTTTAGGTAAATGTTGATTTCTTGTCCGCAACAGTCAACATCTCTGAGGGAAACAGTTTTTCGTTTATGTAATTATTGATCTCATTCCATTTTCCGATGGATTTGTGCGCAAGTAATTAGCATTGCTCGCTACGGGGGGGAACATCCATCATTTGAAGCTTTCTACTATGCACAAATTCAAATAAATTTCTAAGAATAGCCATTAACTTATGTTTTGATCACAGGCGGTTTACACTTCACATTTATCTGATGTTTTAACATTGTTAACCCTGACCGGAAGCGGCGAGTATATGATCAAAGAGTGCCTCATAATCTAAATAGTCTCCACGCTAAATTGCAGTGCCTCATTTATTTTTGAAAATTGATGTAGGGAAAGCAAGAGGTGGTCTTCGTGTAGACATGACTATGCAATTTAAGCATCTCCTTAACCTTACTTTTTGTCTTCGCTGTGCATTCACTGTGCAGGACCAAGCACAATCCAGTGACTGCACCAATCTTCAACAATTCATCAACTACTCGTTTACTGCAATGAGAGAATTTATAGAGCAACCACAGGATCCGAACGGCTTTCTCCGTCGACAAGTCAAAGACTATCATGATTTTGTTAGAGACTGCAGGGATGCCCATGGCGTGGTCAGCCAGGGCAGCGCTCCCTTCTGCTTAACCGCATAACATGTTGAGAAGACATAAAATCCTCTCGCAGCTGCTTGTTTTCTTAGAAGTCTGGTCAGGAAGAGATTCGATCAACACAGAGACTGCCCCCAATTCAAGGGCCTTTATTCTGCTGCGCTGGTTGTTGGAACTGATTGTCGTAAGAACTTCAAGGGCAACCACTGTAGACTGGCGGAACACCTCCTCTGTTAATAGCTCCAGTAGCCCTTCAACTAATTCGCCGTTGGCGTTCATGACAAGGCGTTCAAGGCCTTTTCTTGAAAGCGTGTGTAAGAGCATGACAGAATAAATGTGTGCACTGGAGGTGCCTCTCTTAAGAATTAAGGCAAGGGATGCAAGGCACTTACTTGTGGCGATGGAATCGAGCATCTCGTTAAGCAAAGGAAGACAGCAAAGGATTCCCAAGGCTTCCTCGCAGGAGACCGCAGCATCGTAGAAGAAACCCTCTTCATCAGATTCAATGACAGAGATTAGGACAGTCGGCACAGCGGATGATGCGATGAACCGCTTGTTTCTCTCACTCTCACCGGCCACAGATTTGAGCTTCTTCAACGCTTTCAATTGAAATGATTTCATGTCTTGCAGTAATTTATCGAGGCGATCTGCATCGAGCGACGGCCGGGGCGTAGAAATCTGGTGGACTTCTGCAGAGGAGTTGAGAACGCACTAGTGTTGGATGAGACAGTGCAGTGTGTGGTTGGGTTTGAGGTCAATGTTTTGAAGGGGTTGCTTTGTGTGAGGGCAGGTGTTGTTCCCCATTGCGAACGTCCACTTCTCAATGCTCTGCCTGTCGTAGGTCGCACCAGTACAGAGCATGATGGGGTCATTCATTAGTTGCATAGATATCAGGCACAAGAAATACGAAGGGATTTCTAACTCTGTGGAATCCATACGCTTCCAGATAATAGAGAGAGTGGAGTGTTGGGTGTTCTTTACAAGGTGTTGATAATGTGGAGTGGTGATAGAGGAGGCCACGAATGCTCTATATAAACATATCTACCAAGAATACCGCAAATGGGTTGTACCTCTACTGCAAGTTGCTGGGCCTCTGGAAAAGACATAATGAGAGCTGGATGCCCACACTGTAATTAATGTGGGAGTAATTTAGATGGCATGGTCAAATGTCGGTAGTCTTACCATTTTTCTCAGTGCAACGCCTTTACGGGATGTACATTTGACCGTATTTATCAGATTGTTGAGAGTTAAAGAGTTTGCAGTGGGCCCCTTCCTTTTCTTTTTATGGACGTGTCTTGTTTCTCCAGTCGTTAAATCTGACCGTTTCATTATTGAAGACAAATTTGAGCCGATTGCCAACGCGAATCACGTTTAAACAGAAACAGAGAGGACCTGTGGAAATGATAATGTGAATCTTTCAATGAATTGAAGTCTTTGAAGGGCATTTTGGTTTTCAACGAATTTAAGTTTAAGGAAAAATAAAGACAAAGTTACTTTTCTTGTTAACTTCCTTGTTATAGATTAGAGTTTCATTAAGGAATTAAGTTATAGAATCTGTTATTAGTTTTTGTCTTTATAAGGCAGGAACTAATGTTTTTGGTGGTCTGTTTTCAATTAATTTTTAATCTCGTGGAATGCTATAGCATAAAGTTTGAGACAACAATATTTTAAAAATCAATTTGTAATGAATAATCTTAATTTTTGATTGGTTGAACTCTATTTTGTCGAGCTTTCAGACTTTTGTAAGAATTAAAAAATTAAATGATATTTAGAAAAGACAAGGACATTTAGATAAACTTGCATTGATTGCAGGTAGATAGATATGAATTTAATATGCGAAGTTGAAGGTAAAGTTGAGTTGCATTGATTGCAGGAAGATAGATATGAATTTATTAGACAAAGTTGAAGGTAAAGTTGATTGTAAAAGTTGCACGGGACAGAGAAAGAAAGTATTTGCAATTGGTTTTGGCATTTGGCATAGATTCAAAAATCCAGCCTTTTTGTAAAGATAGAAACAACAATTTAGATTTCATAGAGGGGAAGTGTTTTGAACAAGTAAAAATTTGAATGCCCTCTTCATACTTGACAATTTCCTATAGTATTGTCTTGTTCATTTCAATTATTTCACACCTTTTGCTTTCGAGTTATTCATCAATAAATTTTTTTTTTCTGTGGAAGCTCTAACCTATTCTTCTATCGAACACCATGTTGTGCCACAACCTATGTGTTGTTGCACCAGCTTCCATGTTCTCCACCTTATACCCGAAGTTGTTTTGGATTCACCCATTTCATGTTTATTACCATGTAATTTTCTACCTCAGAAGCTATCAAAGTTAAATGGGATGGATTAGTTAGCAACGGTGAAAATGATGGAAGAGAAAATGGTCACATAGATATTACAATATTTGAAAGCGAATGAGTCATAGATAGGCATGATAAAATTATAGATACATTTTATTACCAAAAGAAGGCCTATCTCCATAACTAACAAGTCTTAGTCCAAGTCAGGCAACATAACCATTGTGTATATCAATTTTTGTGGGTTAGACTATTGATTACTATGGCTTGTGGTAATTTTCAGAAATGCCCTTGTCATTGATCGAAGAATATATTAATAAATGTATGGCTATGATTCCCATGCATAGAAAATATAAAATTACAGAGAAAGCCCTAAATTGATGGGAAAAACCCAAATTAGAAACAAGTATTATTTTTATCTTGTACAAAACATGCCAAAATAGCTTTCTTCTAATAATTGAGCTCTTTTATTTCTATCCAAACCTATGAAATGGATTTTTGGCAAAATTTTTATGGAGTAAGCATTTTCTTTTTCATCTAGGGATTTTAGAAGAAGATTTTAGGTTATTTGGGAAATTTGAAGAAGGGGAATCATCTATTGGTTATTTTATCATTATTTTCCTTAATTATTGTAGGAAACTTTGAGTTTTTCATTTTGGCATTATTTTATTTTATTTATTTTCCATGCTCTTTTTTGAAGAGCAAGCCTCCATAAATCTACAGGCATCGAATCTAACTCACCCACCTTTGTTTCCTCTTTCAAAAGCCACACCACTCCTCAGAATAAATTTTAAATATCCACAGAAATCAAAATTTTCAATCACAATAATTGCTTATAGTTTGAATAATTCAAAAAAAGATTACAATCTCTCTGCTTCTAGCATCACCATTATATGGTGACTCCCAAGCTTGAAGCCGGCAACCTCATCTACCCACTTATTCTATTTGTTTTCATTATTCTAATACCCTTTATCTCTCTCTGCAAACAACCTCAACCCCCAACGAGTTTTGATAGAACTTATCTCCTACCTCTGATGTTGGCCAATTCAATAAATCAATTAAGGTCCTATGTAAATCGGGCAAGACAAAACAAGGCTTGGGACTTCTGTAAGGAAGCAAAGGTGCTTGAAATCGCTTCCTACACTAATCTTTGAGAGGACGATTATGCAAATTCAACTAACTATTACAAAGATCTCAAGAAATGCATAATAACATAATCAAAATAACAAAGAACACATAATACATTGATTACTGTAGGGAAACCCTTATGGGAGAAAAATCCCACCCTCGAAAATCCGCACAACGTATTTTCAAACCAAGATGATTACAATACACTTGCAATGCCAGTTCTTACAGGAGCACATCACCACAACTCAAACTTGAAGAGACTCCTCCTAGCACCAGTCTTGCAAACTGAACTCAATTACACAAACACCTCCCCAAGCCCTCCTTTTATAGTGATTTTACAACTTAGAAACCACTTGTGGTTTTACAAAACCATGGGAAAAACTATCATGACACATGTTACCCATTTTTGACATTTACATTTCCAATATGGAAAAACAACCTGGTTAAACTAGTAATCCCGTCCATAATTTTGTCTCTTAGTCTAGACCCCCATAAAAGTCACAAAATGAGTCATCGAGGCTCTAAAAATGACTTGCCTATATTCTACTATGGACAAGACTCATTTTTGACAACTCATTAACCAATTTCCAATGTATGAATAAGTGGAGAACTTCCACAAACAAATTTTGGAATTTTCCAAAAGAAGATTGCAAGGTTGAGACACATGTTCTCAACATTCTCCCACTTGTCAAACACCTTGCAAGAGTCAGAGGATCATAAATATCATGGACTTAATTACTAGGGGCCAAGAGTCCCATTTACTCTGAACACCATCTGAATTTCTCTATGCTCATGGGCTTAGTTAATGCATCAACAACATTCACTAAAGTCTCTACCTTTTCTAGCTTCACCTTGCCATCATCGATCATATCTCTCACAAAATGATATTGTACATCAATGTGCTTGGTCCTCACATGAAAAGTTGGGTTCTTCGCTAGGTAGATTGCACTTCGACTATCACTATAAAGTGTCACTACACCTTGTTTGAACTCTATATCTGAACACAATCTCTTTAGCCATATGGCTTCTTTGCAAGCATGAGTAGTTGCCATATAGTTTCCCTCAGTAGTGGACAAAGAAACCACAACTTGTCACTTACTCATCCAACTGATTGCACCACCAAATAATGTAAACACATATGCACTGGTGGATCTTCTTCTATCAACATCACCGGCCCAGTTTGAATCCACATAGCCTTGAATATCCAAGGAATGCTCGTTTCCTATTCCATTAAAACATATTGAGTACTCTAAGGTACCCTACAAGTATTTGAAAACTCTTTTTATTGCATCCCAATGTGCTCTTCCTAGATTAGATATATAATAGGAAAGTACTCCCACTGATTGGGCAATGTCTGGTCTTGTACAGACCATAGCATACATCAAACTTCTAACAACACTCTAATATGGTACTCAACTCATCTCTTCCATCTCCAATGGGGATGTAGGATACTGTGAGCTAGAAAGCTTAGTTCCCATAGTAATAGGAACACTCAATGGTCTTGAATCCTGCATATTAAACCTTTTCAAAATAGTACCAACATACTTACTCTGGCCTAGCCAAAGATTTTTGTTCTTTCTATCTCTTATAATCTCCATTCCTAGAATGTATGTTGTTGCACCAAGATCTTTCATTTCAAACTTTATCGAGAGTTGAGATTTTAACTCTGTAATCAAACCTTTTCCTTTGCCAATAAACAACATGTCATTGACATACAAGGCAATAACTAGGAAACCATCACCATTAGATTTGAAATATATACAGTGATTAGATTTAGATCACACAAATCCCAAACTCAACACATATGTATCAAACTTTTGGTACCACATCCTAGGACTCTATTTTAAATCATACATGGATTTCTTCAATTTACAGACCAAATGACTTTTACCTTTCACCACATAGTGCTCTAGCTGTGACATGTAAATTTCTTCCTCCAAATCTCCATGAAGGAAAGCAGTTTTCACATCTATTTGCTTGATCTCTAGATCATAAGCTACTGCAATAGAAAGAAAAAATCTAATGGATGTCATTTTGGCTATTGGAGAAAAAATCTCACCCTAATCTACTCCCTCAACTTGAGAGTAACCTTTTGTAACCAAACGTGCTTTATACTTCTCAATGCTTCCATCTGAACCCATCTTCCTTTTGAACACCCATTTACAACCAACATTCTTCCATTCTTCAGGCAATGGTACAAGGTCCTATGTTTGATTCCTCTTAAGAGCTGCCATTTCTTCATCCATGGCTATTTTCCAAGACTCTGAATCATTCATACCAAGAACCTCTTGTACAAATTTAGGTTCATCAATGTTAGCATTCAATGCAAATATGCACCTCCAATCAACAAGAGAATACCCATACCTTTCAGGTGGTTTCCTTTATCTAGTAGATCTTCAAACAAGATCTGGTTTAGGTTCAGGAGGTTCAAGTTCATGATTAGATTCTCCCTCTTCCTCTAATGATTTAGAACTCATAGAGCTCTCTTCAACATCTTGTCTTTCTAAGGGCCTCGATTCAACTTTCTCAGGTGTAGCAAGAAGTTGAATCACATCTTTCTTTTCTTCAATCTATTCTTGTTGCACTATAATAGAAGAAGACTTAGTTTCTCTAAAAATAACACTTCTAGAATAAAATACCTTTTGTGCAACAAGATCCCAAAGCTTGTATCCTTTTACACCATAACTATATTTGATGAAGATACATTTGACAACTTTGTTGTTCAATTTTGTTCGCTTCTCCTTTGGCACATGAGCATATGCCTCACAACCAAACATTCTCAGATGTCTAAGTGAAGGCTTGTGGCCTGACCACGCTTCCATTGGCATCTTATCAACAAGAGCTTATGTAGGGGACCTGTTTATCAGGTAGTAGGTAGTGGCTATAGCTTCAGCCCAGAAATTTTGTTCTAGTCTAGCACCACTTAGCATACTCCTAGCCTTCTCCATCAGGGTCCTATTCATTCTTTCTGTAACTCCATTCTGCTGTGGATAATATGGAGTTGTCTTCTCTCCTTTAATACCAAATTCTTTACAAAATGTGTCAAAGTCATTGGAGCAAAATTCACCACCATAATCAATTCTCAAACATTTTATTTTCTTTCCAGTCTACAATTCAACCATTGCTTTAAATTCTTTGAAACGACTGAAAACTTCAGCTTTACTTCTAAGGAAATAAACCCATGTTCTTCTACTAAAATCATCAATGAAAGAAACATAATAAACTAATCTACCAATAGAAGGAACATCAACTAGACCAAATACATCCAAATGGATTAGATCCAAAATACATGAAGACTTATAAGAACTCAAGTAAAACTGAATGCAGTTTTGTTTACCATAGATACAATGCTCACAAAAATCAAATTCAAGATTGCAGTCATTTAATCCATCAACAAGGTTCTTATTTTTCAAGGTCTATAGGCCCTTCTCACCTATGTGGCCAAGTCTCTGGTGCCATAACATGGTCTTCTTTACAGGCAACTTTGATTCGGTAGATAGAGCACCCTTAGGTACCCAAAAACCATGACCATCTATTGAAAGAGAAATCTTCTCCTTCTCCAATTGAGTAGTCCTTTTTACAATCTTATCAAAAGTACTATTGCACTAAACTGTGCATGCATCAAGTTGGTACAATGTACCCAATCTACTTCCTCTTTTTATTACCATAGAACCTCTCACCATTTTTACACCTGCTTTAGAAAACTGTACATGCATACTCGCATCTATTAGCTTACTAATAGATAAAAAATTCCTTGCTAGTCCAGGGATATGCAAGACACCATCAAAGATTCTAATTCTACCTTTAGAAAATTTCACACAAATACTTCCACGACCAACAATATCAAGTACTCAATTATCACCCAAATACACCTTACCACTATCAAAATTTTCATACTTACTAAACTAGTTTCTATTAAGAGTCATGTGGAAAGATGCACCTGAGTCTATTAACCATGAATTTTTATTTGCATGAGTGGCCAAGGCTGCAATGAAAGCATCTCCATCTTCCTTCTCGGACTCAGAATCAGAATCTTGCTTCTTCTTCTTCTTCTTCTTTTTCTCCTCTTTGCAGTCCTTTCAAAAGTGTCCAAGTTTGCCACAATTCCAACAGATTGCATTGGAATTACTAGGAGATTTCAATCTCCCTTTATTTTTGGACTTAGAATGGCCATGTTGCTTTTCATTTTTGCCTATTTCTTTTTGTCTTCCGCTCAAAGCCTCTTTGGCATTTAAAGAGACCTTCCTTCTCATCTCTTCAGAAAGTAGAGAACCAACAACATCCTCCATCTTCAAGACAATTGAAGTGCTCCCTATAGCCATCACAAGACTATCCCATGAGTCTGGCAACAAACATAGCAATATTTGACACTTTTCTTCTTCATCCATTGGCACCCCTACTGAGGTCAACTGAGTCACCAACATATTAAACCTTTCTAGATGCTCATAAATTTGTCCACCTTCTTCCATTCTCAAGGAATACAACCTCTTCATCAAGAAAATCTTATTTACAAGTGATTTCTCTTGATAGATCTCACCTAGCTTTTTCCAAAGCTTCTTCGTGGTAGGTTCTTCATGGACATTAATTAGAATCAAGTCTGCAAGACACAATCTGATGAGACCTTTAGCTTTTCTATCAGTCTCATCATACTATGCGACTAATGTCGAATTTGTGGGCCTCAACTTGTTCTCATCAATCACATCCCATAGATCCCGATCAATCAATAGATCTTCCATCTTCAACTTCCACATCTCAAAGTTTGTGCCATAAAACTTTTCAACATCAATTCTCCTTGACATGCTTGCCATCTTTTCAATCCTGCAACGCAAAAATTAAATACTCTGCACAAGCTCCCACTCAAACCTTGATTAGCTCAAAAAACCCTGTACCCAACAAATAGAACCAAAATTGGCTAGTCTCTAATACCACTTGTAAGGAAGCAAAGGTGCATAGAATCGCTTCCTATGCTAATCTTTGAGAGGATGATTATGCAAATTCAACTAACTATTGTAGAGATCTCAAGAAATGCATAATAACATAATCAAAATAATAAAGAACACATAACACAATAATTACCATTGGGAAACCCTTTCAGGAGAAAAACCTCGCCCTCCAAAACTTGCACAATGTATTATCAAACCAAGATGATTACAATACACTTGCAATGCAAGTTCTTACAGGAGCGCATCACCACAACTCAAACTTGAAAAGACTCCTCCTAGCACTAGTCTTGCAAACTGAACTCAATTACATAAACATCTCCCCAAGCCCTCCTTTTATAGTGATTTTACAACCTAGAAACCACTTGTGGTTTTACAAAACCATGGGCAAAACTATCATGAGACATGTTACCCATTTTTGACATTTACATTTCCAATATGGAAAAACAACCAGGCTAAAATAGTAATCCCGTCCATAATTTTGTCTCTTAGTTTAGATCCCCATAAAAGTCACAAAATGAGTCATCAAGGCTCTAAAAATGACCTACCTATATTCTACCATGGACAAGACTCATTTTTGACAACTCATTAACCAATTTCCAATGTATAAACAAGTGGAAAACTTCCACAAACAAATTCTAAAATTTTCCAAAAGAAGATTGCAAGGTTGAGAGACATGTTCTCAAAAACTTCTTCCATTCAACTATTAAAAAACACCTTCCTCTCACTCTTATAATCTTTAATGCACTTTTGGACGATCTTGTGAATGACGACAACCTCTGTAGAATTCCCTTTCTCCTTGCTGAATTGGGAGAGATAGGCATCCATCCAAATGTGATCACTTACAAGACTCTCATAAATAATCTCTGTACATGTGGTAAAATTGAGGAAGCACTATAGCTCTTGAAAAAAATGAGAAGTAGACATTGTAGTCTTGATATATTGTAGATCTAAGATGAAAAAGAATGAGAATTTCTAAGAGCATTTGGCTATTGAAAGAATGAAAGTGGTGATATAGAGTTCTTCAAATAGGAAAAAATATAATAGGTCCCTCAAAGATAGAGAGCTTTGAAAAATAAGGTTTCTCTTGCCATGATTTGAAGTGTGCCTCACAAAACCTCAACAATGGGTGTAACATAATAACCCAAGCTGAAAATGACATCTAGGCATAGTAATAACTTAAAAAATAACATGGTAGTTACAAATTCCTTCAAAATCAAAGATATTACTTGAAACTACCATTGAACAAAAAAAATGGTCATTAATGTGCCAATGGGCATGGTAGGTGGGTTAGAAACCATTGAATTATATAGGAAAGAAAATTGTTATAGCCATTTTAGTTATAGCCATAGACAACTCTTGGTAAAGATATTGTCAGAAAATGTTGAATATGTTCACAAATTGGCATATTTTGGTATTGTTAATCTATCTCAAATGAAATGTCAAGTTCCATGAATATCATGCAATCTAGTTCCCCAGATGTCTCTAGCTGATTGAAAGAAAAATGATAGATTTTGGACCAATGCAAAAATCATCAATTACAAGCATAATATTTCTTCATTTCAATTTTACAAATCAATGTTTTATATATGTAAATCAAACCAAAATAGATTTTATATGCATTTCTATGCTTATATTCATGATGGAAATAATGATCTTGTCTTTGCACTAATCTCAAAGACATCTATATCTTAGTTTCAACCCTCTCTCGCCCTTACTAGCAAAAACTTTTGCATTCTCTAAAATGATCACTAATCCTATTCTAATTTTAACTTCTCTATTGTTGATTGCATTTTATATCACACAGATGAGTTTTTGTTAAATAACATTGATTAAACTTATCATAACTTATCTAAATAACTAGTAGCATAGCCATTTCCTTGATGTGACAGCTTTGAAGAGGGAGATGCTAGTGAGAGTAGATATTAGAGTGTAATATTCTGGTGGAAAACATTTGTTTGTTTGTTTGAACTATTATTATGATTATATTTACAATTTGTTACTATTGTATTTACTTTATATTTAGATAAGAAAATAAATATATTTCTCTATTATCTTTTCTCAACACATTTTAAATGTCCACTTTTGGGAAACTCTATTTCCACTATAATAAATCTATTATTAGTATTTAATAATTTTAATGATGTTTCATCATATTGTTTACTCATATATTTCAGTTTAAGGTAACATGACTTCATCTTGTGTACAAGACACAAAAAAGAAAGAAATTTTTCTTCATCGGTGAGTAGGTGTTATTACTATTTTGCTACTCTTACAAACAACCAAAACTCTCACACTACTTTGATTGGTAATAATTTTGTATAGAACTATATTGTCTTGTGAATATGCCTTTTGATATAGCAAAAGATGAGATCAAATCTTTATTTAAGAAATTCATAGTAAGTAGTATAATAGTACACATTTGAAAGCTATTACATTGTATATACTATATTGATACTAGTACTGTTGATCTGAACTATGTCTCTTTCCATTTGGTATCATAGTATATAATAGTGATAGATTATTTTCTACCTAGTATACCTATACTAAAATATTACTGCAAAAGAAACATACAAAATGATTACATAAACTAGTTGTACAAACAATAGCAAATCGATAGAAAACATGGCAAAAGAACATGAAACTCTACAAGGTCTTCAACAAGTTGAACAACCTATATGGAAAAATTGACTTTTTCAGTAGTTGCCACCACTTCATCACCATGTCCAACACCACAGACTACTACAAATATTTCTAATATGAGACAGTCACTTTGATCTCTGAAAGCAAGAATATGTGAAAACAAAAAATAACAATAAACTATAGACAAAGAAAAGAAAGACACCAGCAATAATAGGTGAGCCTCTGGGATCAAAAGGAATCGATCTCATCCCATAGAGTCTCAAACACAATCGTCAACAATAATTAGCACACACAAATCAATTACAAGGTACTTTCACATTATTAATGACACATTGACTCATGCATGCAACATTTGTGAGCTTCTATATTTCCACAAAAACATACATAGGATGGATGAAACATTTTTTCAAGCTTTCCTATCACTTCCCCTCATACATGACAAAAAGAAAATTGTCAAAGGACGGTTTGTTTTCAAACAATGTTTGAAAGCTACTATATGTCAAAAAGTTCCTCCCTATGCAACACCTTGGAACATATGATGAAACCCACATATAAGTGTTGTCCACAAGTTGACTTCATTAGAGGAAATATTAGTGTCTTTGTGTATTGCTTTTGCACAATTAAGGCAACTAGGATACAAGAGTTCACAATATGGCTTGACAAGCACAATAATCAATATTCTTGTTGACATTGATAAAGTGCAACAAACACTCCCAAGAGGAATAGTTGAGAAGAAAATAGTTGCAATAATGCTAAAGAGAAAACTAGAATATGAGAAAGCATATGCTCAAGGAAACATAAGACCAACACATGTGATGAATGCATTAAGAGGCCTAGCAACAACACCATTGTATACTGAATAGAACATACATATAGTAGAAAACTAAGAAATAGTAACACAAACAAGGCAACAACAAAGATGCAAAAATATTGATTTAGAACCTAAAATTGATGACGATACCTATGAACTTGAAAATGAGCCAACATCAAAATCATTGATTCATTGGTACAATGACACATAATCAATAAAAGATCTTGATGCAACAATAATTGAAATTGCACCATCAAAAGGAATAAAAGCACTTGGCATCTTCCAAGACAAATTTAGAGGAAATGAACTTTCCCACACTATTCTATGGATATGCACATCCAATAGACATTACAAATAGATCTACATTCCAAAAGATATCAAAAGGGAAGCTTATGCATCAAGATTATGACTTTGCAAAATATATAATAGATTTTTTTTCAAAGTTGTCAAAATAAGAATACAACAAATATCATCATTAGCATGGGTCTGCATAAGAAAAGCATAACTTAAAGGAAAAAAATTACTAGCAAAAGATGTCCAAACTCTTACAAATCTTGAAAAAATACTAAAATCACCAATAGGTTTTAGATCACTTGAAAGTTTCCACACATCTCCAGATTACCTAGAAAACACACCAAAAAATATATTTGCAATGATCAGACAATTAGGGCTAGTGACATTCTTTGTTACACTAACAAGTGCAGATCATTTTTGGCAACCATTGCATACAACTTTAGAACAAATGTCTATAAAAAAAGAACCAAAGCATCATGAAACTATATAGGAGAATAATTTAAACTTTCAAATAAGGCAAAGCCTAGTGCTTTGTACTCATTACTTTAACCAAAGACGTAACGCATTTTGCAAAATAATGATGGAAAATTTAGAGTTATTTGGCAAGTTCTTGGACTACTTCTTTGTCACAAAATTTCAAAATAGAGGAAATGGACATGTCCACTTCATGTTATGGATTAAAGATGCACCAATATTTGAAAAATGCACACATGACCAAATAGTAAATTTTGTAGACAAATACATTTCATCTGATTCAACATTACTAGATGAAAATCTCATAAACATGGAAACATATCATCATACTAAAAGCTACAAGAAATATAGGACATCTAAAGTTCTGTCTTTCAACTTCCCTTTGCCAACAATGAGAAAAATAATAGTCTTGGAGCCATTGACAACAACAGACAATGCAATAAAAGATAAGGCAAAATTTTTTTGTGGCAATTGATAAATAAACACTACACAAAGAACACTACATTTGATGACTTCCTTGAGGATCTCAAGATAATTGAAACTGAATACATGAAAATGGTACAACTAACATTAAGAAAAATAGTTTTACTACTAAAAATAAATTCAGTTGACATTTAGACAAATGCATTTGCAACAAAAGTCTCAGCCTTATAGTATGCAAATATAGATACACAATTCATATTAGATGCATATGTGGCCACATCATACTATTGCTCATATATGACTAAATAGGACACAACAACATCATTAGCCTTTCACCAATTTCGAAGACAATGTACTACAACTTATGATGATAAGACATAATACATACATAGATTTGGAAATGCATTGCTCAACTATCAACAAATGTCTACTTAGCAAGCTATTCACATTACTCTATCGTTACCACTATGAAAATTCTTAAGGAAAACAACATTCATCAGTACTACACCATATGAAAGTAGATTAGTCATGCTCAAAAGTCCTAAACTATTGGCCAAAGAGGAAGACAATTCAGAGGACATAATGTATACATCTACAATAGAAAAGTACATAGCAAGACTAGGCACATTAGAGAATATCTCACTTGCAGAGTATGCTGCATCCTACTACAATAGCACAAAAAACATGCGAAGAAGGCTCAAGGCATAGATTATATGATACATCAAATACAATCCACACATTGACTACAATAATTACTATAGAGTGTAATTGATGTTGTACATACCATTTAGAAATAATGAACAAACATTACTTTGCAGTCATAAGACATGGAGTGAAGCATTCGACTCAAAGAAGACAAAAATAGAAAACACTGAGAGAATGTTCAATAGTCAAACTGACTAGACTTGGGGTGACATTGACGAAGTAGCAATAGAAGTTGAACTAGACTACATTCCCACATCCATCTTTTATTGTTAGATAGATTGCATCAACAACTCAAGTACATAACAACATTATGACATTTTCCCTGATCTAATGCACAAAAAATAAACAAAAGTAGATCAAATTAGTTGCAAAGTAGTATCTTCAGAAATTGCACACCCTTTCCTTAAAAGCACTGAAGACTATTTAAACATGCAAATAAAATGATATAAAGAACAGAAAGTGATAGTAAAGGACATCATAATGACAAAGAGACTTGCACTACGAAAACCAATTTACTTATTCCTCACTGGGGGAGCTGGAACCGGTAAAACATACACAACAAAAGTGCTTTATGAAGCTTTGATTAGACTATAGGAAAAACAACTAGATAGCGATCTAGTAAAGAGAAAATAAATCATCATTGCTTCAATAGGAAAAATAGCATACAATGTAGGTGGAACCACATCTCATTCAATATTTCACCTACAATTGAGCTCTTCAAATCTAACACCATTAGATTCTCATACACTAGACACATTAACAAAAAAACTTGATCAATTGTAAGTCATTCTAATTAATGAGGTGTCTCTCATTGGGTCTACAATGTTATATAACATAGACAGGAGACTACAACAAATAAAACACACCGACATAGGCATTTGGAAACATAGACATAATATTTTGCGGTGACTTATACCAAACACAACCTGTATGTGATGCATGGATATTCGAAGAGACAAAAATAAACAACAAAACTATCCCATACACATTTTGGGTTGAAAATGTCAAACACTTCGAGCTACACAATGTCATTAGACAAACTAATGAACAATTCATTTCCACTTTGAATCACATCAAAACTTGTCAACACACTAATGCCAACATTTTCTTCATAAATGAAAAATGCTATAAGCCTATACCAAATGACCTAAGACTACCCCATTTACTCGAACAAAACATAGATGTAGATGAACACAATAGAAGAATGCTAGACTACTTGCCCACTACCATGCATATCCTTGATGCCATAGATCACAAAGATGTAACCATAGAAAAGAGTCCTTACCAAATTGAAAGGATAACATTGCCATCAAAGATACTTGTCAAGTTAGGAATACTTGTAGAACTCATAGTAGGTAACCTTGATATAGAAGATGGACTAGTAAATGGTGCAGATGGAATTTTCTAGTCATATATAAAAGATAAAGAAGACATTATTTGGATATAGTTCAATGATCCAAAAGTTAGAAAGCTACACCGTCAAAAAATGTGACACTCGTATATAGAATGTACACCTCAAACATGGACACCAATAACATGAATCACCAGATGACTGAAAACTGCTACTAAAGTTATTACCTGTTTATAATTCCCCTTTCAATTGGCTCGTGCTAGAACTATTCATAGGGTGCAAGGCCTCACAATGGACGTAGTTGCATTTGACCCCCATAGAGTTTGTCAACATAGACTAGTCTACACTACCCTCTCATGGATTAGAGACATTGACTCACTATACTTGATTCATAGACTACACAATCAAAACCTAAGACTCTCACAAAAAGTCAACTCTGAAACACAACGCTTATAGAGTTTTTGAAATGTCCCTTTTCTGATTTTTCATGATATTTCCAACCTCTAATCAGATCTTTAAAATCAAACAACTGCTATCACAAAGATCCACCAAATTCCTTAAGAAACCCCAAATCGGGTATGTTGAAAATAGTGCTAAAAGCTTCACAACTTCACAAATTATTAATGAATCTGAAAATGGAAATTTTTACAGAACTTTCAGCAGCATAACAGCCTACAAATTGATATTTCCAGATCCGTATAGCCTTTACACAACAGCTCGAAAATGTAGGACCAAAACTATGCTCATCGGGCTCCCGAAATAGCACAAAATATGCTCGGAAACACCACAAGAACACTAATAATCTATCTCAGAAGTTTAATCACGTCCCAATATATATATTCAGCTCTATTTTAACAGCTTAAAGTATAAAATACAGCAGCAACCAAAACTGATATGAAATACTCAACCGAAAACACCAAACTCTTACAAAAATACACCCGGAAACTCACAAATCTGCACTGTTCAGCACAAAGGCAAACTCTATATGAGCATGCACATGGAATGGCTTCAAACTCCCGTCCTTAGCCTTCCTGGAAACCTGCAAACTCCCGTTCTTGGGTCTCCCTGGAAACCTGCAAACTCCCGTTCTTGGGTCTCCTTCTCCACAGGTTTGGCAGCCTCTGAAGAATAACAAAGAATGAGTGAAAATCAAGTCTGGAATCCCCCCAAAATGCCTCCAAACCTCTTTAAAAAGGGCATAACTGTAACTCACGTCCAAGAGAGGTTAATGAAACATATTTTAATAATAATTATCATTTATTAGTCCAACGGTTTCCAAAGATTAACTCCCTTTTTCCGAAACTTCACTTTCTTGGGCCTGCCTGTCTTAGCAAAGATTATTATTTTTTAATTATTTGAAAAGGGGACATGACAGTTTTGCACAATGGAAATTAAAATATACTCTTCCTCCACAAACATCTAACAACATCACAATATGCACTCTAAATACACATAGTCGTCTACTATATGCAAATGAAATTGTTCATGATCATGACTTGTGCAATGCAACGGTACTGTGCTTACAAGAAACAAGAATAAGACGCATCGATCATGTCCCACAACTAGCACAAATTTTTAACTTATTTCCTTCAAATTCTATTCATAGCCTCCTCACATGTTGCACAAAACATAGTATTTTGAAAAATATAAAAACATTTGCAACAGAATACTTGGAATCAATAGTAGTTGACATTTTCTACAACAAAAACAATTTCTAAATTGCAAATTTATACTTGACACCAAAAGCACCAATCACTCACCTATTCAATTTCATAGAAATTATAACATAGACATTACCAATAGATTTAAAATTAATTATTGCAGAAGACTTCAACATTGATATGCTTAAAGAAATAAAACAATAGTCACAACTAGACCAATTTATGCAACACCATCATCTATTTCTCATGGTTGACAAGCCTACAACACATAGAGGAAGCCTAATAGATCATATATGGATAAAGAACATCAATATTGAAACAACTACCCAGACTATTTTAGACACATACTAGACAGACCACTTAGCTCTTGTAGTACAACACCAGCTATAGGAAGCAAATTCCATCTATACGAATTCCAAATTTTATACAATAAGTCTCATCAAACCATCAAATTGCCAATTCCTACTCACTTTATCCTCATTCTTATAGGCCATGGATGCTATAGTCGATGCCAAAGAGTCTTCAGACCTCAAACATCAACAATAACAAAAAAGGAAAGAATAATCGTACATTGCAAATCCACGCTTCTTTACATTTTCAAAAATTAAAAAAACTATAATCAACAAACTACACACTAACTTCACCTTCTTTAATGTATATAGAGGCTAGAAATAGATAATCCATTAACCATATTTGACATTTGCATTACACAATCAACATCAACATTTGAAGGTGACATCTTGGTAACATATGGACTAGCTTGTAAGTCAAACTCATCAATAGAAAAAAAATCATCAATCACACACATAGATTTGATTGATAGAGATGATCAAAGAAGAATAACAAAAAATATCACAAACAAATTAATTGACAAGTATTTGCATTGGCTTACTCTTGGCACAAGCATTCAGCTTGAGAAGTTTGAAGTCAACAAGAAATCAACATTTGAAAGAGGAGATGCTGACTACAACATACAAGTAACCTTTGAGACAAAAATTGAGAAGATTAATCATGTTTGCAAACAACAAAGGCTGATGCTTGACACAACAATCTACTAGCTCATCAACTCACAAAATGTTTATCTAATTGGCACTTTCGATGTTTTTCTTGCTTCTCATTGACAAGACGAAAGCCAAATTCAGCTCCAAATTAGGGATAGGAAAATGCCATATGATACAACTTTTGTAAGACATCTTCAACATTCATTCATGTACTGCACACTAATTTCTATTTTTTTTTACTATAACATTTGAATAATCATCTTATTTATCTTAACAATTTATAGTCCCAAAAGTACATAGCTATCCCTACAACAACTTGCAAAAGATTCTCACAACTTCCACAACACCAACACCAACACCAACACCAATACTTCTCCTCAAAAATGTTGTTCGTGGTGGATCAAGAGGCTCAGCAACAATCTATTCTAGCCTCTCTACATATATCGACTTGCTCAATGATGAATATAGCACATTACAATTATAGAAATTGGCATCATACACACATTACCTATTATTTCCAATAGCATTCACACTACTCAAGAAGCATGCCATACTCTTACTAATTCTACCAATCTCTTTGTAGGTGATAGACACACTCAAGACAAAGAATGTCCATTCCCCACCATAGCAGCCACTATGCATCCTCTATCATCAAACAATCTCCGTAATATCCACTACAAACACAAAAAGCACTCATTGCACCAAATGTGGAAAAAGCACATCATACACTTTCCAACCATATTTTCAATGCATCATACAAGTAGAAGATGATATTATTGAATGCATCTTGCATGCACACCTCCTCCAAAAGCATTTCCCTAAGCTATGCAAACTGGAATTTTATAGCTACACCAAAAAAATGTCAAGAGCTATCCATCTTATGCAATCTTTTGAGCTACATGGAATGTTCACTCTTGCAATGGACCACTCCATAATGACAATAATAGAAGAATTAGCCATTGTAAGCTACAAACACTTTTGTTTCTACATAATTCTTGCATTTACAATAACTATAACAATTGCAGAGTACATGAACTTTAAATCATCTCATAAAATTTTTGCTTACTACAATTTCCTAGCAATTAAGGTAACACCAATAAGATTCAAACATTCCTTCTACTCTCACAATACATAGCTCCACCTCTCATAACATCACCTATGACTTTCTCACTCTAATGTTTTGTAGAAACAGTCAAGACACATGTACTAGCATTGTATAAAGACTATGCACATAGCATCAAATCCAACTAATATTATAAGAAAATATCAATGTTGTGTCACTGTAACATTTTGGAGGAATAATCAATACACATGTACCAACATTGTACAAAGACCATGCACGCAACATGAAAACTAGCCAATATTATAAGAAAATATCAATGTTCTGCTTCTTTTCTTATTATGAAAACAGAACAACAAACTACTTTATTTACTATGACTCTATGATCATATATGTACCAGAAACATTATAAAGTTTCAATGAATAGAAAACAATACACATATTACTTATAAATTAGTCATTATCTCTTTCTGGACAAATTATCCATTATATGTCAATTTATATCTTCCTTCTTTCTTTCATTCTTCTTCTACACTCGATTACCTTTACTATAACTAGTATAGAAAATTATAAAAGGTTCTTAGTGAATATCCATGATTGAGATTTTCCCAAATATTCATACATTACATAAATTCATGTTTTCCATACATACATAAGGCAGGGATTGAGGCTCCACCAGAGCCCTTGTTAGTATATAGTTTGTTATAAATACTAATTATCATGGAAGGTGATGACAGTATAATGTACTGCATTGTTTAGGGTAAAAAATTAGAAAGACAATTTCACACAATTAAATTATTTAATTTCTTTCTATTGTCTCCATCACTTTTTTAAAAATACCTATCAAATATAATGCCATATACATTAGAAATAAAAGAATATTGTATCAATTTTCACAACAATTAGTATTAGAGCCACACCTATCCCTATGTGTGATGGAGAGATGATTACAATGGAGAGAATGAAAGGTATGGGTTAAGGGCTTGAATTAGTTCAAATCCTCTACAGTGAAGTAGCACTGAAAGCTATAGGAGTTTGCATTATGGAATAGAGCTAGAGCTTGCATTGGTGACCAAGTCTCTAGAATCCTGTGAATAGAAGACTCACCTTATCATGAGTTTGATTTTATTTGAGCTATCAAACTACTCATTCTATAAGTTCATTTTTTTAAAACATTCATAGCTATTTTGAGAGTGAATGTGTTCACTTTGTTGTGCATTTGAAAGAAGTTTTTTTTTGAAGTCCCCATTTCTTTGCAACATTGTGTTGTATATTTTGAATGAGTTTTTGAGAGCTTTAAACATACCACTTTTCTCTCCCATGTCTCATCTTTGCATAGTGCTTGGGTTTGTAACATGTGAAGAAGATGGCATATGAGATTGGTTGAAGCATTAAAATCAATTTGTAGAGGAAGAAAGTTGGTGCTATATTTATTTTATTTTGCTTGATCATACAAGTTGACACAATAGTAAAGCAATATAATTTCAATCCTAATTGCTTATCTTAATTACTATAGCTTCCATATGATTCTAAGACATGCATATATGTCTATGTACAAATTCTTAAATTTGTTCGTTTACATTATCTTCAATTTCCTAATTATTTGGTTGTTTAGTAGATAGAAAAGAAAATTACAAATATTTATTTTAGTGATTCATGTAGAGAAAAAGGTGGGACACATGTTTAAACTTCCACTTGAGAATTTAATTTATTTGGTAACCACATTAGTACATAAGTTACATATTGGGATTGTTAACCAAAAATATTGAATTCTTAAAAAAGAAAAAAAGAAAAAAAGATTGTATCAATTCTATCACTTACAAGATAAAATTATAATTATGATAATGTCAAATATAAATATTCTAAAGGAAAAATTAAGTCAAATGAATTTAAAAGTGAGATGCACAATACGTCTTAGATCATAAATATGTGAAAAACAGAATTTAGCTTTTTATTGATTAGTAAATGACTGAAGTCTTATGAGTTATATTAATAACATTATTATGTTTATAGGCATCTCCATTCAAAAGGGCACTAGTAGGAAAGAACGAAGAAGAAAACCTCCAATCTCGTCTAGGATCTGATAGACTTTTAAAAATAGAATTTAGTTATAATAATGTTTAAAATAAATATATTTATACAAATTAATTTACAAATATTTTAATAAGAGATATAACATATTATGCAAGAGCTTACAAAATAATAGTAATTTGTATATCTCTTATGTGGGAAGGCTTAGGTTAGAGTCTCTTGAAACTTAATACATAATAATAATTAATTTTAATAAATAATAACAATTAGTAATAATTAATCTCAACTTCAGCCTTACCTATGAAAAAAAATAATATCATATAAAAAATTATATAATTAAAATTTGATAAAATCTCATGCATATACTAAAATCATATGTGAAACACACAAAGTTTGAAATAAAATTACATTATACAAGTATGCAGTCGCTTATGATTTTCAAATATGTTCTTTATTAATGGTAAAACATATACCCTTATTGAATTGAAGGTACAGTATTGAATCTTAAATAACAAAGTTTGAGGGAGCCGCACATTATTTCTTCTAAAAAACTAATTTATTAATGATAATAGATTTCCACAATCCATAATATTATATATTATATTCGATAAGATTATGTAAATTTGTTAATCATCAACATTTTATAACATATTCAATAATATATCATAAAAGAAGTACCAACTTAATGATAAGTCAATGTATCGTAAAAGAAGTACCGACTTAAGGATAACTCAAAGCAAGACAAATGCAGTAATAAACAAATTTACATACAAAACGCAAGTATATATAAAGCTCCGTTTGGTTGGGGAAGATGAATTTTTGACATAACTAGGTTATCTTATAACCAAGTTTTCGAAAACCTGGTTTTGTGGTTTGAAAAGCTAATGGTCTATTTGGTTGACACGGAAGATGAATATACTGTGGACCCCACAATATTATTAAAAAAACTGTCATAAAATTCAAAACCTGGTTTTAATTTCGAATTCCACCTTTTTATTGGAAGAAACTTCTTCCAATTTTTGACCAAAATTGGAAGATGAAATTGAAAACCAGGTTATAATTTTAACCAACCAAATACCAAAGTTTTTTGGCAAAACCTGGTTTTGCCTGATACCCTGTTTTTGACCCTCATCTTCCAGCAACCAAACGGAGCCTAAGAGAATATAATCCATTATACTTATCTCCTCTTTGGTCGCTTTCTTCCAAGAATACAACATTCATTGCAAGGGTTCGTCTTTCACAAATCGAGACAGCGTTACAGTTTTGTCTCACTATTGTTCATTCCATTTCCAAATGGCCCTCAAACAGAGATATACATAGTGGCTACTGAGCAGATTTCGGATAAATGATTGAGGGAACGCAAGAGGAGCTCCTCCAGCATTTATCGTGCACTCTGAGCATCTCTTTCGCCTTACTCTTTGTCTTCACCGTGCACTCGCTGTGCATTAGCATGCACAGCTTCGCCACTGCGCCGATCTCCACCATGTCGTTCATTATTTGCTTAGAGGGACAATACTTACAAAGAGACCACAGGATCCGCACGGCCTTTTCCGTTGCCAAGTGGGAGATTCTCATTATCTTCTTAGACACCGAAGGGACACCCATTGCGTGGTCGGCCAAGGCAGCCCTTCCTTCTGCACATCTACACAACACATCCAGAAGACATAACATCCTCTCGCAGCTGCTCTTCTTTTCGGGACTCTTATCGGGAAGCGAGTCGATCAAGGCAGAGACTGCGCCAGCCTGGATGGCTTTTATTCTACTGCTTCTGCTACTAGAGCTCATTGCTGTCAGCACCTCCAGGGCGGCTACGGTAGCCTTGTGGCACACCTCCTCCGTCAACATTTCCAGGAATCCTTCAATCAAATCATCGTTAGCGTTCAGGACGAACCGATCGAGGACTTTCTTTGACACCGCGTGTAAGAGCATGACGGCGTGAAAGCGGGCGTTGGAAGTGCCTCGCTTGAGGACGTAGGCCAGGGAGGCGAGACACCTGGCGGTGGCGAGTGAATCCAAGGTGTCATCACGCAAAGGAAGAGAAGAAAGGATCCCCAGCGCTTCCTCGCAGGAGGAAGCAATTTCATAGCAGCAACCGGCCTCGTCCGTTTCAGAGCTATATTGGTTTTCAATGAGAGAGACTAGGGTCGCCGGCACGGCAGACAAAGCGATAAGCTTTCTGTTGCCCTCGCTCTCCGCGGCTACAGACCACAGTTTCTTCAACACCTTCACTTGAAAAGCCGGTGCCGGAGACGACTCGATGTCTCGGAGCAACTTGTGGAGTTGATCGGCATCGAGGGGCGGCGGGGGAGTGGAGATCGGGTGGACGCCCTTGGAAGAATTGAGTTGGCACCAGTGTTGGATGAGGCGCCAGAGCGTGTGATTCGGTGTGAGATCGGTGTTGTCATGAATGCGTTGCCTTGTGAGAGGGCAGGTGTTGTTCCCCATTGTGAGCATCCATTTCTCAATGCTCTGCCGGTCGTAGGTGACACCGGTGCAGATGGTTACAGGGTCTTTCATCAGCTGCATCGATATTGGGCACAGGAAATACGAAGGAATTTCCACCTCTGGAACTTCCATCTCTTTCCTCAGTACCCCACACAGCCGAGGGTATGGAACAGACTATTGCTGGTATATAATGGAAGAGGATACGGGTCATGTAATAGAATCGTTGGCCAATATACCGGCGTTCGGGAAGAGACAGATCGAGTCAAGGGTTGTTTAGAGTTGTGATCGGTGGGCTTGGTAACGCGGTTTTGGTGCCAATATAAAAATCCTGGCATGGTCAATGCACTCACCAATTATAAAATATAGCATAGACAAAATATATAATTGGATGAGAATGTGCAAGGGACAGCCACACAGCCGCACTCGACGCTGCCGCCCACATTTTTCATGAAATTGAACTGATAAAGCAGATAACTGATGACGTAGATTGTCTCTTTTCAAGACTCCCATCTGATCATAGTTAGGTGCACCGCAACAAGGCTGCACATTACCTTAGCCGGCCACCAATCTGACTAAACACGGCGAGCTGAGGACATATCCCTCGCTGTATTGCTTCCAATATTAGGTAACCTAAGTTTATTCTATTTTTGGCATGACTGCAATCTATACCTTTTTAATTTCTAACCATTCTGTCGATCGTATTGCTTTGCACAACTGAAAGCTAAATAATTATTATACAACGATTTTTAATATTTTTTTAGAGAAGTTCGTATCCAAGCTGATTTTATAATTCTTTTGATATGTGATGGTTACTAAACAACTGTAAAAGATATATAGTCATACACTTCAATGTCCGATAAAGAAGTCAACATTTCATTGAGGGTGTTACTTATTGTCTATCCATCATCCCAAATCTACACTTATCATTTGGATAAAGGATGTTCTCTTTGATGCATTATAAGGTTAACAAGTGTCATATAGTGTAATGTCCTCATCTTTTTAGCTTCTTAATAGATTTCTTAGCCTTTCATCCTTCGAAGGCTAACTGGAAATAATTAAATTGATTTCTTATTAAGTCATTAAATACGTTAAAAAAAATTAAAAGAGATGACTTTATATTTAATTAATTTAATATTAGGGAATTGTTGAGAAGCACAACTTATCTATTGTTGGAAAGGAGGAAGCTTCTAGAATAGTGCGATAAGATAACACTTATAATTCTTCTAGAAGGGGGGGCAAGAATAATATAAATAGAGGAGAGAGCCTCATGGGAAGCCATCCGGATTTGTTATTGATATTTGCCTATGTATTTATGGAGCCAAGGGCTTGTAGATAATCAATTTGTCTTTGGGAACGAAAACTCCCAATGATAGCAATTTTGAGGGTGTGAAACATCACCTGAATTATTGCCAATTAGAGGTGGTATTACAGTCACTTCATTGTGCCGAATTTGTGGCCAAGAGTTGGGTGTGAAGAGGAAGAATAAGTAGGGCATTTGCTGCAGGAACATTGTATTATCTTGTCATTAGGGCATAATACCTAGAGATATTGATTGCATTGTCAGTAGAGACTCAAAGTGACTTCAAGAACTAGGTTTCTCTTGTTTATTCATGCATATTATATGCTACTACTGTGGTGTCAGTTTTTATTAGAATTAAGCATTTATTTATATATATGATACCAAAGTTTGGATTTGATATTAGTTTGTATTTAGATTTTGTAAAGATGTTTGGTTGTAGATGCATCCTATTCTCTTAGTGTAGTAACAATGATGCAGGAGCATCTTGCATGGGAAAAAAAAAAATTGAAAAAAAAAATTTGAAAAAAAAAAAAAAAAAAAATTGTGGAGGAGAGAAAAAGTGACGAAAATTAGAGGAGAAATAATAAAAAAATAAAAAAAGGGAAAAAGGAGAAAAGAAAGGAAAAGGTGATTTCTATTTTCGAGGTGCATAGGTGGCATAAATAGAAAAATAAAAAAAATAGTTGTCATTACATTAATCGAGGTGTAGGTGGCATCTTAGAAGCTTGTGGAAAGTTTCTTAAATCTTGCATTTAATATTTGTTGTGATCCATAAAGGAAATGTAATTTTCTAATTGGGCCACATGGTGGTGCTTAGTTGTAATTCTAGAAGGTTATGGAAGTTGTAGAAGGTTGTGGAGGAATTCTAGAAGGTTGTGGATAAGTCATGCATGGGGTGGTAAGTGCCTATTTAAGCAAGGCATATGAGCATTTCTAAATCAAACTCAAGTGAAAGCTCAAGGGGAAGCTTGAGGAGTAGAAGCTTGGAGAAGCTTGAGAAGTGGAAGCTCAAGGAGAAGCTCAAGGAGAAGCTTAAGAAGGAGTAGCTTGGGAAGTAGAAGCTTTGGAAAGAAAGCTTGGAAAGGTGAATGTTGTGGAAGGTGAAGCTTGGAAAGCTTGGAAGGCTTCAAGGTGTGAAAGGAAGGAGAAAGTGAAGAGTGAGTTTTCCTGAGTCTGTGGACAGAGCGCCGAATGTGAGGCAGTTTATAGTAGGATTATGATGGACTTGTGAGTGTGTAGACAGAGTGCCAAATGTGAGGCAGTTTACACTTGGATCTTGGATTAGGTTTGTGAGAAGAGCTAGTGACTGCGGTTTAGAAACAAGGAGGTTGCTTGGTGGCTTGCGAGCACAAGTTGAGATCTCAGAGGTTTCTACCAGAGTGTGGATCTGGACTAGCTTGGGTTTGGATTGGATCTTGAGAGATCTTGGAAAAATGTTATTGTAATTGCTATTGAATTTTCAGGTATAATAATTTTTTTTTCATATTGTTGCATTATTGGTTGTGAGTTGGTAAGGGTGGTGTGGCCCTTCGTCAGTTGTATCAGAGCCGTACCTACATTAGTGGTATCAGAGCGTACCTTCATCAAACAAGTGAAAGGAAGAATTATATTCATTGTGCATCTTGTAACCATTTATTACTAGTAGAAAATTAGGGTAATTTGTGATCAATTTGAGCAAGGCTCATTACAGTGGTATCAGAGCCTTTCATTCTACCATCTTATGAACAGTCAAATAGCAGATGAGTGAGAGAGAAATTAGATGTTATAATAGGGAACAACAAAAACAACAATATCAGAATCCACAGGTTGAAGGGGATACATCTTGAAAAGCATTAAGAGAAAGAGATACCAGTAAAACAGTTCATAATATGGAAAAAGAAGAAAATAGGGATGCAAGAGCTGAAAAGAAATTTGATACCATGCTTGATATGTTGTCATGCTTATTAGCAAAAATGGATCAGCAAGCCACTCAAAATTAGAACACAGTCACTCAAAATCAAAACACAGCTGAACATAGTGGAAATAATGAGGGAAGGTCTATACATCGTGCTGAAGAAACTAGAGGATCAGCCTCTAGGCCTCTTTTTCCCACCTTTATACCAAGAGAAGAACAACCACATGCTACTCCAGCTATTTCTTTTGGAGATGAAGCTAGACAGGCTTACTTGGAGTACATTGATCTTCCTCCTGATATGAGAGAAATATGGACATTTGATCAATCCATGAATCAAAGGAATAGGAGAGGAGGAAGGAATGATCACTATGCTCCAAGAAATGACTATCAACAAACACTCGGTAAGATTTCCATGCCTTACTATGATGGAAGTAACAAATGCACACTAGATCTTGGGTTCAAAAGCTTGATAATTATCTTTCTTTGAGACCAATGCTTGAAGAGGATACCATAAGATTTTCCACACTACATCTTGAAGGAGCTTCTCACGAGTGGTGGTATCATGGGTTAGTCACTCTTGGACATAACCTTATCACTACATATGAGGAGTTTACTAATAGGTTGATTGAAAGGTTTGATGTCAAAGATCCTAAGGTGACTTTCCATGAATTGGCACAACTAAAACAACATGGTTCCCTTGATGCTTATGTGAATGACTTCCAATAGTTATCGATCATGGTTACTAACATTAGTGAAAGAAGATTGGTGGTCTTATGCATGGAAGGATTGATGGAGCCATTGAAGGGTTGGTTGAAAACTTTTGATCCTCCCTCGCTACAGGAAGCAATGAAGAAGGTATGAGGCATGGAGTTTTCTGCCCCTACCAGAAAGTTTACATCAAAGGGAACATTTTCCAATCATGACAACAAGAAGTTTCCTAAGGAGGACAAAGCTAAAGATAAGTCTACTTTTCCACTTGACCATGAGACACTTAATGATTTGAGGAAGAAGAAACTATGCTTCTATTGTAAGGGACCATATGATATTAACCATGACTACCTTATGAAACCTAAGGGGAAGTCGAATCATGCAATGTGGGCACTAATTTCAGATTTTGATTTAGACCAGCAATCTAAAATTAATGATTTAGAATCAAAAAAATTAGAACATGATGAAGAATTAGAGGAAGAAGTAAAGCTTAAAGAGGTTCATCTCACAAGTATTCAATGAGAAGGGTCTTTTAGGATGCGAGGGGTTCTTGCTGGTCAAAAGATTATTACTCTTCTTGATATAGGTGTGACACACAATTTTATTGATACTAGGCTTGTTGAGAGGCATGGTATACAGACTGAGAAGTTTGAGGGAATTCGAGTTAAGGTTGCTGATGGCTTCACTCTTAGGTGTGACAAAATGATTTCAAAATTGCCCATGCACTTGAATAACTATGAGTTCAAGGCAGATTTTAATGTGGTGAACATGGGAGACATAGATATGGTTTTGGGAATGACATGGTTACATGACATAGGAATATTCACCCTCAACCTTGGTGAGATGGAAATAAGATTTGAGATGGATGGAAAAACTCATGTGTTGAAAGCACTCAGAGACACCAGTTGCAAGACTATTTCTCTCAGGAAAATGGAACATCTCTTGTTTCATGACATGGTTGAGTGGGTAGCAAGTTGTGTTTTGAAGCCAACACGGGAAGAGCAGTAGAAACCTATTTATCATCATGATATACAAGAGTTGAGGATCAAGCATGATAAGGTCTTTAGTGAGATTCCACCTGGTAGACCTCCAGATAGAGGGATAGAACACATCATCGAATTGGAGGAGGGTGCTAATCTTGTTATAGTCACTCCTTATAGGCACCCTAAGTGGCTTAAAGATTAGATAGAGAGAACTATCAAGGAGTTTCTAGCTATGGGTCATATTAGACCGAGTAAGTCACCTTTTGCTTCATCAGTAGTATTGGTTAAAAAGAAGGATGGTACTCTAAGGATGTGTATTGATTATAGAATGCTTAACAAGAGAACAATCAAGAACCGCTACCCCATTCAAAGGATTGATGAATTGATTGATGAATTGCATGGTGCCAAGTACTTCTCCAAAATTGATCTAAGATCAGGTTACCACCAAATTCATGTAAGAGAAGAAGATATTGAAAAGATAGCATTTCGTTGCCATTGTGGACATTTTGAGTTTGTGGTTATGCCATTTGGGCTAACCAATGCCCCTGCTACATTCCAGTCTACTATGAATAGGGCATTTCATTCACAGTTGAGGCGATTTGTGTTAGTCTTCTTTGATGATATCTTGGTTTATAGCCAGACATGGGAAGAGCATCTTGCACATCTTGACATAGTTTTGGGTATTCTTGGTAAGGAATCTCTATATGCAAAAGAATTTGAATGTGACTTGGGCATGAAAAAATTATTGTATTCGGGTCACATCATTAGTGAAAAACGAGTTTGGATGGATCTAGATAAGGTCAAGGAAATTATTGAGTGGCCTACTTCGACGAATTTGACACAACTTAGAGGATTTTTGGGTTTATGTGGATTCTATCACAGATTTGTCAATGGGTATTCTTGCCATGTAGAACCACTTACAGATTTGACTAAGAAAGGGGCTTTTGTTTGGACTCATGAGGCACAGGAATGCTTTGAGATGTTCAAACAACTTATGACTACTTGCCCAATGCTTGCATTGCCCAATTTTACTAAACCCTTTGAGTTGCAGTGTGATGCTTTAGATGAGGGGATTGGAACTGTCCTTATGCAAGACAAACATCCAATTGCATATGAAAGTAGGAAGTTGAGGGGCTCTGAGAGGAGCTACAACATACATGACAAGGAAATGTTGGCCATTATGCATGCATTGGCTAAGTTTAGGCAATACCTAGTGGGAAGTAAGTTCATTGTTAAAACAGACCATAATAGCTTGAGACATTTCCTTGGGTAGCGGGATCTTAATGACTGTTAGCAAAAGTGGGTAAGCAAGTTGCAATCTTATGATTTTGACATTTCTTTTGTCAAAGGTTCATAGAATATAGTTGCTGATGCCTTGTCTCACCGACCACATTTGAGCTCTATGGCTAAGGTTTTAGAGGATTGGAGTCATTTGATTATGGCAAAATATGCTAAGGATTATTGGGCGTCAAGTATTATTGATGGGTCACTACATGATAATAGGTACACGGTGATGAATGATCTTATCATTTACAAGGGGAGGATTTTCTTGACTCCAGGATCAAAAGTGAAGAACATAGTATTGAGGTCCTTTCATGATTCACCATTGGTAGGCCATCGCAGGTATTTCAAAACCTATCGACAAATTCAGGAGAGGTTCACTTGGAAGGGTCTAAAATCTGATGTTCTAGGATATGTTCGAGAATGTGTTGTTTGTTAGCAGTGTAGAACAAGATTTAGTGTACAAAGAACATTAACAATAAGAGAAAAATTCACAAACTAAAACTAAATTCACATATAAGTTTAGACAAAGAAAGCAAACTAAGGAATGCAAACCTAAGAGTTGAAACACCCCATGCTTCCTTGATTTGGTAGATGTGTCCTTTGATGTGGATGTATGCTCAATATGCTTGCTCAATTGCTTCAATGGTGGAGATGGGTAATGGCAAATTGGTAGCCTTGTGAGCTCTCAATTTGGCATTATAAGGGTATGGTTGATGGCTTTGGTTCTCAAACTAGCATTATGACTTTACTAACAAGATTGTGATGAAATGGCTTGGGAAGGGATTCAATTTATAGGCCAAGGGGTAGAGGGATGGATGGCTTAGATGCAAGGAGAGATAAAAGCTTAAGGAGGGCTAGGATGCTCTCAAATGAGAGCACATGGATTGTGCTTGTTTAGCACCAATGGGAAGGTGACACTTGTCACAAGGAGGATGAGTGTGAGAAGATAGGATAAGGGGTTGGTTAAAGGCTTGATGAGGGAGGTTGAGTATGTAAGAGGGATTTAAGAGTCATGAGTGAGAGAGGTGTAAGAGTCATGAGTGGGCTTGTAAGAGCATTTAAGGGTTTGTGGGCTTCATCAAGTTTTTGGTTGGGATATTTTGAGGGGAGACTTTGGTTTGGTTTAGGAAAGTCTTAAACTTGTTTAGGGAATGTGACAACATTAGGGGGTGGATTAGGCTTGGGTTTAGGATTAGATTAGGGATGTTAGAGATGTGCAAGCGGATGGCATTAATGGAGTTGGGTGAGTTAGTGGCTAAGCTTGGTTAGTATGGGTGGATGGGGTGGATTAGGCTAAATGGAGGATTAGGGATAAGTTAGGGGCTTTTAGATTTGAGGGATTTATTTATCAAATAGATTTATTTAATAAATGGGGATTTTGGAATTAGATAGGAGAATAGGATTTAATTGATAAATGATAGGTTATTTGATTTATCAATTAGGACTATAGATGATTAATTAAATTAATCAGCTAGGGGATGGCAAAGGATTAATTAAATAAGAATTTAATTAATGATGCCTTTAGAGATGGCTAAATTTGATTACCAAAGTGGTGTAATCAAATTTAGGTGTCTACATTTTGCCCCTCTTTGACATAGTGTTGAGAAAACACTATTTCAAAGAAGTTCGAATGGAGATGACATGAGGAAGATGTTTTTAGCAACAAGGTTGCCCCAATCTCGGATAAGAAGAGGAGAGACTAGACTTAGATGAAACCCCCTCAAGAAGGCAGTGGGGAGAGAAATGAGGCTTGACGACTTCTTGAAAAGTACAAGAAATTGAGACGAGTTGAGACACAGGTTGACAAAGAGAAGGGGCTAAATTAGCTCAAACTCTCACTACGGGAGAATGATAAAGGTAAATCAGATGCACAAGCTTAAGACTTTCCTGGATTGGGGGGGGGGGGGGGGGGGGGGGGGTGGGGAGGATGAAGGAGCGGAGCACTGTAAAAAAGGAATCCAGGATAGGGAGATGGATGATGGGATGATAAAAGCTGATGCAACAAGATTTCAAAGAGTCAAATTGGCGGAAGGTGGGTTTCGAAGATCCCTAGGACTAGGATTGTGGATCTCAAAAGCCGAGGCTTGGTGGATTGATTGGATTGGTGGATCCCTAAAGCTAAAGGTGAGGAGTGATTTAAAGAGATACTGATGCATAAGCTAGGGGAGAAGTGACAGATGCTGGAGATGGATGGGGGATAATGGAGATGAAGGGAATCCATTGAAGCTTTTTTGAGTAGGGGGATACTTCAAAGAGAAGTACCACCATGTAGTTGAGCACTAGATTTGCTATAGGACTATTGGTTAATTGCCAAGGTTACCAAGAACATCAAGGCCTTTTCACCAATTGTCCAGAGGACTAACAAACTGACTCAAAACAAACACATAAGGATTGCCTCAGCATCACACATGAATCTTGGAAGAATCAGAGTGGAACCGACACTGGGTAACCCACAAGTGGAAAAGAAAACAAGAAAAAGACATGATGAAGACCTAACGCTCAAATTGGCCCATTCGTAGCATACCATGATATGGAATATCATGGCAACCTTGAGGAGGGAACAAAAAGATTGCTTAGAAAAGATACTTCAAGATCCAAAAGGGAAGATTCCAAATCAAAAGAAAGTGAAAATCTAAAAGAGAGCCATTTGCCAATGAGATGGGTAGGACGAGGTACTAACAGACCAAGATCAAACATGAGGAAAGCTATATCTTGCAAGGATCTATCAGAGAGCACCTATGCTGATGGATCTGGATGAGTGATGTGTCTGGCAAGCTGAAATAAGAAGGATAAAACTTTGGTGATAGGAGATCTAGCTAAAGGATGCATTGGAATAGCTAACCAAGATGTGTGATGTGTGCAAGATGCTGATCAAGGATGAAATAACACGAACACTAGATAGATACAATGGTACTAAGCTAAAGAGGATGTACAAGCTGATAGACCAAAAATATGTTACAGATGTACAAGGTTTTGTTCATATTTTGGTTTTTGTGAGATGGAAATGTTTGTGAAGGGTGGGATGTCTGTAATAGTTGATAGGTGGATATGGTTTGTGAAAAGCTTAAGTGAAAATGAGATTCTTTGTGTGCATGTAATAGGATACAAGCTAGGATACAAGATTATTTACAAGCTGGAATATGCTGCAATGGCAGATAAGAGAAACGTTATAGGAGGCAACATTGTTGAAAATGTAATAGAAAATTTAATGTTACATTTTAAATGCTTTTAGTTTTTAAAGTTTGTAATAACGTCCTACATGTGGTGGCATACCTAGAGTAGCAGTTCGATAAGCTCTCCAGATATAGCCACCTAGGACCAGGTGTGTGGATTTTAAATTAGAATAGTTTTTTAATTTGTAGGTGGAGTGTTTAATGATTTTCAAAGTCCAAGAATAGGTAGTAGGCAGTTTTTTGGAATATTCCTAATTTAGGAAACGACTGTCTAATATTGGTACGAAAAGAACGTTTCAGATTCTGATCTTTTTTTGGATAGAAGATGTTTTCTTTTCTAAATAAGAAGAAAACATTTCACATCCTTTAATAGGAAAAAGAAAGTTAGTTTTAAGTGTGAGCCAGTCAGATATGTAAGACAGGAATCAAATTTGGAGAGATATGGAATGTTTTTTTTTTCATTTTGTCTTTGTGCATGTTTTCGATGGTCTGAGTTTTGAACGGATTTTTCTTATCTTCTCATTGGAAACCAATTGATAGTTTGCAGAAGATTAAAAAAAGTTTTAGTTTTGGGTCGAATTCGGTATGTTTGCAGAAAATTAGTCTCAGTGCATGGGTAATATCTCCCAAATGAACCGTTGGATTTCTCTCAAATTTTTATATATGTTGTTTAAAACCTAGTTACGCAAAATATCAATGGTTGGATTGAGAAAATATTGTCTGGTTCAAAAGTTATACATTCTGTTCATGAGTCTATCTAGAGACAACAAGAAGCAATGTTTTGCAGAAAAATGTACTCTGATGCGTGGTCAATATCTTGGGTTGGAATCGTTGGATTTCTTTGAAAAAATTATATGTTGTTTGAAACCTAGTTATACCAAATCTTAATGGTTGGATTGATTAAATCTTTTCTGGTTCACAAATTATTCATGTCTAAGTGTAGGTCTATCTGAAGGCAGCAAGAAGATATTTTGGGGGATTTTATTTTCAAAGTTTTGTTTTGAATCTGATTTTAGTGTGTGATCCTAAAGGTTGTAGATGCCCCTTGAAGCAACTTAGTTGAGTGACTGAATCCTCCTGAGTTTTCCAAGGTGTGGCTCTACATCAGAATATGGCACAAGATTTATAAGATATAATACAAGTTTTGGTACAAGATTTACAAGCTTCATTAGATTTTGGATATTTGGTTGGAACACCAAGGGAGCAAGCAGGTGTTTTATGAGATGGTGGGTGGAATGGGTGAGGGATAAGATAGTTATAGATAATGGATTAGTCTTAGTACACGAGGTGCCTAAATTACCAAGTTTTCACCAAGGTACTTATCCAAGGTGCTTGAATTCCCAAGTTTTCACTATTGGACGTTTATTTCTCTTTACTATTTTTTTGTATTTTTCAAAAGCTAGGTATACCAAGGATCTTCAAGCATAGAACTTCTTGAGATGAATGATGTTAGTAGGATCATTCAAGAGTTCTCCTTTCGGTGTAGATAGCTGATAAGCTCCAGAGCCAAAGGATGTAGTGACAAAATAAGGACCAAGCCATGTAGGTTCAAACTTGCCCTTCTTTTCTCGATTTGCTTGGACTTTCATGTTTTCTTTAATGACCATGTCGTCTGACTGAAAGTATCGTGGAAGCACCTTCTTGTTGAAATTCCTTTTAAGATGAGTTTGATAGACTGTGAGATGATCATAAGCTTGTTGTCACTTCTCGTCTTAGAGATCTAGCTGAGTGAGATGAGCTACTTTGTATTCTTCATTTGATATTTTCCCTCGCAAAGATATGCGCAATGAGGGAAGTTTAACCTCTATGGGTAGTACCGCTTCAGCCCTATAGATTAGGGAGTATGGAGTTGTGCCTGTGGATATATGGAAGGAGGTTTGATAGGCCCATAGGGCTAGATTTATTTGAAGGTGCTAATCGCGGCCGAAATCATTGACAACTTTCTTTAGGATTTTGAGGAGGGTTTTGTTAGTTGCCTTTGCCTAGCCATTACCTTGTGGGAAATATGGGCTAGAAAAGCGGTGATGGATGCGAAGGGAAGTGTATAATTCTTCCATGTTGAGATTTTCAAAGTTACCTCTATGGTTAGTGAAGATGGTGGATGGGATGCTGAAGCGGCAAACAATGTGGTACAAGATGAACTTGGAGACCTAAACTCCTGTAGTTGAGACTAGGGGGACTACTTCCACCCACTTAGTGAAATAGTCTGTAGCGGTTATTATCCATTTATGTCCATCAGATGAGAGGGGTGCGATAGTTCCAACTAGATCAAGGCCCCAACAAGCGAAAGGCCAAGGTGGTGCAATAGGCTGTAGATCCTGTGCTGGAGCGTGCACAAGATTTGCGTGTTGCTGACATAGGAGAAATTTTCTGACAAAGTCATAGGAGTCTTCTTCAATGGTAGGCCAATAGTAGCCTTCTCTAAGGATTTGTCGCGCTAGGACAATACCACTCATGTGGGCACTACAAAGTCTAGAGTGTACTTCTTTTAATAGCATTGCAGCCTCATTTTGGTCTAAACATCGAGAGAGAATATCGTGATAACCCCTACGATATAGGGTATTGGCTATGACAACATAGCGGGATGATTTTTGGATGAGGTTCTGGTGTTGGGTGCATGTGAGGTGAGGGGATATGATACCATCGTTAAGGTAAGCATGAATCTCATGGTACTAAGGGGATTGGGGACCAACCAAGATACAAACATGATTTGAATCCTCATTCACATAGGTGGGTGTGAGGAGCTTCTCGACTAAAAACTCATACTATGTAGCTGCTTGGGGAATTTCCAAGAGCGAGCCGATAGTAGCCATAGCGTCTACTGCTTTGTTTTGAATTTGAGGCACTTGTGTAAACTAAAGCTTTGTAAAATGCTTGGTTAGCTGATCAACTAGCTCTTTGTAGGGTAATAGCTTTTTATCTTTGGTTTGATATTCATTTAGGACTTGCTTGATGATGAGCTGAGAATTGCCAAAGATTTTTAACTCAGTGATGTTCCATTCTGTAGCTATCTTTAATCCTACTACGAGAGCTTCATATTCTGCTATATTGTTGGTGCTAGGGAATTGTAGCTTGAAGGCTTTTGGAATGTAATCTCCCTGAGGTGTAACCAACAATATTCCTGCCCCTGATCCATGAGATGTGTATGAGCCATCAAAATAAAGTTTCCATGGGGGTTGTTCTTCAATTAGGTAGATATGCTCATCTAGAAATTTTGTGATCAAAGGATATGTATCTACTGGAGGCACATCAGCTAGATGATCTACTATAGCTTGCTCTTTGATTTCCTTTCTATCCACATACTAGATGTCAAATTTGCTAAGGAGCATAACCCATTTGGCCAAACAGCTTGTAAGTGTTGTTCAGGAGATCATATACTTGAGAGGGTCGATCTTGGAGACTAGTTGGATGGTATGACTTAGCATGTAGTGGCAAAGCTTTTGAGTTGAGAAAACAACTGCCAAACAAGCTTTTTCCATAAGAGTATAATTGAGTTCATAACCAACTAGGGTTCTATTGATGTAGTAGATGGCTCTTTCTCTACCGTAGTCATCAAGATGTGTTAGAAGTGCCCCTAGAGTAGTAGGCGTTGCTAATATGTACAAGATCAAGGGATGACTAGGAACTGGTGGAACAAAGATAGGGGGATTGGTGAGATAGTGCTTGAGCTGATCAAAGTTGCGCTAACATAAAGGATCCCACTTGAAGTTCTCATCCTTCTTCAATAAATGTGTAAATGGTGTACACTTATCTGCAAGTTGGGAGATGAAGTGTTAGATGGATTGAAGCTTTCCCTAAAGAGAGCGAAGCTGTCGCAGTGTCACTATAAAGCCTAGAAGCTTGCCAGATGTGACCCCAAAGACACACTTCTTGGGATTCAACATGATGATATTTGGCTAACCTATCAAAGACTTTCTCTAGGTCAGCAAGATGATCCATGAAGGTATGAGATTTGACCAAGATATCATCCACATAATCCTCCAAAATGCTATGGATGAGATCATGAAAAATGGCTGTCATAGCTCTTTGATAGGTAGCCCCTGCATTCTTTAGGGCCAAAGACATCATGTTGTAGTAAAAGGTTCCCCAAGGGGTAGTGAATGTTGTCTTATGCTGATCCTCTTTTTCAATCTTGATTTGATTATACCTGAAAAATCCATCCATGAGGGACAAAATTTCATGTCCAGCTGTAAGATCTATAATCGTATCTATGTTGGACAAGGGAAAATCATCTTTTGGACAAGCTTTGTTAAGATCTTTGAAATTAGTGTAGATTTTGATGTCACCAAAAGTTTTAGTGACGGGGACCATGTTGGAGATCCACTCTGAATAGTCGATAGGTCAGATAACCTTAGCAACTAACATTCTTTCTAATTTAGCTTTGACCAGTAATGCCACCTTGGGGTGCATTTTCCTAAGCTTTTGTTTGACGGGCTTGATCTTTGGATTGACTGCAAGATGATGAACTACAAGCTTTGGATCAAGTCTTGGCATGTCCTGATATGACCATGCAAATCGGCCAATGTTCTCTCTTAAGACCTCAAAGAGGAGGTCAACTTGGTCTTGTGATGGGGATGCAGCAATGTGAACAATTCTAGGGATCTCTAAAGAACCGATGTTGACTTCTCTAGTATCCTCAATTAGAATAGAAAACACCTCTGGTCGATTATCTTGAGGAGGCAATGCTAAATCCTCATGTTCTGCTTATGACTCTAGATTTTCTTGCTGAGGGGTTCTCTTCACTACCTTAGCTAGTCTCAGATTCACCTTAGTTCTAGTTTTGGGTGTATCGAAACTAGGTTGGGGATTTTCTCCAAAATACCCCTTGGGATTTAGCTTATAGATATAGGTAGAATCTAGCTTTGTTTGCTTGTGAGGAGTTTCAGCTCCCATGTATCTTAGAAGTGCTTCCTCTGATGTGAACTGATCAATGTGTATGACGCTTGGTTGGTCCTAATATATGAGTTGTGGATGGGCGAGTGGTAGGTCAATGATATGGATGGATAGTTCTCGAAGAACAGAGTCTCCTAGGAAGATTTGGTCTGGGATATTGTTGTAGGCTCTCTTTTCAACTTCCTTAAGAATGTCTTCAATTTTGACAAGGTCATGACGAATGTTCAAAAAAGCGTGACCACTCTTGTTGGTGCCCCCAGTTGTGGGTATGCCAAAGCCAAGACCTAACTTCATTTCCCACTTGTGTGCTTCGATGGGGCACTGCATGCCTCTTTCTTCTGGTCCTAGACCACCACCTTGATAGTTCCATTTTTTAGTGATGAGTTTATGTTCTTAGGGATACTTCTGGCTGAAGTAATCAAGGCGTGCTTGATTTCTTGGAGGTGCATCCTTAAGTAACTAGTTTTTGATATCTAGAGTGAGCTCCTCATGAAGCAGGACTTTTGAGTATACAAAGGTTGTTGGGCCAAACTGTTTGTATCGAGGAGGTGGAATCTCCTTAGCTTTGTGATATGTCGATCATCCATGGGCATGCGGGTCAAGTGGGAGTGCCTTGACAGCAAATGCATTTGACAGACTATACTATCCACAACCTTTGTTATTGATCTTCACGGTAGACAGGGTGGAGGCGAGGATGGTTTCTAGGTCATTACAAGTGTGGGATGAGCTAGCGATGGATGTGCCAATATCAATTCTAGGGAAATGGTTTGTATATGAAGCTTCAACCGCATTGCAGTAAGCAAAGGGTTCTAGATCAGCATGGATGGTTACCTCAGTGCCTTGATGCAGAAATTTGATGCACTGATGGTAAGTAGATGGACTGGCTTTCATGGCATGAATCCATGGGCAGTTGAGGAGGATGTTAAATGGTAGGTTTAGATCAATAACATGGAAGAGTGTTTCTTGGATGACTGGCCCAACCTTGATTGGCAGCAAAATAGTTCCTTCTATGGTTCTTTCCAAGTTATCATAAGCTTTGATGGTGATAACCTCACTGATGATATCTGCCTCAGTATACCCAGCTTGTTTTATGAATTTTAGAGTGCAAATATTCAAGGCTGATCCATCATCTATCATTACTCTTTTTACAGCAAAATTGGATACCATGATGGCTATGCGAAGTGGGAGGGTGTGATCTGGCTCGACCAAGGGTATGTCAGTGGGTTTCAATGATAGGGCACATGAAGAGGATAGGTGTCCAATGAGATTACAAAAATTAGTAGCGTTGATATCTGCAGGGACACGAGATTCTATGAGAGCACTATCAAGGATGTCTTTGTACACAGGACTAGTGTGGAGAAGGTCTAAAATGGAGATTTAAGCTGGCATGTTCCCAAGGTGTTCCAAGATATTGTATAGGCTTTTTGATGGAGCTAATGGTGCTGATGAAACTGGTGGGCCTGCGATGTTAAATCGTGCTCTTCGAGTGGTGACTGCACACTCATTGTCTGGTCCTCAGATATTGATAACATTGACAAAAGGCTCTTTCTCGGATATACAACCTATAAGGCTACCATAGTATATATAGGATGAAGTGTGGTCAGTGTTCTTCCCATGCTGTTGGTTTGGCTGGCGGTTGTTGGTGTTGTTGTTGTTGTTTTGGACAGGTGCTTTTCTAGGATTTTGGTTGTTGTGAGGAGGAAAAGCATTTTGATAGATCTACAAGCCTGAATCGGGAGAGGTTTGTGCTCCAACTGTGATTTCTTTTTTATCAATGAGGTCCTGCACATAATCTTTTAGTTTCATGCATCTAAGGTGGTGTGACCTTTTACCCTATGAAATTTGCAGTACTCATTGTCTTTGTACCATGCAGCTTTGGATTGGCCTGGATCAATTTTTTAGGTAGGAGGAAATTTGATGAGGTTTTCCTTAGTCAATTTTTCAAAAATGACATCCAATGGCTCACCAAGGGGTGTATAGTTTCTAGGTGCAGGTTGGAACTTGGGCTTTGGTCCTGCAGCGACATTGATGGCATTAGCTTGATTGCTAGACCCTTGAAAGTTGGGTCCTGGATTGTGACTTTGATAGCTTTGGTGATTCTGTTATTGGTAGTTGATAGCTTGTTGGTAGTTTGGTTGATACGGTGGGTTAGGCTGATTTTGGGAAGGCCCAACAATATTCACATGTCTTGTATTAGTAACCCCATATGTTGCAACGTGCTTGTTTTTGTTCCAATACCTAGACTTGTCATTGGAATGTGATTGATTTTGGTTGGCCTCCTTGTAAATCTTGACCACACCATCTTTAATGAGTCCTTGCTCAAGGATCATTCCTTTTTCTTTGATATCTTTATAGGTCTGCAAACAGTTCATGGTCATGTGGTGAGCCAAGTTGGGATGGGCATTATCAATATACATTTTCACCACATGGTGCTCTGGCAAGGTGCAGGATATGTGGATGGTAAGGGTTTGCCATCTTTACAGGTATTCAGCAAGGCTTTGCCCACCTTTTTGCTTAGTGTGGACAAGGTCAACTATTGATAACTCTGTTTCATCAAGATGGGCATATTGGGCTACAAATGCCTCAGACAAATCAGCGAAGTTTTTAATTGTGCCATATGGTATTCTATAAAACCATTCAAGAGCTGGCCCAGCCAAGCTTTTGGGGAAGAGGCATAAGAGGAAGACGTCACTATATGCCACTTCTTGGCAGTGCATGTAAAATTCTTTGATGTGGGTGACTGGGTCTCCTTTTCCTCTAAATTTGTCAAATTTAGGTATCTCAAAATGCTTGGGGAATGGAGTCATAGTAATGGCTCTATCAAATGGATAAGGACACACAGTCTCAAACTTGAATCTCTTCAGATCATTCCCTTCTTGGATGGCTTTCAGAGCTATCTTCATTTGTTCCCATTCTGAATTGATAGGTGATGGCTGGGGTGCCCCTAATGTAGGAGTGCCTTGAGGCAAGTATGTACTAGATGGGGCCACTGAATATGGATGGTTGTGAGGGATTTTCTGATAAGGATTGTACATTGTTTGGGCAGTTGCATGGTGGATGGCGGGTTACTGATGTGGAGGTGGCACATATTGCTGCATGTGCTACGAGGCTTGCTGTTGATATGGGATTTGAGGTTGGGATTGAGGAACATAAGCTAGTTGTGGGATAAATGGATTGCTTTCTGGAGGTAAGGTATAAGATGGTTGTGAAGCTTGGGGAAAGGATCAGGGAGCTTGTGGAACGTGACTTTGGATTTGAGGAGTATGACCAAAATATGTGGGTTGCGCCCCCATTTGTGATGGTATTTGCAAATAATTGGTGGTTGGTTGGGGTGGTGGGTTACCTCCTAGAAGTGGAATTGAAAAGTAGTTGGTAATAGGAGGTAATGGATTAGTTGGTGGTAGAGGTGGTGGGAATTGAAAGCTTGGGAATGGAACTGATGGGGTTTGATAGCTTGGTGTTGGGTGATGCGATGCACTCCCCTGCCCATAGGTGGTTAATTATGTGGTGTTCCATGTTCACTAACAGTCATGGCTTTTGGTGCAACGGCAAGTGGGCCCCACAATTGGTATTAGAGCCTGGTTTTGGCCTGGTCATGGGTTCAAATCTCCCCGGTGCCTTCCCGACCCATGTAAGCACCTGGTATGCGCGTCAAGGGGGAGATTTTTGGGTGATGCGACGCGCTCCCCTGCCCATAGGTGGTTAATTATGTGGTGTTCCATGTTCACTAATAGTCATGGCTTTGGTGGCTGGATTTGAAAGCTTGGTAGAGTGGTGGCAGGAGCTTGGGTCACTTGAGAGCTTGGCAGAACATTGGTGGTAGCTTGTGGGGTTGATATCTTTGTGGAGTGAGAGTAGTAGCTTGTGGTTTTGTGGCTAATGGCACTGAGCTCCAAGGACCTAATGGAAATGATGGAATTGTGCTTTCAGCTATGGTGAACAAGCTGGGGGTGATGAAAGGTTGATTACTTTGCCCCATAGGTGGCATTCCTATTGTATATTGCCGAGGTTGGCCAAAGATGCTAGCACTGATTTGGGAGATGGGTGGATTTGGAAGGTTGGGTTGGAGAGCAGAAGCAATAATAGTGAAGGGAGTGAATTGTGAGGTGTTTTGGGCAAAGATAGTTTGGAGTGGAGAGGTATGAACCAAGTATGGAGTGGTGGTGGTTGGGTTGGGTTGGGGAATGGAGATTTCAACTTGGGTGGAAGATGGTATGTTTGGGTCTGTTGGATCAAAAGGATTGGCTTGAGGCTCTTCTTTTGGCACATATTGAGGATAATTTGAATCATAAGAGCCTATGGGTGGTAGCAACTTCCCAAACAACAGGTTTGATGGATCTGATAATGGAGGAGGTATTCCAAAGTCGAAGGCTCCTATATTGTCCCTTCGAAAGTTAGCCATGATTGTTTCTTTGTTCTTGTCTATAATGGCATTCACCAATACTGCATTTCTTGGTTGGTTCATGAAAGCTTCAATGTTAGTAGGTGATGGTATAACGTTCTCTAGGCTAGAGGATGGTTGAGTGCTCAAGGGGAGTGATGTTGTTTGATCCAAATGATAGGGCTCCATTGTTTCCTTCTTCTTCTTGGCTAAACGAGTGATAGGTGGCATGAAAATGCTCCTAGGGATGAGATGCAATAATGCTGGTGGATGCAAAAATGGGAAGGCTTTTCTATGCAAATGATTTCCTAGGTTGAGGCAAAACTATATGACAAAACCTAAGGAGGATTGGGTTGGGGATTCTAACTTCAAAGATATGTTGCCAAAGCATGAAAGGTCTGCTTTCCTATGTGCAAGCTTGGTAGTGATTGTGTCAACTTAAGGATAGACTGATGATCCTTTAGGAAGAACACAAGATTGACCACTTGTGGATCCCAACCTTTAGCTCAAGGTGATGAGGGATAACAAGCGACAAAGCTAGATTACCCTAGAAAAAGCTCTGTCAAAGGGATAACCTTGGTGAGATTGGTGGATTTGCAAGATGGTAAGAATGGCAGACTTTGACAAGGTGACAACAATTTTGAAGGCTAGGATGTGAAGTTTTTGGATTGCTGGCTAGATGGTTTGATTCTAAATGAGATGGATGAGCTAAAATGCTTAAGGGGATAACCTAGAATGGCTGGCTTTCATACAAAGATGACTCTGAAGTGCAGCTTATGCAAGAAGATGTGGAGAAACAAAGGGGTCTAATCATAGAAATCATGCCTAGTTGGTAAGGAATAAGCAGGGTTAACTCCTGGATGTTGGCTAAATTTGGTAGTGCGATCTAACCAGGCTTCTTGAAGGGCTTCGTCGGTAGCTTTATCTTCTGCTTTGTGGAGTTTGGAAATTCAAGGGCTTGGTGTTATTTCCTTTCTCTTGGCTGAATTTTTTTGGTATACCTGAGATTGCTTGAGTTTGACTTTGTGAAACTTCTGTTTGGGTTTGGGCTGTTCCAACATAAATTCTTGAATCTACTTGGCTTTGGGGAGATTTTGGTTTTTTTCTTCAACTTGTTCAACTCTAAAATAGGCAATGACTATGCTACATGTGCCCTAAGCTAGGATTGACCAAGTTTGGAAAACATTCATTTTAACAAGTAAAAAAAAATAAAGCAATAGATAGGAACAACCAGATAGAAGTTTGTGATTCTTAGAATTTGATACTTGCGCCAACAAGTGTGTATGTTCTACAAATGCTTTGATCAGTCACTTCAAACACATTAACATCCTAGATGGTTGTCTGTAAGGCTGACAGTTGGTTTAGCTAGGGAGTCCTCGATATACCCAAGGTACGTGAGGCCCAAATCTGTAGATGAAACCAAAATGATGTCACACAACCGAGAGGAGCGATAACCCACTTTTCCTCTTTCACTTCTCAATCGTATAAAGTTCCTTGAGGCTTAGCCCGACTGACAAAATCTTGATCCCAAGAGAGGTGTCTTTCAATTTACCTCTTGATTCTTATACTCCATCGGAATGCTGGAGTTGAGATCATCCCAAGGGGTGATGAAATCCTCAAGTAGGCCTCCTAAAAACTTAAACAAAATTTTGGATCCTAATCTTATGCACCCAAGATGGCCTCGAAAGATGACAAGGGGAGAGAAGACTTGGATGATCTTGGGCTAAAAGACATAATTTTTTTCCAATTGATGCTTAAGTTTTTTGATCTAGACTTTGCAAGCACTCATGTTTAAGATGCAAATGTTCAATTCCAACTTGAAATGCGCCAACAAAAGTAAAATCGATCGAAGAATGCAAGAAAGAAGAAGAGTTAGGGTCAACAAAAAGAAAACTCGTGCACCTGGAGGCCCTCCACGTCAAGTTTTGATTGATTTTCTTTAAGGCATTCAAGATTGAGTGTGTGTTTGTTTTAAGCCCAAAATAAAGGTGTGTGAAATTCGATTTCAAGCGTGCGCCCAGAGGCCCTCCATGTCAATTGATTTGTTCAATTTTTATATCCAAATGAAGTATTAGCGAGGCTAATGTGCATTTAAGAAATTTTCTAACTTAGAAAAACTAATAAAAAACCAAGTAAGTAGAGTTTGATTCTTGTGGAGCACTTAACACCCTCTTAGGTGGACCCATCCCCATAGATGGCACTGAGATTGCAACCAATGGTTAAATTGATGGGTGATTAAAGAGGGTGAGTCTAACTACAAACTCACTCAAAGGATTTTTAATTAGTTTTTGTATCTTAAAAGATTTCTAAAATGTGGATTCTTTTTATGCCCAAAAATTGAAGTGTGAGATATTGTATTGATTCATTGATCCTTTGCATTCAAGATTGAATTTGTTTGTTTTAAGCATGCATTTCAAGAAAGGTTGATTTTAATCCATGGCATTCAAGATTATGTTTGAGCAACATTCATTCAAAGGAAAAATATGATTAGTTTTGTTTTCTCCAACCTTCAATGTGACAAAAAGCAATTTGATTAGTCACCCAAAATCTTTCAAAATGAAAGCTTAACTATGGAAAAAAAAAAATTAACTTTTTTTGTTCTTTTTGATATGCGTAAAAATGCTTGGAATGGTCTATATCCTATGAAACCACTAAAAGTCAAATTTTGATTTATAAGTACTCTTTTTTTTTAATATGATTATGATTATGATGAGAAAACTTGTAGGAAACAAGTTAGAATATAAAAATGCACTAGAAAATGTCAAAAATTCGAACCAAGCACTTAGCACAGCAAACCCGCGAGTCTAAGCAGTGATCACATAGGGAAAATGCAATCTCACTAGAGTTTTCTTCATGGGGATGCATTCTCGTAGGTTGACCAAGCTGCAGGAATGCCAAAAAAATTGGTAAAAAAAAAAAAAAAAAAAAAAACTAGGGAGTTCGTTTTGAACAGAGCAATCCCGCTAGTTTACGATCTTACAACATTCTCGCAATGTAGGAATGACAGTCCCGCGAATGATAAGGTTTTACAATTTTTAAACAACAGTTTTAGAAACATGAGCATTCCCGCAAGCGAAAATGACAATCCCGCAGGAAAGAGGAGCATTCCCGCAAGTGAGAATGACAATCCCGTAGGAAAGAGGAGCGTTCTCGTGAATGATTATGATGATCCCGCTAAGATATTGGTCAATGGGGATGTAGAGAAGATTTTTAAGGCATGTGGCTGCTGTCTGGTGTTAAACTGAGAACTTGCTGTTGCGGGTTTGTGTTTTCGCTATTGAAATAGCAGTGTTCCAGCGTCGCGAGTCACGAGGATGCAAAAAAAAATGTTGACTGGGTTAAAATCGCTTATATGACCGGTAGCACAATTTTGAAGGAGGAACCTGCGTACCTACAAAAATATCAGCAAACCTTTTGCAAGAACACACAAGCAAACCATGTTAGACTTGGTTAGTTTGTCATAACAAAAAAAACAAAAAAAAACATGATTAGATAGACACAAAATGTGGGGTCCCACTGGGCGTGCCAAAATGTAGAATAAGATTTATTGTGCAAAGAACATTAACAATAAGAGAAACATTCACAAACTAAAACTAAATTCACATATAAGTTTAGACAAAAAAAGAAAACTAAGGAATGCAAACCTAAGAGAGGAAACACCCCATGCTTCCTTGATTTGATAGATGTGTCCTTTGATGTGGATGTATGCTCAATATGCTTGCTCAATTGCTTCAATGGTGGAGATGGGTAATGGAAAATTGGTAGCCTTGTGAGCGCTCAATTTGGCATTATAAGGGTATGGTTGATGGCTTTGGTTCTCAAACTAGCATTATGACTTTACTAAAAGGATTGTGATGAAATGGCTTGGGAGGAGATTCAATTTATAGGCCAAGGCATAGAGGGATGGATGAATTAGATGTAAGAAGAGATAAAAGCTTAAGGAGGGCTAGGATGCTCTCAAAGGAGAGGACATGGATTGTGCTTGTTTAGCACCAATGGGAAGGTGACACTTGTCACAAGGAGGATGACTATGAGAGGATAGGATAAGGGGTTGGTTAAGGCTTGATGAGGGAGGTTGAGTATGTAAGAGGGATGTAAGAGTCATGAGTGGGCTTGTAAGAGCATTTAAGGGTTTGTGGGCTTCATCAAGTTTGTGGTTGGGATATTTTGAGGGGAGACTTTGGTTTGGTTTAGGAAAGTCTTAAACTTGTTTAGGGAATGTGACAACATTAGGGGGTGGATTAGGCTTGGGTTTAGGATTAGATTAGGGATGTTAGAGATGTGCAAGTGGATGGCATTAATGGAGTTGGGTGAGTTAGTGGCTAAGCTTGGTTAGTATTGGTGGATGGGGTGGATTAGGCTAAATGGAGGATTAGGGATAAGTTAGGGGCTTTTAGATTTGAGGGATTTATTTATCAAATAGATTTATTTAATAAATGGAGATTTTGGAATTAGATGGGAGAATAGGATTTAATTGATAAATGATAGGTTATTTGATTTATCAATTAGGACTATAGATGATTAATTAAATTAATCAGCTAGGGGATGGCAAAGGATTAATTATATAAGAATTTAATTAATGATGCCTTTAGAGATGGCTAAATTAGATTACCAAAGCGGTGTAATCAAATTTAGGTGTCTACAAGCAGAACAAACAAAACCATACATATCCTGTTGGTTTATTAAAGCCACTTCCAATTCCAAATAAGAAGTGGGAATGTATATCTATGGACTTCATCATAGGGTTGCCAAAAGTGCAAGTCAAGGATTTTGTTTATGTGGTAGTTGATCGCTTGACCAAGTTTGCGCATTTTTTCCCAATTACTATTTCATTTTCAACCACATAAGTTGCTGAACTATTTTTTTTGGTGTGTTTAGATTGCATGGATTACCACAAAACATTGTTGGTGACCGAGACAATTGATTTATGAGCAATTTTTGGAAGGAGTTTTTTAGATTGTGTGGGACTGAGCTTTCTTTGAGTACTAGTTACCACCCTCAAACATATGGATAGATAGAGATAGTCAACAAATGGGTGAAAGGATGCTCAAAAATTATATTGCTGGGCAACAAAAAGGATGGGTTAAGTGGATATACCTTTGTGAGTACTACTACAACACCACTTATCATATTTCTATTCATATGACACCATTCATGACCTTGTATGGTTATGAGGCTCCTAGCTTTCTTGATTTTTTGATAAGAGATAGTAGAGTGCCTAGTGCTAGAGACATGTTATAGGAAAATCAGGATATCATGAGGGATCTTTGTGAAAACATCTAGAAGGTACAAAACCAAAAAAAACAATATGCAAATCAGAAGAGAGTGGAACACTCTTTTGAGGTTGGAGACATGGTGTATTTGATGTTACAGCCCTACAGATAGTCTACTCTCAAGAAGAGTGCTACAGAGAAACTCAAGCCACGATACCATGGACCCTTCCGGGTCATTAGGCATGTGGGTGAAGTGGCTTACGAGCTAGAGTTGCTGGCGGACAGAAAAGTGCACAATATTTTTCATGTATCACACCTCAAGAAGGCATTGGGACATCATGTGGCTCCTTCTACAGTTCTACCACCTTTAAATGATGAGGGTAAGTTGATTTTGATAACAGAGGCTATACTAGATTTTAGAGAGAAGAGATTGAGAAGTTGTGTCATTAGAGAATATTTGATTAAATGGAAGAACCTACCTATTGAGGATTCTACATGGGAGAGTGAAGAGATTTTGCAACATCTAGAGTTGAGATTTCTTGGGGACAACCAATTTCCAAAGGGGTGGACTGTAATGTCCACATCTCTTTAGCCTCTCAATAGATTTTTTAGCCTTTTGTCCTTCGAAGGCTAAGTGGAAATAACTAAATTGATTTCTTATAAAGTCATTAAATAATTTAATTTTTTTAAAAAGAGATGACTTTATATTTAATTAATTTAATATTAAAGAATCGTTGAGAAGCACAGCTTATCTATTGTTGGAAAGGAGGAAGCTTCTAGAATAGTGCGATAAGATAACACTTATGATTCTTCTAGAAGGGGGGGCAGGAATAATATAAATAGAGGAGAGAGCCTCATGGGAAGGCATCTAGATTTTTTGTTGATATTTCCCTATGTACATTTGTGGATCCAAGGACCTACAAATAATCAATTTATCTTTGGGAACAAAAACTCCCAATGATAGCAATTTTGAGGGTGTGAAACATCACCTGAATTATTGCTGATTGGAGGTGGTATTATAGTCACTTCATTTTACTGAATTTGTGGCCAAGGGTTGGGTGTGAAGAGGAAGAATAAGTAGGCCATTTTCTATAGGAGCTTGTTGCAGGAACACTGTATTATCTTGTCATTAGGGCATAATACCTAGAGATATTGATTGCATTGTCAGTAGAGACTCAAAGCAACTTCAAGAACTAGGTTTCTCTTGTTTATTCATGCATATTATATGCTACTATTGTAGGTGTCAGTCTTTATCAGAATTAAGCATTTATTTATATATATGATACCAGAGTTTGGATTTGATATTAGTTTGTATTCAGATCTTATGAAGATGTCTTGGTTGTAGATACATCCTATTCTCTTAGTGCAATAATAGGTGAAAGGAAGAATTATATTCGTTGTGGATCTTGTAACCATTTATTACTAGTAGAAAATTAGGGTAATTTGTGATCAATTTGAGCAAGGCTCATTACATATAGTGGTGTGTACTTGTGGTTGTAGTCATAGTTAATTATAATGAGTTTTTAGTATAATTATAGTTAATTATAAAGACTTTTTAGATAAAATATAATTTAACTATTGAATTTTAAAATTAATGTGTTTAAATCAAATTAATATTGCTAAATGCACTCAAAATTTTATTTCTTAGTAATATAAGTAAACAAATTAGAGTTAAAAAAATGTATTATTGTTCATAAATATTATCTTTCTTATTGTTAATTTTGAAATATTTTAAAGCTCACTAATACAATAACTAAAATTATATTTATACTTATTATATTCAAAAATTTATATTCTTTGACAAATTATATTAAATATCATCATAAATACATAAAAACATTTATAAAATACATAATAATCTTAAAATTAAATTAAATTACCAATGAATACTAATTTTATATTTTTTGCAAAAATTGATAATATTTACATTTGTATCCTAAAATTATGCCAAAATGAAATGAATATGGTCGATGGTTCCAAAAAAAGAGTCCTATAAGACCAAATTGATTGAGTCAATCATAATGAGATTAAATTATTTATATAACATTTATAACTAACAAATATTTATTTTAACTTTAGAAATCAAGGAAGACATACTTATCTATGATTGGCTTGTTTGTGCAAAACTATTGAATAATTGAATAGAGGTGCAAGCAATACTATTTGCCTATGACAAGTACAATTATTATCTTATTATTTTGTTTTTATTTCTGAGTTTTAATTATCATGATACCATTGAGTAATTTTTTTTCATTTCTTGAAGTAATTTGAAGGATCTGAAATAGATTAAAATTTGGCTGTGGTGGTAGCTATTAATTTGTGTACAATTATAGGCATTAACCATAATTTAATTAGTGATTAAATTTTAGATTTTTTAACAAGTCAAATTTCATTAATATTCTAAACAATGATATATTTAAAATAATAATAAGGTTAGATAAAAAATATTTAACTTTATTAATTTATAAAAGTATTTCTCATCCATCTCATTATTGAAAAAATGAGGCAACAAGAACAAATTTTCCAAAAATAGATTCTTTATTATAAAATTGAACTATTACAATTATTTAAAAATAAATGAAATATATTTAAATTGAAGTATACACCATATTCTTAATATTCAATCTAGTGGCTCAATGTATAATTGAGATTTTAAATGATAGGATAATTAACATGAAGAAGTATTTCATCCATATTTTTTTGTATTTATTCTAATGGCTCAATGGATATTTGAGATTTTAAATAATAGGCTAATTAATGTAAAGAAGTTCATATTAAATATTGCCAATTTGATTTAAAAAATACTTTTAAAGTTAGCTTTTAAAAAAGTAAATATTAATATTCTTTAATTTTAAATATTTAATAACCTACAACAATCTTTAATATTTTATTATTGTACTATTTGTTTATTGAAATCAAAATAAATTTATTTTGAAAGAAAAACATTTGGGTGAAATTGCTCTACTAGGTTTTTGCATGTAGTACTATTTTTCTTCCAAATTCATCTTTGTGTATTGCATCTATCATATCGTATTTATTGTAGGAGTATTAGGGGTTTTTATAATGATTCTAACCAACTTTAGCCCAGTTGATACTAGTGTTGGAGTTGTTGTGCCAAATTCTTATGGTGCCTCCACCAAACAAACAAACCTCACAAGTTTGTTCCAGAAGTTTTTCATGATGTAAAGCCCTCTTGATATTGTTCTTAACATTTAGGATTTGGATAATGCTTGTGACTGGTTAGAGAAGCATACTTTGATAGGATATGTTGTGGGTAGAACCTCTCTTGAAAGCATTCTTAAGGAATGGGTTACCAAAGCCTAGACTCCTCATGTAGTCCAACTTGAAGGCGTTCAAAGCCTCACTAACTAACCTTGGATAGTTAGGTCCTTTATGCTTATTTTCTAGTGCTGGTCTTGACACTTCTCTATCTTAGGTGAGAAGAAAATGAAAGTTCCTTTGTGGGTTAAGTTCTTGGGTCTCCCCATGCCTCATTAGTCATTTATCCATGCCATTGCACAAACCCTTAGTAAGGTGGTGTGCATTGAACCAAAAATGTTTTTCAAGGCTCATTGTCAAAGGAGGGTTTACATTCAAGTCAATCTTTCTTTTAACCTCAAAAAAAAATTGACATCCAGGTTGGGGCTCATGCCTTCACCTAGAAGGTTCTTTAAATTTGAACCTACCAAACACGTGTTATTAATATGAATTGAACAAACATAAGATCAAAGATTTTCCATTGGCCATGCCTGAAAATTAGCTCTTAGTAAGGATACACAACCTTAACCTACCGAGAATGTTAACAATGATGAATGGACAACCATTTTTCGCAAGGGTAAAAATTACTTCCCTTCTAAATAATCAAGATCTCATCCACCCAAGATTTGTTGGAGATTTTTTCGATGACTTCTATAGCTGCTCCAGTCATGCTAATGATGCCTTTTGAGCCTCCACTCATTCCACACCCTGTTGGATAGAGGACAGTGGCATTTGCGAGTGTCTTTTAGCCTGATTGAGTCCACACTCTTCATGTGACTTCCATGATTTTTTCTCATCCTTTGTATAGATCTTGTAGCCCATATGACCATGGAGAAGATCATAATGTTGGTTCTGAGAAGTGGAGAATCATTTGCAATGTAGATTCTTCTCTTAACTTCACTACCAATTCTTTCTTGCTTAACAATTTCTTGTCTTTGGGGGATGGAGATGACATGCAAGAACTTTTATCATGAAGTTCCTCTCATGGACTGTGTGGGCTCTTATAGACCTTCCTTGCACCTGTTGGTGTTTTATTTTGATGTTAACAGTACTAAAACTACTAGGCGACAAAAGGCTTAGTACCTAGATATCAGTACATACACAACCTAAAGAATAGCCAATTCTCATTATCACTTGCATATGCAAAATACTAGGGCCCAACTTCAACAAAACCTTAGACGGTTTTCTACTCTTTTGGCTCTGTAAAACCAGGGCGGGTGCACCCGGGGATGGTTCAAAGATGGAATAATTGTATGAGAATTATCCTTAGTTTCATTTTGATTCTCATCTCTAAATCCTCAAACATATAAGTAAATAACTGATAAACACATCCCTTGAACAGATATGGCCAAGAAATCTTCTATAGCTCTGCAGATGTTTCCAACAACAATGGCTAAATGAAGCTAAAACAATCCAGGCAGGCAAGTGCTGGCCAACTTTGAAAATCTTACAGGAAAGATAAATGAAAATTGATTTTATGATGTATTTTGAAAAAAGCTAGTTATAATATACTTCTCTTTTGGGCTGAAATACTTTCGATCAGTGCCTAATCCATTGGGAATTTAGAGTCGAGTAAATTCTTAGATCTAATTTGTTGCCTTGCAACGAATTTTCATCAGCAATTCTTACCAGAATTTATCATTCAAAAATCCTTATTAACACCCAAGCAACCTCATCACATTCATCAAAGCCTTTACTTAATCCATTGAATTAACAGCAATAACAAATGGATGTACAGTTCTTACTAAATTGCAATCAATTGCATAAGCTTTTACTCACACAACATCAAGGTAATTCAGTATTAAAAAGGAGACAAAATTCAGAGAAGAACAGATATGGGGACAGTTCATAATTTGTATTCATTTCCTTTGAAAATGGTATATCCTTTACAAAAGACCCAGAAAAACCTTCATAGAAGAAGCACAGTTCTTTCTACATTCATCCATATCTCAGAAATTTTGACAGAAAAAGTATACTATAAATTTCCTTTTTAAAATGTTTGGACCAAAAAAGAACTAAGCACAATACTTAGTGAAAACCAAATTCAGACCCATCTTTAGCCTTGGGATCTCACTTAAATAATGTGAGATGCAACAAGCTTCAGGCTACAGTAGGTGACAGGTGTCCTTCTTTTGAAAAACAAAAAACAAGAATAACAGAAAGGTTGATTACAACAACACTTCTTGGCGGGTCCCTTTCTGTTATGCTTCTTGGTTGTTATGATCTGCTCTCGCAATCATTCCTCATCTTTAGAGTACATACCCATAAGGTCTGCAAGTGATGTATCATCTTCTGTTACATGCAAAATCACTTTAACCTGGGGATTTTCTATGTCATCATTGCTGACTACAAGAGTAACTATTACTCTTACATCTTCCTCGTCATCTTCTCCTGACATCTGTTCACTAAACTGATCTTTCCATCTATTGAAAGTATCATCATCTGGCCAATCAAAACTTAGGGTTTCTCTTTGTATCTTTATTAAAGAATTGGCATTTTCTTCTAAATCATCGAATTCTTTTCTTATATCAGCATAATACAATTGTATCTTTACCAGCTCTTCATTTGTCTTTGCCCAAAACCAATAGCCAGTCTCACTGATGATGTTTGTTATTTTGTTATCAAATAATTCATCCATTTCCTTTTTCCATTTGTCCTTTTCCTTTACTGTATCAATAGATTCTAAGGCACAAGGAAATAGGGTGAATTTTTTAGCAAGATATCTTGAAAAACAGAGTGTCAATTTCCTCTGTAAAGAATCTCTTTTATTTTCAAAATTATCTAATTGATTCAATAAATCAAAAATCCTCTCAACCTGATGATAAGGCATTTGAATTGTAGATATACAAATAATTGTAACATCATTATTCCTCTGTCTCCACTTCTGTGCAAGAGAATCTAGTCCATTCTTTTCTTTATTTAACTCATCTATGAGGGTTACAATCCTTGTCAATTGATCATAAAAATTTGACCATTGTATTTTATCCCTCAAGTATGTCACACCCTGCCTCCATTTCTCTTCCTGCTGATTTCTAAATTCTATCTGCCACTCATGCAATTTGGTTTTTTCTGCTTCAAATTCCTCTGCAGTATAGAATTGGGGTCTTTCAGGGGTGTCAGGTATCTCAATAATAGGGGTTAATCCCACAGATGACTGTGGGGGATATGCAATTCTTAGTGTACTGGATTCTCCCACTTTTCTCTTTCTAAGTACCTTTTCTAATTGAGATAACCTGTTTTCTAACTCAATTCTCCTCTTTACCTCTTGGTTATAGGCTTCCACCACTAGTTCATATTTATTATGCATATCAATCATTTCCCTCTCTTCTCTTTTTGCAGTAGCCAGGGCAAATTTAGAATAATCCACATTCATGTGGGCAGCTTGTACATTGGAAGTGTCAGCAACTCTTCTTACAATGATACTCCCTGTCAATCTTGAATCATCAGGCTGTGATGAAGTAATTCTGGATCCTCTTCTCAGGGACCACATAACAAGGGAAGCTTGATCATTGCTGAATGCTGTACCCAAGAATTCCTCTTTATTTGGATCCTGGAGTCCTAAATTATTTGAAACAGAATTAAAAATTAATGCGTCAGCAATGTCCCAATTGGGCAATAATAAAACATTAGCATTTTTTACCATATGTCTTCCCTCATCAGGGGTTATATTTTGGAACTCTTGAACCATTTGTTCCTTTATTAGATTTTGAATGGAAGTCTCATCCATTTCTGGATGTTCTGCTCTCATATTATTGCACCTTTGCTCAAAAATGTGCATGTTTACTCTCCACGCAAACTGATGGAAAGCCCTAGATCTTACAAAATTGTTATCAGACAAAAAATGCTGACTGGCTTGTTCCAAAATAGGGTCCAATTCCCTTCCTCTGAAATCTGCTGTAGTTAATTCAAAACTTGGTACAGGGGGTTCCTGAGGGTTCCCTTCATCAATCTCTGCTTGTGTAACAAAAATTTCTCCTTGTGACCCCATTTGTTCGAATTGCTCATTGGTGAGCTGTTCTTCCTCAACTCTTATTGGGGTTTGAGAAGGTGAGCCACTTTCATCAGGGGATTCTTCCTCCCTTATTATTCTCCTTCTTTTGGGGGAAGGTTCAGGGGGTCTTTCTTCTAGGACAATGCTGGTGGATCCAACAATCTGTTTTTCTTTATGCACAACGGGCACCTGCTGTCGGACAATAGTATATCCTGTTTTCTTCCGTACCACCAGTGGACCTATTCCAATGTTGGGAGTGAAACCCAATTTTCTCATAATTTCTCTGGCTTTATCTGGAAAAGAATTAATAAAATGCTGTTTCTTCTCATTCATTATCTCCATTATCTCAGAGAAATTACTCATGAGCTTATGTATTTTATCTGCATTGTTTGCAGCATTACTAAGAGGACTGAAATTTTTATCAAAACAATTAATGAATTCCAAAACTTTTGAATAGACTCTCCATTTTTCTTTCTTTATTTCTTGCTCATGGAGAGAATATTCATTTCTTATTATATCTTCAGGAAAATAGAATTCATGCTGAACTGGACGAAGCTTGATTCTCAATCTAAGAGCAGAGTTAAAGAAACCTTCTGTATCACAAAAACGAGAGTGAGACACTGCAATTTTGTATTGATGCAAAAATTTATGGAGAAAGACCCACCCTTCTTTAGTTATCACAAACTGGTGGGCTATAGTACAAGTAGGAAAAATTGATCCTGTCCCCCTTTTGTGCAAAAAGGCCTCCTCCACTCCTCCCAACTACCACAAAAATTCAGCTATCCCTACCTTCAAAGGTACCTGATAGGGTAATACATGGGGTGTTCCTTTGAAACCATAGACCCTAATGACCGTTGAGACTGAATATGGGATAATATCTCCCCAATTATGTGAAACTTTTAGATTATGGGTTTTGTCCATATGCCTGACAAGGTGCATTAATGCCTTAGGGATTCTGGGATTATCACTCAATAAGAGGCACCTTAGTTTGGAGGCAAAATGCCTATCAAATCTAACGAAGCTAGCATTTTCTGCTTCCCAGGTCATGTTTGCACTCCATAATTGGACTGGTAGTGCTTCCCCTTCTTGTTCCCTATTTAAAACCATTTCTTTACCAAAATAAGTGGCCCCTTTAAAAAGAAACATATGCATCAGTAAGGAATACTGACCCCAAACCTTTTCCACCTTGCCCTGTGCAATCCCCACCAATCCATGATGAATCTCATTTGCCAAGTAAAATGCAAAATCAAAAATTATTTCCACACCAAAAGAAGAGATTTGGGTGATCATATACATGAAGCTCACCGGAATAAAATCTTCTTCGCCCTCTCCGAAGACTCTGCACAGGGTCCTATATATCTCTACTGCCCTGACATTAAAACATGATTTCTTGAAGGGCTCTTTAGAAGATGATGTTATGGTTGGGAGGCCTCCAATCCGGCCTATGTGGGCTTTCAGTGCACCCTGTCTAACTACATCCCTCTTGGATATATATTCTTTTTCTAAATCTATCAGATTAATGGGCACATGATACATGGTGAGGGGTCCCAGACTGAAAACCTTCCTAATCTCCTCGGGACTGATGGTAACTAAAGCCTCACCATCTATTCTCCTCACTACCTTAGTGGCTTGGTCATAGTTTTTTGCTATGGCTTCAAGTAGGTCAAAATCCATAAACACGCTGGGAACAACAAGCTTCCCAAGATCAAAATTCCAAATGTTGGCATGAGGGGCATATAACTTTCTCTCTGCAAACCATTTCTTGAATAAACTCAAACCAGTCTAAGTAGTTTGAGCATCCCGGACCCAATTACCCTTATCATACAATCCATCAGCTACCCTAAGCCTAGGATTGAGTGAGGTTAACCTCTTAACTTGCACCGTTTCTACAGTGGACTCAGGAAGTAACTCAAGCAAATCATCATGCACATTTCTATCCAGGTAGTTTACTGCTCCTATAAATCCCTTCTTAGGAGGCATCTTGGGCTATCCTTTTTAAAACTTAAAAGCTCACAAAGATGATGGCAATTTTACTTACTTGAATTCTGTCTCAATTCTCCTCTGTATTCCTGCAAAATTTCAGCAAACAGATAACTTGACAATATTTTATCAACCTTGGCACGCTTTTCTTTCAGTAATAGCTTCTGCATAAGAATGGCTTCAAATCTTTTCTCGCGTGAAATGAAACTGATGCAATCTCTCTGTATTATACTCTATTTTTTCTCACGGACGAAGCTTTCTTGTCTAATTAATACAGAGAGTGGCACTACATTTTTTATTTAAAACTGCGCCGTTGATCTTCAAAGATCCTACGATCATGCGGTACAAAGAGAACAACTAGGAGTTATACTTGCCATGTCAGTTATATTACCCAATGAGAGCTTGCCACGTACATAATTCTTTCTTTTGATGGTGCTTACCTTTAGACCCACTGACGACGGAGAACACGTGTCAGCATGTCGCTACTTCGTTATGCATAAAGAAAAAGCACCTTGTCATAACGAGGCGGCGACAACCGTTGATCGGATCAAGAAATGATCGGAAGATACGCTACAGGACTTCTTAAGAAAGAAAGCGGTGGGCCCATCTCGCTATGTCGCTGTAATTATCTTCCTTGCAACTCTTCATAACGAGATAGCGAGCTCCGTTGATTCACTTCAAGCTGATGTTCCAGATTTCTTGTACATTTAGTCAGGTAGGTATTAATGAGAATCGGATCTCTGCATAGCTGGCACATGTCAAAATTATCACAGTCATCTATCATTACATGTCATCATAGATCTTGCCGATCTTTTGCCATTTTACGGGGCCTCGCTAACTCGCTAACGGTGAAGCACCTCAATTTTCCGATAGCGAGGTAGCGAGCTTCGACACTTTAAAGGATTCCATGCCAGAAAATGCAAGGGGTACCCAGTAATTACTTCTATTAATTAAAACTGATTCTGACAACGGTATTTATGACTGGTCATGCCACCTAGTGTAATTATGATACAAGCAAGATGCAATGTCACCATTTTTAGATTTTCACATGGCCTCGCTACTTCGCTAACGGTGAAGTGCCTGAATTTTCCGATAGCGAGGTGGCGGAGCTTCCGGAAAAATCAACATTCTGGCTCTGATGTCAGATATTCTAGTGGGTCCTTCTCCCCCTTTTTATGGCGAATTGCAAAGTGTACCTGCACAATAAAGCAATTAATAAGCAAATCTCCGATCGCCGCACCTTCACTTCATGGTCCCACCGCTTACAAACTCAACACTCACTATCTCGCTATACTTAATGAGCATGCAACTTTCAATAGCGAGGTAACGCCAGTGGTAGATCTAATCGGATCTGACGGTTTGGACAATTAGGAAAAAAGGTAACCCGGGAGAAAGGAAAAGGAATACGAAAGCATATTCGCTTCTTTTAAAATTTGAAAATTTCGCGCCCGACCATTTACGAATAGGGATGAATATAGGGCTTATATGGCGAATATTTCTTATAGATGGTCTATCCAAAACCCTATGCTTCACTTAGACATAGAACATCTGAATTTTCTATGGTTTAACTGAAAAATTTTTTACTGCAGAAAAAGTCAGACCAACAGTGGCTCTGTCTGGGGATGATAGACTACTTGAGTCTATGCAAGGATTCAGAATCTATGGGAGAGCAGACCACACATCCGAGAAATGACAACTTCTTCAGAGAGCACAGAGCAACACACAAAAACAAAAACTCAGACTGTACAAGGATTTACAGAAAACAGGACGCCAGGAAAACCTAAAACTAATGTTCATGGAAGAAACTAAGTATTTTTTCAAGAAAAATACCTCTTCAAGAACTGTCCATGAACTGGCAATTCAAGAATATTATCAAATACATCTTTGATTATGTAGGAATATTCACCCCAAGCATTCTCAATGAGATATGGGCCTAACCAAATGGGATCAAATTTGCCATGTTTTCCTTTATCTTCAATTCTGGCGTTCCACATTAAGACTAGGTCTCCATTTTCAAATTTCTTGTTTACAGTTCTTTTATCATAGAGTGTTTTGACTTGTAACTGCAATTTTTGATTTCTCAGAGATGCTTCTCTTCTGGCTTCGGTCAATCCTACCAGTTCATTCATTCTTTCTTTCATTTCATCAGCAGTATCTTCATCATATGACTGGATGTAATTGTATAATCCCATCAAATTGTTCTGGGGCATTCTAGCTTGAATTCCATACACTAAATCAAATGGAGCCACCCCAATTTCCTTCTTTACAGTTACTCTGTCAGCCCATATTGCCAACTGTAACTTGGAATCCCATGCCCTTTTATTATCGTCCAAGGTTCTCTTAATGATTTTCAACAGACTTTTATTTGTGGACTCAGCTTGTCCATTCCCTTGTGGATGATATGGGGCAGACGTTGTTCTTGTCATTCCATATTTATCACAAAACTTGATGAATTCCTCAGACCTAAAACACATAGCATTATCTGTGACAACTTTCTATGGACATCCAAATCTGGAAATGATATTATTCAATAAGAAATTATTTACTACTTTACTCGTTGCATTTCTAGTAGGGATAGCCTCTACCCATTTTGTAAAGTAGTTAGTAGCAACCAGAATCCAAGAATAGCCAGTACTGGACTTGGGAAAAATTTCTCCTATGAAGTCCAGACCCCATTGTTGAAAAGGTGCTTTAGTTTCAACTGGCTTCAGTGGAGTATTTCCTGAGAATTTCAGCTTCCCAGCAAATCTCTGACAAGGATCACATTTTTTAACCATAACTTGAGCATCTTTGAACAAAGTGGGCCACCAGAAACCAGCTCTTATTATCTTATGCGCAGTAGTTTTGGCCATGTAATGTCCTCCACATACTCCAGCATGCATTTCTTTCAAAATCTCTTTTTCCCTTTCTCTGTCAACACATTTCAGCAGAACTCCTTCAAAGTTTCTCCACCATAAGTTATTTTGAAAAATTACATACCTGATGGCTTGCAATTTAATATTCCTTTTTTCATTATCAGGCAGATGGGGAGGAACTGTCATGTGTTGCAAATAATGTATAACATTAATGTACCAGTCACACTGGTCCATGTCGCATAAATCAGTTCTGAAATCATCATTTACTAGGTTTATCTGATTAGCTTCCAGGTTAGTTTCGGCCATAAGTTTGGCCAAACCTTGACCTCTTACTAACTTAGTTATTTGCATATCAATGTTAAATTCTTGGATTCTATTGATCCATCTGCATCTCCTTCCTGACACTTCCTGCTGAGAGAAAATATCTTTAACTGCAGCACTAAGTACAAAGGCAATAATAGTAGCACCTACCAAATAACTTCTAAATGCTTTTATAGCCTTTACCAAAGCATATGCTTGTTTTTCATTTATTTCATACTTCAGTTCAGCATGCTACAGGGATTTGCTAAAAAAGGCAATAGACTGTTCATACCCTTCTTGGTTTTTCTGTAATAAAACTGCAGCTACAGTATGGAATGATGCAAAAGAAAAAATATGCATGGGTTTTGTATAATCTGGGGTCCTCAACACTGGAGCATTTTTTATCGCAGTTTTTATATCCTGGAACGCCTGTGAAGGTTCACCATTCCAATCTATAACAGCTCCTTTCTTGAGCATTTTTGAAATGGGTCTACTGATTTCAGCGAAGTTGGTAACAAACCTCCTCAGAAAATTAACCTGGCCAAAAAAGGACTGTATACCTTTCACGTTTTTAGGTTTAGGGACTTTATCAATAGCTATTACCCTTTCTGGGTCTATTTTTACCCCATCCTTGGACACTACGTGTCCTAATAACTTTCCTTCTGTGACCCCAAATGAGCATTTCTTTGGGTTTAGGGATACCCCATATTCCAGGGCTTTTATAAAATTTTTTTCCAAATGTTTGCAGTGATCTTCAGCCTTGTTAGAATACGTTGTAAGATCATCCTGGTACACAAACATAAATTTGTCAATATATTCATGAAATGCTACATCCATGGCTCTTTGGAAAGTAGCTCCTGCATTAATCAAGCCAAAAGGCATCCTCACATACACATACGTTCCCCAAGGGGTTGTGAAGGCTGTTTTGAACTGTTCACTTTCTTTTACCAGAACTTGATTATATCCAGAAAAGCCATCCATCATTGACATCAATTCAGAGCCAGTCACTTGTTGCAACATGGCTTCCATATTAGGTAAGCCATAATTATCTTTTAGAGATGCAATGTTTAGATTTCTAAAATCCACACAAAGCCTAATATCTCCATTCTTTTTTCTTACAGGAACAAGGTTTGAAACCCAAGTGGAATGCCTAATTGGTTTGATTATTCCACCATCTCTCAGTTTTGTCAGTTCTTCCTGCATTTTTGGGGCAAGGGTAGGATTGATTGGCCTCTGTTTTTGCCTAAAAGGTTTTACATTTTCTTTCAACGGTATGACATGCTAGAAAAGGTCCTCCCTATAAGCTTTAAGGTCATCATATGACCAAGCAAAAACATGCCTGTACTTTCTAAGTAGGTCAATCAATGCTTTTCTAATTTGAACTAGCAGATCTTGGCCGATGTAAACCTTTTTAGGGAATTCATCCGTTCCCAAATTCATTTCTTCTAGCTCCTGTGGTTTGGGGTCCTTTATTCCCGATTTTACTCTGTCTTGGTTATCAAAAATATTCTCCAAGACTACCAACCCCTTAGGCATATTATTTGTTTTTAATTGCATGATTTCTTGACCAAAAATGGTTTCCTTCCCATTTATGGTTTCAATCAGTCCATTGCAGTCCATCTCCTGCCCATGGTATTTGTCTTCATTTAGCAAAAAATTTGTGATATCTTTGTCATCTTCAAACACCTGCCAATTGTCAATGTTGTCAGGTATAGAAGGTCTGTTTTGAATCTCAATCTGGGAGATTCCTGCAAATGATATTTCTTTTGGTTTGATAGCTACATTGGCCAGAAGATCAGCCATTTTATTCTGGGTTCTATCTCTCCATGAGATCCCAAATGCATCAAAAAATTCTATTTGATCCCAGACCATGTTTCTATATTGTTTTAATCTCCTATTTTTTGAGGAGTATGTTCCTTTAATCTGAGAGATGATCAATTCAGAATCCCCTATGACACACAATTTCTTAATTTTGTGGTGTGTGGCCACTTTGAGACCTAGCAGCAATGCTTCATATTCAGCAATGTTATTAGTGCAAGCAAACTTCAAGGTGAATGAATACCTGAAGGTGTTATTTTCAGGGGATACAAAGACTACACCTGCCCCTGCACCCTCTTTAGAACTAGCCCCATCAAAAAACATTGTCCATAGTTTTGGTGAATTCATGCAACATTCAACCTCATTTTCAATGATATCAGGTAAGTTTTCCACTTCCTGAATAATTAATTCAGCCCTGAAAGCATTAATCCCCGTGTCTAGGAAACAGGTGGTATCTTTGTCAATTTCTTCACCTAAGATGTGGTTAACCCTTGGTTCCCTATTTACCTTGACAACTTTGTCCCCTATATGGAAAGTGGCATAAGTAAGGTCACATTGTAGGCTTCCCCCCATGGCAGCACTCCATTTTTTGGAAAGTAGCATCCCGTAATGTGGGGGTATATCCACTACAAGGACAGACATGGTTAATTCCACCTCAGGAAATGCAGCCAGTTTAAATGGTAAGGCATTTATAGTACCTATTACTGGAACCTCTCTAGCATCCATCCCTCGGCATCTACCTTGCTTAGTATCCACCTTCAATCCTAGGGCTTCCATTACTTTAAAAGGCATTATAGTGTTGGAAGCTCCAGAATCTATCATACAATTTTTCAAGGTTTTCCCTTTTATGATTAAACTAAGGAAAAGAGGATCAATATCTTGTATGAACGCAACTGATGAATCATCTAAGAACATCTGAGAAATCTGGGATATAATACCATTGTCCTCTATTATTAATGGGGTCTGTTGGGCTACAGCTTGATTATCAATACTATTGTTGTTTGCTATTCCACCCAACCATGACAAAGCCTTATTTTTATGCTCTTCAATTCTAAAGAGCTTAGACAAGGGTACTTTCACAGTAATTTGAGATAACATGGCAATCATATCAACAGGTTCAACCACAGTAGGTTTTACAATAGTACCTGGGATCGGAGTCTTTTGAGTAGTGGGCACCACTTTTAACTTGACAACATCCGGTTCTGATTTCTCTGGTTGCACTACGGTCTTTGTTGCTTCACCTTTCTGAAATTGAACCTTCTTTTTTGGTTCCCATTTCTGACCCTTGTTCTCCTTGATCTTAGACACATCTATACTGACTTTCTTGTGTTGATCATCTGTCTTATGAGTGGTGTCTTTGATGAACATACTAGATGGCCTTCCTGCCTCATTATTTATTGCTCTATTTCTCAAATTGTAATTACTGTGGACTTGTGAAATCATTTCGTCTGTAATTCTATCAATTTCCTCCTTGGAGGGGATTCTTAGGTTTGTGAAACCTACTTCAGAAAATGTATTGCATACCTTATCTGTATCATTCTTTTCATCATCTGAAAATATTTGCTGATGATGTAACTGGTAAGCAATTCTCTGGCTGGTAACATCATTCTCAGGTTCTTCTAAATTAGAATCTATCAAATCATCAGATGTATTCGCCATATTGCAGCTTATATCATCATGGTTTTTTTTTTCTGTTTCTTCTTCTGCTTGCACTCCTTGAGCTTGGGCGAACAACTGGGCAACAGCACAATAATCAGCAGAATGAGGTGATTGGCATATAATGCACCAAGGCACATCATCATTCATATTTACAATGTTCCTTTGCAGGGGGTCTGGGGTACCCTTATCTTTCATATTTTGGATCTGGTTAGGAACTGGTTTACCATCTTTCCATTGGGTGGTGTAAGGGTAATTCTGCATCCTAGGCTATCTATTGAAATTGCTATTATTCACAGGGGCTCTCTCAGTAACATTTGTCTTATTGAAATTAGTGGGATTCATCTTCTTGAGCATTTCTAAAACATGGCCTATAGTAGGTTCTTCAGGCCTTTTTCCTATGGGAGTTTTGTCACCTTCCCTTTTATTATTATTCTTAGGGTTGAAAAGCTTAGGATCATCCCTCCTCCCTAATTTTCCAGAGGCCTTTCTATTATTTTCTATATTCACTGCAACTCTATAGGCATCTCTCAGAGTTTTAGGGTCCTTATCTCTCAGTTGGTAGGCCATTTTGCTATCAAAGGCATTGAAATAGGTTGTAAGACAGACGTCTTCATTTAACCGCATAAATTGAAATAGTTTGTACATCCCTTTCTAAAATCTCACATTGAAATCAAATGTGGATTCATTTGGATTCTTCTTGATATTGTTGAACTCATTCAACATGAATCCTGCATTGGTATTGTCCCCATATTGTTCCTTGAACAATTTCTCCAAATCACTCCATGAAGTAATACTATCATCAGGCAACCTCCTGAACCAATCCCTTGCATCCTCTGTGAGTGAATGCACAAATAATTTCATCACCATGTCCTCATGTTCAACTTCATAATCATTGAGCATGTCAATGAAAATTCTCAAATGTTCTTCACCAGTAACAGCATTATTTCCAGAAAACTTGACCACTTTATCCCTTAAATCAAAAGATATGGGATGGGGGGCACCAGGAATACCGGCAAATGATATTTGTCTATATTTTTCAAGGTATATAGGCTTCTTCTGGAAACTAGGAGCGTTAAAGGTACTAGCTGCATTAGCTTGAGTTAGGAGAGCAGCTTGGGATAGCTGTGGTGGGACAAATGGGACTTGAGTGCCAATATTGGAAGATGAGGTAGGAGCAGATTGGGGTGCTTTCTGAGTTGGGATTATGGGAGCATTAACTGGTGTAGGATTTGTAGGTGGGATAGACAAACTAGGCCATGAATTCAATGCAGAATTAGACTTTATGAATTGGATTTTCCTTCTGGTTTCTGCGGCCTGAGCTTCATTTTCAACCTTCTCAAGTTCTTTTGCAAGGTCTTCCCTCTCCTTTCGAGCCTTCTCTAGTTCTAGATCTAATTTTGATATGGAGGGTTGTATAGGTTTGCTCGGTATGGCTTGAGGCTCATTTATTTGGATTCCTACAGCCTTGCCTTTCCCTTTATCTGGAACTGTTCCAGTGGGCTCTATTGGATTAACTTGAATGGGTTTATAAGCTTGAACTTGAGCAATAATTGGTTCTTGTCTTTGATTTAGGAGTTTTTCTTGTTGTTGAACTTTAGCTCTTAGATTATCAATATTTCCAAAGACGTCCTGATGGAGAGTGGGGGTATTCTCTTCTAATTTTTTATTTTGCTCTTTCAAAGCAGCCATCCTTCTTAGCAAATTATCTCTTTCTATTATTGCATCCAAAGTGGCTCGCTCCCTTTCCTTTTCAAGACGGATGCGCTTAGCTTCTTCCTCAGCGATCTATTTCTTCAAAAATCCTATTTCAGATTGCACTTCTTTAGAATCAGCAGAGGTTGCCTCGGAATCAGCAGGATCATCTAGATCTATAAGGTTTGGTTCCATATATGGGGCTACTCTGGGATTAAAAAGGTTATCAGATGAACTCCTGAATCCTAGCCTACAATTTATATCTGCTACAGGCCCTGGTCTTGGTGAAGCAATTCCCATAGTAGATACGTCTTTATCTTGAAAAACTCTCTGATCTGGTAATGGGGTACTGAAAATACCTCCTAAAAGTCTTGTATTTTCGGATTCAGAACTAAGCGAAGATGATTCTCTTGCTATTATCGGTTGATAATGGGAATTTACAGAGGCATTACCTCTAGGCTTCCAAGTAGGATTTGGATCTATTCTTTTCTTATTTTGGTTCTTCCTACCACCTTGGGGTAAATCAGTATACATTGATACATCGGGATTGGATCTCATGTAAGCCCTTGTGTTTTTTCTCTTGTCAGCCATATTCTCCTTTTGTTACAATAAGCACTAGCTTCAAAACCTTGACTGAGTCGCCACCCTTTTTCGGGAAAATATAATAACATTTCTTACTGACAGAAAGAAAACAATACACAAGTGGGAACAGAAATATGGCACAAAGAGATCAATCACTGATGTTGTAAGACTGCAACTCTTGCTTGTTAGATAAGACACTCGGATAAGCTGGATGTGTCAGTGTGTAGCAATGGTACTTGGGTTTATATCTTCTTTAGATTCTCAAGTTTTGACACTAAAGAGTCCCCAGCAGAGTCGCCATTTTGTTGGTGTTTTATTTTGATGTTAACAGTACTAAAACTACTAGGCGACAAAAGGCTTAGTACCTAGATATCAGTACATACACAACCTAAAGAATAGCCAATTCTCATTATCACTTTCATATGCAAAATACTAGGGCCCAACTTCAACAAAACCTTAGACGGTTTTCTACTCTTTTGGCTCTGTAAAACCAGGGCGGGTGCACCCGGGGATGGTTCAAAGATGGAATAATTGTATGAGAATTATCCTTAGTTTCATTTTGATTCTCATCTCTAAATCCTCAAACATATAAGTAAATAACTGATAAACACATCCCTTGAACAGATATGGCCAAGAAATCTTCTATAGCTCTGCAGATGTTTTCAACAACAATGGCTAAATGAAGCTAAAACAATCCAGGCAGGCAAGTGCTGGCCAACTTTGAAAATCAGCAGGAAGAGAAATGGAGGCAGGGTGTGACATACTTGAGGGATAAAATACAATGGTCAAATTTTTATGATCAATTGACAAGGATTGTAACCCTCATAGATGAGTTAAATAAAGAAAAGAATGGACTAGATTCTCTTGCACAGAAGTGGAGACAGAGGAATAATGATGTTACAATTATTTGTATATCTACAATTCAAATGCCTTATCATCAGGTTGAGAGGATTTTTGATTTATTGAATCAATTAGATAATTTTGAAAATAAAAGAGATTCTTTACAGAGGAAATTGACACTCTGTTTTTCAAGATATCTTGCTAAAAAATTCACCCTATTTCCTTGTGCCTTAGAATCTATTGATACAGTAAAGAAAAAGGACAAATGGAAAAAGGAAATGGATGAATTATTTGATAACAGAATAACAAACATCATCAGTGAGACTGGCTATTGGTTTTGGGCAAAGACAAATGAAGAGCTGGTAAAGATACAATTGTATTATGCTGATATAAGAAAAGAATTCGATGATTTAGAAGAAAATGCCAATTCTTTAATAAAGATACAAAGAGAAACCCTAAGTTTTGATTGGCCAGATGATGATACTTTCAACAGATGGAAAGATCAGTTTAGTGAACAGATGTCAGGAGAAGATGATGAGGAAGATGTAAGAGTAATAGTTACTCTTGTAGTCAGCAATGATGACATAGAAAATCCCCAGGTTAAAGTGATTTTGCATGTAACAGAAGATGATACATCACTTGCAGACCTTATGGGTATGTACTCTAAAGATGAGGAATGATTGCGAGAGCAGATCATAACAACCAAGAAGCATAACAAAAAGGGACCCGCCAAGAAGTGTTGTTGTAATCAACCTTTCTGTTATTCTTGTTTTTTGTTTTTCAAAAGAAGGACACTTGTCACCTACTGTAGCCTGAAGCTTGTTGCATCTCACATTATTTAAGTGAGATCCCAAGGCTAAAGATGGGTCCGAATTTGGTTTTCACTAAGTATTGTGCTTAGTTCTTTTTTGGTCCAAACATTTTTAAAAAGAAATTTATAGTATACTTTTTCTGTCAAAATTTCTGAGATATGGATGAATGTAGAAAGAACTGTGCTTCTTCTATGAAGGTTTTTCTGGGTCTTTTGTAAAGGATATACCATTTTCAAAGGAAATGAATACAAATTATGAACTGTCTCCATATCTGTTCTTCTCTGAATTTTGTCTCCTTTTTAATACTGAATTACCTTGATGTTGTGTGAGTAAAATCTTATGCAATTGATTGCAATTTAGTAAGAACTGTACATCCATTTGTTATTGCTGTTAATTCAATGGATTAAGTAATGGCTTTGATGAATGTGATGAGGTTGCTTGGGTGTTAATAAGGATTTTTGAATGATAAATTCTGGTAAGAATTGCTGATGAAAATTCGTTGCAAGGCAACAAATTAGATCTAAGAATTTACTCGACTCTGAATTCCCAATGGATTAGGCACTGATCGAAAGTATTTCAGCCCAAAAGAGAAGTATATTATAACTAGCTTTTTTCAAAATACATCATAAAATCAATTTTCATTTATCTTTCCTGTAAGATTTTCAAAGTTGGCCAGCACTTGCCTGCCTGGATTGTTTTAGCTTCATTTAGCCATTGTTGTTGGAAACATCTGCAGAGCTATAGAAGATTTCTTGGCCATATCTGTTCAAGGGATGTGTTTATCAGTTATTTACTTATATTTTTGAGGATTTAGAGATGAGAATCAAAATGAAACTAAGGATAATTCTCATACAATTATTCCATCTTTGAACCATCCCCGGGTGCACCCGCCCTGGTTTTACAGAGCCAAAAGAGTAGAAAACCGTCTAAGGTTTTGTTGAAGTTGGGCCCTAGTATTTTGCATATGCAAGTGATAATGAGAATTGGCTATTCTTTAGGTTGTGTATGTACTGATATCTAGGTACTAATCCTTTTGTCGCCTAGTAGTTTTAGTACTGTTAACATCAAAATAAAACACCAACAACACCTACTATGTGTGAGACACTAGACATTGACTTGGTTTCCTAGATATTTTGTGTCTCCAAGTATAATGCCTCTAAATTGGCACATTTATATTTTGAACCAATTTTGATCTATCAATCTTATTTAAAGTACTATTGTACTAGGAAATTCTTATTTTGATAATCTCTACTCGACTTAAATGTCGAATGCAAAAAATCATTAATCTACATTAATTACATACCTTTATTTAATTCTTAAATAATTACTTGAATTAGCTAAATTAAACCATTAATTGAGTTTAATTTAATTATAAGTCTTAGTACTTTGACTAAATTAAAATCACCCCTTTAGCTAATATACACGAGGAATTAAATATATTTGATTTAATTAATACAACCTAATTCTAAGTATTGAATTTAATTATTCAATTAATTAGGTTAATCAATTAAGAGGTCATATTTAACCTCTTTAAATCAAATATCTTCTATTATTCTCTCTCTTTAGTTCAAAATTGGCAATATGGAGTGGAATGGAATTAGAAAAGGAATTAGATCATTTAACTCCTTATTACGCTCAAAAGTGATCAATTAACTTGCTTTTCACAAGGGAATTTTCTATTTTGACCGAATCTCATCTTCGATTCTCAACCATTAATTCAATTTGATCTTGACCATTGATCATATTCTTGGGTTCTATATGAGAAACATTCAACCTCTCATTTAGGGGGATGCACATGAAAAGTATCAAACTAATGCCAAATTGTTTACTCAAGCATTTGCATTCATAATTCTATTTCTCTTACATGTTAATTTCATATAGATTACAATGCACACATCTATATTAATTTTATTATATTATTTTTATATTAATATGCTCATCATTTAGTTTAATCTTGCATTCATATAGATTACAATCCTTCATGCTAGTGGTCTGGTTACTAATCTCTCAAATCTGAGAGTGGACAACAAAATTCATCTAGTTAGCAGCCAACATATTAATTTGTTGGATCATATAGAATAGACAATCCCATGTTCATTTTGAGATGTTTCTAGCATGTAAGGATCATGTTGAAGTATGTGGTTAATTCAGAGGCCCACAATTAGCACATACATTTTTGGCACCCACTGTGGGGCCTGAAAAATCAATTTTTTAGCCTCCACTTTTGATAATTTTTCAACATTCTAATTTTCTGACATTTTTGTCTGTACAATTTAGTTATTTCTCATGGAATAAGATCAATTCTTATGCAAAGAAACAAAATCCTCACCCATAGTTCTATACATTCTCACATGAAAAAGTGTATCTATGCATGTGACAAAGTAATTTCTCATGCGATGCACAACTTATTCTCGCACGGTATTGTGTAGAAGCTCACACGAAACTCCACACTAGTAAAAGTAAGTTGCAATTTTTAAATGTTTTTTTTCATAATGTTGATTGATCTAACACTTTTTTTCTAAAGCATTTTTTTTGATTTGTTATTTTTGAAACAACCTAATAGTGGTGTGCATATTGTTTGTTGAAGATACCTTATCATAAACATGCAAACAGTACTGACATTTTGATTACAGGATGTTTGGTTAAAGATTCATTGGTCAAAGAATGTATTGAAACCCACTCAAATATTGTGCTGATTTTAATGCTTTCTTACACACATAGTTTAATCGGGCTTGTGAACTTCATAGGGCTCTAGACAAAGCGATAAGGGAGTATGCTCTTTACTACTTGGAAGTGATGCACAAGAGTAAATTAGAAACCTAGATGCCTTTGGAAGATATTGCATAAGGGACCCAAGAGAGTTAGTGGTTCTCTCAACAAATCTTTTTATGAAGAGATGATAACTTCCTCTTACAAAAATCAAAATCTTGGAAAAAGACACGTTGGGATTGATAAACTAACTTGGTGATGAACATGTTTTGTGTGTTTGGGTAAGGTGATGAGGTAGAGGAGTATGCTCTTTTCCTTTTGGGAAAATCAAAAACCTTGACCCTTGAATCCAAGCCACCAGTTATAGTCAACCTTTATAGGGCTTGCCTGAGCAATCCAACCTTCAAGAATGACCCAAGTGAAAAAAAACCTCTCACCGGTGATTCTAACTCACTATAATAAAGAACCTTTGTAGAGAAAAATACTCCAAAGCCTTATTAATTTCCTCTTCTTCATTCTAATATCACATATCAAGAAGAGACTCTTTTTGTTACACTAGGTGATCCTGCCCCTAGGCTTGCTATTCAAATGTGTCCACTTATAGATGCTAGTGTGGGTTGTTGGCCTCAACTTCATTCACAAAGTCACTGGGGATTAATGTGAATGGAAGCCAAGTAAATTTTTTTAGATAGTTGCTACATGGTTCACCTCTGAAAGGGGGTATAATCTTTATGCAAGGAGGGGGAAGAATCTCTCTTATAGATACTCACCATAGCATGTACCTAGATGCTAGAAGGTGGTATATGTCCTTAACCCCTACCACAAGGGTTCTCATTGATTGTATATATTATTGAGTACTTGGAATACACCAAAAATATGGCCCCCCTCTAGTGGGGTGACACGACTATGTGAGGTGAGCGCATGCACATAAGTTGTGAGACAAAGGTTTTTCTTCCACTACCATTTTTGGTTATAGGGATAAAAAGTGTCTTTTTCAAGTCTACAAACTATCCAAATCATCGAAACACCAAAAGGTCAAGACTCCCTTGTCTTTCCGAGTTGCTTTGTCCTCAATTGGATTGTTTGAGACTACTACTTGCATCCCTTGTCTAAAAATCAATTGTGTACTAAGAAACCAACATGATGTCCAAAATCTAAAAATGATGTCCACATCTACCTAAAACTTGCAAATATTGTCAGTCCTTTGTTCACAAACTGCCGAAATCATTGAAAATCTCTTCAAGTACCGTTCAACCATGTTAGTTTTGTCCTTTTCTCACTTGAAGTTTTGAAAAATTTTGTGTGAGAAAACTATCTATTTGCATTTCCTCTCATGGTTCTCTACATTTCCTTGCATGCCTTGATGTGAATCCTCATGCAAAATATTGCCAAAACACTAAATTTTGAGTCAAAAATTTGTCTTTATTCTCAGTTTGTCCTTTCCTCATGTGGTTTTCTCCAAATCCTCACATGAGAAAACAAGTTCAAATTGTTGTTCTAAATTCTTGCCTGGCTCATTGTATTTCCTCACATGGCTTTGAGTAGATCTTTATGCTAGATTTTGTCCTAAAATTGTCAAAAAAATTCTACCAAATGTATTTTCTCGCTTGGTTGTCTATATTTCCTCACTTAGAAGTCATTTCCTCGTGTGAGTCTATCCAATTTTGTCCAAAATAGTGAGCTATTATGAGCTTCCTCATCAAAACTTGATCCAAATATGATCTATGTCTAAAAACATCTAGTCATTTCTTTGTTTGTAACAATGTCAAACTATGATTTATTATTTAGTTGAACAATTGCGATTTGCACATGAACTAATCTCCTTACTTGGTTGTCCTATTTTGTTCTCTTATGTTCATTATACCTTGCATCATAATAGTCATAACTCTTGGTTGTTCTAGCCATTTCTTAGACTATTTGTACCTAGATATACAACACACCTACTCAATTTGAGACAACATTCTAGTGTGATTCTTATTCAAAATTTGTTTTAAATCATTATCTATGCCTATTACCACAAGAAGTGGAAACTTGTTTGCTTCCTAAAATCCATAATATGGTAGAGCTAGAGGTAGAAACCATGGAAAAGGTCACTTCCAAGTTTACACATAGTCTAAATCTAGTGAAGGATCCTCATGATGTCTTTCACCTATTAGTCCACTTAATCCTCGAAGAAAGTTTTCCATAAAATTTTAGTAGACTAGGAATCCTTTATATCAAGAGAATCCTAAAATTGAAAGAACACCTACATCTTTAAATGAAACAATTGAATTCTCATTCAGAACACCTTTTAACCAACATATACTAAAACTTTCCATACTCCTAAAATGACTAACCAAAATTGTTACCCATGAATGATCCACAATTATTTATTTGGTACATGGTCATGTAATAATACATAAATACTAAACAAGAGCTATGCCTTATATTTATTCTATTGTCAATATTAATCCTCTCAGTTTTCTTGTCTCAGATTTTTTTCAGTTGAACAGACCCACAAAATTGAACATTGAACACCTTGTTTAGTATTCAAGGTTTAAGGTTCACCATGTACCTTAGTCATTTAAAAAAGTATGTTCAATCACTAATACTCATCATCAAAATGACTATGAACATTGAACATTTTGATCATTTGTTCCAAGTTCAAGTTCATGGGTGCGTCTTCATTGTAGGTCAAGCCATGAGAATAGTTTCCAATATTTCATGATCTTTGAACTTGAACATTAAATTGCCTCATAGTTCAAGCATTCATGTTCACTCGATAATAAAGATGTATGCTCCTAATGCCATGTGTCTTTTAGACAACTCAATAGTGGGGCAGGTTGCTAAATCTATAGAAAAGATCTACATTAATGAGGAGTTAAGGGAAATAATGAAAAGGTATCTAGCGGCGCATGTGGAACTTGGGTGAGCTGGTAATGATCATAAATCCTATCTTGTCACCAATCGTGTCATCTGTATGTATCCTTTAAGTACAAGCTTCACATTTTAAAAGCAACTTGCCTTGTTTTCATTCCCTACTATTTCCACTTATGGGTAAATAATTTGTCTCATCTAAGTGTATGTGGTGATAGTTTGAGCTTTACCTTCCTACAAATTTTCATGCACTAAGCCTGGTGAGTCCCTAGCCCTTCACTTTCAAGATGCCTTTTCCTTTTGCATTTCTTTAAGATTGTACATTCATTTTGTATCTTTCTTTTCTATCCATTTCCTGTCATGGCTAGCCCTTTTTGTTGAAAACTCCCTGACAAGATTAGAGTGTTAGTGATAAGTAGTGTCCTCCCTCACATGGAAGAAACCTTCCTTGCCAATGAAAATATGAACAAATTTTTGGCTAGTTTTGCAAATCCACCACTCGACTCCATATCTCAAAAAGTTGTAGATAGTAGTCTATTGCAAGCATCTACATTCCCAAAGGCTTTCCCTTGTCCTGAATTAGTCCTAGCTTGGAGGGATAGATATGATGCCAGTAAGAAATGTATTCACACTTTCAATGGTGAAATCTTCATATATGTGAGCAGAGGTACTATTATGGGCACTCTAAGAATTCCTCCACAGGAAGTGTATGAAGACTTGGCCATCAGCTCCTCCTATGCTCATTTTTTCATGAATGTCAAAGAGTTAAACAACAATATTGCTAAGAGCTAGCTCTTCGATTTTGAAAGAGGGGGTTCTTGCCTTGCAAAACCTTTGACTAGAGAGCATATGGTTCCTAAGATTAAGGATTTTGATACATCACTCAATAGGGTAAAAGGAAATCCTCATGTTGTCCATTGGGAAAACTGGATGTATTTCTTTATTTAGACTATTCTAGGGGAAGATAAATCATTGATTGGGTGGATATAATAGCGACTAGGTTGCAAGAAGAACTTTCCCAGCCCTTTGGAGCTACTAGTTTTTACATGACCTCCTATTTGTTCTATATCCTAGCTTGTGGCAAAGAGTGGAAGGGGCTTCCACACTTAGATTGGAACATAAGTATGCCCATTTATGAATATTACCCACTCTTGCAAAAGAATAGAAGCCTTGATGGATTCAAGATAGTCTAGGAAACATTTTTAGTCAAATTGGTGTTCGAGTTACAAGGGAGAAAAAATGTGATATTGATTAAAGAGGCCACTCAGTTGATTGACATTTATGGAAGTTATTTTACCTAGTTTCCATGGTTCACATATCTCAAAATTGGAGGCTACAAAGGTAAACCACTAAGGCTTCCCTCATATTACCTAGACCATATGGTGCTAATTGAGGTATGCAGACAATTGGTAGAGGTCAAAAAAACATTGTAAGGAAAGGAAAGGTTTAGGATATAACTTCCTCATTAAGTTTGGACATTAAAAATGCAAAACCATTCAAGATGCTCTCAAACTCAAAATAGAGATCAAATCCTTGAACTTACTGACCTACTATCCTAGGCCAAATTTTGATAGCTAGGAATTTGCCATGAAGTATTATGAAATCACTTATTTTGATGAACATGTACCCCATTTAGAGTACTTTTGGGCCAACTATCAAACTGACTTTGAAGTTAGGAAAAAGCTCTAATTTAGGTTAACTCTGTTGCAAATTAAGGATTTCAATGTCGCATTTGATATCTTAGGGGTGACTAAAGAGGATGAAGAAGAAGTTGTGGATCCTATCTACATTGAAAAATTTGAAGGCTATCCCTTACTAGAGATTGATTGGTTAGTACTGAAAGAAGATGATTTATACACGAGAACTTCACTTATCTTAGCCCGAAGAGAGCAATGGCTCACAAGAAAAATGTATTCAAGAATAAGAGCTTGTAATGCTCAAAGGATTCAAGCTTGTTTATGTTCATCTTTGGTTGTTTCTACTTCTAAAAAAAATGTTACTTAATCCATTGTAGGTAAGTCAAGTCTTAGTGTTGAACCTAAACATCATGTTCAAGGTATAGTTCACCTCCCCATGTCTATCAAGTGGACACATTCTCGTAGCTGAAGGAAGCAAGAATAGTCAAAGAAATTGAGTGTGCCCTAGGATGAGCCTAAAACTATAGAGCTAAATGTAGTAGAAGATGAAGAGGAAACATGAGAATCTCTCATCGACAGAATGGTACAGGGATTTTAAAAAATTATAGAAGGTGCTACCTCATCTGGTGTGATATCTCTTAGTCCTACACCCACACTACAAACTCTTTCCTCTAAGGATAACCATCCAGTGCCTAATTGGTTTGAGTTGTCTATGTTGGAAATCTGATTAAAAAGATCATTGATGAAGAAGATTGATCAAAGAGGGAGATTGTTGTTAACATAATGTTTTCAATCATTGTTTTGTCATTAATGTCAAACCTGCTATGTGTAGGAATGACATTTTCTTATAAGATCCAAGCATTATCACTTAGTTGATTGATGAAGAGGATTTGATGAATAAGCTATAACAAGAGCACTTATGGGAAAGGTTGAGTTTGGTTTTGTAATGAAGTGCAACGACCAATTAAGACAATGGTTAAATGATGTATTGATAACATACTCAAAGATATATAGGTTGGTTACACTTGAAAACATTAGAAGTATAAGTTGGAACAAGGTTGACTACAAACATTAAACTAAGTTCATTAGTGGGTGTTGAGCAAGCTAGTTTAAGCCAAGAAAATTTTCAATTGGAGCCGAGCATCAAAAAATCTAGTGTGTGCCGAGTAAACTTTAGGTGCTAAGTGAAGTTCAAGTGCCAAGCATTCGTAAAACGTAGTTGGTGCTAAGTAACATACTATGTGTTGAGCACTAAAATTTCAATAGTGTCAAGTTGCTGCATTATTGGAAATGACGAAGATTCACCAAATCTAACCTGAAAAAGTTGTTACTGTTACCTCTAGTTTTACCGCCAAAAATTTAGATTTTGAAAGTATGGCTCGTGCAACGGTTAGTCTCAAATAATTATTTTAATGTTACAACCTGCAAGTTTTTGGCCGTCAGATCTAAGCAGTACCAACGATTGGCGCCATCACGCTATAAGGGAAATGCACGATATTTATTATAGTGTGATGATGCCCTGACGACACATTGCAGGGGTGGGTTCGGCGTTCCATGGGTCGGAAAAGGTTCTTGACACCCTTGGCGCTGTGTCGCTATCATATATCAGCCAAAAAATCTCCATAGCGACATAGCGCCCAGCGGAAATAGTCACGGCGATGGGTTTCAATGCTCGGTGTGATCAGGTGTTGCAACGATGAATCAGGAGGAACCACGTGTGCCAGGTCAGAGGTCCTGTAGGCATGGCTAACACAGTCAGGGCTTATGATCACGACCGTCAGATCAGCTCGGATCAACAGTAAGCGCCATCGCGCTATGGAGGAGTTGTGCGAGAGTTATGACAGCGACATCACACCTTGGTGATGTGTGTCAGGTGGGGCCATGTCTCAAGGTGATGCCAGGTGTATTGACATGGAGGGCGAAAGCAAGAGGTACAACGAGTCCTCACGATCGTCGGATTGGGTCGTATCAACGGATGGTGCCATATCGCTATGCAAGAGATGTGAGGATTTTATCATAGCGACATAGCGACCATCTGCCACATGGATTGATATGACCAACTCTCACCAAGGATTGCTAGGTGTCATTCGGAGTGCAGTGAAGTTGCAGACATGGCGCCAAGTGGGATGGGTTCGATCGCAGATCGCAGAGAATGGCAGGTTAGAAGTTTCATGGTGGCGGGCAAACAAGTTTCACGGCCCAAAAAATTCAAAAAATAGCGAGGCGTCATGGCGCCAACGGAAAACCAATGCATTTTCAGATGGTGAAATAGCACCCAAACGAAAGGTTCACCGTGGCGAGGAATGATCAGGCAGATGGGTCCCATCGGTACTCTGCAGTGCAATTTGTCAGCCCGACGTCAGGATAGCGAATCGGATGGGGACACGTGTAAATCTTAGCACACGTTGTCAGTGGGCGCTATGGCACTATGGGAATTTGGTCTTGATTTCTGCATAGCGACATGGTGCCTAGCTAAAACGTGGTCGCTATGCGGATCAGGTCTTGGGTTGCCAGATAGTATTGCGTCGAACCAAATAAGGAGGTGCCATGTGTATGAGTCAGTGCACGGCGTACAGCGGGCCCAGTAGTCTCAGCATGAATGGCGAGTCTTCACGATCGTCAAATCTGCAAGGATCTATGACTGGCGTTGTCTCACTATCAAGACTTACCTAGAAGTTAACGTCAGCGACATAGCACCTGTGTGCCACGTGTCCTGGTGGAACCATGTTTCATGCAGCTGGTGCAGTAAGGATTAAGTGATCGTCGAACCAATAGGGAAATGCCACATGTGCCATGGGCCTAGTGATTCACAAGGGAAAGGGGTTGCAGAATGATGAGTCTCCATGATCATTGGATCAAGGCCAATCGACGGTAGGCGCCATCGCGCTATGGCAGAGATGTGTGAGGGTTATGTTGGTGACACGGCACCTTGTCGACATGTGTCCTGTCGACGCAGTCTAGGATGGCGGTTGGTGGTTAGTGTAACCATCATAGTTATGATAGTATTCAAGGTGGCGCGATTAGTCCAATGAAGGGTGGTCAACTGTGGGAGGACCTCCAGGTGGCAAAATAAAGAAATGCAATTGGACCGCGTAGCCTAGTTGATGCATAGGGAGCCTAGTTGACCTTTTGACTTCGACGGATTCATGAACCAGGAAGCGAAGATAATTAATTTTGTCATGCGATCTGATCTCCATGATCATTCTCGACCTACCAGAGTAAATGTAAAACACAGAATGACACTCCATCCATCCATTGATCCATCTACTAGGTCGGAGTGTAGTTATGGCATCATTTTCAGTCTTCTCAGGACATTATTGGCGAAAGAGATCAAATTTTCTTGAGATTTTTTCCATGATTGTCTTCCACAGGACTCAATGGAAGGTAGTTGCAGGGTTATTTCAGTAGTAAAAGATCTCAGTTACACCTGAACTATAAAGGCAGATTTTGTACATTTTTTTAAGGGTCGACTCTTCCTGATTTTCTCAGCTGCTGCTCACAGACTTGCAGTGTAAAATCCCTTTGTCTCTGAGCTAGATAAAACATCCTGTATCATCTCTTTTAGCCATCAACATGTATGTGTAGCATTTTTCCTCTCATTGATGTATTGTTGAGATTAGTGGTCTGCATACTGTATCTGTCTTGGCCTATTGAATAATATACAAGTGAAATCTTTTGTTCCTGGTGTTATTCAATTGGTCTCCTGATCTATATGTGGCTGTTGGTGGATATAAGTCTGAATGAATGTATGACCTTGAATGTTACCCTAGTTCCGTAGTGCATATATGGGCAGAAATGAGTCTGAACACTTTGTTTTGGTGCATCACCACCTTAGATTAGACTAGGTAGATTTTCTTTAATGCTCTCTTTCTCCCTTTCCCTTCTGAGAATAGATAGGTGCGCCCTGATAGTAAGAGGAAGTTGGCCTTCTCTGGAGACTTAACCTCACAGTTCAAGTCCCACAGCTTGGAGGTTGTTTCCATGTTTCACTAGGTTGTCCTCGCACATAGGCCTTGGACAAGGGTGCAGACCTAAGTGACAACAATTTTTGGCACACCTAGTGGAACTCATATTAGAAGATTTTAGGTCTACTGGTGTCAAGAAGAAAGAATTCTAGAGATAAATGCTGAAGAAGTAGTGCTGGCTTTAGTTTTCAAGCCTTCAAGAGGCTGATTCTTCAAGTACTTGGCGACTCTGAACATCAAAAGTCTGGTTCCAGACCAAGTTTATAGTGATGCATGCCCAGGACTGAAACAAGGGCATCTTCTAGAGGTAAATTTCAATATCAAGAGCTTTCTCTTTCAAATCCTAGGAGAAGAAGGACTAGAACTTCATTATCACCAGTTAGGGGTAGAATAACAATTGATATACCTGTAAGATCTGTCTCTACTCCCCCTACTGTTCGAACTCAGCCCTCACTCTCATGAATCCAAATTTTGAGAAATATTTCATCCTCTACACTTTAGGTAGTGAGTCAAGTGTTTCTGCTATCTTGACTCAGACAAATGTCAAGAATGAGGAGCAGCCCATAGCCTTCTTTAGTGAAGGACTCAAGGAATATGAAGATAAGTATAGCTTTGTTGAGAAGCAAGCCCTTGCAGTCATTAGAGCCTTGAAGAAATTTAGACACCTCTTATCCCACAATAGGATCCATTTGTTTGTGCCCCATGCGAGTGTAAAAGACTTCTTGTTAAGCAAGGACATCAGTGAAAAGAGAGCTGGATGGATCACTAGGGTAATGGAATATGATGTTGATATTCAAATTACCAAGTTGGTAAGAGGGAGAGGATTATGCAAAGAAATGTTATCAGGTCGGGATTTAGATGAAGGGACTGCTATGGTAATTGTAGAGCAGCAAGAGGAAAGAAATGTTAATGCCCCAAGGAGCTGGATGGATGACATGAGGAACTTTTAATCTGGGAATGGATACCCTCAGGGATTGGACAAAGCTAAAAGAAGACAATATAGACTGCAGTCCATTCCCTATGTTGTGATTGATAATATCCTATTCAGGAGGGATTTTAATGGGACCCTGTTGAGATGTATTGAAGAGGATCAGGTTGAGAGGATGATTAAAGAACTTCATGATGGCCCTGATGGTGGCCACTTCTCTGCAAGAACAGCCGCCATGAAGATCATGAGGGCTGGATATTACTGGCCATCTTTGTTCCACGATTGTTATAGGTATGTGAGAAAATGTGAGAGATATTCTTTTTTCTCAGGCAAACAGAGACTTTTAGCCCTTCCTCTTCACCCCATTCAGGTGGATCAGCCCTTCACCCAGTGGGGGTTAGATTTTATAGGCCCCACTAATCCTCCATCTAGTGTAGGTCATAAATGGATCCTAGCTGCTACCGATTATTTCACTAGGTGAATAGAGGCAGTTGCCTTGAAGGATGCTACAGAGCCATCAGTTGTTGAATTCCTTGATAGAATTGTATCTAGGTTTGTAGCTCCTTCTACTATCATCTCAGATAATGCAAAATCTATTGTTGGAACCCAGATTTGTGCATGGGCAATGAGTCACAATATCTATCTAAGCACATCATCAAATTACTACCCCCAGGTAATAGTTTAGTTGAATCTTCCAACAAAAATTTGATCAGAATCATAAGGAGAACAATAGAAGACAATCAGAGGGTCTGGCATAAAAAATTAAGGACTCCTCTGTGGGCTGATAGGATAACACCCAAGAGATCTATTGGGAATTCACCTTTTGTGCTAGTATATGGTAGGGAGGCTAGACTTCCAATCTCGTTGGAATTCCCATCCTTGGAGTTGGCTCATCAGCTGGAATTGGTTGAAAATAGTTCCATGTCAGTAAGAGTGGCAGAGTTGATTGAACTGGAAGAAAAGAGAAACAAAGCTATGCAAACCCTGGAGATACACCAGCTACAGATGAAGAAGAGTTTTGATAAGAAGGCAAGGGCCAGAATCTTCAGAGAGGGAGATTTAGTTCTCAAATGGGACTCAGACAGAGCAAAACTAGGAAGGCACTCCAAATTTGATCCACTATGGAGTGGCCCTTATCTGATCTCTAGTTGCAAAAAGGCCAATGCGTTCTAGCTAAGTAGGCCAAATGGTGAAATTCTGCCCATTCCAGTCAATTGGATCCATCTAAAGCCCTATTTTTGAAAAGTTGTGAATCCATGTACATAGTTAGTTTAGTTGCTTCCTGTTGTTCCTATTTTACAATAAGTGCACGTGCACATGGCTCACTTCTTGAGTCACCAGTTCTCAAAGTTTTGACAAGTCTCAGGTTGCTGAGGAGGTCCTATTTTTTGTTTTCAAGTCACAAAGACAGAACCAGAGTTCAAGCATTTTTTAGTGTTTTGATTTCCTCATTAAAGGTTAGGGTTTCTTGCAGCTCTCAGTTTCATGACTTCTAGGCCCTCTTTTCTGACTCCATGGCCCAATGGATCATTCTTAGGCACTGGTCATGCATTGAGCAGGCTCATGCCCCCTACGAGTCGCCAGAAGTGTTACCTCTGGTTTTACCGCCAAAAATTTTAATTTTGAAAGTATGGCTCGTGCAACGGTTAGTCTCAAATAAGTATTTTAATGTTACAACCTGCAAGTTTCTGGCCATCAGATCTAAGTGGTACCAACGGTTGGCGCCATCGCGCTATAAGGGAAATGCACGATATTTATTATAGCGTGATGATGCCCCGACGACACATTGCAGGGGTGGGTCCGATGTTTTGCAGGTCGAAAAAGGTTCTTGACGCCCTTGGTGCTATGTCGCTATTGCATATCGACCAGAAAATCTCCATAGCGACATAATGCCTGGCGAAAATAGTCATGGCGGCGGGTTTCAACGCTCGGCGTGATCAGGTGTTATGATGACGAATCAAGAGGAACCACGTGTGCCAGGTCAGAGGTCCTGTCAGCATGGCTAACATAGTCGGGGCATACGATCATGACCATCGAATCAGCTTGGATCAATGGTAAGCACCATCGCGCTATGGAGGAGTTGTGCGAGAGTTATGACAGCGACATCGCACCCTGGTGATGCGTGTTAGGTGGGGCTGTGTCTTAAGGTGATGCCAGGTGTATCGACATGGAGGACAGAAGCAAGAGGTACGATGAGTCCTCACAATCGTTGGATTGGGTTGCATCAACGGATGGCGCCATCTCGCTATGGCAGAGATGTCCGAATTTTATCATAGCGACATGGCGACCATCTGCCATGTGGATCAACAGGACCAAGTCTCACCAAGGATTGCCAGGTGTCATTTGGAGTGTGGTGTAGTTGCAGACATGGTGCCAAGTGGTATGGGTCCGGTCGTAGATCGCAGAGTATGGCAGGTCAGAAGTTTCATGGCGGCGGGCAAACAAGTTTCACAGCTCGAAAAATTCAAAAAATGGTGAGGCACCATGGCGCCAATGGAAAACCAATGCATTTTCCGATGGCGACATAGTGCCCAAACGGAAGGTTCACCGTGGTGAGGAATGATTAGGCAGATGGGTCTCATCAGTACTCTACAGCGCAATTTATCAGCCCGACGTCAGGATAGCGAATCGGATGGGGACACATGTAAATCTCAGGACATGCTATCAGTGGGCACTATGGCGCTATGGGAATTTGGTCTCAATTTCCGCATAGCGACATGGCGCCTAGCTGACACATGGTCGCTCTATGGATCAGGTCTTGGGTTGCCAGCTAGTGTTGCGTCAAACCAAATAAGGAGGTGCCATGTGTATGAGTCAACGCATGGTGTACAGCAGGCCCAGTAGTCTCAACACGAATGGCGAGTCTTCACGATCGTCAGATTCGCAAGGATCTACGACTGGCGCTGTCTCGCTATAAAGACTTACCTGGAAGTTAATGTCGGCGACATAGCGCCCGTGTGCCATGTGTCCTGGTGGAACCATGTTTCATGTAGCTGGTGCATTAAGGATTAAGCGATCGTCAGACCAATAGGGAAATGCCACATGTGTCGCGGGCCCAACGATACACAAGGGAAAGGCGTTGCAGAATGAAGAGTCTCCATGATCGTTGGATTGAGGCCGATCAATGGTAGGTGCCATCGCACTATGGCAGAGATGTGCAAGGGTTATGTTGGCGACACGGCACCTTGTCGACACGTGTCCTGTCGGCGCAGTCTAGGATGGCAGTTGGCAGTTAGTGTAACTGTCACAGTTATGATAGTATTCAAGGTGGCACGGTTAGTCCAATGAAGGGTGGTCAACCGCGGGAGGACCTCCAGGTGGTAAAATAAAGAAATGCAATTGGCCTGTGCAGCCTAGTTGATGCATAGGGAGCCTGGTTGACCTTTTGACTTCGATGGATTCATGAACCAGGAAGCGAAGATAATCGATTTTGTCGTGCGATCTGATCTCCATGATCAATCTCGACCTACCAGAGTAAATGTAAAACATAGAATGACACTCCATCCATCCGTTGATCCATCTACCAGGTCGGAGCGCAGTTATGGCACCGTTTTCAGTCTTCTTAGGACATTATTGGCCAAAGAGATCAAATTTTCTTGAGATTTTTTCCATGATTGTCTTCCACAGGACTCAATGGCAGGTAGTTGCAGGGTCATTTCAGCAGTAAAAGATCTCAGTTACGCCTAAACTATAGAGGTAGATTTTGTACATTTTTTTTAAGGGTCGACTCTTCCTGATTTTCTCAGCTGCTACTCGCAGACTTGCAGTGTAAAATCCCTTTGTGTCTGAGCTAGATAAAACATCCTATATCATCTCTTTCAGCCATCAACGTGTATGTGTAGCATTTTGCCTCTCATTGATGTATTGTTGAGATCAGTGGTCTGCATACTGTATCTATCTTGGCCTATTGAATAATATACAAGTGAAATCTTCTATTCCTGGTGTTATTCAATTGGTCTCCTGATCTGTATGTGGCTGTTGTTTGATATAAGTTTGAATGAATGTATGACCTTGAATGTTACCCTAGTTTCGTAGTGCATATATGGGCAGAAATGAGTCTGAACACTCTATTTTGGTGCATCACTGCCTTAGATTAGACTAGGTAGATTTTCTTTAATGATCTCTTTCTCCCTTTACCTTCTGAGAATAGATAGGTGTGCATTGACAGTAAGAGGAAGCCGGCCTTCTTCGGAGACTCAACCTCGCAGTTCAAGTCCCACAGCTTGGAGGTTGTTTCCATGTTTCACTAGGTTTTCCTTGCGCATAAGCCTTGGACAAGGGTGCAGACCTAAGTGACAATAGTTACCTTGAATTTTTTGAACTAGTTGGAGGATAAGGATGATGAGCTAGTGGCATAGAATTCTATGTAAACTATTTTTGAGTGAATTCAAGAGGATTCTTCACGATGTTTCTAGAAGAAACAAAATATGGGTTAGATTCAATGAATCCTACCTAATCCATATGAATTTAAATTAAAGGAGGGAAGAATCGAGTGGGGAAAGAAGCACCAAGACTTCTATTTAAGAAGTCACAGACCAAGAAGCATGAGTTTCTAGTGTGCCAAATTGCGAAGTGGGTAGAAGGGTGTCAAGGGGAAGAAATCTAGGAGAAGGAAGAACAGAGTATAAAGAATCGACTTTGACAAGTGGTTAGAAAGAGAAGATTGCACTAGTACATTGATCATGGAGGCTCAAGGAGACAAATCTTGGAAGGAGGGCAAGCTTCCAAAGTTGTAGAGACTAAAAGCTAGGCAATGTTATGAGCTAAGAAGTGATCTAAAATCTACAAGTTAAGTTGTATGCTATAATCAGGTCAAATCCCTTATTGTTACTCTCTAGAAATTGTATCAGTTAGGGTAAAGGAAAATTCTATGGACTTAGGTTGGTTTAATAGCCATTTATAAATCCTTTAATAGGGTGGCATTCCAAGTGAATGTTCTAAAGTCCTCTAACCAGGGCCAGTTCTAATAGGGTGGTTAAATCCTTTAAGCAGGCCACATTTAATAGTGTGTTGCAGCCTTTAACAAGGTAGGCCTTTCATAGGGCATCACTTGAAAAGAGTGAAAATTGAGTAGCATGTTATTGGCAGTTTTTTCCAAATTGGGTTTCCATGTAAATCACTATGTTATGTGTTGATCTTTTCATGTGTTATGCTTGCATGTTGATTTATAGTAACTTGTTGAATAGGAATGTTTAAGCTTGGATGAATGAATGGTTGAATGGGCTTGCTACACTTAGTGAAAAGTTTAAATTGGGCATTTGGACCTTGAATAACTAATTCACCACCCGCCTCTCTGTTATTCTAAAGCATTTCTAATAGTCTGTGGGAAAGAAGACAAGTTTAGTACCAGCTACCCTCCTAGTTGAAGACTTTGTCAACAAATGGATTGGGAAGACCCCTAAAACCAAAAGGCCCAAGATAGAAACTATATTGAACATTGATGATGAAACATGGAAGTGGTTTGCAAAGGTTATGAAGCCTAGAACTAGGAAAAGCATACAAGAAGTATAATCTGAGGACTATGAAGTGGAAAAGACCATAATTGATCCTACTTCAAGGGCTATTGACATGAAGATCTAGAGTGTAGGGAATTCCTAAATCTCTCATTGAATATGGAAAGACTAGAGGGACAAGCAAGAATTAAAATAATCCATGCAAAATATGGTCGAGTACATACATGAGATATAAAGCCCTCATGTAAAATTTTTCCCTGATGCTATTACAATTATTGATGTAGAATCTCCTTTGACCACAATCTTCCTTAAATAAGTTAAGAGAGATTTTTCAATTGCCCAAGCATTTAGCAAATGGCTAAGCATGTTCAACACTCAAGCAACTCATTACTTTTCTCATTTCATTAATACTAGCAAGAGGGTAGATAAGTTAACCATAGCCTTAGATTTAGAAATGAATGCTTGGGAGTCTAAGAAGATCAAATGAGATGAGTACATCATTAATATCACTGAAGTTCAAGAGTATGGCATTGATAAGTTCATGAAGGAGAATCTAGAGGCTAAGGTTGACATGACTTCTTGTTCATTGCTTGTGCCCAGTTGGAATGGAGAAACATAGTAATGGAGTAGGAACTAGATGAATGTTCTAAGCTACTAAGGAGGTGGGATGCCTAAAATAAATCTTAATGGATGACATAAAATGCATTGATGTGAAAATAATTTGGAATGAATATCATGTTGAAAAAATTCCTAAAGATGTAGAGGCAGCCTTCTTTGCAAGAATCAAGTTGTTGAAAGAAACAAGTGAGGCATTGGTATATGATCTGACCATAGTTGCTAGGGTAGATTCTATGATGATTATTTGCATTGACCACATAGAGGTTCAAGACAAGAAGTTGGATCACATTGGCCAAATCATGAGGATGTGGAAACTTAGGCTAGGACAGTTAGGCGTTCCACAATAGCAATAACTCGTAAGTTTCCTCGCTTCTAATAGAGTGTGGAAAGAAATAAATAATGGTGGCTTTGATGACCATGGATCACAAGCTATGAGTGGCATAACTTTCAGTTGAGAAAAGACAAAGACCTTTGCTCTCTTTCTTTTATTTCTAGTTAATACATTATAAATGAGCTTCTGGTATTTTGCAAGAAATGTTTCAACTCCCTGTGTGGAGTTATTTTTTGTTGAAATTTAGAAAGCCCAAGGTGGCAATAGATGTAATATTTTAAGTGATCTTAATGGTCAACTCTCTAGATTTTCTTAGATAGTTCTTTGGTTAAGTAAGAATAGTTATCTACTTTTTTATTTTATGAACAAGTTAATGATAATAGATATTGATCATTTGGTTATTTCTATGGTGTCTATTTGATAATCGTGTGGTTATCTTATTGGTTTATGGAATTCATGTGAGGTTCAAGCCATATAGATGCTATTTCATTGATTCTGTTGTTTTTGTTTTATCTTTCATTTTGTTCAAGTAAGCTTGGTCAAATTTGAGATTCCAAATATTGTATTGCATGGCATATGTTTGATTATAGTTATTCAAATCTGTAGTGTTCTTTTATGTTTATAAAAGGATGTTTACATCTTTCCTTAAGTTCTTTCTGGTTAAAAGAATGACAATAATGATTCATTTGTAGATAGAGTTATATTGCAAATCATATTAGAAGGAAGTTGTGCCTTTGAAATACTGAGAGTCTTTGCAATTATAAAGACTCAATTTTTGTGAAAATGTGTTTTTCTTGCAAATAAAGATTAATGAATTGGGGGGAAAAAACATTCACTAATAGTTTTTGGTGACTCTACTATGGAATATACATGATATTTATTTAAGATGGTCTTGCCTCATTAAGACATTATCATAGCTCTCAAACCTATTTTAGGATTTGATAATACTCAAGAAGACATTATCTCTAATTAAACACTCTAGCTTGGAATAGGAATAGCAATGAACAATACTTACAAGTTACTCAGGTCCTTGAAGATAGAGAAGAAAAGGCTGAACTAATTAGGGGATTATGCATTACACAAGAAGAAGTAGTTGTCAAAAGGTTAGCTCATCAAGCCCCAAACACTAATCCTGCTCAATAAGCCTAGTAGTTTATCTTTCCCTTGTTAGGTTGGTTGGAGGAAAATATACCCAAGGTGATAAAAAAAAAGGTACCATAGATGATTTTTTTTGGAGTAGTAAAATCCCTAAAATTTTCCCCTAACCATACCCTCAAGAGGAAAAAAATTATTAAGTGTAAGAGTGGCCCTAATTCTCCTACCAAATCTCAACCCATTCCCACTTCTCTACATACTTTAGTTTCACTGGTACCTTCATCCCTTCATAGTTTAATAGCCAACTGTTTAATTTCTAGATATGATCAATTTTTAGATACTAGTCATGGCTGCCAATCCCTGGTGTGCCCAAGTAGGACCTTTAGCCCTAGGAGAAAATCCCAATCTAGTACCTAAAGGAGATTGAGAGATTCTTTCTAAGTTCAATGGAGATGGGAAGAAATCCATTGATGAGCATATGAATGCATTCTACACTACTTGTGGAGTTATTGTTGTTATTAGGGTAAGTGCACCAAGTTGTGGTGCCAAAAATATGACACACAATTTTTTTTTTTTAATTTCACAAAGCACGTGCATGCTATAGCATGTACATGCTTTTTAAAACCATAAATTTTTATATATGGATTGCAAACCCATGACCCATTTTATTATTTTTTGTCTTTACACTATTTCTCCTCAATAGTGAACATGCAGATTGCAAATGTTGAAGAATTTTGTCAATCCCCTCCTTAAAATTCCTCCTCATCATTGAAGATCAAGATCGGGATCACGTAGTATGTTTTCTACTCTTGTTTTTGCATTGTTTTATATGTTTTTCATTGTTTTGTAGGTTTTTACATTGTTTTATAGGTTTTTTAAGTTTTTCTTTAAATTTGTTTATATATTTAGATTACAATTGGTTTCTTATAAGGAAATGTGAATAATGAACTACCAAATTCCTAGTTGGATCAACAAAATCAAAATGAAAACCCTCCACAAGATCCAAGTCAAAACCCTCCACAAATGAAAATCAAAACCCTCCACAAGAGCAAGAAATTTCACAACTTCCACTAATTGGAAGACCTCCTCCTACCACCCAAGACAACATAATGAATGAAATAGAAAGAGTGAAAAATGAATTAGAAGCACCCATTTGTAGGTTGAAATCTTGAGGACAAACCAATCCGATGAGAGCACAATTGGCATCCTCTCTTGAGTCCATTATGACCTATGTAGCTTCTATTAGTGGTCAGTTGGATATTTGGCATGTTAAGAGGAATGAACAAAGAAGATATTATGCAAAAAAAATTATCATATAAAGATGTAAAAAAAAAGGAAATAATAAAAGGTAGAATTTGTGCATTGTTTGAAAAGCTTGGAGAACAAGACATTGTTAAACATACAAATAAAAGGTTCCCCATCCATTGGTGCATACATGATGATATTAGAAATAACTTTTGGGATAGGTGGTGGATGGCCTTTGACACCCGTCCTTGCAATAATCACGAGGTTCCAATGTATTTCTTAAAGAAATTGTATTGTGAATTTTTCCTTGGGGAGATCCCCAATTATTTTGATATATTAGAATCTTAGGGTAGAGGTGGGGGGTCATCATTTGAGAGGCCAGGGGTGTGACCCTAATGTAGTTAGGGTGCTTATTGTTAAGGCATAGGGTGAGCATGTGATTATTCATTTAGTTGTGAAAGAACATATAGAGACTAGCACTCTAGGGACTATCAATGCTTTGACGTAGACCCTCTTTCATTGCACCAGTCCATTAGTTAAGGAGATGCCTTCTGTGTATCATGGACACATGTGCACATCATGTGGATCCTTATGCACATTTGGCAGTCATGTTAGAGATAGTATGGATGAATGACTAGTCACTGATGAGTTCTTGAGTGACACATTTGGCACTGACACACATGTAAATTACAATTATAATAAACTAATTTGATCACATTTCGTATGTATAGTGAGTGGTTAATTATTTAGCATGTATTGACATTGTTCAAAATTCAGGGTAAGAGAGTTGATAACCCTAGTACAAACTCCTCGGTCCTATTTTTCATCTTGTCAACAAGTCAAGAGGTATGTATCGATTCAATCATTTAAATTAATATATATATTTATTAAGTAATTGTATGAAGGATTGACAAATTTTTTTTATGCATGTGCATCACTTCTCTACTAGACCATTGACATTCATAAGGGACTCTGAGCCTTGGCATAATATGAGCTTCATAGAGGTACATTTATTTCATGTTAATTTAATTAATTTGATTATATTTGTTTCATGTTTCATGTTACATGTGAATTTTATTGTATGACATGCAGTTGTTGATGTCTAAGACTCCTCATCTTCCCTAGTCTATTGATCATGGAGTTGTTGTAGCAATGGCTAGTTTAGAGCCATTGACCGAGGTATGAAATAATTTTCTTAGTTTTAGTTTTTTTTATAATAATTAGTATCAAAATATCAAATGTTACTTATAAGTGATTATATTGATTGAATTGTTGTAGGCCTTATTACACCCAATTGTCCACGAGTCTTAAGGTGGACGTATAGAGTGACTATTTGATGGTAGTAAGAAAATAATTAATTTTGCTTGTACATATATTTGATTTCAATGTATAATAATTATTGATTCATATCTACTTTTTTTGTATCATCTCGAGTTAGAGAAGAGCCTAAACAAGAGGATGACCGAGCATGTGAGGAAGACCCCATCATTCCCATTATCTCCCTCCACACAATGACTGAAGACCTTTAGGGATTTGTTTCCTTCCCCTTATGGGAAGGAGAAGATATAGTTGATAGGCACACATGTCTATGCATTAGTGGACATATATGTTGGATTTTATGTTAGTGGACATATTCGATATACATTTGATGTATATATAACATTTTATATTTTATGTATGACATATATTTGATGCATGACATTATTAGACTTATGAAATTATTGGTTAATATATGATATGCTTGTTCATGTATGACATTATTGGTTATCATAATATATTATATGTTTTTTATTGGATGACATTATTTTTTATCATAATATATTATATGTATGTTCATGTATGACATTATTGGTTATCATAATATATATCTCTTTTTTCTTATTTCCATTTTAAGTACATTTCATGTATTTCAGTTTAATGTAAATTGAATCCAAAATAATGCAAAGTGCTTACACCAAAAGCTAGTGGATTCCTAACAAGAATACTTTTAAGGCAAACTACCTTTCCCACCTTCCTAAGTGTCTTCAAAGACTCTTTCTAACTTGGTTACAACATTGAATAAACTTGTACCCAACTTCACAAAACTACTTTTTTACTTTCCCTATTCAAGGCTTGGGAAACAATAGGGGGGAAAAGAACAAATTTGAGAAATGGATCATAATCAACTTCTTGCTTCAAAATAACACCTTAGACACTTCAAGGAACACCTAATAAATATATCACAAACTTTAGTTTGTCATCTATTCCATCATTGTAAGAGATTCTTCAACATCCTATGAGTGAAAAAAATCTTCCAACATCGTATGATTGTATTTTCTTTGCAACAACATGTCATTTGCTGATTTTTGGACAAATCTTCACAAAGGGAAGTGATTATGTTTCAAACCCATGAAATGGCTATTAAGAAAACCAAGACGATCCTTAACATCATCCACTAACTCCATTTAGTGATAATATGTGCATCTAAAGTGGTGTTTCATTCTAACAAAGTATGAGTTTGCTATTCCAAATGGGAAGTAATGATATTTGACAATAACTCAAATGAACCTATATACAAGTTTAACATTAGTAGTGATTCCTTGTCATATTAAAAAAATTTAATAAACACCAACAAATTATGCTTCCTCTAAATTCATAAAGGTTATTTTCATCATTTGACATCCATTCCAACCGATTACTAGTTGTTTTGATTGGTTACAAGTTTAATTTCAATATTTTCCAAAAAATTGCTAGAATTGCCAAAAAGTTGTCAGCAACTTTTATTTCAAAATGCAAATTTTGCACTAACTCTTCCTAGAACTTAACCAAGTGGTTTTTGGTAACACATAGGACATATATAAGGTTTAATGACTCTCAAAACACTTATTGAGTCAACTTATTAACAAAAAATAAATAAAATGAAAAATTGTTAAGACTAAGGGAACTTGGGTTTATAGGTGACCTCAAGTTCCTTGACTCTTAGGGTGATTTGGTTTGGCATGCCTAAGAATGTTCAAGTTCTCAAATGGATAGGAGGATATTGTGGGTAGGGTTTACCTAGCCACCTAGAGATAACAAAATAGATAGTTTGATCCCACAATGAACGGTGAGAGAGATTTGGTAGTTGGTAACTTTGTATTGGCCAATTACTACAAGTTTTAGCATCGCCCAAGATGGGGTTGCAAAATAAAAATGGAATAATATCTCCAAAAAAAGAGAGAGGTTATTTTAGGTCTTCACAACATAGTGATTTAGCACCTAGAATTGCATCCATATCTTGCATGAGCTCCGAGAAATACCCTGTCAAAGATCACTGCCCTATGGCACTTAGTGACTCTTAGGGATGATTCAGTTTGGCATGTTTGAGAATGTTTGAGAACTCAATAGGATGGGATGAGATTGGGGTTAGGGTTTAGCTAGCCATATAGATCTAAAAAAATATACAATTTGATCCCATGACAAATGGTGAGGGAGATTTGGTAGTTGGCAACTTTGTACTGACCAATACTAAAAGTTTTAGCATCTCCCAAGATGGGGTTGCAAAATCAAAATAGAATAAGATCTCCAAAAATATAGAGAGGTTATTTTAGGCCACTAAAACATGGTCTTGTAGCACCTAGAATCACATCCATACCTCACACAAGTTCTGAGATATGCCCCGTCAAACATCTCTACCCTATGGCATTTAGTGACTCTTAGGAATGTTTAGGTTTGGCATGCTCGAGAATGTTCAAGCACTCAAAAAGATAGGATGAGCTTGGGGCTAGGGTTTATACAACCACTTAGAGCTAATAGAATAGACATTTTAATCCTATGATAAATAGTGAGAGAGATTCAGTAGTTGGCAACTTTGTACTAGCCAACACTACAAGTTTCAACATCACCCAAGATAGGATTGCAAAATCAAAATGGAATAAGATATCCAAAAGGTGAGAGAGGTTATTATAATTCTATGCAACATAGTCATATAGCACCTAGAATCACATTCATACCTCACACAAGCTCTAAGATATGCCTTGTCAAAGATTGTTGCCCTATGGCACTTAGTGACTCTTAGGGATGATTCAGTTCAGCATGCCTAAGAATGTTTGATTTCTCAATGGGATAGGATGAGCTTGGGGCTAGGGTTTAACCATCCACTTAGAGCTAACATGATGGATAGTTCTATCCCATGATGAATGGTGAGGGATATTTGATAGTTGGCAACTTTGTATTGACCAACACTACGAGTTTCAACATCACCTGAGATGGGGTTGCAAAATTAAAATGGAATAAGATCTCCAAAAAGAGAAAGAGAGGTTATTGTAGGTATCCACAACATGGTTTTGTAGCACTTATAATCATATCTATACCTTATATGAGCACTGAGATATACCCCATCAAAGATCACTATCTTATGACATTTAGGGACTTTTAGGGACATTATGGTTCGATGTGTTAGAAAATGTTTGAGAACTCAATTAGATAGGAAAAGATTAGGGCTAGGGTTTACCCAACCACTCATATCTAACATAATAGACAATTTGATCACATGATGAACGATGAGGGAGATTTGATAGTTGGAAACTTTCTACTGGCCAACACTATAAGTTTCAACATCACTCAAGATGGGGTCAAAAAATGGAAATAAAATATGATCTCCAAAAAGTGAGAGAGTTTATTGTAGGCCTCTACAACATGGTCCTATAACACCTAGAATTGCATCCATACCTTGAACAAGCTTTGAGATATTCCCTATCAAAGATCACTACCCTATGGTATTTAGTGACTCCTACGAAAATTTTGGTTCAATGTGCCTGAAAATGTTTGAGTGTTCAATAGGATGGGATGACCTTGGGGCTAGGGTTTACCCATACACTTAGATTTAATGAAACAAATAGTTTGATCCCATGATGAATGGTGAGTGAGATTCGACAGTTGACAACTTTGTACTAGCCAACACTACAAGTTTTAGCAGCACCCGAGATAGGGTTGCAAAATAAAAATGGAATAATATCTCCAAAAAGTGAGAGAGGTTATTGTAGGTCTTTGAAACATGGTCCTATAGCAGCTAGAATCACATCCATACCTTGCACAAGCTTTGAGATATGTCCCATAAAAGATCATTGCCCTATGGCACTTAGTGACTCTAAGGGAGGATTCAATTTGGCATGCCCAAGAATGTTTGAGCACTCAATAAGATAGGATGACCTTGGGGATAGGGTTTACTTGGCCATCTAGAGCTAATTAAATAGATAGTTTGATCCCACGACAAACATTGAGGGAGATTTGGTAGTTGGAAACTTTGTACTGGCCAACACTACAAGTTTTGACATCACCCGAGATGGGGTTGCAAAATAAAAAGAGAATAACATCTCCAAAAAGAGAGAGAGTTTATTATAGGTCTCCACAACATGGTCCTATAGCATCTAGAATTTCATCAATACCTTTTATGAGCTCCAAGATATGCCCCATCAAAGATCGCTGCCCTATGGAACTTAGTGACTCTTAGGGACAATTTGGTTTGGCATGCCCAAGAATGTTCAAGAACTCAACAAGATAGGGAAAGATTGAGGCAAGTTTTTACCTAGCCACCCAAAGCTAATGGAATAGACATTTCAATTCCATTGATGAACACTGAGGGAGATTCAACAGTTTACAACTTTATACAGGCCAACACTACAAGTTTCAGCATCACCATAGATGGTGTTGCAAAATCAAGATGGAATAATATCTCCAAAAAGTGAGAGAGGTTATTGTAGGTCTTTGCAACATGTTCCTATAGAAGTTAGAATCACATCCATACCTTGCACAAGCTTTGAGATATGTCCCATAAAAGATCATTGCCCTATGGCACTTAGTGACTCTAAGGGAGGATTCAATTTGGCATGCCCAAGAATGTTTGAGCACTCAATAATATAGGATGACCTTGTGGATAGGGTTTACTTGGCCATCTAGAGCTAATTAAATAGATATTTTGATCCCATGACAAACATTGAGGGAGATTTGGTAGTTGGAAACTTTGTACTGGCCAACACTACAAGTTTCGACATCACCCGAGATGGGGTCGCAAAATAAAAAGGGAATAAGATCTCCAAAAAGAGAGAGAGTTTATTATAGGTCTCCACAACATGGTCTTATAGAATCTAGAATTGCATCAATACCTTGTACGAGCTCCAAGATACGCCCCATCAAAGATCGCTGCCCTTTGGCACTTAGTGACTCTTAGGGACAATTTGGTTTGGCATGCCCAAGAATGTTCAAGAACTCAACAAGATAGGGAAACATTGGGGCAAGGTTTTACCTAGCCACCCAGAGCTAATGGAATAGAATTTCAATTCCATGATGAACACTGAGGGAGATTCAACAGTTTACAACTTTATACAGGCCAACACTACAAGTTTTAGCATCACCATAGATGGGGTTGCAAAATCAAAATGGAATATGATCTCCAAAAAGAGAGAGAGGTTATTGTAGGTTTCTACAATATGGTCCTACACCTAGAATTGTATCCATACTTTGCATGAGCTCCAAGATATGCCCCATCAAAGATCATTGCCCTATTGCATTTAGTGACTCTTAGGGACATTTTGGTTTGACATGCCCAAGAATGTTCATGTGCTCAATGGGATAGGATGAGCTTGGGGTTAGGGTTTACCCAACCACCCATATCTAATAAAATAGACAGTTCAATCACATGATGAAAGATGAGGGAGATTCAACAGTTGGCAACTTTGTACTGGCTAACACTACAAGTTTCAACATCACCCGAGATGGATTCACAAAATTAAAATGGAATAAGATCTCTAAAAAGTGAGAGAGGCTATTGTAGCTCTCTATATCATAGTCTTGTAGCACCTAGAATCACATACATACCTTGCACAAGCTCTGAGATATGCCCCGTCAAAGTTTTCTGCCCTATGGCATTTAGTGACTCGTAGGGACAATTTGGTTCAACATGCTTGAGAATGTGTGAGCACTCAATGGGATGGGATGATCTTGGGGTTAGGGTTTACTTAGCCACTTGAAGCTAACAAAATAAAAAATTTGATCCCACAATGAATGGTGAGAGAGATATGAGCAAGATATGTATGCTTAGGCCACTTTGTGCAAGATATGAGCAAAAGTTGCTAATTAGGAAAAATTGGGTCTTTTTGAGTTTTTGGTCGAGATAGCCTAGGATTAGGTGTTTTTAGTTGTTTTTAATAGTTTGAAACCTTTTCCAAGTCCTAGAAGTGAAATCTAGTGAACTTTGCAAAAGTTGCACTTTTTGTGCAAAATTACAAAAATTGTAAAAGTTGCTTAAAAATGCAAATCTAACTAGAAACCTTCTAACCTTTGAAAATATGTTTCCCATGCTCATATACTTGAGCATGGATAGTTAAAACTTCCCAAACTTCCATTTTTAACTTTTTTGCAAAAATTGCAAAAGTTGCTAAAGCAACTTTTTGAGCAACATTGCAACTTTTGAGCAATTTTTACTCTTTACATATTTAGGTCAAATGGGTCCATCTAGGACTATTCTAGGACCCTAGTTAAGATTCCTAGGACCTATTAGGTAATAAAATACCTTATTTTTCCATGAATATTGAAAGTTGATGAGTAAGAAATTGGCTACTAGCTATAGATATTTCAAAGACATTGAAAATAATATATATTATTCTTTCAAGAAAAATGAGGTACCAGTTCTGAAAATAAGATTGAAATGATTCCCATCACTAGCATAGACAAGAACTACCTTTTTAATATAGTGACCAAAAATTGGCCTGACTCCCCATGCCTTCTCATTCCTATGGAGGAAACCTTAATATATATAGGAATTGCAGCTACATCTATTAAATATAGAATGGAAGATATAGAAAACTTGCTTAATAGAGAGATTAATCTGAGAGAAAAGGACATTTTAGAAGAAAATAGTTATCTTAGTTCCATCCAAGGTATGCCAATTACTTAGGATGAAGAGACAAAACCTATAGCTCTATTGCAAAAGAGTGCACATGTACATAGACACAAAATTTTTAGATAGAGAAGTAACAAGTGCTATAGAATTATCTATGGAGCAATTTGAAGTGAAGCTTCAAATTGACTCATTAGTAGGCAAAGAATCTGGTCACATACTTCATTCTAGCACCACAAATGTTTCAATTAGAGATTCCTATTCATCAATGGCCTTGCATTTATAGGACTTGGGAATCTAGGATACTCAAGTTGGGCATGATCCCTCAAAATTCTCATCGAAATATATTAATGATCTTAAGAGAGCAACAAAAAGTTCATTGCCACCTTTAAATGGAGACTTGAGTTTAAATGGAGATTGTTAGTTCCCAAAAATGTCCTAGTCAAGTAGATGACTATTGTAGGAGCACCCACTCTAGACTCATCAAAGAAGGAACCTAAGGATCCTAGATAGTTCACTTAGGATAGGTTTGCACAATTATCTAGTTGTAAGGCCTAGTTCTAGGATTAGGCATAAATATGAGCCCCTAGTTAACTAAGAACAAATATGATCAATACACCTAAAAAATGAATAGGATTCTAGGCTTTTAATTTTTTTTAATAACTAGATCCATGTTGGATCACCTACTTTATGTCTGGACCAAGTTACCAACTTTTGAGAAACTTTGCAAAAAAGTGTCAAATACTTTCAAATCCTTTCCTCTAATGGCTAGGTAGTTTAAACTGACCATGTAACCATTAGAGAAGTCCTATAAAGCCTTATAGGCTGATGATAGGAAGCACAATTGTAATTTGGCATTGAAATCAATATAAATCAACATTTTTGCTTGCAAAACACATGTTCCAGAACCTCATATGGTACCATACAAACAAGAGGGAATGTGCCAATGGATCTAGAAGTTGGAAAGTTTTATCTATTTCATTTTTCATCAAGTTTCATTTTCTAATTCTTCATAGGTTGAAAGTTATCAAGTTTTCTTGCTTGTTGCCTAGGATTCAACCTAGAAATCAACACTTTTCTAGGGTTGGGTCATTTTGACACATTCCACCATGGGAAATTGATGCCCTTTGGTGGAATGCAAGGTGTAACAATGCACTTTCATATTCTACAAGTTTTTTTCTAGGAAATTTAAGGAGTTGAGTTTACCACCATACTCTAGGTTAGCTTGTCTTGTGGGGTTGTGATAACCTTCCTATAAGCCCATCTCCATAATTGTGATAGGAATTTGGAACTAGGATCCTTCACCTTGGGTGTTGAGGGAATTTGAGAACTTCTACCATTCCTTGTTGTTTGAAGACTTCTACTACCTACTGTTGCATCGATGACAAAGATATTGAATGAGTAAAGGGGATACTAGTTTATTAAGGTATCTTTATGACTCCACTTGCATTTAGTTACTATTTTTTGAGTGGCTAGCCAACTAATTTGGTGTGGGATTTCTATAATATATAATGTCCTCATACAAGTACATGCCATTTTTTGTAAACATTTTCTATTGTAAAGGATTAGTGAGCAATATCTATAATGTCCATTTTTGGGACTAAAGTATATAACTATTAAAATCACAAAGCTGGCATGCTATTATAATGGAGATTATGTGCAATATCATTTTCCTAATTTTTTTTTGGTCAATAATACTATATACATATGTAAGAATAATTTGGTTCATATATATATATGGTTCTTAATCATCTAACTATTATGAATGACTTATTGCCTTTGGTTTGGAAAAATATTTTTGTATACAATACTCAATATTTGTATTCCTTTATATTTTTTATTGGTTAATGTTCATATATGCATATATATCCTTCAATGATGTTCCTTTTCTTCATTGGATTCACTTTCCAAACATGTTCTAGCTCGCCTAGGGAAAGTGGTTAAAATTGCTTGCCAATTTTTTGAAGGGCCCTAGTTTTGCCACAATATATTACATTGTGTATACTCACTATCCCCAAGAGGCCATAAAAATCCAATAGTGGGATAGTGAGTTACACCATTATTAATACAAGCTACTGAAAATAGGACAACAGACTAGTGAAAAGAGAAATATTTTTAAAACTATGAAAAGAAAGACAATCAAACCAAACTTCCTAAAAGAAAATTGTTCTAAACAACCCAATCTACCATAGAAACTAGTATAGTCTACAAAAAAAAAGTCAAAAATGCCTTAAAACTCAGAAACTCAGTAATTTGCTTTCAAATATCATGCTGACCATACACAATGATATTAACTTCTCTCATTTTAGGGTTTGGAAAGTCTTTATATCTCCTCCTAGGTCTTTCCCCTTCATCCTTATGGTTTTCATTAGCCTCCTTCAAGTTTTAAAAGGAAAATCCAGAATTTCTTGCAAAATCAACATTTTGAAAAAATTGCAAAATTGCAATATGACAAATTTTGCAATTTTTCTGGCTTGCTCTTCTTTGCAATTACTATCTTTGGTGCGTGATTTAGAACAAACTTTGTCATAAGCACTCAATAGATTCTTTACAATGCTTTTTTTATTTGAATCATCCATCATTCTTAGCCCAAGAAACTTCATGATAGGCCTAAATTTCAAATTCGTCATCATTTCAACAAATAATTGGTATTGACCTATAATATTTAATTCTTCAAAGAATAATCTCCACATATGATTAAATTTTCTTTGACAAGTATGCTTGCTATTATTATCAAGCATTTATTTCAAAATATTAGTATCACTATGAATCAAATTTTTTTTCATCTAAAACAAATTTTAGAAGGTGTTATAATCTCTTCCTTTCCCTCAACATTTTGAACATCAACATAAGGTTGAGTGTTTTGTGTACCTTGAACCAAAGATGATGTTCCTTGGAAATAAGATGCAAAAGATGGAATATCACCTACTTGATATGTTGACGATGATCCTTCAACATGACATAATGGAGTGTGTACATCATCAGATGTACAAATTAGGCTATCTTCAACATGAGATGATGATATGAATCCAACATTGGAAGATGGTGTAGCTTCACAATTCAATTATCTTCTTGAGCATAACATTCTCATTCGTTCTCTGTCTTTCCAATTCTTCCTCTTTGTTTCTTTGTATCAGTGGTTATTGGTCCTCTTCGAAAGAAAATTCTTCATTATTGCTTTTCAATTTTCTTTGTTCTTGTAGTAGTTTCATTTTATCTCTTTTAATTGCTAAATCTCTCTCCCTCTCTTCCATTGTTTGAGGTTTTGGTTTCTTCCTTGGCATGATGATGATTTCTATATGTCAAATTATTCAAACATCTAAATTACTTACAATTTGTAAATTACAAATCATTCAAATACATATACAAATTACAATTATTTCAATGAATACACAATATATATTAAACAACTTGTCAAATTTCTAACCATTTCCAAGTAACAATTTATTCAAACATACAAATTTTAATGAATTCACTATATATTAAACAATTTCTCAAATTATAATCAAATTTGTCTCTACATAATAACAAAGAATATTTAAAAAGGACTACACTAACCTTTTCTATAGAAAGAATATTCAAAAACCTTCAAATAGTGTATCCAATGATTGAATTTGGTGTTTGCTAGCTTAAAATAGAATGAAAGAATGTTCAAAAAGCTTTCAAATAGTGTATCCAATGATTGAATATAGTGTTTGCTAACTTCAAATAGCATGAAAGTTATGTTTTTTGTGGAAACAATAGAATACACAACATACAAAAAATAGAATATGGATCAATAGGGTCCCAAACTTTAGTCATTACCATTTTTGGTGTTTTCATATAGTGCATACAAACTTTAAAGCATGTGCGCACTGTAGTGTATACACACTATGTGAAAAATAATCTTTCCCTATCCTACCATCCCCCATCCCCTACTCTCATTCTCTCTCTTTCCCATCCCTTAATCTCTGTTTTCCACCTCCTACTCTCTCTCACACTCTCTTTCTCTCCCATCTCCTACTCTCTCTCTTACATACACTCCCATCCCCTACTCTCTCTCTCTCACTCTCACTCTCTCACTCTCACTCTCCCACTCCCTCTCCCACTATCTACTCTCTCTCACTCTCACTCTCCCATCCCCTACTCTCTCTTGCTCTCTCCCTCTCTCTCTCCCACCCCCTACTCTCTCTCCCCCCCCTCTCTCTCTCTCCATCTTGCTCTCCCTCTCTCACTCCCTCTCCCACTATCTACTCTCTCTCTCACACACACCCACACACTCTCTCTCTTTAGCTCTCCCTCTCCCACTCCCTCTCCCACCATCTACTCTCTCTCTTACTCTCTCTCTCTCTCTCCCTCTCTCCCTCTCCCACTCCCTCTCCCACTACCTACTCTCTCTCTCTCTCACTCTCTCTCTCATCCCCTACTCTCTCTTTCATAGACTACTCTCTCTTTCACACACACACACACTCCCATCCCCCCTCTCTCCCCTCTCTACCATCCCCTACTCTCTCTCTCTCTCATACACACACTCCCATCACCCTCTCTCTCTCACACTCTCTCCCCCATACCCTAATCTCTCTATCTCTCTCTAATCTCTCCCATCCCCCACTCTCTCTTTCACACACACACTCCCATCCCCCTCTCTCCCCTCTTTCCCATCCCCTACTCTCTCTCTCTCTCACACACACACACACTCCCATCCCACCTCTCTCTCTCTCTCTCTCTCTCTCTCTCTCTCTCTCTCTCTCTCTCCCTCCCTCCCTCCCTCTCCCTCTCCCTCTCCCTCTCACATTGCCTACTCTCTCTCTCTCATCCCCTACTCTCTCTCTCAGTCTCCCACCTCATACTCTCTCTCTCCCATCCCCTACGCTCTCTCTTCTCTGATCCCCTACTATCTATCTTACACACACTCCCATCCCCCTTCTCTCTCCCTCTCTTCCTCTCCCACTCCCTCTCCCACAGCCTACTCTCTTTCTCACACTCTTTCTCTCCCATCCCCTACTCTCTCTCTCTCTCTCACTCTCATCCCCTCCCTCTCTCTCTCTCTCTCCATCTCCCTCTCCCACTCCCTCTGCCACCACCTACTCTCTCTCTCTCTATCTCTCTCTCTCTCTCTGTGTCTCTCTATCTCTATCTCTCTCTCTCTCCCTCTCCCTCTCTACTCTCTCTCACTCTCTCTATCTCCCATCTCCTACTCTCTCTCATTCTCCCACTCCCTACTCCCTCTCTCTCCCATCTCCTACTCTCTCTCTCTCTCTCTCTCTCTCTCTCTCTCCCACCCCCTACTCTCTCTCTCTCACACACTCCTATCCCCCTTCTCTCTCTCTGTCTCTCTCTATCTCACTCTCCCTCTCCCACCACCTACTCTCTCTCTTGGGATACTCTCTCTCCTCTCCCATCCCCTAATCTCTCTTTCACACACACACACACACACACACACACTCCCATCCCTCTCTCTCTCTCTCTCGCACATAGACACTCCCATTCCCCCTTCTCTCTCACTTTCTCTCTTCTAATCCATCTCATTCTCTCTCTCCCATCCCCTACTCTCTCTCTCCTCTCTCATCCCCTACTCTCTCTCTCTCTGGCTACTCTCTATCTATCTATCTCCCTCTCCTACTCCCTCTTCCACCACCTACTCTCTCTCTCTCTCTCTCTCTCTCTCTCTCTCTCTCTCTCTCTCTCTCTCTCTCTCTCTCTCTCTCTCTCTCCCTCCCACTCCCTCTTCCACCACCTACTCTCTCTCACACTCTCTCTCCCATCCCCTACTCTCTCTTTTTCACACACACACACACACTCTCTCCCATCCCCCTCTCTCTCTCACATACACACTCCCATCCCCCCTTTCTCACTCTCCCTCTCCCACTCCTTCTCTAATAGGCTACTCTCTCTCTCTCCCTCCCATCCCTTACTCTCTCATTCTCCCACCCCTACTCTTTATCTTCCATCCCTACTCTCTCTCTTATACACACTCCCATCCCCCCTCTCCCTCTCCCTTTCTCCCTCTCCCACCACCTACTCTCTCTCACACTCTCTCTCCCATCCCCTACTCTCTCTCTCTCCCCTCTCCCATCCCCTACTCTCTCTCTCACACACACTCCTATCCCCCTTCTCTCTCTCTCTCTCTCTCTCTCTCTCTCTCTCTACTCTCTCTCACTCTCTCTATCTCCCATCCCCTACTCTCTCTCTCTCCCATCCCTACTCTCTCTCTCTCTCTCTCTCTCACACACACACACACACACACACATAATCCCATCCCTCATGCTCTCTCTCTATCTCACTCTCCTTCTCTCACTGCCTACTCTCTCTCTCACTCACACACTCGTTCTCCCATCCCCCTACTCTCTCTCTCTCTCTCTCTCTCTCACACACACACACACACACACACACACACACACACACACACACTCCCATCACCCCTCTCCTCTCTCTCTTTCTCTCGCTCTCCCACTCCCTCTCCCACTACCTACTCTCTCTCACTCTCTCCCACATCCCCCACTCCCTCTCCCTCTCTACTCTCTCTCTCTCCAACCCCCTTCTCTATCTCACATCCCTTACTCTCTCTCTCCCACCCCTTTCTCTCTCAATCTCTCTCTCCCATCCCTCCTCTCTCTCCCACTCCCTCTCCCACTGACTACTCTCTCTCACATTCTCTCCCTCTCTATTCTCTCTCCCATCCCCTACTCTCTCTCTCTCTCTTACACACACTCACATCCCCCCTCTCTCTCTCCCTCTCCCACTGCCTACTCTCTCACACTCCCATCCCCTACTCTCTCTCTTAGGCTACTCTCTTTTGCTCTCTCCTCTCCCATCCCCTACTCTCTCTTTCACACACACACACTCCCATCCCCCTCTCTCTCTCTCACACACTTCCATCCCCTCTCTCTCTCCCTCTCCCACTCCCTCTCCCACCTCCTACTCTCTCTCTCACACTCTCTCTCCCATCTCATACACATGCACACACACTCCTCTCCCATCACCTACTCTCTCTCTCTCTCTCTCTCACACACACACACACACACACACACACTCCCATTCCCCCCCCCTCTCTCTCTCTCTCTCTCTTCATCTTCCTCTCCTACTCCCTCTCCCACTACCTACTCTCTCTCTCTCCCTCTCTACTCTCTCTCTCACTCTCTATCTCCCATCCCCTACTCTCTCTCATTCTCCCACCCCCTACTCTCTCTCACTCCCTTTCTCCCATCCCCTACTCTCTCTCTCTCTCTCTCTCTCTCTCTCTCTCTCTCTGTCTCTGTCTCTATCTCTCTCTCTCACTCCTACTCTCTCTCTCTCTCTCTCTCTCACACACACACACACACACACACACACACACACTCCCATGCCCCTACTCTCTCTTCCTCTCCCACCCCCTACTCTCTCTCTCTCATCCCCTACTCTCTCCCTCCCACTACCTACTCTCTCTCTCTCTCTCTCTCTCTCTCTCTCTCTCTCTCTCTCTCTCTCTCTCTCTTTCACATACTCCCATCCCCCCTCTCCTCTCTCTATCTCTCTCTTGCTCTCGCTCTCTGACTCCCTCTCCCACTGCCTACTCTCTCTCTCACACTCTCCCCAATCCTCTACTCTCTGTCTCATTCTCCCACCCTCTAATCTCTTGTTATCCCATCCCCTACTCTCTCTCTCCCATCCCCTCTCTCTCTCACTCTCCCTCTCCCACTACCTATTCTCTCACATCCTCTACTTTCTCTCTCTCCCATCCCCTCTCTCTCTCCCTCTCCCTCTCCCATTTCTTACTCTCTCTCTCTCTCTCTCCCATCCCCTACTCTCTCTCTCTTCCACTCCCTACTCTCTCTCTCACTCTCTCTCCCTCTCTACTCTCTCTCCCATCACCTACTCTCACTCTCTCACATCCCTTACTCTCTCTCTCTCTCTCTCTCTCTCTCTCTCTCTTCCTATCCCACCTCCTACTCTCTTCCCATCTTCTAGTCTCTCTCATTCTTTACCCTCTTTGCTCTCCTTCCCTCTTTATTAAAATTTAGGCTTCAAGAGTGCATGCACACTAAAGCACGTACATGCCATTAAGACCTAAATTTAAAAAAGCTTAAAATAGCGTGTATGTGCTATAGTGTGCATGCACTATAGCATGCCCATGCTATTTAAAGCTTTTCATTCTACCAAGCCTAAGGCTTGGTTTTGCCTTGGGGATCCAACCCAAAGGTTTGGAGTCTCTAAACTAGTTTGAGACATCTTTTGCTGCAAACATACAAAAAATGATTGATTTTTCTTGTGTGCTCTCCTTCAAGTTTCCTTGTGCTTGAGCATTGATAAAATAAGGTTACATGACATTGTAGGTCTCTGTCTTAGCCATACAACCATATAATTGATATTTGATTTGAACTATTTCAATCCTTTCAACTATAATTTCTTTTAAATGTATGTCCATTTTCTATCAAAAAACAACATTGACTAATTGGGCTATAGATTTTAGCTTATTCATTGAATTTTGCAACAAATTAGTTTTTTAGAAACTAGACTCCATTCTACACACTTTGAATAAAAAAGAAGTTTTGATTTTAGATTAGTTTTTAATCATTTTGGGATGTGTCTAATTCAAAAATTCATTAAAAAAAATACATTATAAAATTACTTGAAAAATCTGGGAGAAACTACATAGTGTTAGGTAACTTTTGACCAGAGCGGTTAAAGAATTAAAAAAAAAAGAAGTTAAAATTTTAGGGGGCCACACTTTGTACTATGTTATTTTTTCTCTAAATAAATAGTACCACTTTCTTTGGTCCCCTTTTTTGAGGACATATAACTAAACCATTTTGAAAAAAATTAGTATTTTGGAAACTAGATTCAAAGGGCTACTACTTTTGTTATTTTCATATCTTAAAATTTTGAGCTTAACTATCTTCAAATTCTTGTCAAAGTTTAGAAATTACTGATTTTAGAAAAAAGGTGTCCACTTATAACCCCCCTTTTGGCACCACAACTTGGTACACTTATGTAGTACTAAAAATGCGGTAGTCAGATTGTTCATCCAAACTTTGATAGAAGCTATGGTGGAATAGTTTCATCATCTCCCTAATGGATCTATCACCAACTGGGCTACCATGAGGATTTCCTTTTAATCTAGGTTCAAACTGGTTGATGATGAACACACTCTTCTATTACAACTCTAACAATTATAGAAGGAAGTTCAAGAGCCCATGTGAGATTTTATAGCAAAATTCAACAAGATTCTTTACAAAATCCCTATCATAAAAAGAGCCAATGCAAAAAATTGAAAGGGTTTATTTGTGAATGCTATGCCTCTCGATAGCATCTTCCACTTGAGAAGAGATGGGGTGGTCGACGTTAGTGTAGTATAAATATTAGTAGTAGAGTTAGAAGATGATTTCTTGGTTGTAGGAAAGTGGAGACAAGAAATGCAAAAACCTCAAAATTAGACATCCACTACTAGTCCAAGTGACACTTTAGTTCAAATATTTTTCAATGATGTTTGATAAATGAAGAGGAAAATTCCTAAGATGACTTATCGTGATATCCCTAGGAATAATAATTAGCCTAGAATACAAGTAAGACAACCACATATGTTTCCCAGAAATTAGAGGCTAGCAATTGAAGGAGATTTCCCAAAGAAGGCAAGCATGTGTATTTTTCATCTAAATAATGAACATGATGGATTGTCTTGTCTAGAAATGCTACACTATAAAGAAACGAGAATGAACAAGGAAGTCATAGAAGAAATACCTATTAGTGGAAAATCCCCTAGAGGACTTGGCGACTCTAGAAATTACAACTTTGACTATGAATCCAACTTAGAATGAGGTGGTGATGTATATACTACTCTAGAGGACCCTTCCTACATATTGCTCACTAGGAGTAATTGTAATGACAAAGCTCCTATCACTTCATATTCCTCCATACCTATGAAAAATGGTACGATTAGTCTAAAAAAAACAAAGGTGAATTCAAAATCCAAAAGAATCAAATGCATGAAGAAAAGACACTAAAGGAGATTGGTCATAAGTTTAGTTTTGACAATGTGGAATTCTGCAAGTCCTCTTGAATTAAAGTTTCCCCTTTTGATTTCTTGAGATCCAATCTTGATGAACTAAATGGATTAGTTGAATGCATTAAAAGTCCAATTCAATCAAACAAATTAGGTAATAATAACAAGGCCCATGTTAATGCTGATATTGAACTTAATAATAGTGAGAGATCTAATCATGCCAAAACCCCTCTCAAATGTATCCTGATGCTGAGAAACCCAACCCATTTTATGTATCTTTATTTGTTCATGGACATAAATTGAGCAATTGCATCACTAATTTAGAAGCCTCTAACAATATTATGCTTGCTACAATAGCCAAAGCACTAGACCTACCCTTGACTAAAATGTTTGGAAAATGCTATGTCATGGACTCTAAACAGCTTCCCCTCATAGGATAGATAAAAGATGCCCAAGTAGCTTGGACTGAGTTTCCTAAAAAAAAGGCTTAAGTTGACTATACTAGTTGCAGATATCCCTGCTAGCTATGGAATGCTCCAAAGAAAAATATTTTGTAAAGATTTGGGTGGGGAGGTAAAATTGGATTGGTCTCAAGCTACTATCCTGATTGGAAATAAGAAAGTGGTACTCAATCCTGAATGTAAAGCTAAATACATGGTCTTATCTTCTGAGGATCCCAAATCTCATATCTTATACACAAAAATTGATTTTGCTAACTATTTCATTTCATCTAAAGAATTAGCAAGTTCTAGAGAGGCATCCAAATATGGTCGATGGACTTTAGAGTTTGATGGAAGTTGTGCTTCTATTGGCTTAGGTGTAGGGTAGTTCTAATTTCACCCTCAGGAAAGACTATCCCTAAGGAATTTAAATTAGAGTTCAAGAATACTAGTAATACAGTGGAATATAAAGCTCTACATCTAGGTTTGGAGGAGCCTAAAAGGAAAGGGATTAATCTATTAAGGTCCAAGGGTAATGCTGAACTTTTGGTCAAACAAGTATGAAATATCTTTGTTGTTAAGAAACCTAGATCGAAGCATTATAGAAATGGAGTCTAGGATCAAATTGAAGGTTTTGAGGCATCCTTCATAGGGTTCATGCCAAGAGAATTTAATACTAGAGCTAATTCACTAGCTAGGTACACATCTTTAATGATTCTCCATCTAGATTTTATAACTGATACCTATACGATCAAATTGGTTCATCAATTGAGTGTGCCTGATAATGTAAATTCTTGGAAGATTTTTGATAACATTGCTCACATCAATGCTTTTCTCTAAGGATCCATGCCATTTCAATTTTGAAAGTCCAAAGGATCTAACTCTAAAGATCCTAAATCCCACATAAATCTTGAAGTTGAATCTAAAGAAGGTATTATTTAATTGAATGAAAATCACATCCCCAAAGGCCTAGTTGCATTGGGATCACTTTTCAATCAAATAGATTGTTGCTTCAGTAGAAATATGGGTGAAATAGAAGAAGTTTTAAGGGAATGCAAGAAAGTGAACACTGGCTTAGAGGATAATCTTAAGTGGGTCAATTTGGGGAAATGTTTCAAAGAATCAGAGAAAGATAGATTCTTGAAGCTGTTGAAGGAATTTAGAGATGTATTTGCATGGTCCTATTAATATTTGAAAGACTTCTACCAAGGGGAAATTTAAACATGAGATCCATTTATAAAAAAATGCTGCACCTTTTTGGTGAAAACTAGGGACTTATAATCCAAGGTTAGCTGACATAATCTTTAGGGTAGCACATAATCTACCCAATTTATCATCCAACATGGGTGGAAAATATAGTTCTAGTTAGAAAGAAGAGTGGGGAGATTAGAATCTACGTTGACTTCAAGAACGTGAATCAAGTGAGCATGAAGGATTCTTTTTCCCTCTCTCATATAGACCATATCTCATAGATGGCAGTAGGCTCAAAAATGATGTCTATGCTGGACAATTTCTCTTGATATAACTAGATTAGTGTAGCTCCTAAAGGCCAACACAAAACCACTTTTACCATGACATTGGGAACCTTCACATACAACAGGATGCCTTTTGGTCTCATTAAAGTAGGAGCTACCTTTTGAAGGGTGATGAATTCATCATTCAGGCACCTACTGAAAAAACTAATTGTCATCTACCTAGATGACATGAAAGTTTTCTCCAAGAGAAGGAAGAAGCACTTGCATGATCTAAGGTTAATTCTCTAGAGGTGTAGAGAATAAAGTATCTCCTTGAACCCCCAAAAGTCTATAATTTGCATTACTAAAAGGAAAATCTTGGGCCACTTAGTGTCAAGAGATGAGATTTAGACAGACCCAAAGTGAGTCAAAGTGATTCAACAATTGTCCCTCCCTTCCAATAGAAATGACTTTTGCTCTTTCTTTGGCCAGATTAACTTCCTAAGGAGGTTCATCCCATATTTTGCTCAAATAATATAGCCCATTGCCAATTCGTTTGTTGAGAAATTGGTTTTCAAATAGAGTGAAGAGGCCATGAATGCATTTGATGAGGTCAAGATTTCCATAGCTAAAGCACCCATCCTTGCTCACCCAAATTATAATAAATATTTTTTCATCCATTATTATGCCAATGAATACACCATGTTAGTGGTCTTGCTACAAGAAGATGCAATGGGCTCTGAAGTGGCCATATCCTTTATGAGTGCACCCTTAAAGAACCATGAACTAAGGTATTCACTGGTAGAAAAGAAAGCCTTCTCACTTGTACAAGTGTTAAAGCACTTCAGGTATTATATCTTACATTCACATTTGACTATGTTTGTTCCAAGTTCAACTATAAAGAGTATCCTTACCCAATAGGAGGTATCAGTTAATAAGAGGGCTACCCGGGTATCCAAAGTATAAGAATTTGATCTTGAGATTAAACCTACGAAGCTAGTAAGGGGCCAAGGCCTATGTAAATTGATGGTGGATGGAAAAGGAGAAATCATAAAGCATGACTCATGTGCATTACTAGTAGGTCTTAAAGAGAATTGGTTCTCAAACATTGTGTATTTTTTGACTTATGGCAAGTGCCTTGAACACCTAACTAGTAAGGAAAAGAGGAACCTAAGATTAAAGGTTTCTTAGTACACCATCATTGAAAATATACCATATAAGAAGGGTCTCAATGGTGCATTCTTTAGATGTGTAGATAATGATCAACTGGAGAAATTACTGAACTCTCTCCATAATGAAGCTTGCAGAGGACACTTCTCATCCACCATAATTTCTTTTAAGATTCTAAGAAATGGATTCTATTGGCTTGGGATGTTTAAAGATGCATACACATGGGTTAGGAAATTTTAGAAATATTAACTATTTTCTAGCAAACCTAAACTAGCAGCACTTCCATTTAGGCCTATAGTCATTAAAGAACCTTTCAAGCAATGGGGTCTTTATTTTATTGGACCTCTTAATCTAGTCTTGAGTTCAAGACATATTCATATTTTAACCACCACAAATTATTTCACCAAGTGGGTTGAAGCAATTCTCATTAAAAAGACTACCTTAGAAGTAGTGAGCAAGTTATTAATGGAGAATATCATAGTCAAATTTGGCATCCTTGAGAAAATAGTAACTGACAACACCCAAAATTTATCCTCAAAGGAAATACAGTTTTTCTTCTATGATAATGGAATTTTCCTATCCCATTCCTTTGACTATTTTCTTCAAGGAAATGATCATATAGAATCTTCCAATAAGAATCTTATATCAATCATGAGAAAATTGGTAAGTGATAATGCTAAAGATTGGCCCAAAAGGTTATATGAAGCACTATGGGTTGATAAAACTACTCCTAAGAGAAAAATTGGGATGACATCTTTTGAATTGGTGTATGGAGTTGAAGCACAACTATCCTTATCACTGGAACTGGCCATAGTCAAACTATAGAAGGTGATTGAAGATAAAGTTTTCCAAAATTCACTAGAGAAGAGAATCTGCTACCTTACAAAGATTGAAGAAGAGAGGGAGAGAGTAGTGGACCACGTAGCTATCCACCAAGAATGGTTTAAGAAATTTTTTTACAAGAAATCTAGCCATAGGAATTTTATGGAGAATGACAAAGTTTTTCTTTGGGAAAAAAGAAGAGAGCCTAGAGGTGCATGCGAAAATTTTGAATCATAATGAAAGGGGCCATTTGAAATCAGCAAAGTTTTTGGGCTGAATTCCTTTAGGCTCAAGTACATGGATGGTATAGATCTACCCCTATCTTATAATGTGCAGGATTTGAAACTCTTCTAGCTTTGAGAGGGCTCATCTCTCAATTTTGTTATGTGTCTTAGCATAGTTTATTTTCATTTTGTCATGTGTCTTAGATTATTTTTTTCTTTCTTGTTGGTCTTGTGCATAACCAAAGATAGCTGAATTCCTTTTTAGTCCTTCATAGCCCGAATCCCCAGTCAAAGCTAGTTGTTACCCATGAATGGTTCACAATTTTTTTTTTTTGGTACATGGTCATGTAATAATATATAAGTGCTAAACAAGAGCTGTGCCTTATAGTTATTCCATTATCAATATTAATCCTCTTAGTTTTCTTGTCTTAGAAGTTCTTCAGTTGAACAAACCCACAAACTTGAACATTGAACACCTTGTTCAATGTTTACGGTTTAAGGTTCATTAGGTACCTTAGTCATTTAAGGAAGTTAGTCATGTTCAGACACTAATACTTATCGTCAGAATGAACATGAACATTGAACACTTTTTTCATTTGTTCAATGTTGAAGTTCACAAGTCCATCTTCATTGCAGGTCAAGTCATGAGAATTCCAATATTTCAAGGCCTTTGAACTTGAACATTGAACTACCTCATAGTTCAAGAATTCATGTTCACCTAATCATAAAGATGTATGCTCCTAATTCCATGTATCTTTTAGATAAATTAATAGTGGCACAAGTTGCTAAATGTATGGAAAAGATTTACATTAATGGGGAGTTAAGAGAAATAATGAAAAGGTATGTGGTGGTGCATGTGGAACTCTGGTGAGCTAGTAATAATCATAACTCCTATCTTGTCACCAGTCATGTCATTTGTGTGTATCCTTTAAGTCCAGGCTTCATGTTTTAAAAGAAACTTGCCTTGTTTTTATTCCCTACTCTTTCCACTTCTGGGTAAATGGTTTGTCTTGCTTGGGTGTACACAGTGATAGTTTGAGCTTTACCTTCCTACAAATGTGCATGTGCTAAGCTTGGTGAGTCCCTAGCCCGTCACTTTCAAGGTGCCTTTTCCTTCTACATTTCTTTAAGGTTGTATATTCATTTTGTATCTTTCTTTTCTATTCATTTCCTCTTATCACTACCCCTTTTCATCCAAAAATCCTTGAAAAGATTAAGGAATCAATGATAAGGAGTGTCCTCCCTAACATGGAAGACACCTTCCTCACCAATGAAGATATGAATAGATTGTTGGCTAGGTTTACAAACCCACCACCTAGTTCCATACCTCAAAAAGCAAAAATAGTGGTCTATTGCAAGCATCCACATTCCTAGAGGTTTCCCCTTGTCTTGAAGTAGTCCTAGCTTGTAGGGATAGATATGATGCCACTAAGAAATGCATTGACACTTTCAATAGAGAAATCCTATTATATGTGAGCACACTTGTTGTTATGGGCACTCTGATAATTCCTCTGTAGGAAGTGTATGAAGAGTGGACCCTCAGCTCCTCCTATGCTCAATTTTCCATGAATGTCACAAATTTGAACAACAATATTTCTAAGAGCTACCTCTTGAAGTCTAAACAAGGGAGTTCTTGCCTTATAAAACCTTTGACTAGAGAGCATATGATTACCGAGATTAAGGATGTTATGACATTTCTCAACAGAGTAAAAGGAAATCTTCATGCCTTCCATTGGGAAAAATGGATGTATTTCTTTATTTAGACTATTCTATGTTAGATTGTGGTGACTGATCAGGAAAGTGCTGTACATACTTCATAAATAGTGGGGTTTGGGAAGTAGCCGACATGGTAGCCGACATATTATGATCGACATATGGCCGACATGTAATAACCCTAAAGCGATTTAATACTTGTATAAAAAGGGCTTAGGGTTGGGTATTTTTACATGTGGTGATACGAAATTGGTTCTTGCGGCGGTATTGAGCTGTAAGGGATTACAGATTGTAATCAGGTTGTAATCACTGGATTGTAATAAGATCGGACATGCTGTTTGGTGGATGTAGCCCAGGGATTGGGTGAACCACGTTAAATCTTCGTGCCTTGTGTTCATTTCTGTGTGTTCTATTATTTTCTATTATTGGTTATATTTGCATGTAGTTTTTATTTCTGTCCGTGGTTTATCCTAACAAGTGGTATCAAAGCAAGGTTGTCTTTCAGTTATCCTCTGCAGGAAACTCTCACAGTTAAGTGGGAGTCTCACAGTTGAGTGGGAGCAATGGTAGATGAGGGTAAGTTGAGGGTTGACAGGTTTAATGGGCAGAACTTCCAGTTATGGAAGATGCAAATGGAAGACTATTTATATCAGAAGGATTTATGGAAGCCGTTGGAAGGAAAAGCCAAGAATCAGGGAACTATGTCAGAGACTGAATGGGATCTTTTGGATAGAAAGGCACTCGAAAGCATTCAGTTATGCTTGGCACCATCGGTGGCATTTAATATTACAAAAACAAAGACGACAGAAGATTTGATGAAAACCCTAGCGACACTATATGAAAAGCCCTCCGCTTCAAATAAGGTATTTCTCATGAAGCATTTATTTAATATGAAAATGGAGGAAGGTGGATCTGTTGCAGATCATTTAAATGAGTTTAATACTATTACTAGTCAATTATCTTCTGTGGGTATCAATTTTGATGAAGAAATTAGGGCTCTCTTGATTTTGTGTTCTTTGCCTGAAAGCTAGAATGGCTTGGTAATGGCGGTGAGTAATTCTGTTCCTAGATCTAGTACCCTAAAATATGATGATGTGATCGGTGTTATTTTAAGTGAGGAAACTCGTAGAAAATCCTCAGGTGGATCTACATCAGGAAGTGCTTTAAATGCACAAAGCAGGGGCAGAACGATTGAAAGAGGAAGTAACTCTGGAAATCATGGGAAATCAAGAGGAAATTCAAAGGGGAGGAGGTCTCAATCTAGAGGACCAAATGATTGCTAGTACTGTGGGAAACCAGGGCACAAAAAGAAAGATTGCTGGACTCGAAAGAAAAATGAAGGAGATAAATCAGATGGAGACAAAGAGACAAATGTGGTAAGTAACAAATCCGAAGAGGATGCTTTGCTTCTATCTTTAGAGAGTGTTGATGATTCATGGGTTTTAGATTCTGGTGCTTCTTTTCATGCTACACCTCATAGAGGTTATTTCATTGATTATGTCCAAGGGGATTTTGGGCTTGTTTATTTGGGGGATAATGAACCCTGTCAGATTGTTGGAAAGGGAAAAATTAAGATTAAGTTGCAGAATGGGAATCATTGGCTACTACATGAGGTAAGACATGTTCCAAAACTAAGTAGAAATTTAATTTCAGCAGGGTAACTCGGTGATGAGGGTTGTGTAGTTACTTTTAATGATAAAAATTGGAAGGTTTCAAAAGGTTCCCTTGTAGTAGCAAAAGGTGTGAAAGTAGGCACCTTATATCTTTATATAGGTCATATTGTTCCTTCTACTTTGATTGTTTCAGAGAACAATGAATATTCAGGAACAATTACTGCAGTTGAGCAGGGAGAACAAATAGCTGCTGTAGATTCTGATACAGCGTTGTGGCACAATAGACTTGGGCACATGAGTGAGAAAGTTATGAAAGTACTTCATTCAAGGAAAGTTTTACCAGGTCTAAAATGTGTGAATATGGATTTCTGTGAAAGTTGTGTGTATGGAAAATAAAAGAGAGTGAGTTTTGTAAAAAAAGGGAAGGAAAACAAAAAGGAGAAATTAGAGCTTGTGCATATAGATGTATGGGGACTGGCTCAGGTATCTTCCCTTGGTGGCTCTCATTATTATGTTACATTTATTGATGACACAACTAGAAAAGTATGGGTTTATTTCCTTAGATAGAAATCTAATGTATTTCAAACTTTTAAGAAATGGAAATGCTTGGTTGAAAATGAGACTGGTAAGAAATTAAAATGTCTCAGATCTGATAATGGTGGTGAGTATTGCAGTCATGAATTTGAAGATTATTGCTCCACTAATGGTATTTGTAGACAAAAAACTGTTCCAAGGACTCCACAGGAAAATGGAGTGGCTGAACGCATGAACAGGACTATAATGGAGCGCGCAAGGAGCATGAAGTTGCATGCTAGGTTGCCCTTACACATGTGGGTGGAGGCTGTCAATACTGCAGTATATTTGATTAATAGAGGTCCCTCTACTCCTTTGGGCTGTGGTATTCCAGAGGAAGCATGGACTGGTAAGAAGGTGAGTTATTCTTTTCTCAAGACCTTCGGTTGTGAAGCTTTTGCTCATATAGACTCTGAAAATAGAACCAAGCTAGAAGCTAAATCAAAGAAATGTGTCTTTTTTGGATATGGCATTAATGAATTTGGCTATAGGCTTTGGGATTTTGAAAATAATAAAATTATAAGAAGCCGGGATGTCATATTCAATGAAAAAGTGTTGTACAAAAATCTATTGCAGCAACATGAGAAGAAAGAAGATGATTATGTAGTGCTGGATGATAATCCAAAAGCTGATGCTCTAGCCATTCCTCATGATGTGCAACAACTGCAACAGAAAATACCACACACACCAGTGAATGTTAGACGGTCAACAAGGCCAATTAGACCTCCACAAAGGTTTTCTCCCTCTTTGTATTCTATTTTACTTACTGATGCTGGTGAACCTGAAAGTTATGATGAAGCTGTGCAGGTGGATACTAAGATTCAGTGGGAGTCTGCAATGAAAGATGAAATGGACTCTTTGCTAAAAAATAAGACCTGGGGTTTGTGCAAGTTGCCTGCAGGTAAAAAAGCTTTAAAGAATAAATGGGTTTATAGGTTGAAAGAAGAGGAAGGAGGTAAGAAAAGATTTAAGGCCAGGTTAGTTGTAAAAGGATTTGCACAGAAAAAGGGAATTGATTTTGATGAGATATTTTCTCCTGTTGTTAAAATGACTTCTATTCGTACTATTTTAAGTCTTGTGGCTACTGAAGATTTGCATTTAGAGCAGATGGATGTTAAAATAGCCTTTCTTCATGGTGATTTGGATGAAGAAATATATATGGCTCAGCCACAGGGTTTTGAGGTCAAAGGTAAGGAGAACTTAGTGTGCAAATTGAAGAAAAGTTTATATGGCTTGAAGCAAGCACCTCGGCAATGGTATCTGAAATTTGACAGTTTTATGCATGAGCATGGATATAATAGGTGTCATTCAGATTACTGTGTTTATTTTAAGAGTTTGGATGATGATAGCTACATTATTTTACGTTTATATGTTGATGATATGCTTATAGCTGGGTCTAACATGGATCATATTAAGAGGCTGAAATGCCAATTAGCACATGCATTTGCTATAAAGGATTTGGGGGCAGAAAAAAAAATCCTTGGTATGAAGATTTGCAGAGATAGGAAAAATAGAACATTGATGCTATCTCAAGCTGATTATGTTGAGAAGGTGTTGCAACATTTCTCTATGGAGAATACTAAAGCTGTCAACACACCTTTATTTGGTCATTTGAAATTGACTAAGGAGATGTGTCCCAAGACATAGGAAGAGGAGGATAAGATGTCCAAGGTACCCTATGCTTCAACTGTAGGAAGTTTGATGTATGCTATGGTATGTACTAGGCCAGATATTGCACATGCAGTGGGAGTCGTTAGCAGGTATATGAGTCATCCAGGATTTGAGCATTGGAATGCTGTCAAGTGGATTCTCAGATATTTGAGAGGAACATCCAATAAGTGTTTACACTTTGGAGGCTCTACTACTGATTTACAGGGCTATGTTGACTTAGATTTGGTTGGGGATATTGATACCAGGCGGAGTACTACAGGTTATGTCTTTACTATTGGTGGGGCAGCCGTGAGCTGGGTTTCTAGGCTACAGAAGATTAATGCTCTCTCCACTATAGAGGCAGAGTATGTTGCTGCTACAGAGGCAACCAAAGAGATGATATGGCTTTAGTTCTTCTTGGAAGAATTGGGAAATCCTCAGAAGGATAATTATTTGTTCACAGATAGTCAGAGTGCCATTCATCTTGCTAAGAATTCAGCTCTGCATTCTAAGACCAAACACATACAGTTGTGGTACCATTTCATTCGGTCATTTTTGGAGGATGGACAGTTAAAGCTGGAGAAGATACATACCAATGAAAATCTAGCAGATATGTTGACAAAGGTTGTAAAAAGGGAGAAGCTAAACTCCTCTTCAGCTTCTAGTGGTCTTTTAGACTAAATGTGAATAAAAGAACAACAGAGTTCAGGGTGGTTTGATCCAGTGGGAGACCCATGAGGTAGTTGTATTGCTACAGGATCAGTCTCCAAGTGGGAGATTGTTGTTTAGTGTGGAGCCTGATCAGTCCCCAAGTGGGAGATTGTTAGATTGTGGTGACTGATCAGGAAAGTACTGTACATACTTCATAAATAGTGGGGTTTGGGAAGTAGTCGACATGGTAGCCGACATATTATGGCTGACATATGGCAGACATGTAATAACCCTAAAGCAGTTTAATACTTGTATAAAAAGGGCTTAAGGTTGGGTATTTTTATATGTGGTGATACGAAATTGGTTCTTGCGGTGGTATTGAGCTGTAAGGGATTACGGATTGTAATCAGGTTGTAATCACTGGATTGTAATAAGATCAGACTTGCTGTTTGGTGGACATAGCCCAGGGATTGGGTGAACCACGTTAAATCTTGGTGCCTTGTGTTCATTTCTGTGTGTTCTATTATTTTCTGTTATTGGTTATATTTGCATGTAGTTTTTATTTCTGTCCGTGGTTTATCCTAATAGTCTAGGGGAAGATAAATACATTGATTGGGTAGATATAATAGCAACTAGGTTGTAGGAATAAATTTCCCAGTCCTCTAGAACTGCAAGTTTTTACATGACCTCCTATTTTTTCTACATCCTAGCTTGTGGCAAAGAGTTGAACGACCTTCTATACTTAGATTGGAACCCAATTATGCCCATTTATGAATATTTTCCACTCTTGTAGAAGAATAGAAGCCCTGATGGATCCAAGATAGTCCAAGACATTTATGACAATTATTTCACTCAGTTTCTATGATTCACATATCGCAGAATTAGAGGTTACAAAGGCAAACCATTGAGGCTTCCCATATTGCCTAAACTATACGGTGCTCATTGAGGTGTGCAGATAGTTGATAGAGGTCAAAAAATGTTGCAATGCAAGGAAAGGTTCAAGATATAATTTCCTTATTAAGCTTGGACATTAAAAATGCAAAACTATTCAAGGTGCTCTCAACCTCAAAACATAGATCAAATCCCTGAACTTAATTATTCTCCTAGGCCAAATTTTGATAGCCAAAAATTTGGCATGAAGTATTTTGAAATTGCTTCTTTTGACACACACACATACCCCATTTAGAGGATTTTTAGGCCAATAGTCAAACTAACCTTGAAGTTAGAAAAAAGGTTTGGTCTAGTTAGCTCTATGAAAAATTGATGACTTTGATGTCCCATTTGATATCTCAGGGGTAACTGAAGAGGATGAAAAAAAAATTGTAGACCCTATCTACATTGAGAAAGTTGAATCCTATCCCTTACCAAATATTTATTGGTCAATACTAGAAGAATATGATTTACACACAAGAACTTCTCTTGTCTTATCCTGAATAGAGCAATGGCTCACAACAAAAATACATTCAAGAATAGGAGCTTGTAATGTTCAATGGATTAGAGCTTGTTCAGGTTCACCTTTGGTTTTTTCTAGTTCTAACAAAATCATTACTTTTCCCATTGTAGGTAAGTTGAGGCTTAGTGTTTAACCTAAACATCCCATTCAAGGTTTAGTTCATCTCCCTATGTCTATCAAGTGGATGTGTTATCCTAGCTGAAGGAAGCAAGAATAGCCAAAGAAAATGAGCGTGCCCTAGAACGAGCCTATAGCTATAAAGCTAGATGTAGTAGAAGATCAAGAGGAAACATGGGAATCTCTCATCGACAGAATGGAATAGGGATATCAACAAATCATAGGAACTGCTACCACATTAGGTGTGATGTCTCTCAGTCTTACACTCGTGCTACAAACTCCTCTCTCTAAAGATAATCATTTAGTACCTAATTAGTTTGAGTTGTCTATGAGCAAGAAGAGAAGTTTAATACCAACAACCCTCCTAGTTGAAGAATTGGTTTGAAAATGCCTTGGGAAGTCCCCTAAAACCAAAAAATTCCAAGATAGAAACTATACTAAACATTGATGATGAAATAGGGCAAGGGGTAGCAAAGGTTATGAAGCCTACAACTAGGAAAATCATATAGGAAATACAACCTAAGGACTATGCAATAGAAAAGACCATACTCAATCTTGCTTCAAGGGCTACTAACATGAAGATCTGGAGTGTAGGGAATTCCTAGGTCTCTCATCAAATATGGGAAGACTAGAGGGATAAGTAAGAATTTAAACAATCGATGTGGAAGATGGCCAAACACATACGTGAGTTGTAGAGCCCTCATGTAGAAGCTTTTTCTGATACTATTACAATTATTTATGTGGAATATCCTTTGAACAAAATCTTCCTTAAATAGGCCAAGAGAGATTGTTCAATTTCCTAAGTGTATAGTGAATGGCTAAGCATGGTGCATACTCAAGAAACTTGTTACTTTTCTCATTTCACTAATACTAGTGAGAGGGTAGATAAGTTAACCACAACCTTAGATTCATAAATGAATGCTTGGGAGTTTAAGAAGATCAAATGGAATGAGTACATCATTAATATCACTAAATTTTAGTAGCATGACATCAAAAATTTCATAAAGGATAATCTAGAGGCTAAGGTAGATGCTGACTTCTTGTTCATTTCTTGCACCAACTTGGAATGGAGAAACATTGTAATGGAGTAGGTATTGGATTAATATTCTAAGATACTAAAGGAGGTGGGCTAGCTGAAAGAAATCTTAATGGGTGACATAAAATGCATTGATGTGAAAATCATGGGAAATTAAGATCGTGTTGAAAAGCTTCCTAAAGAGGTAAATGCAACCTTCATGAGAATTAAGTTGTTGAGAGAAACAAGTGAGGTATTAATACATGATCTGACCATAGCTGCTAGGGTGGATTCTATGATGATTATTTGCACTGACCACTTGGAATTTCAAGACAAGAAGTAGGATTACATTGGCCAAATTATGAGGATGTGGAAACTCAAGCTAGAATAGTTAGGCATTTTGCAACAACAAGAACTCATTAGTTTCCTCACTACTCATAAAGTGTGGAAAGAAATTAGTAGTGGTGACTCTAATGACCATAGATCACAAGCTATGAGCAGTACAACTAGAGCTTGAGAAAAGAAAAAGATACCTTTTCTCTCTTTCTTTTATTTTTAGTTAATACGTTATAAACTCTACTAGTATTTTGAAAGAAACATTTCAACTCCCTATGTGGATTTATTTTTGGTTAGAAATTGGAAAGCTTGAGGTGGAAACATATGTAATATTTTAAGTGATCTTAAGGGTTAGCTCTCTAGATTTTCTTAGATAGTTCTTTGGTTAAGTAAAGATAGTTTCTTTTGTGTTTTATTAACAACAATTTGATGATAATAGATACTAATCATTTCGTTATTTCTATGGTGCCTATCTAATAATCATGTGATTATCTTATTGGTTTATGGAGTTCGTTTGAGGTTCATGCCATATAGATGCTATTTCATTAATTTTGTTGCTATTGTTTTATCTTTTGGTTCATTCTAGTGAGCTTGATCAAATTTGAGATTCCAAATATTGTGTCATATGGCATATATTTGATTATATTTATTCAAATCTACAATGTTCTTATATGGTTATAAAAGGATGTTTACATCTTTCCTTAAGTGTTTTTTTCTTAAAAGAATGACAATAATGATTCATTTGTATAAAGAGTTATATTGCAAATCATTTTAGAAGGAAGTTGTGCCTTTGAAACATAGAGAGTCTATGTAATTATAAAGACTTAATTGTTGTGAAAATGTGTTTTTCTTACAAATAAAGCATAAGTCACTAGGGGGAAAAGCCATTCACTAACAAAGATCAAGAAACAAGAGACCATAGTAGAAGACAATACAATCAAGACTACAAAAGAAACAAAAGATTGAAATAACCTTACAACTACATGAATGAGTGTGAGTATACTAAAGAGATACACCTTGAAGAAATATATAACTATCACAAGGATAAATAATTTCATAAAGTGATGGATATCTTTCTCAATGAGGAGAAAGATAAATATTTTCTCAAGCTTACTCAAGAAGGAGAAAAACCATCTTAACATTTCAATGTTAAAACAATTGTCACACAAGAAGAAGAAAATGAAACATCCAAGTTACAAAAAAAACTAAAGGCCATGCAAGGAAAATTTTCCCAAATGATGTGTGACAAGGATAAACCAATGAAAACATACACTTTAGACACAATTTGTCCATTTCCTTTTGACAAGAGTTTGGACATGCCTCCTTTTCCAAGAGGAGTTGAGTAACCAAAATATGACAAATACTTCAGAAGATCCAACCCCCAAGATCAATTGAGGGAATTTAGTTCTTTGTCTATGGAATTCATGCACAATCAGATGTATCTTATACATTTATTCCCATTGAGTCTACGTGGTTAAACCATGGAATGGTTTTCAAGGTTACCTGCTGGTATTAAAAATTTTGATGAAATTTCTAATATGTTTGTTCAATAATACTCACACAACATACAATACCTAGTCAAAATATGTGATCTTTATAACCTCAAAAAAAAGGTTGGAGAAACTTTCCTCGTGTTTCTTCAAAGGTGGTGGCAATTGTATACCAAATATTCATGAAAAATTCTTGAAAAAAAAAAACTTGATATCTTTATAGATAATCTTTTGCCTGATTTTGGGTATAAAGTACAACTTTAAGGTCTAGGCACATTTGAAGATATGATTACAAAATCTATCCAAATAGAGGAGTTCATGGTCAAAAAGGGTGAAATAATCCCTCAAAAGGACATTAAGAAAGGATCTATCTCTAGTAAGGAAAAATCTAAGTATGTAAACAAGAATCAAGAGGTAGTACATGATGGAGTGGTTGATAAAATTAGTATCAAACCTACTAAAATGACTTTCAATCTCCCAAACAACATTAATGCATTTAGGACTACTAACAAATCTCCTCCTGATAACAAGACATTTGGGAAAAAGTTAAGAAGAACTCATCTTGGGTTACATGAAAAAAATGAGAGTACGCACCTCTTAGTGAAGCTCTGGATGTGGTCTATAACACCTTGTTGCAAAAAAAGATCATTTCTCCATTGGATAATTCTTGTCCTTATGATCCACAACCACAACCCACATGGTGTAATGATAATACATTTTTTGAATACCATTAGGACAAGGGTCACAAGAAAATCAATTGCATAAACCTACATCATAAAGTTCAAGACTTAATTAACAATGGTGAAATCATTATGGATGTACATAATAAGAATTTAGATCACAAGGCTTTTAAGAAACCATTTCCACCCTATGAGAAAGGAGAAAAATCTAAATAGAAAACCAATAACAAGGTTAATTATAAATATAGCTATGATGATAATGTGGTCAACATGGTTGAGCTAGTGGACTTTGAACATTGTGATGTTATCATGATTCGATGAAAACATGATAGTACAAAACTGAAAACACTAGTTGTCTTAAGAAGTGTGACACTCCTACAATTGATCAAGAACTATTACACTCTTGTGCCAATGCTATTATGAATTCTTGTGCCAAGATAGTACTTAAAGGCCCTATGTCTTCTACTATTGAGATAGATTATAGTATCCTTGACCAATTGCAACGAATGAGTGCTCAAACAAAAATCCTTTAATTACTTAAAATCTCACCTATTCATAGGTAGATTCTTGACAAAGCCTTCAATGAGGAAAATGTACCTCAAGATCTTGATCTTGATAGGTTTCAATCAATGGTGGGTCACTTGACCTCACCTCACTACTTGTCCTTCTCCAAAGAGGATGATAATTCATTGAGTCATCCTCATAGCCAACTATTACACATTGAAGTTGTGATACATCACAAAAATGTCCTTTGCATGCTCATTGATAATGGAGCTAGTCTAAACATATGTTTTGCTACTTTTATCAAGCAATTGGGTTATTCTAAAGAATCTATTGATCCTTGTCACAAAATAACCATCAATGCATATGATGAAGTTGAGTGTAAATCCCTAGGTCTTGTTGTGTTGTCTCTTCAAGTTGGTCCAATAGAAAGAGATGTTATTTGTCAAGTCCTTGAAATTCCATTGCATACAATACCATGTTAGGGAGACCATGGATACACGAAATGTAAGCTATAACTTCAACGTACCATCAATGTGTCAAGTTTCCATTCCAAGGCTATGAAGTTACTATACCTACTAATAATAGTTACACCTATAACATGCTTAAATCTACTGAAAGATTTGTATCTACTAATAGGGAATCTATGGATCATCATGTTGATATGATGAAACAAATGGAGAAGTCACTCAAGATTATAGAAACTGGGATGGGCAAGTATCACATAGAACCTGTGCTATCTTTAACATCCCTTCCCAAGTCTCCCCATCATTATGGAATACCATCTGAAGTGAAGAGAAATTTTCTGCTATCACATTAGACTAAGTTCAGTGGTACCTTTTTAAAGCTACTATACCTCTAAAAGAGGAAGAGGAATCCAGAGCCATCGCTACATGGATATATAGAGAGGAAAATCCAGTGGATCTCATAGAATAGTCTCATGAGATTACTCTTGAAAAGTATAGTCTAGGTCTTAAGCACATGAAATAATTTGGTTAAAAAGGAAATGGTCTAATTAGAGATAAAAAAAAATTCTTGATTGATTCTATCCAAGCAATATCTAGAAGATCTCGAGATACAATAGGTCTAGGTTTCAAGAAGATCCCCTTTCATCTAGGGATTGATCAATTCATACTAGAGTCTGAAAGTTCATCTGAACATGAGTCACAAATTGAGTCAAATAATCATGAGGATACCTCTGATGATGAGGATAATTATCCTTATCCAATTCCTTTTGATCTTGCTAAATTCTTTGTAGAACTCAATGATTTTGTACCACATGTTAGCACTGTGGATGTTGACAATGATTCCTCTAAAAACACTACTGATACTTCCTATATCCAATAGGAACAAGGAGAGTCTAGTTATAATGTAGTAGTTGAATAACTTTATAAAAATTATGATGATAATGAAAGTGGAGAATGGGTTCCCATCACTAGTAGGGAGTTCTCTAGTCTAACTCCATGTAGCATAGATTCTCAAGAGTACAAATTTGATTCTCTCTCTAAGGCAACTACATACAAGGATGTAGATCAAGTTTACATATATGAAAATCAACTTGAAATAGGTGAATAATCTAGGGTTTGGTCAAATGAGTCTCATCCTACTAGTGTCAATGAGTCTTTGATTAATGTCATTAGAACTTAAAAGCATTTGAATACACATTTGGATGAAATTGATTTAGATCTTGAATTACTTGTCCACGTATTTGATGATTATACCATGAATGTCATTGAACCTGCCACATCTCTCTCACTCATGTATCCTAAGCTCATAGACGAGAATCCCAATACATCTAGTGAAGTCCCTATATTCCATAATGACTATGCTCTTGCCTACTATTTAAACATTGTTGAACCAGTAACATCCTCCACCAGTGAACAAAGTGTCAATATGATTCAAGCTAACATCAAATATCTTAGTCACACAATTAAAAGAAGGTCTGATGGTGAAAGCCAAGTTGTGGCAGTATCAAAAACAAAAATAGTAAAAATAAAAGATGTATCCAAAGGTGAAAACCTCTCTAAGATGCCTAAGGATGAGATATTTGATGCACTTTCTAGTCATTCACAAGAAAGATCATCAATGTTGATAGAGCTCATTGGTTGTTTTTTAGACTAATAGGCACCTTAAACCCAATACCAAAAAATATAACACAAAAAAAAAAACCTAAGGATTAGCCAAATCCTATATTTAGTGTGATTAGTCTTAGCTTCTAGACCAACTTCAACAAAGTATAAGAATAATCTCTTCATTTTAAGCTCTGTAGGGCCAAGGTGGGAAAACCTTAGGGATTTATCTAAAAAAAATTATGATATTATTCTCTTCAAGATTACCCCCTATAGAAGAAAGTGGTCATAATCTTCTTCTTAGATTTGTAATAAGCTTCTTAAGTACAATGGCTATTTATAATCAATTTAGGAAAGCAATAACAAATAAGGGCTGACCAACAACTTTAGTTCTTGATTACTTGAAATGGAAAATTGGTTATGATTGATGTATATATCTTACAATTATATAAATCATCAACTTGCAACTAAAATTAAGTGATCAATGCCTTATCCGTCATTATATAGAGTCAATATCGACAATCTTGGACCTATTTAATTGACTTGCAATTAAATTTGTCAATAGTGAACTCTGAATTTCATTCTTATCATATCCCTCTCATATACCCAAAACTCTACCTCTTATTGAAAGCAATTACTTAATTCCTTGAACTAAATGCAATCAACAAGAGATATACAATCTATCTAAATTGTATTAAAATGAAAGAACATTCATCATTTCAATCTCCATTAAACTGAACGAACATTGCTCATTTCAATTTCAAAATCATAGATATGCAAGGAAGGAGAAAAAATTCAAATACAAAGATATGCAAAAATTATCTTTTGTATTAATTTCCTTTGAAAATACATACAACAGTGGATATAGACTCACAATATAACTTAGAACTTGGCCATTTGATCATTCATATTCATTATTCTCTCAAGTTCAAAAGTTTGAAAACATTCATACAATCACAAAAATGCTAGATGGACTATAAAATACCATTGATTGAAAAATATATAGACTTCTGACTTCAACCCCCCATTCTAGAAATCCTTATATAAGATTACAACAAGCTATAGATGGGAGAAGGAAAAATGTTATTTCATTAATGGAAAAGAGAAAGGAAAGACACAAACAAAAAGATAATAAAAAATATTCTCTTGCACTTCATCCAAAATCAAGAGAGTAGTTGACAAGTTAGTAGGTGGCACTTTATTGCAACAACTTTATCTTTACTCCATTTTATCTTCTTCTGCCATATGCTACCTCAAAAGTTTTAAAATTTGATAGGCCTATTTTTAAGAGATTTATCTTTCTAATAAAGTGATTAGTGTATTTGATCTTATCCTTTAATCTCGCATCAACCTTTATCCTTAATAATGTTTCAACTATTTCTTGTTGGTAAGGTCTTTATTTCTCCCACCCCTTCCCACACATAGATCTCTTGCTTAGTGGACCATTCTATAGCTTTGACCTCCTTTATGTCCTTAGTGGATTTAGTCCACCTGACATGCGTTATGGCCTTAGATTCCATTATGAATTTGTTCAAGTCCATTTCTGCTTTGAATAGGAATTCAATCAAAGTATGGAAAGGGGCATCATTGATGTCTTCAAAAATAGCCACTATGGCCTCTCAAGTCAATATTGTACTGAATGCATCATACCAATTGTTCCATTCTTTCAGCACATTACTATCATCCAAAATTGGTGGTATGCAAGGCTCAATTACTTGAGATAAAACTTTCAGTTTAATTTGTATAATCTATAATTTCCCAATGAAGAAACCAATTAACTCCTTAACTATTTCTAGGTTCTCCTTCATTGTGATTATCTTATTAGAAAAATTTGGCTTTTTAGCCATCATCATAATAAGCCTCTCTAAAAATTGAGTATATGGCCCCCACAGATTGAATGTAGGTGATAGCCATGAAATTGCTTTATTAAAAAAATTCTCAACACTTTGTAAAGAAACATATAATGTATGGGCCTGTTGTGAGGTTTTCTTTAGAGTTTCAACCCTATGGTCAACCATACACTTAAGGATAGATGTCCTTTCCTTATCTCCTTTCTGAGTTGGTAGAGCATCAATGCTAATTTTGCTAGGTTTTGTCGTATCCTTTGCCTCTAGCTCATCTATTTGTGCTAGGGTCTCAGTTGTGTCCTTAGTTGGTTGCTCTTGATTATCATGTTCTTTGCTCTACTTTGCAGCAACCACTTGCTCCACATTTACAAGTTTCTCTCCGCGGGATGAAACTCTAGGCTCTAGTACTTGGACCTTATCCTCAAGCTCTTCAATTTTTTCCTTGTAAATATGGCTTTTCCTAAGCTCATTCTCATAGAGCTTTCTCACATCTATATAGTCATGCATAGACTTGGCAAGCCTTGTGTCTATCTCTTCTACCTTGGTCTCATTCATGAATGAAAAATGGTCCATGGCCTTTGAAATTTCTATGAAGTGCCCTGTAAAGTCCACACAATCATGTTTCCCTATTCTATGCTCTACACATCCATTAATTTAGGCTTATTTGATGTAGGGGCCATGGTCCAAGCTGCCAAAGACTTGGTGTCAATATTGAACCCTGTTCCTCTTTGAACTCCATCAACACCATATGCCTCATATGAGATGAAATTTTCTTGTCTCCTAATTTGATCAAGCATAAATTCTTACTCCAAATCCCAACTAGGTACCACAAGCATCCCACTTCTCTATACAAGGTCTCTTGCCTCCTCTAGATTCATGACTTCACTCTCAAGATCATGAGCTTGCAAATTCTCAACTAGTTCTAGATATTGTTCATTTGATTCTCCTGGTTTCATCTTCAATACCAACTCATTCTATTTTATTTTGCACAAAAAAATTTTGAACTCAGCTGAATTGATGAATTCATCATCTTGCATAAATTTTTGGGCTTGGATGATCCCTGATAGGACTCAAAAATGCATTCTTATTTTTAGTACCTTTCCAAACTTTTGAGTCACTTTAAGCTCTATAAGCACACTTTCTTGCTTGTGTACCTGACTATTATTTAAAGGCCTAAGAGGTGTTTTATGTTTCTAACACCTTTTATTTAGCATGTCTATGCATTCTATAATGATACATTGACATTTCAAATCATTCTACAAAGTTCCATTTTGAGCAATGTTCATTCTTGCATTTTTGCCAAGTGTAAAATAGCGATAGGAGGCCTAGTTTGCATTTTAATATCTTGTACTTGGTAATGTTTCATGATTCACTACCATGGGATTGTTTAGTATGCATATCAATGAAACTATGTTTTAATTTTTGAGTCATTTCAATATGTTTTGACTAGGTTTTGAATTCCCCAAAGTTGGTTACTTATCTTTGTCACGATGATGCATATTTCTCAAAAATTTGGGAAGTCTTATTTGACTGATTAGAACTTTGACCTAGTTGACCATACTAAGAAATTTCCTTTTTTGTTACATTCTAGAGATTACAAACTTGCTACAATCTATATTTGAGCTTATGAAAAATATGTTTGGTTAGTCTTCAAATGTGATTCCAAATGCAATTTATAACTTTTACTGGTGTCATAAAATGTGGATTGGTTGGTACCCCCATTCAGGATGTCATAATTTTGAATCTGTAATAGATGAGATCAAATGGTTTGTACCACTACATTCTACTCTAAATATACTCCAAGTGTGCTAGTATGTAAACCTTGATGAATCTGTTTGCACACTTTCCCAGGGCCATTCCATTTGCAAAAAATACTTTTCTACTAATGTTTCCAGTCTTGCAATTCTGAGTACCCTAATTCACACACTTACCAAATGTGTATTGCTATTTTTCATGAGCCCAAATCATAGAATTACTTTCTTCTCATGTCAATGAACTATTTCTCTAGTTTTTATATCCTTAAGTATCTATTTGCCCTATTTTCAAGGCTCAAACCAAATGAACTTTCTAGTTTTCTAACATGTTCATTTATAGATAGTTTCAACTGGACAATTTTGAAAATCAATATCTTTTGACTGAGTGGTCATCATGTGACAAGATCTAGTAAGGAACAAGAATGTAGAACAAAGAACCAACATCTCAACTTTCAGAGTGTAGTTATCTATTTCAGTCAGTTTTTAAAGCTAGCCTATAGGCCTTCTTGTTAGTGAATCATAGTTTACAGATAAGTGATAAAAAATATTTCAATGATGTTTCAAGGTTTGAATTTGATTCCAATTAGTACCAATTGTTTAATGGATCAGTTTGAATTATCAGTTATTCAAAAATAATTTTTTTTTAGCCACACCCACTTTGGGGCCCAACTGATTCCATCAAGTTGATAAGCTATTAGGGAGTGAGATTTCTCAGAAGTTGTTTTAATAATTATTATCATTAAATTTTTTAGTGTGTGGGAAGAAAGGGTGCATGTTAGAATGAATATTTTTCGAAGTTGATGAATGTATCAATGTGTTTCATTTTGGGGGCATCATTATGATAAGGATTTGATTGTATTGAGAGGAGAATGTTTAGCCCATATATATATGATCCTAGGTTGCCCCGTAGTGTAGGCCCAACCCTCAATATAGTGAGGGGATTAAAAAGAATCAAATCATTGCGTATCTTTATTCAAAAGGAAAACCAAAGGGTAATTTCCTCCATTGTGAGTTTGGGTAGAAACAGTTGGAGAAATATTATTGTTGAATGGAAACAACAACACCAGGAGGCCTATGGTTATTAACCCAAAAAAATGTTACTAGTAGTTTGAAATTGTGCATTATTTTGAGGAATAACATGCTTATTTTTTAATAGCATCCACTACAGAGGGAAACTAATGGTTGAGATCCATATCATGATGCTACAGTCCATGTTTCAAGATGTTGGGGAGATAGCATTGAACAAAGTAGCCCACAAGCTCAATAGCATCCACTTTGGGAAGTACACCCAAATTCATGTTTAAAAGGAGCTCTAGGGTGGAAAAGGAAACATAAAGGGGCATGGAGAAGTAATAATAGCATGAGGAGATTTTCAAGACACTCCATGTCATGACACAACAATAGGGGGAGACCCAATGTGCATGAACAATGAAACCCAGGCCTTGTACTTGAGGAGCAAGAGTGCCATAGGAGCATTCACAGTAGGTAGAAATTATAATCACTACATTAGAAAAGAAGGAAATCTATAGGAGAACATCACAACATAGAAATAGAGCACCCAAGCATTAGGTGCTATGCAAAATGGTTAGATGAAGAAGATCAATTTTAACAACATCAAGATGAAGATAATTTTAGTAGGATACATGTTAAAATTAGATTGTAGATCCAAAAATATCTTCTCTTCTATAAATTTTTCTTCTCTACTCATTGTACAGGTTCAAGTTAGGTTGGCTCCAGTTCTAGAGTTCTGATACCATTTCATCTTAGTATTTTCCTTTGTTATGAATAGCAGTAGTGTAATTTTCTTCTAAGCATTCACTTATACAATCATTCATTTTGTATAATCTGAGTTTTGACAAACAGATGATGTATTGGCTTCAAGGAATAAATACAAGGATTTATTTGAAAATTTCATTGTAGTGATAAATGCCCAAAGTGCATATTGTCTATTTGCAGCTTGTATTGAAGTTGTATGTTGTTGCATGTCTTGTTGTTGGGTTAAGGACCCGAGTAATTTGCTTGATATGCTATTGATAGAACTGTAGGGATCATAGGAGGATTTGATAAGTATGAACTTTATTTGAATATTGATGTCTATTTGTAAGCCAAAAATATAGATCAGATGTCTGGATATATGAGTATACTTTAGGTATCCATCTGTATGTTAAAATTTGGTTGATACCCAATGGGTAAGGGAATGGTCAGCTTAGAGATTACATGTTTTTCTATTGCATACCTGGGTTATCTTTATGATTCAATCATTAATTGAATATCTTTCCCTTTATGTTTAAGAGTTGAAAGATTTTCCCTCACTTGGTTTATCAAGTTCATGTGCTCTGTTATTAGCTATTCCAAGTACATGAATGCTTGCATAATCATAGAAGATTAAGGGGTTTTATCTATTATTTATATTTAGGTGTATGCCTTTACATTGGTACCATATAAAGAATCTAAGGTCCACCTGCCTAGGTCTTGTAAAGTCTAAAGAAGAAGAAGGAGAGTTAATTAGCCTTATAGTTGGTCATGGTGTCTGAATAGGTGCATTAAGGATGGGAGTTAGCTGCCCCTAGGTGTAAATTATCTTCCATTAGGTTATTTAAAAGATTTTAATTTAGAAGCCAATAATCCCATCATCTAGCCTTGCTACTGCTAGCTCTAGGTTTGTGTATGTTATTAGCTGCCTTGACCCTATCTTGGATATAACTTTGATGTAAGCAAAGCACTGATTGTTACTAGCTAGAATTTTTAATGTTCTTTGTTTTACTTCTGTAGGGATATGGACAATCTTTTGTCTCTTGTTTCCCTTAGTGATCCATTTTGTATCAGCAGGCTAATCTTCCTCAATTTTTGGAACCACATTAGTCTTAGGACTTTTAGGGCACACCATCTCCTCTTCTCCTATGGTCCCATCTAGCATTTAGGCCATGATTTTAGCATGATTAGTGACCATCTTCCTAATCCTATGAGGATAGGGGATATCCATGTAAAACCCCTTAAAATTGGATTCTACTCTTTTCATTTCCCTTTTTACCCTCAAAACATCATCAAGTTTGGCCAATTTATCTGCAACCTCCCCTTCTACAACAATATTAGGAAAAGCATCCTCATGGGGAAACTCCTTGGTACTTGGAAACACATAGTTTCTAATTTCTTTGAGGGTAGTCCTCATCCAATTATTAGGATCATAGATTCTATATAGTTCTATTGAAAAATTGTAATGGTGGAGGAAATAATGAATTTGGTCTAGGAATTCTTTTCCAATTGAAAAGTCTCTCACCTTAAAGAATCTACATAGAAATGTGCCTCTATGCACCTTGGGCCCTAAGTATTCTCTATTTACCATAAGTAGTTTCCACATGAGTTCAATAATACCCAACCTAGGAGGAATGAATTTTGGCAATATGTGGGGTGGTTGGGGACAACCATATACTCTCATCAGGGAATAAGTGGGGAATAAGAAAATATCCCCCCAATTATGATCTAATTTCTTACCCTCAGGGAGTAGGGATGGTCTCAAAAGACTCTTTAGGATATTAGGTGCCCTAAAGTAACCTAGATCTAGCATTTTCATTATAACAACACTAAAATTATTGAAAAATGAGACAAAATTAGAATAGTGATAAGAAGTGCTTCATACCCATTTCCATAATTGAACTAGTAGCTCTCCATTAGAATTAGAGGTGTGATTAATGAAATCTAAACTAAAATATCGCACATTCTTGTATAGGATCAGATGCATCAACAATGAGTAATGAGGGAAACACAAATTCTTCATTTCTCCATTCTAGGCCAGCTTAATATTTTTCTTCTTTTTTTCCAAAATGAACTTAACATAATCATATTCTCCACCATGGTGGGAGTCTTGTACATCTCTAGCAATAATAAATTTAGCTCCATACACCATGTTTGATCCATCTTTTCCAACCACCTTGTGGACACCATACACTATTTTCACAAAATAATTCTTGAATTTATCGAAACACATCATCTTTTCCACTTTCTTAGGGTAATCATCCATACTCTTTAGGTCCATGGGGATATGTTGTAGCATTGATTTTTCTATGTCTTCCTTGGTGTTTCTATCTAATTTTTTCTATAGATCCTCCAAATCTACTAGCTAGCTTATAGAACCATCTAATCCAAATGCTTTAATGAATAAGGCACAGTCCAGAGTGCATAGAATAGTCCCATCTTTCCTATGGAATGATTTGGTGACTAGATTGTATGACTTGATTAGGGATTTTTCCAAATCCACATCAACAAAGATCTTTGGAAATACCAATTCGCCAAGCTCTTCTTCCAAGGGTTGCAAACTGGGATCTTCTTCTCTCTGTTATGGTAGGAATACTTAAAAAGATTAGAACCCATGACCCTAGGGCATGTAGCATCTCTACTTAATGCGTACGGGTTGACAAAAGAATGATCATCTAATGCATTTTCATTTAAGGATCTTAGGAATAATTTTAACCATTCTTCAACAAACCAATTTGGTTTTTTCTGTCTTATTTTTCCTCCCTTGGAAGTGGAGGTTTCTACAACTTCTATGTCTATTTCTTGAATCTCTTTAACCTCCTTATTAGATATTCTATCAATAACTTGAAAACATCAGCCAAAGCTATACCTAGGCACTAAAAACAATCATTTACATGCACTAAAATCTTTGCAACTACTTAGATTTTCTCTTTGTGAATGGTAAAATATAACTAATCAGTAGAATATATTTACAACTCAATATTCATCATCAAAATCCCTTTGCATTGATTTTCAACATGCTCAAGCCTTAAAACTTAGCTTATTCTATCACTTGAAGGGAGCATCATCATTACTATCCAATGTTACACTTTTTGTATATTTTCTTGAATCTCATTTGTCAAGAACCCTTTGTCATTTCTAGATCAAAAAATGGAAAACATATTTTCAATGTCAACTTAGATTTTACAATCCTACAATAAATCCAAGAGACAAAAACTTCATAATATCTTAGGAGGGAAAGAAATACCCTTTGATCTTATAGTCTCATGAGATTGAAACCCTTATTGCATTGTTACAAAGCTTGGAAAAAGTCTCTATGATCTCATGATACACTGGTTACCAGGAGATCAAAACTTTCTTTTAAAATCTTTACAATATCATGATGGGCAATCTACATTACATAGTGTAGCATCTTATCTCATTTTTCTTCATCTTATGATCCTACAATTGTGACTTAGCACACTACTTCATGACTTCAGTGGTCATCTTCTTTACCCCTACAATGCTATGAGAGATAGTTACCTCCCTTCATCATAACATCATTGAAATCAAATTTTACTTCTATGATCCTTTGATGCATTCCCTATGATAGCATCACAACACCCTTCTACTACTCTTAAGATCTTATAGAAGACTGATTTTTGTAAGATCATAGAACAGGATCTATTAGATGGAAGATATATGTAAAGACATTTTTGGTCCCACCAACTTGATGTGGCATCCACCTTGTATACTTTGTATTATTTGACCAATTAGGATAGAATACTCATCACATTTATAACACTACACTATAAGCTTTCTTTGTTATTTGTTGCTTTACAATCTTATGATTGCCATTCCTATAGCATCGTGATCCTTAACATACTCTTTCATGATCTTACAACTAGGGCTTTTAATGTGACATCGAAAAAACTTATATAGACCATTACGATGACATGTTTATCTCTTAATAATAGGACTGATCCATTTTACCTTCTTTTCTATATTCTCATACTTCTATGATCCTATGACAAGCCACTTATCGCATGGTCATAATCCATCCCTTCTTCTAAGATACCTTGACTGCTTATTTTTTACAACATCACACCCCATGAATTAAGCCTTCCATAAAATACCTATTATACTATGATTGTAGCATATCTTAACATTAGGGAACCTAAAAGATCACTCTATGATTTTTCACTAAACCTTGTGTTGTAACATCAGGAGTAGGAAAATGCAAGATTTTGACTAGACACCAAGACCATGATTGTAAGATCGAAGCTCTAGGGTTTGAAAGATATAAAATCTCCATCTTGAAAAACTTAGGATAAGGGCAAAAAGGTTGTAGTTTTGATTGAAATTTTTAATGGAAAGATAAGAATATAACCTTAAGATACCCAAATAAAACCCTAGGGAAAGATTTTCATTGTTTGAACTTGGGTAAAATAATTTGGCTAGGGTTCTTTTGAAAATTGAAATAAATGAGACACAAAACCCTAATAATGCAAAACAAATTCAAATCATTTTCAAAATGAGGATCAAAATTTTAGTATAGTGAAAATGAAGGCTATTAGAGCTGACATAGACAATCAACTTGGGAATAGAGGAACAACTTCACATGATACACATTGCACAATCTTTATCTGTAGAAGAGAAAGAGGAATTTACTTCCTTCTTTCAAGAAAAAAAGATTAATTTTGCATGGACCTACTCAAACATGCTAGGCTTAGATCTTGACCTCATAATGAATAATTTATCTATTGCTCAATGAGTAAAACTAGTCAAATAGAAGCTTAGGAAAATGCATCCTCATGTGGCATTACTTGTTAAAGATGAATTGGAAAAGCTTCTAAAAACTAGTTTCATCTATGCTACCGACTATGCTAAATGACTCTCAAATATTATTCTAGTATTCAAGCATGATAAATCTATCCAAGTTTGTATAGATTTTTGTGATCTAAACTTAGCATGTCCAAAGAATGGTTTTCCACTTTCCAACATTGATATGATAGTGGATATAATAGTAGGATATGAAATGTACTCACTCATGGATAGTTTTTCTAGTTATAATCATATTAAAATTGCACAAAAGGACCAAAAGAAAACTAATTTCACTTGTGCATGGGGTACCTTCAGTTGAAATGTGATGCCATTTGGTCTAAAAAATGTTGGTGCCACATATTAAAGGGAAATTACAAAAATCTTCCATGATATGATGCATAAGATGATGGAGGACTTATCGATGAAATCTTGGTCAAGAGTACACAATAGATTGTATGGAGAAGTTTAGTCTCAAATTATACCCTGAGAAATGGGTATTTGGTGTAACTTCTAGGAAACTAGTTGGCTAAATTGTCTTTGCAAAAGGAATCAAGGTGGACCCAGGAAAAAGTTCAAGAAATCATGGAAATGCTTCCACCCTATAATATTAGTAAAATGAGGGGGTTACAAGGAAGAGTTCAATCCATTTGTAGATTTATTTCATAGTTGGTGGATAAGTCACAACCCTTTACTAAGACTCTGCATAAAGGTGTAAAATATGATTGGAATAAAGATTGTGGTCAAAGTTTAACAAAGATAAAAATATAATATCTTTTTAATCCACCAACCTAGATGCCTCCTATTTATGGGAAGCCTCTCACTTTGTACATCTCAGAAAAAGAGTCATCTCTTGGTATCTTGCTAGCTTAGGAGGACAATGATAACAAGGAATAACGTATCTATTATCTTAGTTGCATGTTGATTTCATATGAAATGAACTATAACATCGTTTAAAAATCCTACTTGGTAGTTGTTTTTGCTTCTCAAAAGTTGAGACACTACATGCTTTCTCACACTACATGACTAGTTGCCAAAATTGATTCACTGAAGTACTTAGCAAGGCAACTCTAATAGGGAGGTTAGCCAAATGGGTCATGATACTAAGTGAGTTTGATATTACATATGTTGAAAGGAAGGCTATCAAAGGATAGGTAATTTTTGATCAATTAGTAGAAGTACCAATGCAAAATCTTCTCCCATTGAATATTAACTTTCTTGATGAATCTATTTTAATGCTAACACATCAAACCTACATGATGTTCTTTTCCAATTCCTTCAAACAACAAGGATCTAGTGTTGGGCTCTTATTTATAACACCACATAAGTACTCATTTCCTAAGGCATACATGATTCTATTTCCTTGTACAAATAATATTGTAGAATATGAAACCCTAATCAAGAACATGAAGATTGCAATTGAATAATATTGTAGAATATACATAAGTACTCATTTCCTAAGGCATACATGATTCTATTTCCTTGTACAAATAATATTGTAGAATATGAAACCCTAATCAAGAACATGAAGATAGCAAATAAATTGACTATATTTGGCAATTCACAGCTCGTAATGAACTAGGTCAATGATGCTTATTAGACAAAGGATGAGATGTTGATACCTTATAACTGAATGGTGGATGATTTGAAGAAATACTTTACTCATGTTAGTTTTCAAAAAAATTGTTGGGTAGAAAACAAGATGGCCAATGTAATGGCTACTCTCGCTTCCATGCTACAAATGCCTCAAAATGATTTTCAAATTTTTTTTTTGGTGGAGATGTTACTCTACCCAGCCTATAATTCACTTGAATCTCAAATGATCTATTCTATTTCAAGACACGATTCATCTTGCTACCATCATATCTATTCTTACCTACATGACCAAATAATTTTGGACAATCTAACCCAGAATGAAAAATGTCATCTTATCCACAGTGCATCATAGTATGTTATCATTGATGATGACTTATTTAGGAGAGGTCTTGATGGAATGCTCCTTAGATGTCTAGAACTTGATGATTCAAAACATGAATTAATCGATGTACACAAGGGAATTTTTAGATCTCACTTTAATGGCTTGACACTAGCTCATAAACTTATCAAATTTGGTTACTATTGGCCAAATATGGAGCAAGAGACAATTAAATACACCAAGTCATACAAACAATGCCAGCTCCATGGAAATTTGATACATGCTCCAGCTAGGGAACTAATTCCATATATCACACTTTGGCCATTTCAATAGTGGGCCTTTCATCTAGTAGGTCATATTCATCCATCTTCTTCAAATGGACACAAGTTCATTATCACAGCTATAGACTACTTCACTAAATTGGTGGAGGCAGTCCCTCTTTCTAGAGCAAATGGAAAAGCTATAGCTCTATTCATTCTAAATTACATCATATTTCAGTATGGTGTACCATCCTCCATCATTACTAACAATGAGGGACAATTTAAAAATAAGGATCTTAAAGAGTTGTGCTCAAAGTTTAGAATCAAGAAGCATTGGTCTTCCATTTATTACCCGTAGGGTAATGGCCAAGTAGAAGCATCCAACAAGGCTATCCTTAAGATCTTACATCACAAAGTCAACATATGGAAGGGACTGACACCTTTAGATTAACCCATCTTTATGGGCTTATAGAACAAGTATAAAAAATCCAATAGGAACAATGCCCTTTGCTATGGTATATGGAGTGGATTCTGTGCTTCCTATTGAGGTTGAGATCCCTACTTTGAGAATCTCATTGAAAGGCCTCATTACTGATGATGATTATAGAATATCTTGGCTTCAAGGGCTAAAATTGTTAGATGAACATTGATAAGTGGCATGTGATAATCTTCAAGCTTATAAAAAATGTATGTATAAGAGCTACAATGAGAAAGTCAAGCTATGTGACTTTGAACTGGGTGACCTTGTCCTGAGGAAAAACCCTAAGAATAAAAAATAACAAATATAGAAAGAGAAATTTGAACCCAACTGGCTTGTTCCATACATAGTTATTGCAATGTTTGGATCTAGTGCTTATCAACTTTCAACACCTAAGGGAGAATTGCTCAAGGTGTCGATCAACACTCTTCATCTGAAGCAATTCTACAACTAACATACTTTCAAAATCTCTTTTGTACATACTTAAAAGTCATGAAAAAATTATTATCTTGGTGAAAAGCTAAAAATAGGCACCTTAATAATACCAAAAAAAGTGAAAAAAATCAAAAATCAAAAAAGTGAAAAATCCAAAAATGCAAAAAAAAACAAAAAAGAAAAAGAACAAAAAATTGAGAAGAACCAAAAAAGTGCAATTGATGAAAATCTAGTAAACATGCATCATGGTAGAAAAAATATAATCTTTTACAAGAAGGTGAAAACTTGGTAAACAAGCTCCTCTTGTTTCAAATGCTACATCTTGTGGTGCATCTTCTAGCTCTTGTACAATTTATTTCCTCTTTTAGTTTCCTTCCTTCACTCATGCATCCATGGACTGAATCTTATCATAGTCTCAAGGGAAACACCCTATAATGTTATAGAGGATCTCTTTCACATAAATCACCAATTTGTCTAACTACATCTTCCTACTATCACTTGTGCCATTACAAAGATTATCTCAAAGAAAATCTCTTAAGCTTCACTCACTAGTTGTTCTAACTACATTTGTTTACTATTGCTTAGTTTCCTATTGAGGTTCTTCTCAAAGAAGATTTCTCTCTAACATCAGTCACTAGTTTTCCTAAATGAGTCCATATACTATTTTCCTCCTCCTAAAGAGATTTTTATCACATATGTTTTGAACATAGACACTTGACATCAATCCTATAACATAGAAACCAAATTGAAAATGTTGAACTTGTTTGAGATATGCAAGCTTTTCTTTGTCTAATTTTCTTTTTCTTTATCATTTACCTTTGAAAAACTTAATGATGTCTCTTTTGACTAGAGAAGTGAGGAATGGGGGATGATATTTTCTTTTTTTTTCTATTTGATGTTTTAGTTCCAATTATTTGAAACATTCATATAAAAGGGGTGTCCACTATAGGAGCTCCCATCTTATATTTGATGGATGTGTGTACCTTGACTCATTTTATATAGATACTTCAATGAGGTTTTTTCTTTTCCTTTCTTGTTTGAGTGAATTCTCTACTCTATAGTAAATACTAATACTCATCCTGCTAAGTGAATGTATGGGTCACTATGAATATACTTAACATAGTTCTATCTCAGGTTATGAATGCAAGGTCATTGTAAACATATTCTTTACTAAATACTTAGTATAAGAAGGATCTCTTGTGTGTCTAGTGTGTTTTCATGCAAGAAAGATTTTGGTCATCCTAGTATTTATGCTCTAATGCTTATGCTAGCTTGCTACATTAAAAGGGAAAAATGTTTTGGTCATTGTGACTTCTTGTGCCTTAATTCTTACATTTAATCCTGACAAAAGTAAGACACATGTCATATTCATATTCTCAAGATTGCAATGTCAGTGTAAATTGTATGACATTTGTAGGTCTAGCTAAACACTTGGTGATGATAATTTTATGAATTTAGTGACTAGACCTAGGGATGCATCTAGCATAGGGCTGCATTGCATACTCTGCCTACATAAGTGCATAGTTTGATCACTTCTTTACTTGCATCTTTTGCCATGAGAGATTGTTGGTTTCTTCAAAGTATCATGTTTCTTCATGACTACACAAGTGTTCAGCTCCTTGGTTCATCCTCTTGACTTTCATGGGATACTTGTCACTAATAACAAAACTAAAATTTGCATGAGATGTTAGTTCATTCACATCTTGCATTTCATAGACATATTTTCATATTCATCTCATCTACACCACATCTATATATCATATCATTTTTCATTTAATGAATCATATAATTAACATCTAATATATGAAAAACTATAGGAGAAAAGGTGACACATGAAAAGATTCTCAAATCAAAAAATCTCATATACATAAATCTCTCCAATGGAGTCAAGTGTACATCGATACAAAAATGAGTGCTACTGAAGTACTGCCAATCTCAAAATGATAAAAAATGGTGCTGGCACACCAATAGATACATAGCTAGAACAAAATTAGAAGAGAGAAAAACTATCTCTATGCCTCTTCTCCAACCTTGGGTGGAGGAGGAAGGGGAGAAACATCTACTCTAGTCAAAGGATGTGCACCTCCTAACTCTCTCGTGTACTTTGAGAATCATGGCACCTACTCTGATGCATCTGAAACTACCCCAACATAAGTTGCATAATAGTATGCTTCTCTCACAAGCTACAAACAACCCTAATCTTAATGTCACTCCATCTTCTCTCATAGCTCACTGTTATCTCACTCTTGATCTTCTAATTTGGTATCCCTCACGACAATCTAGATCTGAAGATCTCCTAGTTACCATTGTACTACTTTCAATCTATATCTATCTCTCCTCAATCAATCATGTATCTATGCCAGGATGTCTCTACCATATAGCTTAGGAGTAGGTTGATCTTGCATCTCCTCATCACCCACTTTGGGCTCACTTGCTGAGCTAGCTACTCCTCTACATGTGGCCTCTGTACATCACCACCAATGGCTCCCAAGGTACCCATCTAACCCCAAGGATGTCTACGTCCTATCCCACTCCTACCAACATTTGGATCCAATTTCATTTAACAAGGAGGGATCTATAGCTATCTCATCTATTGTCTTGAATCCTCCTACTGTGGCTACTTCTACGATGCCTTCACAAGCTGTATGGGCATTGCCATCCCCATTGAGCCTATGAATTAAGGGAAGGGATGACTAACAAAATACTCCCTTTATGTCAAACTCATTTCCCATCTAAAATGGTTGGAATGTAATCCTAGCACATCAAGGTGAAATAGTGCACATCAATCATAGACCTCCAAGGGTCTAATCAGACAGACCACCCCTTATCCACCTTTGAGGAAAAGTGGGCATAGTTGTAGTACTCTTGAGATATGTCCTATGGTCAGTTGTACTGCCACCACACACATGTCAAGGGAAATCTATTGATCAATGGCTAAGAGGAAAACATGTGTCCAAGAACCATTTGTGCATCATCCCATGTCTTTGTCTCTCTCCATGACTATCATACTACTGCTATCAAATTATCAAGCTAACCTTGCTACTGCTCTCTATCTCACCTAGAGTTGTCTAGGTCATCTTCCCTTGGTATTTGTAGATGTATGACTCATGGTCTTGCCTCATGTTAGCACATATCATCCTTATGATGGGAAAGTTCTCCCATGCCATACTTGAAGAACATACAATCTAGCTACCATGCTCTTCTTCTCCTAATATACCACCTAATGCATCTCATAGTACATATGGGCTAGCATTCACTAACCCCATCCAAACTGTACTAGCTCCACTAGCATCCTTCACAACATTCAACCCCAACTACACTCCAACCCATGATAGCCTTTGTTAGGCATCAAAAAGAAACTCAAGAATATGCCAAGTACCATTGCCAATCTATGTGTAGGACCATATGTCTGCATCAACTCCTCCAATGTGATGGCTCTACCCATAATGAGATCCTCTTGGAAGATGGCCCTTAGTGCCATTATACCCAGTCTTGGCTAAATATCATACTAAACTCATGGTCTATGGAAGTGTATCCATATAATCTAGTAGATGTCCTTTGGTGTGATGGTCATCTCTCCCAATGATAGGTGGAAAGTGTTCATCTCTAAACAGAAATGCTCAACAAGTGTTGTTAGCAACCTATGATTCACTCACATATCAAGGATATCACAAAGCTGTGAGAAGCCAAGGGTATCAATATGTGCTAGCTCTATAACATCTAACTAAAAAATTAACACCCTAATGGGATGGTAGTGAGATTTGAATGTGATGTCCATAAAGATAACCTGCAAACATGAAAATGCCATTAACACAATTAGTATATGCTATCTGAAACATCGTACTATCTCTATAGGTGCTACAACCTACTGAATGCATGCAACATTAATTGATGAATATGTGAAATAATGGCTAGAAAAATCAAGTTTTTGACAAAATTTTCTTGCAAAAAACACCATATTTTCATGCAAGATTTCACTTTCTCGAGTTTTCACCTTTTTTTTGCATGAGATTTCACTTCTTCATGTGAGAAACCTCACTGAAGCAAGCAACAAAACCACTAAACTTAGGGTCTCTCATGCAAGAGATGGGTGCCTCCCACATGAGGAAACTCTACAACCTACATGAAGAAGTACCCTAGTGGTGCTTGCTTGTGTGAGGTTCCCTATAGGCTTGCACAAAAAATTAGGTTTTCGCTATGAGACTCGATGATAATTTTTTTAAAAACATTCAAAAGTGGAAAAAAATATTGAAATGCATAAAATTTTAAATTAAAAGGAGGATATTCAATTACTCACCAGAGTTTCATACTCTATTAGCTGGCTATGTTGCCTCAAATGCTCAAATTTATGAGTATGCATGTGTGGACTGCCTTTTTTCTCCTAAGAGCTTTCTTCTTCACAAAAGACACAAAGCACAAATGAATTGAAAATGACCTTTTGGGCCCTTATATAGGTTTTGACCTAATTTTTCAAAGTGCTCCAATTGATGTGAAAATTACCACGTTGCTAATTTTCCTGCTCTAGACTCATTTTTGGGATCAAATTTAAAATCCGACACACTTAAACAACTCAAATTCACACTTAAAATTATTGGGACCGACGCGATCGAACACTTGTGTAGTTCATTTTTTTGATACTTTGTGAATCTTGGAATATTTTTAAATCACATATTTCTTCAAATTTTCCAAAATTTTTGGAAAATTCAACTTTGGTCAACTTTGGTCAACCAAAGTCAAACTTGGTCTTTTGGACCTCAAAATCACTTTGAATCAACTCCAAGTTTTCTTCATGCTCTTTTGATCTATTCTACATTATTTTGAATCTATCATTGCTTTAGTGTCTTCCAATTTATGACTCTCATCACTATTATGGTGTGTCATCTTTTAATTTTGCTCCCAAAGGGGCAGGATGATTACATCATTGAATCTTTCAAAACTAGCTTCAACTCAAGTTGAACATTATGTTTTGATCGCTAGGGGCATCTCATCACTTGGGGCATCTTCATTCCCTTTATTTGGAATCATATGTCATCTATCTCATCTTTCAATCAATCATATAATAGTTCATGTCATAGTTTAATGGACAGGTATCGGGGTAATCTAACACTAACTCATAAGGATTAACCCTCATTCTAGGGATGATTGTATAATTCATGATTAGGTATTGTTAGCTTTTATGGACTAGTATTCAGTGTTATATCTAGACTCTAGATGATTAAGCTCCAATCTAGAGATAATTCAATTTCTTGCTAAGAATTAAGCTCTATTCTAGAGATAATTCTAAACTTTCACTTTCAATCACTATTTAATGATCATGTATCAAGGAAATATAACCTTGATTCTTGAGGATTAAGGCTCATTTTGCAAATAATTCTATGAATCATGATTGAATTTGTTAGCTTCTAACAAACAGGTATCATGCAATCTAAACTTAACCTCTGAGAATTGAGTCTCATTCTGGGGATAATTATGTGAAGTTTGATAATCTATGTTCTTTCCCATCGATATCTAGGTGTTCTATCTAGATTCCCTAAGGCTAAGCTTTGTTCTAAAGATAACCTTAAAAAACTCATCAATTGGTCTCTACATCATCAATCTCAGAACCAATATCACTTCTTGGTCTATATTCTCAGACTTCTTATTTCTTTGAATGAACATGTTGCTTGCACATTTATTCAAAGTACATAAAATGTAATACACCTAAATTGGCACATTGGTGTATTGAACCAATTTTGGTCTATCAATCTTACTTAGAGTCCTATTGTACTAGGCAATTCTGATCTTGATAATCTCTACTCAAGTGTTAAATGTAAAAAATAATTAATCTACATTAATCACTTACCTTTATTTAATTCCTAAACATCAACTTGAATTAGCTAAATTAAACCTATTAATTGAGTTTAATTTTATTATAAGTCTTAGTACTTTGATTAAATTAAAATCAACCCTTTAGCTAATATACATGAGGAATTAAATATATTTGATTTAATTAATACACCCTCATTCTAATTATTGAATTTAATTATTTAATTAATTAGGTAAATCAATTATGAGGTCATATTTAACCTTTTAAAATCAAATATCTTCTATTATTCTCTCTCTTAAGTTTGGAATTGGAAATACTGAGTGGATTGGAACTAGAAAAGGAATTAGATTAGTTAACTCCTTATTAGCTTCAAAACTAATTAGTTAACTTCTCTTTCACAAGGGAATTTTATATTCTAACTCAATCTTATCTTCATTCTCAACCATTCATTTAGCTTGATCTTGACTGTTGATCAAATTATTGGGTTATATATAAGAAACCTTCAACCTCTCATTTAGGGGGATGCACATGAGAAGTATTGAACCAATGCCAAATTTTTTACTCAAGCATTTGCATTCATAATTCTATTGCTCTTACATGTCAATTTCATATAGATTACAATGCATACATCTAGATTAATTTTATTATTTTATTCTCATATTAATCTGCTCATCATTTACTTTAATCTTGTATTCATATAGATTAAAATCCTTCATGATAGTAGTTTGGTTGTTGATCTCTCACATCTGAGAGTGGATAGTAAAATCCATCTAGTTAGAAGGAAAAATATTGATTTGTTAGATCATACCAAATGGACAATCCCATGTTCATTTTGGGATGTTTCTAGCATGCAAGGACCATGTTGAAGTGTGTGGTTAATTTAGAGGCACACAATTAACACATATACCAAGAAGGACATTTTTAAAGGCTTTTTCTCACTACTACTTACCAAGTTATTTGGCTAAAAACCATTTTTTTTTTCCCAACATGAAGCTGGTTGAGGTGGTGTGGTTCCTTTCCTTTTGTTTCATTTAATTTATTTAGTTATTTCTCATGGTTCTGATCCCATTCAATGGATTATTTAGATTTTGATGTCTTTCAACAATCATTCCTTTAGTATAGTTAATGCTTATTCTCCAAATGATTGTTGTTGAAAGATCACAACTATGGCATTGAATGATAGATTCATTGCCACCTACCACTTGGTTAGTATGTGGGGATTTCAAAATGGTTGAGCTAGCCTTTGATGAAAATGGGATTTTACCTTTCTGATGGATACCTAGGGAAAGATAAGTCTAGTACTACATGGAAAATATATTAGGCCTTTTTTATCCCAATGCTGATCAACACTACCATAGTGGGATTTGGCATACTTAGTCTAGTTTTATTGTTGGTTCTGACATGATTTTTAAAAGGCTTAACCATGCAATGATATCTCCACAATATTTTTTTCTCCTCTTCTAAAGATAGGACATTACTTATCATTCCTCTACATGATGTGACTTTGTCAAATCACCATCCCATTCTTTTTACCATCACTTGGAAAATAACTCAGAGGCATGTTTGTAAGATGCAATTTTTTCTTAGCAAATAATTTTTTCTGATCATAGCTCACATTTAGTGTGTTTGAATTTGGAACCTCACTCCCACACTCACATTAGATGGATTCAATAGTGGAATAATGTTATTTCTCATATGACAAGATTTCTTTGCATGTATGATACACAACTTTCTCTATACCACATGTGGTCCTATGATGCTACAACCAAATATATGTGTATAGCTTCTAAGGCCATGACCTTAAATCCATTTGATTTATACCTATAACTTTGGCTTGCAAATATCTACCATCAAAAGTAGATTGCTAACAATTATGCCACCAAGGATTCTTAGATAAAGGCTCATCTCCACTAGCTTGAAGTTGAAGACTGAGCTTCTACAGAATTCTTCCAAGTACTTAGAGCTTGTCATACCTCTATGGGGATTAAAAAAATTAAGGAATGTCATAATATGTTCTCTTAGACACCTGACATTCTCTAGGATTTTGTTTAACACTACTAGAAAGTGTTTACAACACAAGGAAATTTAGTTGATAGGGACTAAGCCTTGAAGGAATGCACCATTGTGACTCCAAATCAGCTTGCGATTAAGCATCATTCTTTTTGTGACCAAATTATTACCCATAGTGAATTCAAGGAAGCTATATTTTCTAAGGTAGATGTAAAGGTGCTTGGGTGTTATGGTTTCCCTTGCAAATTCTATAAAACGTTTTGGGATTCCATTGGGCCAAGTTTCACAAAGTTTAACTTGAAGCCTTTTATTCCAAATCCCTTGGTAGTATTGTTAAGAAAGGAAATATTAAATTCATACATAAAGCTAGAGATCCAAAAGATATTCACAACTAGAGAACCATTACCTTGTTAAATGTCTCCTACAAGATCATAATTGAAGCTTTGGATCTCAAGATTTTCCAATGTTCTCCTTTGATTGTGCACTCAGAGAAAAATAGATTCATCAAATCCATATGTATTCCTGAAAAAATTATTGTTATCTAGGAAGGTATGGAATGTACTCATAGCTCTCAGAATTAAATCCTTTTCTCCAAATTGATTTTTCCAAGGCTTATGACCACATCAAATGGCCTTTCATTCTTGTGATGCTTCAGGCCCTTTGATTTGGTCCTATCTTTCTTCAATTAGTGGAAATTCTCTTTGGAGATGCTACAACTTGTATCACCATCAATCATAGATAATCTAAGGCCTTCGGTCTCTTCTAATCCATCTACTAGGAATGTCCTCTAGCTTTGAATTTATATTTTCTAGCTACTAAAGGTTTTGGGTATTTGCTTGACAATGCTAGAATCTCCTCTTTCTATGTTAGAGGTATTTCCCTTCATGTTTTTCCTTCTCATCTTGTCAATGACCACTTTACTAAAGTATCCTTTCTCACTCTCTTAGAGGATGAGGAAAATGTTTTGAATTCTCTTTTGTTTCTTGACACTTTTTGCTTTGTTTTTGGTTCTATCATTCAATCACACAAAACTGTGTGCTATAGGCAAACATTTCTTCCTGCTCTTCCTTAGCTAGCACAATATAATTGGAAATAAATTCAACATTGAGATATTTTCTACTTTTTTGGCATTTCTTTTTCCTTTCAATTTTTTTTTATTGAACTTTGGAATGCTGTGCTTGCCAAGATTTCCAAAAAGATAGATTACTCGCTCACCAAGCCTCTTTATTTGGCTAGTAAAATTCAAAATTTCTCTAAAGTTTTGGTTGCTACCCATGTTTACTACTCATCTTGTTGGACACCTTCTAAGGCCTCTTATTCAAAGCTAGAGAATCTTCTTAGAGATTTCCTCTAGGCTTCAAGATTCGACCACCATGGGTCTCCTAGAGTCACTTGGAACACCTTGTAATAATTGCAATCATGTTAAAATTTAACTAAAAATAATAATATAGATATTGATATTTCAAATTAACATATGCACTATCTTTTATTAGAAGGACTGAATACATTTTTTTTTGAGGAAATGTTTTGGTAGAGATACCCATTATTGTATATTTTTGAAATAAGAAATAATTGACGGGGGGAGGGTGGAGGGTTAATAAGTATTTTACAAAATTTTTCCCAACTATGGATATCTTTAACAATATTTAGGCATGCATCTATAATCAAACTAAAAAGTAAACATAACAGTAACACAATGTTAGCATGAATGTTGATGATACTACATTGGGGGAGTATCCTAAGCATTGGATAAGATTGATATGTTGCATTCATGATATATTTGTCATTGATGTCAATAGAGTAGTAATTTTGTTAAGCTTGGAATAATAGTAGTCAAAGATCTTATGATTCATAAAATCTGAGAAAGGTTTAGATGATGTATAATATAGGACATGTTCCTAAGGGTGTCCTAATGACATGGTTAAGAGGAAAAAGTATGAGTTGATGGTCTACAAAAGTTACACTTGATTTATTGGAAACAATGTAGAAACATAGTTTTGGAAAATAATCTTTTGATGATCTACCACTACCTTTCATTTGAGATGTGATGAATAAATGCACAATCACATAGTGATAGAGGATAGTCATGTGGTGATATCAACATGTGCACAAGACATGGTATCACACATGTGAACTTTTGTATAGATTGTGAGCCAAAAGTACTATTGCAATTGTGAATTAATTATTTATCTTATTATAATTAATTGGGAAAGCCCCAAGGCTAACTCGAGGAATGATTATGAAGATACAATATAAAGGAAATTTATTTTCCTTATTTATAAAGAATCTGCGAGAAGAAGATCAAGTGGCATGCAAAGTATTAGTATGCATTGTGAGAAGGAGCATAATGCTTACTAGATGTATGTAAGCAATCCAAGCGATCATTGGATGTGCAGTGTCAGGTTTGGTTACAAGATCTAAAGGAGAAAAAGTTTGATTATTAGGACAAAGATAGAGGAAAGAACTACATTTTAGTTTTATTATTCTATAAGGAATAATATAGAGATCATTTGGATAGTGGGTTCATTGATCTTAATCTTAAAGCTATTTGGGAAATGGGTCCAATTGTCTTCCACAACTCCTAACAGGTTTGGCACAACTCCTAATAGGGATTCAAAGTCTCCTAAAAAGAACTCATATGTACTATATATTATAACAAACTCCTAATAGGGTATATCTTGTAACAAGGAATATTTATATTAGTACATCATCTTGTGGATACCATTCCCATCAAGGTTTTCCCTTTGATCAAGGGTTTCCCTAGTCAACATATCTAGTGTTAATTGTGTATGAGTATCTTGTTGTGGTTTTAGTATATATTACTTACATGGTTAAGTTTGTTTAAGGTTATAATTGATTCACCCTCCCTCTTAGTTATAGAAGTGGACCATATATTCTAAAAATTGGTATTAGAGCATTAGGTCCTTGAAGATAATGCTTAACAATTTTGGGAGATCGATGGAGAATATGTTCAAGAAGGATAGTCCAAGATTTGATGGGGTTAATTATGATAGTTGGAAGGAAAAGGTGAAGACTCATCTATTATGCATGAGTCCAAGATATTGGCTTTTGATGAAAGCTAAGAAGGAAATTATTGAAGAATCAGAGCTAGGTGAATGTAGTGAGGGAAAAAGAAATCTATTCAAGTGTAACATGAGAGCCAAAGAAGCCCTACTATTAGCTCTTCTAGAGAATGAATACAATCAAGTAAAGACATTTCAAACTTCTCAAGGAATTTGGAAAGGATTATAAGTTACTTTTGAAGGCAATGATCATGTAAAAAGAATGAGATTGCAAAATTTCATTTGTGCATTACAAGATGCTAAGATGATGGAAGATGAATCTATAAGAAGTTAGTAGAATATTAAATTTTTTTGTAGGTATTTGGTCTTTTACTGGAACTAAAAAAGATGATGAGGTTATATGGAAGATCTTGGAAAGTTTGACACCACCATTCAACCAAACAACTCATATGATTCATCTAGTAATGCCCTGTACCAAAGCTTTCACAAAGGAAATATTGCTTTGAAGGTTAGGGTCTATAAAAGAAAAATTGAAATAGTCTAGAGAACTAGCTAGAGTTGAGACAACTTTTAGTGCTTTGAACATTTGACCTAATCTATCAAGAAGTGTAAGTGCAAGAGGAGACTTTGTTCGTAGTGGAAAATCTAAAAAAGATAAGAAGATTGAAGAAGCAATACCCCTTTTGGTAAGAAGAGAAAAAGACGCTAAGAAAATATTTAGGTGTTGGACTTGTAATGAATCTGGACATTATGCATCTAAATGTCCTAAAAGAGAGAAAAATTTTAGGGGAAAATTTAAGTCTAGAAGAGATAAGGATAAAAATTATTTATATGCTAATGATGATAAAGAATATGATGAAAGAGATTAGAGTGAAAGTAATGATGAATTAGGATTTTGTGGCTATTAAGGAAGATGATCTTGAGAGAGAAATTAGAGAAGAATGAGCTCTAGCTACCCAAGTCGAGAAGAAATCAGATTGGATAATTGATAGTGGATGTTCACATCACATGGTTGGTGATATGAAAAAGTTTTTTAAGTTTAGAAATCATGATGGAGGTATTGTTAGAGTTGGTAACAATGAAACTTGTCATATTATAGGGACTGGATCTATTACTCTTGATGGTAAAACTAACACTAATGATGTTTATTTTGTTGATGGTTTAAGACATAATTTGTTAAGTGTTGGACAATTAGTAGACAAGGGATATATGTTGCAATTCATAGAGAAGACTTGCATTATCAAAAACAAAGATGGTAAGCTGATTGGTACTAGAACTAGATCCAGAGGTAATGTATTTCAGTTATATCCTACTAAAATAACATGTTTGGTTGCAAAAGTTGATAAGAGCTATTTATGGCATAGTGTTGCCCCACTTTTCCACCATATAAAATTTTTTTCAAAGTGGAGAGTAAACTAATGTCACGTTCTGTCAAGTCGGGTCACTAGGTCTTTCTTCTTAGGGTGATGAGTTTCTCCATCGGACTTTCATCTTTTCCTTTCTCCCATATCACAGTTAGCCTTGGTGGGTACTTCTTGGTTGTCATGAGTCTTAGGGGTATTTTAGAGCCATCCTTGATGGAGATTCTTGATTTGTGCTACATCTTTTGATTTCCATGTAGCTCATTTGATCTGGAATTAGAGAAAATTGAATCTGCAAAAAATCAAGTGTCAGCTTCTCCTTGGCAGGTTTTCACACCCCAAAGGAAAATTTCCACAAAGACTGGCAAAAGCTATTTGTAAGCCTCCTTCAAGTAAAGTGGATCATGATAAGAAAATATCATTCAGGTGACATCATGATCTCACATCGAGAAACATTTTAAAGCTTGGAAAATGATTGAGATAAGCATCAGCGAAAAACCAGAAAAGAGCTTCTCCGTGGCGGACTTCAAAGTCAGTAATCAGTTTTCCAAAAAGGCCTATGTAAAGGAATTGAGAAAGCCAATGGGCCCCAACCCTCACTTTCAAAGTCAGTTTTGTGTTTTTTAGAGGTTTAAAATAAAGAGTAGTGGCAAAAAAATAGGTTTCCTCTTCTCCATTGCGGGTTTTTGCACCTAGAAGGTAAAACTCTGTAGAGATCCATAGCTGCTACTGGTAGACTGAAACAAGGGTATGTAAGTCACCTAATTGTTAGATATTTCAAATATCATCGAGTTTGCATAGCAGAAATTACTTAGAGCTCATTAAGATGAGTGGGATAAGCATTGGAAAAAAATTTAGAAGTGGCTTCTCCTCTAACAAATTTCAAACCAAGACTTGAAATTTCCGCAAAGGCCCAAATGGAAAAATAGAGTTACTAAGTGGACCCCATTTTTCACCCACAAAGCCTCTTTTATATTTCTCAAAGTTTTTTTTTTTATTAAATTTCTTTAGATTGAAAGGTAATAGCTAAAGTTAAAAGGGAAAATTGAAAATCTATTTCTCCACTGTGGGTTTTCTACCCTCGAGGGCCGTTTTCTGCATTTGAGAAAAAATCATTTCAACGAGCATGGTAAGCACGTGAATTAATTGTAGATTGTTTTGGACAAGTAAATAGAAGAAAATTAGTGAATTGATGGGGTGTTTGCAAGCATAATTGAGGTAAGCAGATTTTTCCCTTGTAAGTACTCCATTCTTGTTTTTTCGAAAGATAGGTGAAACGGAAAGTAAACCAGTAATTAATGAAAGTTACCATTGAAGCCAACAGAAATAGTGAAAAGACAAAGATAAATCTATTATAACCTTTATATTGACCAATCCAATGGATTTACTCTTAATTCAAGTCATGTGGCATGATTTATGAAATTCAACAGGCAAATCTGGGTTTATTCTATAAAGAGTGAAGTAACAGACTTTCAAACTACCATCTCGCTATTATACTATTGCATTGGATAGTGTTTTCAAGTATTTTTCAAATATAGAATTTGCATCTTGTGTCAGCTATAACTATTTGAGTTTTCACTATAATACATCAAATAAAATGGCAACAAGATTCATAGGGTTTGATGGATTGGGTGGAATTAGGTCAGAATGGTCAACTTTCATGGATACTTCATTTCATTTCTATGATATGCATGATTTTCAAAGGAGATTGAGAGCAGAACCAATCCACCCCATAATAGAGAAACTTCAGGGAAGTAGATTAGTAGAAGCAGCTGGGTTCCCTATAGCAGTACAAGCCCTAGAGTTGATTTTAGAATGCATCAATCATTACAACCTGGTTACAAGGCATATTTTATTGCCTGATCAGATAGTGTTGATTTCAATTGATCGACAATCAGTGGTGAATTGCTTGTGAATTCTAGAATGGGAGGAGTTCTTTGATTTGACAATGAGTGGAGCCATGTCCAAGTACTCATTGAAAAAGATGGTTTGGAGGAAGGAGATCATGTAGTCTTGGTTTCAGAAGCCAAGGGGGGCCAAGAGTAAAGTCCCTAAAACTCTCTTCAGCATGGACCTCAAACTAGAATTTGTTGATATTTTGGTTCTATTACATCAACTCAAAGGTGAGGTAGAAGCTTTTAATTTTGTAGAGCAGTACTTCTTTTTGGTGCAAGTTATTTTCTTAGACACATAGTATATTGACTGGGCGCATGAGGTCAGTGAATAGCTTTCTAGGGCTCTTAGTGCAGCTACATTTTATAATTCTTTTTATATGTCCTCATTCTTGATATACATGTTAGCTTCTCTTCAATTGTGGCTGGGACTCCCTAGGATTGAAGATTTCCCTGATAATGTAAAAATTTACGAGTTTTATCCATGCTTGCAATTATAAAATAGTTATGCAGAATACATCTGGGTAAATGATGCATTCACCATCAGGATTTGTAGGGAATTACAGGGGCACCTGGAGTGAAGATTCAGTCCAGAAGTGATGGTGATCATCAGCCAATTTGGTAATTACTTCATCCAGTTCTCATCATTTTCTTATTTGCATCTTGCAGCATTCGACGGATTCCCACCGAAGTTTCCTAGGTATCCAGATGATATGATCATGCTCGTGGAGATCATGAGGCAAGCAATACAAGTGAACGTGTTGAGCGCCAACCTGAACAAGAAAGGGTATGAATTCCCTAGAAAAGTTGGAGCATACAGTTGCGAAACCATATCAGATGCAAAGAATATACTCAAAGCATTTGAGAGTAAATACAAATTGGAAGAGTATGAAGCAGTAAGACCCCTGTTTGATCCTAATGCATATGCTAGGGATGTGCTCCAGATTGGAAGCATGATCAAACATGTAACAACCATGGAGGATTATTGGGCAAATTGTAAAGATGAGCTAGAGAGCTGAGATCACGCCTTTGCTAGATTTACAATTGATCAGATAAAGACATATGGGATAAATTTAGATGTGGAAGGGCTGGAGGATGATGGTCAAAATATGTATAGTAATACATATTTGAAAAAATTGAGGAAGACTCCCATTAGCTCTGAACCATATGTTGACATAGAAGAAAATTTTGATGTCATGATGGCAAGAATTATCAAAAGAATTGGGAAGTGGGTTGAATGGATAGCTAAGTAAGGTCGAAGAAAGAGTAAAGTTACTCTGGCTTCTCCAGCTGCAGCTACTCCTACTTCATCTCAAAGTGCCACTCCTAGTGCTACGACCATACCAGCTCAAAGAATAACCCAATCTGTGGAAGGAGGTGACCAGCCCCCAAGGAAGCATGTTCCAATAGCCCCAACCTATCAAGGTGGATTGCTACCAGTCATTGGAGCTCAACTTGGAGTTGAGAAGGGAACAAAAGAGTAGAAATATGGATCCCCTATTCTAGTCTCACCTCCACATGCCACTTTACCCCCATCTCCTCAAGCTTCTCCAACTCCATCTCCTCATGTCGCCCCTGTCTTATCCCCTCATCACAGCCCTACACCATTCGTAAGTGCTCCTCTTCTAAAGCCCACTGGTTCTCCTATTCAAATAGTAGAGATAGGAGATGATAAAAGTAGTAGTAGCAAATCTACTAATTCTGACGAAGTTGCAAACAAAGCCCAAAAAGAAGAGAAAGCTCCAAGTTCATCTCAGCTTCTTTTTCAGAATCCCAAGACCCCCTTTTCTACAACAACAACAACAACAACTCTAGTAAAGAAGAATATGTTCATCATTGAGTCACTTGGAACATCCTCCAAAGTGATTAGTACAGAATCTTGGCTTGAGGATACTTTGGAAAAGAAGAGAAAAAGGAAAGATGAAGGTGTTCCTTCGAAAGATGTTGTATCCCAAGCGATTTTCTTAGGATCCACCATGGTGAAAGCTAAAAAGCAAAAGATCTTGTCAATTTTAGGACAAGATCTAGAAATAGGACACTTAACTCTAGAGATAGCAAAACCAAAAAAGGTCAGGCAAATTGAACATATGATGCCAGAAGACTTCACTTTGCGTTCAATTGATCTTGAGGAAGCTAGGCATGATACAAAAGTGGGCCTATGGAGATCAAGTAACAAGGTGATAGAGGAACAACTAGAGGACCTCAAACTGTCAAAAATCAAAATGAAAGCAGAGATTGAGGAATTGAAAAGATTCATCAGGCAATTAGTTGTTCCATTGGCAACCATTACTGGTGTGACTGCTACTCAGAACCCTACTATAGAAGAAGTGCAAGCCTTCATCTCACAACTCCAAAAGGATAGACATTTTGGCGAGATCAAAAAAGAATGGATTGAGAAGCTCAATACAGATGGAGCTATTCTGATTGATTAGATTGGAAATGTTATCCTTCAATTAGAAATTGAGAAGGATAATATTACTTCTAATCACAACACTTTGGCTCCAAAAAAGGAAAGGTGTGATGAATGTGTTTCTCTCCTAAATATGGTCATTCAAATGAAGGTAAAAGAGGCAATCGAAGTGAATATTTTGAAGAAGGGTACTGAGCCTCTATTAGAATGGCTTCAGCACATGCAATTGAAGTAGGAAATGATTGAAGAGGTAGAGGAAGGACTCAAAAAAATTAAGGAAATGGTGAAGAAGATCCAAGATAGAGCATTTGAGCTCATGCAAGGGTTACACACAGATCCACAAATCAGTGGGCAAGGAAAGGCTCTCGTTGGGATAGAGGCAATGAAGAATAACTTCTCCACATACTTGAATAATTTATTTGGGATGACTTCAAGCACTCAGAACAGAGTGGTAGAGTTGTAAACACTCGATGGATGCATACATGTGGTAGCTGGAGAGTTGACAAGTCAGCTGGGTGTAGTTAAGGAGTTGGCTCAAGAGCATTCAAAGTGGCTCTTAAGATTCACCAATATATGTGTGCCTCGTCACGAGGAGATGATCCCAATTATAGTGGCTGCCAAAACATATAGGAAAAAAATTGAAAAGGTAAAGAAATCTAAATGACTTATTCAATACTCCTTTTTTGTTTTCTGATGTAAATGTTACAAATTTTTGTAAATTTTGAAATCCGACAAACTAGCATCTTGCCATTTTTCATTTGAGAAGATGAACTGATTAATATTCCTATTGTAATGATCATCTCTCAAATCCTCTATGTATAAAATATAATGGTGAATCAAAGGTTGGCAAATTTTTGGTGTGAGATGCTTTTTGTTGTAGAAACAATTGAGAGTACTCAATATCAATTATTTTCTGTTCCGTAGAATTGTTGAAATTAGTGTTTTCCTCAGATGTTTGGAATTGGAATGAGGAATAAACAAATTTTTACTTCTCTTCTTCATAATATAGTGAGTGAATGTAATAAGCATTATTATTTTTCATTCAAAGAGGAAACTTTAGTATAATTAATTAATAGCAGTAGTTTAGCTTTAAGTTTTCGTAGTTAGATATCTGAAGGTTTTGTGAATTCATAAGATTGTGAATACATGAAAATAATTAGATGCTTAGAACTCAAACTCGCCTGAGTTAGGTCTTGTCTAAGTCTAACTTGGTTATACCTCTATTGTTCTCGGGTCAAGAACATACCCTAAACTAGATAGGAGGAACAAATACAATTCTTTGAATATCATTCATATAGGGGGTTGTACCTACCAATTCATAGAAAAGTCGGTAACCATAAAATGGCATTTCAACTATTGTGAATAGATATTTTTCATAATCTGGGCATTAAGAGTCATAATTTCATGAAAGATAAAAAGAAAAAATTTGTTTACCAACAGATTTTTGGCAACTTTGCTGGGGAAGATGAACAATCGCTTGATAAAAAGGCCTATGTCATGAGGAAAAATGGTACTGCCTCATAAAAACATAATCCCAGTGCTCCAACCTAACCTTGGTTTTCAAGATGATCAAGAGAATATAATTTCATCCCTTAACACATTTTTATGGAGACACAGAAGGAACACTGAACATTACCGAAATGCTAGCCAGATATTAGAGGAAGAAGAAAGAAGAGCTGAAGCTTTTGAAAGACCTGTTCAAAGAAGAGATATTCAAAGAGCAGAAAGACAATTAAAACATTAAGCTTAGAGTTGAATTAGACCTAGCATCCTGGAACAATTTAGGTTCCTCATAAGTACCAAGAAATAGGGTGGGCAAGATTCCACTTTTGACAAATTAATAGAGCTCAATTTTCCTATCTTAGAAGTTCCAAAGTGGAAAGGTGAAGGTAAAAGTTGGAGTTGACCCCCTTCTCCTGTTAGAAGCCAAGACACCAGCACTTTGCATTCCACTTATTAGGTGTTAGCACTTTACAGAGTTACTGCACCTCTAGTTGTTAACTTTCTACCATATACAGCTAGAACAATTATGGTTGCTCCATGGGCCGCAACAACAGGGTTGTTAGCACTAAATGCTTATCATCCATTGCCTACTAGTTCAAGGAAGAACTTCCCTAAATTCTTAGGTGATGGGAAAGTCACAAAAGATGAACAGATTAAAGTATTCTTTGTGGCTACCCATATATTGGGGGTGGGACATGAAGATATCACTGTAAGATTGTTTGTAGAGATCCTTACAGACAATGCAGCAAACTAGTTTTATCATTTAGCTGATGGTTCAATAACAGATTGGGACACGATGAGAATTGAATTTGAAGCCAGATTCAAGACTATGAAAGATGAACATACCTTTCTAACGCAGTTGACTTCAATTAAGAAGCAACCAACTATGAGCATGAGAGATTTCATTGCCAACTTCAATAAGATTAATAGCAGAATTCCTACTGCCGATATACCCATGCTTGGCAATTTGAAAACTTTCTTTATTAGTGCTATGCCTCTAGACATCAATTATGATCTGAGAAGAGCACGCCCTATTGATCTAGCTGATGCACAGAAGAAAGCTATTGAATGTGAAGATGACCTAATTTCTGCGAGAAAATGGAAACATGAACTTCAAACTAAAGGGAGTTCTAGTAATACCACGTCATTAGAAGAAATGATTCAGAAGTTGTCTAATGAGTTGGTAGCAATGAAAAAGTAGTTACCCAGATTCAATAACTCTTATCAACGAAATTATCAAAACTCACCAGGTAGAAGCAATGAAAGTAGATTTTTGCAGCTTACAGGTTCACAACCTAGGCCACAAATCAAAGTAGCACCGAAAAAGGGAAATATGTGCATCTTCCATTTAACCATAGATCATGACAGTGAGAATTGTTCAGAGATTGTTTGTATGATGCAATTGCTATCTACTAATGAATTGAATATTGTAGCTCCATGTTCAGAATCTGATTCCTGTTCACATGGCGACTCTAGAAATTTATTTTTAGAATATGAATCGGATTATGAATCAAAGGGTGAATGTTACGCAACTATTGATGGAACCTCATACAAAGTACTTACCCGTGGACAAAGAATGAAGAATCAAACCTCTGGTCATACTCATAGAGATGACTTTGGTCCTTTTATGAGTAAGATACATACTGATCAAGGAATATCCACTTCACAAATAGGTAAGGACAATACATCTTTTGATTTCATTCAATTTTGTGAAGAGTCAAAAGTTCAAATTTCCACTATTGATTATTTAAAGTCACATCCTTCTAAACTAAAGAGGTTAGTGGATAAATGTAAAGGAGGTACCTCAGACTTGAATCATAATGTGACTATTGAAATTGAAGATGAAACCTTAACATCTGGCTTATTTAATCAAGAATATTCTACTATTTTAGCAACCTCCCCTAGACAGAAGCTTGAACCTTTTTATATCTCATTGTATATTAATGGATGTAAAGTTAGCAATTGCATAATAGATTCAGGTGCATTAGATAATGTTATGCCATATTCTGTAGCTAAAGCCTTGGGGTTGAATCTTACTAAAGTTCATGGGAGATGTTATTCTATGAATGCCAAACAAGTCCCTTTGCTTGGACAAATTAAAGATGCACAAGTAGCTTTGGCCTCATATCTGGAAAAGAAACTCATGTTAACCATACTAGTAGCTGATTTTCCTGCAAGTTATGGACTCCTCTTAAGTAGTATTTTTTGCCAAGACTTAAGAGGAGAAATTAAGCTAGGCTAGTCCCAAGCTATGATACCTATTGGTAATAAGAAGGTCAAGTTAGAACCTAAAGAAAAAGAAAAATTCACAATCTTGAAATTAGATGATCCCAGAGCTCAAATTTTATATCAAGAATTAGAATTTGGTAATTATATGTTATTTACTGAAGATGATTCAGGTAAAAAAATGAATGAGAATTAGGTCAAGAAGGTTCCTGATGAAAAAAAAGAAGTTTTTGACATATGGACACTTGAATTTGATGGGAGCTCTGCTTCTTCAGGTTTTGGAGTTGGTGTAGTGTTGATATCCCCAGAAGGAGAGGCTAAGCCCTTAGCTTAGAGTTTGGTAACACAAATAACACAGCCGAATATGAAGCTTTAATATTGGGGATAGTTACTGCGAAATAAAGAGGGATAAAAGTCTTAAGGGCCCAACGTGATGCAGAGCTTATTGTGAGACAAATCAAAGGGTAGTACTCAGTGAAGAATCATAAACTAAAGAATTATAGGAATAGGGTGTGGGATGAGATAGAAGGTTTAGATGCCTTCTCCATTAGAGTCATGCCAAAAGAAATGAATACAAAGGCTGATTCACTTGCACTCTCTGCTTCCTTGTTACTCCCACATCCAAATTTTAAGGATAAAAAATATCAAATTGAAATTATGCATAGATCTGCTATACCAGATAATATAGAGTCCTGGCAAGTCTTTAAGGATGATAAGAGTTTGCAACTATTTCTAGAAATTGATAAGGGCAATTTTGAACCTGAGTCTCACGAGGATGATGAACATAGAAAAAGTAGCGAGGTTCAATTGAAAAGAAATATTATTCCCCCTTATTTTGTAGCTCTAGAGAAATTGTTTAACAGACATGATATTTACATTAAGCAGAAAAGAACAAAAAAGGGACATTCCATGGGTGAATATGAAGGATTGACCATTGGAGATGTCCATAATCCCAAGATGATTAATATTGGAAAATGTTGTACTCTTGAAGAGAGAGAAATTGCAAAGAAGTTATTCAAAGAATATAGAGATGTCTTTGCTTGGAGCTATGAAGACCTGAAGAGCTACAGAGGAGGAGAGGTGAAACATCAGATTCCTCTTAAACCAGATGCAGTACCCTTTTGGAAAAAGCAAATAAATTATAATCCAAAGGTTGCAGATGCTATTTTTTGAGAAGTTGACAAAATGTTAAAAGCGAGAATCATTTATCCTATCCATCACTCTACCTGGATAGCCAACATAGTGCCTATCAGGAAGAAGAATGGAGAGATAAGAATTTGTGTAGATTTCTGTAATTTGAATCAAGCATCTCTCAAAGATAAATTTTCTCTCTCGAACATGAACCATTTGCTACAAATAGTTGCAAGATCTGAGATGATGTCTATGCTCTATGACTTTTCGAGATACAACTAGGTTGAAGTAGGAAAGAAAGATCAACATAAAATAGCGTTCACAACTCCTTGGGGTATATTTGCATATCACAGGATGCCTTCTGGACTAATCAACGCTAGGGCTACGTTCCAAAGATGTATGAGAGAAACCTTTGTTGATATGAAAGATCAAATAATAGTCATATACTTGGATGATCTTACGGTGTTCTCAAAGAAAAGAAAAGACCATATGGAAGATCTAAGAAGAGTGTTACAAAGATGCAGGGAGCATGGAATCTATCTCAATCCAAAAAAGTCAGTATTCTGTGTAACTGAAGGAAAATTACTTGGACACATAGTGTCACATGAAGGCATTAAAATAGATCTTGATAGAGTAGAGGCCATCCAGAGACTAAGTCTACCTATAAACAAAATAGGGGTTAAATCTTTCTTTTGCCAGGTGAATTTCCTTAGAAGGTTTGTTCCCGATTTTGCAGAAACTACTAAGCATATAATCAATATGATGAAGGGAAATTCAAGTTTCAAATGGAGTGAGGAAGGAAAGTGAGCTTTTCAAGATATAAAAACTGCTGTTGCTAATGCCCTAGTGCTATGTCACCCAAATTACAAGCAAGATTTTATTATTTATTGCTATGCTTTAGAACATACATTATCAGCTATTCTTTTGTAGAAGAATGGTGAAGGAATACAAGCTCCCATTTCTTTTATGAGCATACCTTTGAAAAATCATGAACTAAAATATTCCCAAATTGAAAAGCATGCTTATGCAGTAGTCAGAGCACTTAAGAATTTCCGTTTCTATGTTCTACATTCACACTTTGTTGTCTTCGTCCTAGACACAGTAGTAAAAAGTGTACTAACGCAACAAGAATTAGGTTGCAATGTCAGAGGAGCATGGGTGGTGAAGATACATGAATATGATATTGAGATTAAACCTACCAATCTGATAAGAGGAAATTCTCTATGTAGAGCAATTGCAGAAAACAAAACCACTAATGAATTAGGAGAATCAAATGAGAAGCAAGTAGTTCTGGCAGTACGTCTCTATGATTCATGGTTTGAGAAAATTTCTTACCTTTTAACATATGGTGAATGTCTAGAAGGTTTGAATACAAAAAAAAAAAAAAGAGATTTTAGATTTAAAGCAACCAAGTATGTGATTTGGGATGGCAAGCTTTTCAAAAGGGCTATTGATGGTACATTCCTAAGATGTGTAGATAAACCACAACAAGAAAATTTGTTGAAAGCATTCCATGATGAGGCCTATGGTGGAAACTTCTCTTCTTCAGTTACAGCTTTCAAAATAATAAGGCAATGCTATTACTAGCCTGGGATGTTCAAAGATGCATATGCATGGGTAGTGAATTGTGAAAAGTGCAAAATGTTTTTGGACACCCTTAATTAGCCGCACTACCACTCAGACCTGTTATAATTGAAGGACCTTTTCAAAAATGGGGTCTTGATTTCATTGGTCCAATTACTCCTGCATCCACTGCTAGTCATCAATACATCATAACTACAACTGACTACTTCACCAAGTCGGTAGAAGCTAAGGCTACAAAGAAGACTACTTCTGAGGTGGTATGTGAATTCATTAAAGAAAACATTTTGGTCAGATTTGGCATTCCCATTAAGTTAGTGATGGATAATGCATCCTATTTTTCTTCAATTAAAATTATTGATTTTTGTTTTGAGTATGGGATCACCGTCAGTCATTCATCTGATTATTTCCCTCAAGGGAATGGCCAGGAAAAATCTAGCAATAAGAACTTGATCAATACTGTAAAGAAATTGGTGTCAGATAACCAGAAGAATTGGCACAAAAAGATTCACGAGGCACTCTGGGCAGACAGAGTGACACCCAAGAGAGCAATTGGTATATCCCCTTTTGAATTAGTTTATGGAACTGAAGCTAATCTCCCTTTACCATTGGAATTGGCTACAAGAAAACTTAGAATAGTAATTGAAGATGATGTCTATAAGGATGGTCTAGAAAAGAGAATCATGTATCTGAATAAATTGGAAGAAGAAAAGATGGAAATTGTTGATCATATCACATAGCATCAAATGCAAGTAAAGGAACTTTTTAAAAAGAAAACAAGACCTCATAAATTTATAGTGGGAGATATGGTGTTACTTTGGGACAAAAGAAAGGCTCCAAAAGGAATGCATAAGCAGTTTGATACTCTATGGAAAGGCCCTTTCAAAATTCAAAAGGCATTTGAAAATAATTCTTTCAAATTAGCATATGAAGATGGTGAAGAACTACCCCTAACTTATAATGGTCAAGATCTCAAGTTGTACCAAGTTATAAATTGAAAATAGGTAACCCATGAAATGTACCATACTTAGACTTAGTTTTGTATGTGTCTTAGTTAGCTTTCCCTTTTTGGTATCTTCTCCTCGCTTTCCTTGTTTTGTTTTGTTTTGGTTGTGTTGCTGCCCTTTATTTTCTTTTGCAAAACTAGAGATTCTAAGTTTCTTTGCTTGGGCATACTCTACCCAAGTCCCCAATCAAAGCCAGCTATTGCCCCACTTTTCCATCATATACAAATTTTTGCAAAGTGGGGAGTAAACTAATGTCACGTTCTGTCAAGTCGGGTCACTAGGTCTTTCTTCTTAGGGTGTTGAGTTTCTCCATCGGACTTTCATCTTTTCCTTTCTCCCATATCACAATTAGCTTGGGTGGGTATTTCTTGGTTGTCATGATTCTTAGGTGTAGTTTAGAGACGTCCTCAATGGAGATTCTCAATTTGTGCTACATCTTTTGATTTCCATGCAGCTCATTTGATCTAGAATTAGAGAAAATTGAATCGGTTGAAAATCAAGTTCTAGATTCTCCTTGGCGAGTTTTCGCACCCCAAAGGAAAATTTTTGCAAAGACTGGAAAAAGCTATTTGTAAGCCTCCTTCAAGTAAAGTGGATCATGATAAGAAAAGATCATTGAAGTGACATCATGATCTCACAGTGAGAACCATTTTAAAGCTTGGAAAATGATCGAGATAAGCATCGGCAGAAAACTAGAAAAGAGCTTCTCCATGGCGGGCTTCAAAGTTAGTAATTAGTTTTCTAAAAAGGCCTATGTAAAGGAATTGAGAAAGCTAGTGGGCCCCACCCCTCACTATCGATTTCAGTTTTGTGTTTTTCGGAAGCTTAAAATAAAGAGTAGTGGTGGAAAAATAGGTTTCTTCTTCTCCATTGCAAGTTTTTGCACCTAGAAGGTAAAACTCTGTAGAGATCCATAGCTGCTACTGGTAGACTGAAACAAGGGTATGTAAGTCACCTAATGGTTAGATCATTCAAATATCATCGAGTTTGCATAGCATAAATTACTCAAAGCTCATTAAGATGAGCAAGATGACATTGGCAGAAAATTTAGAAGTGGCTTCTCCTCTGACAGATTTCGAACCAAGAGTTGAAATTTCTACAAAGGCCCAAATGGAAAAATAGAGTTACTAAGTGGACCCCATTTTTCACCCGCGAAGCCTCTTTTATATTTCCTGGAGTTTTTTTTTTATTAAAGTGCTTTGGATTGAAAGGTAAAAGCTAAGGTTAAAAGGGAAAATCAGAAATCTATTTCTCCACTACGGGTTTTCTACCCTCGAGGGCCATTTTTTGCATTTGAGGAAAAATCATTCCTATGAGCATGGTAAGCACATGAATTGATTGGAGATTGTTTTGGACAAGTAAATAGAAGAAAATCAGTGAATTGATGGGGTGTTTGCAAGCATAATTGAGGTAAGTGGATTTTTCCCTAGTAAGTACTCTGTTCTTATTTTTTCGAAAGATAGGTGAAACGAAAAGTAAACCAGTAATTAATGAAAGTTACTGTTGAAGCCAACAAAAATAGTGAAAAGACAAAGATAAATCTATTATAACATTTATATTTATCAATCCAATGGATTTACTCTTAATTCCACTCGTGTGGCGCGATTTATGAAATTCAACGGGCAAATCTGGGTTTATTCTATAAAGAGTGAATTAATAGACTTTCAAACTACTGTCTTACTATTATACTATTGCATTGGATAGTGTTTTCAAGTATTTTTCAAATATAGAATTGGCATCTTGTGTCAGCAGTAACTATTTGAGTTTTCGCTATAATACATCAAATAAAATGGCAACAAGATTCATAGGGTTCAATGGATTGGGTGGAATTAGGTCAGAATGGTCAACTTCCACAGATACTTCACTTTGTTTCTATGATATGCATGGTTTCAAAGGAGATTGAGAGCAGAACCAATCCACCCCATAATAGAGAAACTTTGGGGAAGCAAATTAGTAGAAGAATTTGGGTTCCCTGTAGTAGTACAAGCCCCAGAGTTGATTTTAGAATGCATCAATCATTACAACCTGGATACAAGGAAGATTCTATTGCATGATCAGATAGTGTTTATTTCAATTGATCGACAATCAGTGGTGAATTGCTTTCGAATTCCAAAACATGAGGAGTTCTCTGATTTGACAATGAGTGGAGCCATGTCTGAGTACTTGTTGAAAAAGATGGTTTGGAGGAAGGAGATCATGCAGTCTTGGTTTCAAAAGCCAAGGGGGCCCAAGAGTAAAGTCCCTAAAACTCTCTTTAGCATGGACCTCAAACCAGAAATTGTTGATATTTTGGTTCTATTGCATCGACTCAAAGGTGAGGTAGAAGCTTTTAATTTTGTAGAGCAGTACTTCTTTTTGGTGCAAGTTATTTTCTCAGACACACAGTATATTGACTGGGCGCATGAGGCTAGTGAACAACTTTCTAGGGCTCTCAGTGTAGCTAAGTTTTATAATTCTTTTTATATGTCCTCATTCTTGATATACATGTTGGCTTCTCTTCAATTGTGGCTGAGACTCCCTAGGATTGAAGATTTCCTTGATAATGTAAAAATTTATGAGTTTTATCCATGCTTGCAATTACAGAATAGTTATGCAAAATACATCTGGGTAAATGATGCATTCACCATGAGGATCTGCAGGGAATCATAGGGGCGCCTGGAGCAAAGATTCAGTCCAAAAGTGATGGTGATCATCAGCCAATTTGGCAATTATTTCATCTATTTCTCATCATTTTCTTATTTGCATCTTGCAGCATTCGACGGATTCCCACCGAAGTTTCCTAGGTATCCAGATGATATGATCATGCTCGTGGAGATCATGAGGCAAGCAATACAAGTGAACGTGTTGAGCGCCAACCTGAACAAGAAAGGGTATGAATTCCCTATAAAAGTTGGAGCATATAGTTGTGAAACCAAATCAGATGCAAAGAATATACTCAAAGCATTTGAGAGTAAATACAAATTGGAAGAGTATGAAGTAGTAAGGCCCCTGTTTGATCCTAATGGATATGCTAGGGATGTGCTCCAAATTAGAAGCGTGATCAAACATGTAACAACCATGGAGGATTATTGGGCAGATTGTAAAGATGAGCTAGAGAGTCAAGATCATGCCTTTGCTAGATTCACAATTGATCAAATAAAGACATATGGGATAAATTTAGATGTGGAAGGGCTGGAGGATGATGGTCAAAATATGTACAGTAATACATATTTGACAAAATTGAGGAATACTCCTGTTAGCTCTGAACCATATGTTGACATAGAAGAAAATTTTGATTTAATGATGGCAAGAATTATCAAAAGAACTAGGAAGTGAGTTGAATGGATAGCTAAGAAAGGTCGAAGTAAGAGTAAAGCTACTCAGGCTTCTCCAGTTGCAGCTACTCCTACTTCATCTCAAAGTGCCACTCCTAGTGCTACTACCACAACAGCTCAAAGACCAACCCAATCTGCGAAAGGAGGTGACTAGCCCCTAGAGAAGCATGTTCCAATAGCCCCAACCTATCAAGGTGGATCACTACCAGTCATTGGAGCTCAACTTGGAGCTAAGAAGGGAACGGAAGAGTAGAAAGATGGATCCCCTGCTCCAGTCTCACCTCCACATGCCACTTTACCCCCATCTCCTCAAGCTTCTCCAAATCCATCTCCTCATGTTGCCCCTATCTTATCCCCTCATCATAGCCCTACACCATCTGTAAGTTCTCCTCTTCTAAAGCCCATTGGTTCTCCTATTCAAATAGTAGATATCAGAGATGATAAAAGTAGTAGTAGTGAATCTACTGATTCTGATGAAGTTGCAAAGAAAGCCCAAATAGAAGAGAAAGCTCCAAGTTCATCTCAGCTTCTTTCTTAGAATCCCAAGACCCCCTTTTCTACAACTACAACAACAATGACTCCAGCGAAGAAGAAGATGTTCAACATTGAGTCACTTGGAACAGCCTCCAAAGTGATTAGTATAGAATCTTGGCTCGAGGATACTTTGGAAAAGAAGAGAAAAAGGAAAGATGAAGGTGTTCCTTCAAAAGATGTTGTATCCCAAGTGGTTCACTCAGGATCCACCATGGTGAAAGCAAGATACTTAACTCTGGAGGTAGTTAAACCAAACAAGGCCAGGTGAATTGAAGATATGATGCTAGAAGACTTCACTCTGCATTCAATTGATCTCGGGGAAGCTAGGCATGGTACAAAAGTAGGCCTATGGAGATCAAGTAATGAGGTGATAGATGAACAACTAGAGGACCTCAAACTATCAAAAATTAGAATGAAAGCAGAGATTGAGGAATTGAAAAGATTCATCAGGCAACTAGTTGTTCCATTGTCAACCATTACTGGTGTGCCTGCTACTGAGGACCCTACTATAGAAGAAGTGCAAGCCTTCATCTCACAACTCCAAAAGGATAGACATTTTGGCCAGATCAAAAAAGAATGGATTGAGAAGCTCAGTATAGATGGAGCTGTTCTGATTGATCAGATTGGAAATGTTATCCTTTTGTTAGAAATTGAGAAGGATAATATTACTTCTAATCACAACACTTTGGCTGCAGAAAAGGCAAGGTGCAATGAATGTGTTTCTCTCCTAAATATGGTCATTCAAATAAAGGAGAAAGAGGCAATCAAAGCAAATATTTTGAAGAAGGGGACTGAGCCTTTGTTCGAATGGCTTTAGAACATGCAATTCAAGCAGGAAATGATTCAAGAGGCAGAGGAAGGACTCAAAGAAATGAAGGAAAATGTGAAGAAGATCCAAGACAAAGCATTTGAGCTCATGCAAGGGTTACAAATAGATCCACAAAGCAGTGGGCAAGGAAAGGCTCTCATTGGGATAGAGGCAATGAAGAATAACTTCTCCACATACTTGAATAATCTATTTGGGATGACTTCAAGCAGTCAAAATAGAGTGGTAGAGTTGCAAACACTTGATGGATGCATACATGTGGCAGCTGGAGTGTTGACAAGTCAGTTGGGTGCAGTAAAGGAGTTGGCTTGAGAGCATTCAATGTGGCTCTTAAGATTCACCAATGTACATGTGCCTAGTCACGAGGAGATGATGCCAATTATAGTGGCTACCAGAACATATAGGGCAAAAACTAAAAAGGGAAAGAAGTCTAAATGACTTATTCAATACTCCTTTTCTATTTTCTGATGTAAATGTTACAAATTTTTGTAAATTTTGAAATGCAACAAACTGGCATCTTGCCATTTTTCATTTGAGAAGATGAACCGATTGATATTCCTATTGTAACAGTCATCTCTCAAATCCTATATGTATGAAATTTTAATGGTGAATCAAAGTTCAGAAATTTTTTGGTGTGAGATGATTTTTGTTGCAGAGACAATTGAGAGTAGTCAATATCAATTATTTTTTGTTTCGTAGAATTGTTGAAATTACTGTTTTCCTCAGATGTTTGGAATTGGAATGAGGAATAAACAGAGTTTTACTTCTCTTGTTCATAATATAGTGAGTGAATGTAATAAGCATTATTATTGTTCATTCAAAGAGGAAACTTTAGTATAATTAATTAATAGTAGTAGTTTAGCTTTAAGTTTTCATAGTTAGATATCTAAAGGTTTCGTGAATTCATAAGATTGTGAATACACAAAAATAATTAGATGCTTAGAACTCAAACTCACCTGAGTTAGTTCTTGACTAAGTCTAACTTGGTTATACCTCTACTGTTCTCGGGTCAAGAACATACCCTAAACTAGATAGGAGGAACAAATAGAATTCTTTGAATATCATTCATATAGGGAGCTATACCTACCAATTCAGAGAAAAGCCGGTAGCCATAAAATGGTTTTTCAGCTGTTGTGAATAGATATTGTTCATAATTTGGGCATTAAGAGTCATAATTTCATGAAAGATAAAAAGAAGAAATCTATTTACCAACACATAGGAGGTTCTATCATATAAACTATGATAATATTATGAAGGTTAGCAGTACATTTGTAGTGAGAGACCTGCCTAAGATTATTAAGCCTACTAATGTTGTCCATAAGGAATCTATTTTGGCTACAAAGAAGAAAGTGTCTTTTCATAGAAAGAAGTTCTCTACTACAAAGAAATTGGAGATTGTTCATACAAATCTGAGTGGTCCTACAAGAACCAAAGGATTCTATGGTGAAAGCTACTTTATGATTTTTGTTGATGAGTTCACTAGAATGATGTGGGTATCATTTCTTAAAGAGAAGTCTGAAGCTTTTGAGAAATTCAAGATATTTAAGAATAGAATTAAAAATGAATCTAGTGTCAAGAAATTAAATGTTTGAGATTAGATAGAGGAGGAGAGTTCAACATGTTTTGTGAAGAAATGGAATGAAAATATAGTTATCTTTAGAAAGAGCAACTAAACAGAATGGGAGTATTGAAAGAAGGAATAAGTCATTAGCAGAAATGGTAAGAGTGATGCTATTTGAGAATGATGTCTCAAAGACATTTTGGAGAGAAGTAGTTAAGTATATACTCTAAATATAGTATAGATTAGAAAAGGTATGAGTAGGACACCCCATGAGTTATGGTGTTGAAAGAAGGAATAAGTCATTAGCAGAAGTAGCAAGAGTGATGCTATTTGAGAATGATGTCTCAAAGACATTTTGGAGAGAAGTAGTTAACACTATATTATATACTCTAAAAAGAGTACATATCAGAAAAGGTATGAGCAAGACAACCTATGAGTTATGGTTTTGTCATTCACCATCAGTCAAGTATTTAAAAATATTTGGAAGTAAGTGTTACATAAAGAAAGATGATGATATTGGTAAGTTTGATCCTAGAATTGATTAAGGTATATTTCTTGGTTACTCATTGAAAATTAAAGCATATAGATACTTCAACTATAGAACTAAGACAATAGTTGAGTGCACAAATATAAGGATTGATGAAAAGTTTGGTACTAAAGAGAAGATGGTAGATTATAATTTTGAGGAAGAAGAGAATAATTCTAGAATTGTTAGACAGAATGTTGAAGTTCTTTTTGAGACTAACAATAACTTGTAGAATGATGTATTTATTGATAATAGAGAAGAATAGAGATCTAAACCTAGAGAAGAGATAAGTGTTGAGATGTCAATTCCTATCTCTAGTAGAAAAATGAAAAAAAAATCACCCTCTAAAGAAGATAATTGAGAGTAAGGATAAAGGTGTGATGACAAAGAATAGAGTGAATGAGGAATTATGTCTAATTCATCAAGTGGAACCTAAGAGCACAAATAAGGAACATGTGCAAGGATGATCACTAGATGCAAGCAATGAAAGAAGAATTAGATCAGATTGTGAAGAATGAGACATGGAAATTAGTTCCTAGACCTAAAGACAAGAACGTGATGGGAATCAAGGGGGTATTCAGAAACAAGATGAATTAGCAAGGAAAAGTTGTGAGAAACAAGGCCAGACTTGTTTGTAAAGGTTACTTACCACAAGAAGGCATATATTATGAGGAAACATATGCACCTATGAAAAGAATGGAGGCAGTAAGGATGTTCTTGGCATATGTAGCAAGAAAGAATTTTAAGGTTTATCAGATGGATGTAAAGTCAATGTTTTTGAATGGAGAACTTGAAGAAGATGTCTATATTGAGAAACTTGATGGATTCACTTTGATAGAAGAAAAAGATTTTGTATGTAGATTTGAAGAAAGCATTGTATGGTCTAAAGCAAACACCTAGAACATGGTATGCAAGGTTGGATAGATATTTGTCTAAACTTGGATTTATTAAAGGAAAAATAGATAGTAATCTATACTTAAGGAAAATTGATGATGGTTTGTTTAACATTGCAATATTTGTGGATGACATAATATTTGAAGGAAATGATAAAGAAAGTGAAAAGTTTGTTGAAGAGATGAAAATTAAATTTGAAATGAGCATGATAGGAGAAATGAAGTTTTTGCTAGGATTGTAGATTACATAGAGTAGAGATGGGATATTTATTTCACAAGCCAAGTATCTAAAAGACCTATTGAAAAGATTTGGTTTAGAAAGTTGCAAACTTGTTGGTACACCCATGATAACTGGTCACAAGTTATCTAGTAAAGATGAGACACCTACAATTGAGTAGAAGAAGTATAGATCTATGATTGGAGGATTGCAATATCTAACTCACATTAGACTAGATATAGAGAATGTAGTTGATATTTTAGAAAGATTTCAAGCTAATCCTGAAGAGTATCATTATGCAATAGTAAAGAGAATATTCAAATATTTGAATGTTATATTTGATTATGGAATCTAGTATGATAGATCAAATGATTTTACTTTGTACACATATACTGATGCAGTTTGGGCAGCTAGTATGGATGACATAAAGAGCACTAGTGGTGGAGCAATGTTTCTTGGAGGAAGATTGGTTTCTTGGTTGAGAAAGTAACTTAACTATATATCTGAGAGTACAACTAAGGCTATATATGTTGCAACATCAAATAACTATAATCAAATTATGTAGATGAAGAAAATGTTGAAGGATATTGGGGCCGAGTTTACAACACCTATTATCATTTACTATGATAACACAAGTACAATGAGTTTGTGTAGGAATCCAATATTGCATTCTAAAATAAAGCACATATCCATCAAGTATCATGTTTTGAGAGAGAAGGAAGTTAAAAAGGAAATAAGGTTGGCGTTTGTAAGTACTAAAGATCAAATTGCAGATATCTTTATGAAACCTTTGCCTAAGGACACTTTTGAGTACTTAAGAGGTATGCTATGGGTTATGCCCTTGCCTACTTTAAAGTAGATGACACAAAGAGTGTATTAGTCTAGTGGTATAAAGAACTATGGTTAGACAAGACCTAATTTTGATACTTCTTGTATGGGGGAGTATTTAGGATGTACTGAGTAATTGAGGACTCTTGGTATTTGGTATTTTGTATTAAATAGTGTTTTTGGACACTTGAATTGATTGAAGAGTTGGAAGAATTATATTATAACAATTGGTATTTTGTACTTGTATTGACACCTTTGACATTGATGTCAATGGGGGATAAAATATGTACATGAAAAAACATCTCCTAGGCAACAAGGAGAGAAAATGTGTAAGAAGCCCCTGTTGAGATGTCAATGGGGGAGTGTTATCTCTTTAGGAATATTTAGAAAGATTCATTTATGTGCATAGAAGAATAAGTTTATGACAAAATAATATGTTAGTGCATAGAAGGAAATGTAAGTGCGTAGAAGAATAACTCTATGGAAAAGCTATGCAACCAAAAAAGTGTTGTAAGTTGTTCACTATGAACAACTGATGCCAGTTCTAGAAACCAAATTTTTTTAGAATGGTGAAGAGGATTTGAGAAGATGTCAGCAACAATAGAGTACAATTTGATATTCTTGGAACTTAGATGTTTTTCATCTATGTTGCAATCAATGCTAAAGGGTGAGAATTTTAGAATGAATTCTGATGATACTACTTTGGGGGAGTATCTTGAGAATTAGAGAACATTGATATGTTGCATTCATGACTATATTTGTAATTTATGTCAATAGAGTAGTAATCCCATAAAGACTAGAAGAATAGTAGTCAAAGATCTTATATTATGTATAAATTAAGGAAGGTTTAGATGATGTGTAGTTTAGGACATGTTATTGAGGTTGTCCTAATGACATAGTTAAGAGGACTAAATTTGAGTCAATGATGTATGGAAGTTACACTTGATTTACTAGAAACAATGTAGAAATAAAGTACTGGAAAATAATGTTTTGATGATCTATCACTATCTTTCATCTAAGATGTAATGAAGAGATGCACAATCACATAGTGATAAAGGATAGTCATTTAGTGACATCAGCATGTGCACAAGACATGGTATCATACATGTGAAGTTTTGTATAAACTATGAGTTGATAGTGCTAGTATAATTGTGAATTAATTAATTATATTATTTTAATTAATTAGGAAAGCCTCAAGGCTCACTCAAGGAATTATTATGAAGATACAATATAAAGAAAAATTGTTTTCCTTATTTATAAAGAATTTGGGAGAAGAAGATCAAGTGGAATGCAAAGTATTAGTGCGTAGTGCGAGAAGGAGTAGAATGCTTATTGGATGTGTGTAAGTGATCCAAGGGATAATTGGATGCACAGTATGAGATCTAGTTACAAGATCTAAAGGAGTAGAAGTCTAATCTATAGGAAAAAGACAAAGGAAGGAAGTATATTTCAGTTCTATTATTCTACAAGGAATAATATAGAGATCATTTGTATAGCGGATTCATTGATCTTAAACTTGAAGTTATTTGGAAAGTTGGTCTAGCTATCTTCCACAACTCCTAATAGGGTTGGCATAATTCCTAAAAAGGTTGGAATCTCCTAATAGGGACTCATATGTATTGAATGTTGTAATAGACTCCTAATATGCTCTATCCTCTAACAAGGAATATTTATATTAGTACATCATCTTGTTGGTATGATTCCCACTGGGGTTTTCCCTCTTATCAAGGTTTTCTATAGTTAACATATCTAGTGTTAATTGTGTATGAGTATATTGTTGTGGTTTTAGTTTATATTACTCACATGGTTAAGTTTCTTTAAGGTTAATAATTTTAATGATAGTTTTATAACTAATTCACCCACAAAATGATCCACATATCAAAAGTATCTTGTGAAATATATTGACCCTTTTAGGAGTCTATTACATCTATATAGTATTTCACTCCTTGTTAGAAGAGTAGGCATTGTTAGAAGCCTTAACCCTATTAGGAGTTGGTATTACAATTAGAAAAGTAGAAAGATGAGCCCACTGCTCAAACATGTATATACAATGATTTATTTATATACAAAAAATATATAGACACAAAACCCTCTTGATAATGCCCATATCTTTAATGTCTAATTTGTCCTTTGCATCTCCACAAAAAAATGTATATACTATATTCTTTCTTCTCTAGCATAAAGTTCACATCTTACAATTATCAAAATATAATGACATAGTCATCACATAGCTTCGCACATATAAATATTTTCTTTATATCCCTCTATTTTGTCTTGTCAGCCTCCAAGTCTTCACACATGTCTCAAAATACAAAATCTACTTTTTCCCACTTAGGGTTAACATCTAAGATGTTTTCCCATAATAGTCAAGAAATTATTTTGGTGAACCAAAATAATTCCTTCACACAATGTATCATTTCCTTGTCTTTGTTATGTTCTACCTATACATAACTGTAACTGGTAAATCACTAATATCTATGTTTATATAGCTCATTATGACTTGCACTCTAAGATATAGAATCCCCATACTCTATACCATATTCCCTCAAGTGCACACATGCCAATTTACTCACTACAAACCTTGCCAATCAAAAATGTGTCTTTGCTAATGGTTATCCTTTGTAACACTTAGACAATTTTCTAGGTTATCTCCTCCAAAACACAACTCTAGAACCTTCTCACTAGATATATCATATATGTTTCCATAAATGAAAACCTAATAGTAAAGCCCTATATTATCCTCTCAACTAAATTGCCAATAGTAGATTTATGAGAGTATGTTATATGTCCTTCATGATTGTTTACACATGCATTTAAAAAAAAAATTTGTTGGTTATCTCTTAAATTAATTCTTATTTACACTTTCAATTATAAATTTGAGTTTTTATGGATTTATCTCAATAGAATTTCAAATTTTCTCCTTGAAAGATGGTTGTCTTCAAAATAAAGTGAATTTAATTTCTAGATTCCATGGGAGATTTTAGTGTACCAACATTTCAAATAAGACTATAATCCACCATGAGGCTAAAACTAACCAATAGAATGATCAATAAAACAAACAATATTAATATAAAAATTAGAATATAGATTTATTTTGTTTCAAGTTCTTAGTAAGACAATTATTATATTAATAACAAAAATGTAGGTTCCCATATCCATAAAGCCTAGGCTAATTTGTAGTGTTAATAGTGTTAGCTTAGGAGAGATAGCTTAAAAATCATGATCAAGTGGAAATAACTAAGGAACAATTTAAAACTATAAATGATTCATTAACCTTTATGATTAGCTAGGAAAATGAAGGTTAGATTAAAAATTAAATGTAGCAAGAGATCTACAGAGCTCAAGTCCCTTCCTTGTAAAGAAAGAGATGTAGCCATTATACAAAGATATTGTCAGATAGAATCATGAAAAATTAAATTTGAAAATAAAGTCTTTGACACATCAATATTTCCTATACTTCTCAAAAAATTGAAGCAACTTTTCTTTTAGATATAGAGTTTCGTGTTTGAATCTAATTTAAAATTTCTTTCCCTAAATCACCACCTAGAGAGATGTTGACACATAGATTTGGGTATCAATAATGATCATATCTAATCCATGTTTTGAATGGTAGAGCCTGATGTATGAGGAGGAGATAATAAATATCACAAACCTTCCCATTATGGTATTTGCAAATGATATGACTATGCTAGTCTCACAAGCATCACTTAGCATAATAAATGGACACCATCAAAACAAAAATATATTTTATCTTTTATGTTACAACAACTTCTCACTTCTAAAGGAGAGGACTTTAAGCCAAAAATGATTACTACAACTAGGGTGTGAAGAATATGTTAGCTAGTAATTTCATAATGCAATCCTACTCATGAGCATCATAGTGGAATGTATTACATTATATGTCCCATAAATACAGTCTCATAAAGACTAGAAGGAAAAAGGTATTTCCTTAGAAAGATGAAGGACACAACATGGAAATCACATTGTATAACACATAATTGAATACAATCAAGCTATTAACTATAAAAAGACTAAAAGAAATAGTGATATAGCTAATAGAAATAAAGTACTCCAGTGAGATGTGATATGTGAACTCTAAAAATTTAAAATCCCAGAGAGATACATTCACATTAAAATATAAACTCAAATTTATGATATTAAATAGAAATTTTTCTACCAAATATTGTTAGAAAATATCTAAGTAGATAACATATAAAAAAGTACTGACAAATCCTCCAAATTGTTGTCCTGGTCCATGCCAAACTCATAAATACAAAAGCTATTACATTTTTGGATTAGATTAACTACTTGCAAAGACATGTAATACATAAAATGACAACACATTGTTAGAAATGTTTAGAATAAATGAGAGAGGGTGGGTGTGTGGGTGAGGGGGTGGGGGGTGGGGGGGGGGGGGGGGGGGGGGTGAATTAGTTACTCAAGTTCCACAAGTACCATTTGAACAATTACACATAAATATTCACTATTCTTCTTATCCTACTATTGTTTGTTCTCTACTAATATGATAAAATTATTGTCTTAAACATAACATGATTTGCTTAATGAAAAAAATAATCAAATGTAAAAAAAATTAAATCATTAAACATAGGTTTGATGCTAGGATTTTATGTGGAAACCCAATTTGCAAAAAAACACCAGCAACATGTCACCACTTTTTCACATTTTGAAGTGAGCCTTGTTAGGAGCCAACCATGTAAAGGTTTACAATACACACTATTAATTGTGACCTAGCTAGAGGATTTAATCACCTTGTTAGGACTGGCCTTGTCAAAGGACTTTAGTCATTCCATTTAGAATGCCACCTTGATAAAGGATTTACATAGATTGTTAACTCTTCCAAAGGACTATTAGATCAGCCTCTATTGAAAGGATTTCAATACAAACTATTTACAATTATTAGAAATAAAATAATGGGTTTTGATTTGTATGATTACAACTCACTTTGCAAGTTCAAATCATTGTTTGATTCATGTGCCCAATTATTGATAGCTCTTCATTGTAAGCTCTATTCTTGATTATCTTAGCAACCCTTCAAGCAATCAATGTTCCCCTTCAACAATACTTAAGCCTTCTACTCATATTCACTTATCAATATCAGCAACATTTATGTAAGCAATCTTCTTTAGCTTCACATTCTCTCATGTACTTGTGCATCTCTAATCAACCTTCTTCTATACTCACCTTACACATTAGCACAAACACTAACACTCACACTTGCACTCTCACTTCTTCATTTGGATCTATACCTCTTTATATAGGAAATCCTTTCTTTACCATTTTCCATGGTCAGAGCAGATCTTAGGGTTTACAATTAGGTTTAACATGATTCATTGTATCTTCCCATCTTCTTGATCTTCCTCTAGAAACTTCTCTAGAATCCTTCTGTTAGGTCTTTACCTAATCCTCATCTTGAATTTAATGATTTAACTCATCAATCCTATCTTCAACATGATTTACATCTTTGAAGAAATAAATTGAGTCAACTGAGAATCACGATTTCCTTTAAATTCATTCTCAACATTGTTACTCAATAATCACTAAGTTCTAACACTTGATGATCACCTAAGACTTGATCATTGTAAAAATTCTAGCTAGGCATCAACTAACTTTTACAGTTGATACTAATGCTTGGTCAACACTAGATTTTATCAGCACTTACTGTGGCTTGGTTACACTAGCATCACTCAAAATTCCTTAGCTTTTTATTCAATTTCTCAACTTAGCTTAGCTTTCTTGATATAAAAAATCTCTTTGTATCATCAAAGTCTCTAATCAATTGTCCATTGTAGCTTCCTTTTTACAACTCAACCTTTCCTCTACGTGCTATTTCTATGAGAAAATTTTCAAATCCTCTTCATCAATCGAATAGATATGACGTTTAGATTAGGTATCAATATGTCTTACCAATAGATTTAACATTAGATACAAAACAAATATTATCCCAATTGTAAGTTTCCCACAATCTCCCTCTTTGGCATTGGCGACAACATCTCTACATATCAGTATTAGCATTATCTTGTTACCATAAAATCTAATAGATTTCACTCTAATTTTGTTTTATAATTTTTTCTCTCTAAAATAATAGATCTTCTTCTTGTCTATATTCTCCTTCTATAACTTTTTTATATCTCCCTCTTTCTCTTTTTATCTATCTCAGTATCTCTTCCTCTTTGACAGCAATGCCAAAGACACTTAGTTTTCATAGCTTAAATCTCTTCACATAGCTGAATTATGTAGATTTTGCATGTTTTCATATATCTATGACTAATCTATTTTGTTGTACTTAACTATCTACCTTAGGCATTTCCCAAAGTAGAACTGTGTTGCATCAATTTGTAAGATATTTTGATTAGCACATTTGATGACATGCACCTTGTCTCCTTAAGTAGTTTTTTAAAAAATGGGAATCACCCCTAATTTACCTCTATGATATTCATGAGCATATTTAGGTAAGGATTTTGTGAATATGTCAGAAATCTCTTATTTGGTATGCATATATTCTAGGTTCACTTCTTAGCCTTGGACTAATTCCCTCAAGTAGTGATACTTGATAGCAATGTGCTTTGTCCTATTGTGCAACACTAGATTCTTTGAGATGTTGATAGCACTTGTGTCATCACAAAAGATAACTACCAGATCAATAATTTCTTCTTTCACACTTTTTAGTAATTGCTTTATCCACATGATATTTGAATAGTTCACTACAGTTGCCACATACTCGGCTTTGAATCTTCATTAGGAAATTGCTTATCCATGAGACCAATCTCTTTCTTAGAAAGAATTCACCTCACTAGTTCTTTCTATATCATCAATATTTTTTTCCCAATCTGAGTTAGTGAATACCTTCAATTAAAATCTATCACTTTTCTTGTAATACAATCCATAATATTTTGTACCTTTTAGATATCTCATTATTTATTGCAATCATGTGATTTCATTTAATATTCTCTAAAAATCTAGCAACTATCCCAAAGGCTAAAGAAAGATCTAGTCTATTGTGAACAACATATTGTAAATTTTCAATCATGGTTCTGTATAAGGTCTAGTTCACTTTGCAAAATCATCATTTTTAGATAGCTTATGTACTATAGACATAGGTATGATTACTGGCCTTGAATCTTCCATACCACAATTCTTTAGTATCTCCTTGATGTGTTTGGATTAAGTAATAAAAATTCCAAAATTCATTTGACATACTTGTAATCCAACAAAGAATTTGATTTCACAAAAAATAGACATTTCAAATTCCTTCTTCATTTCATCATCAAGTGATTTTCATAATGCTTTTCTTCCTCCAAATATAATATCATCAACAAATATTTTAGATAAAAACACTTCATTGTTCTAATTACCATTCTTCAAGTATAGATTATTTTTATCATTTGTCCTCTCAAAACCAATCTTTACCAAATAGTTATTTAATCTTTCATACCATGCTCTTGGGGCTTTTTTCAATCCATAAAGAGCTTTGTTTAGTTTGTGTACCATGTTCTTCTTGTTTGGATGTACAAATCCTTCAGGTTTTTCAATGTACACTTCTTCCTCAAGTATACTATTTAAAAATGCAAATTTGACATCCATTTGATATACCTTAAATTTTACTAGGATGAGTGTGCAAGAAAAGTTCTTACTCCTTCAAGTCTTGCTAAAGGATAAAAAGTTTCTCTATAATCAAATCCTTCTTCTTGAGAATAACCTTTGTATACCAGTCTTGCCTTGTTTCTTATTATTTATCCATTTTCATTGAGTTTTTTCCTAAGAACCGACTTTGTTCCAATAACATTTTTGTCTTTAGGTCTTGGCACTAAAGTCCAATTATTGTTCTTCTCAATCTAGTCAATTTTCTCATTCATTGCCTAAATCCAATCTTCATTGTCTAAAGCATCTTTTACTGATTTGGGATCAAATTCACAAAGTAGACACATGTCATCTTTGAGTCGTTTCCTTGTTATTACACTTGATTCAACATCACCTATGATTTGTGTAGGTTTTTGATGACTTCTCACATACTTTGCTAACACAAGTAATTTCCTTATTTTTTCTTCTGTAGGTTCATCTTCAAAAATAGTCTCAAGCTCATTTTCTCTTTCTTTTTCATGTTCCGCATGCTTGTTATTTTCTATCTTATGCTCAACATTTCCTATCTATGACTCAATATATTTAGTCTGTTGCTTGACACCCACTCTCTGTTGTTCAATAGATTTTTTTTGCACTTCATCATTTCCTATTTGTTGTGAAACTACAATTTGATTTGCTTGTTCATTTTAAGTGTTGGGAGCATCACCATCCACATAGATAAATGTATTTTAATCTTTAGCTTCTTCATTACATGAAATCTTACTTATTTATGAAAACTAATCAACTTTCACATTTATGCTTTCCATAAATTTGTTAGTGTTATAATTCAAACATTTGTAAGCTTTTCTCTTGGTGGAATATACTAGAATATACCTTAATCACTCTTTGTATCAAGTTTTCCATTCCTATTATCATTATGCATATAGAATCTACTTTCAAATATTTTGAAATATTTCACATTAGGAGCATATCCATGCCATAGTTCAAAAGGTGTAGTATTTGTACCTTTCTTGACTTGTACTCTATTTAGGGTATAAATAATAATATTGAATGCTTCTTTCCAATACTTCTTTGATACACTCTTCTCCATCATTAATGTTCTTACATAGTCTATTATTGATATTTCTCACTTTTCAGCTATCCCATTTTAATGAGGGGTCCTTGGTGCTGACATCTATCTTTTGATTCCTTTGTCATTCCAAAATGTATTGAACTCATTTGAAATGAATTCACCACCTCTATTAGATCTCAAACACTTCAGACTCTTCCCTATTTATTTTTCAATTCTGGCTAAATACCACTTAAATAATTGAAAAGCATCAAATTTAGCTTTAAGAAATATCACAATCATCATCCTAGAATAATAATCAAAAAATAAAATGAAAGAATTATCTCCATAGTAGCCTTGAACATATATGGGTCCACATAGGTCAGTATGAACCAATTCAAAAATATTGCTAGTAGCGTATTTTTTTTCTCTTAAAACTAGACTTGGTCAATTTTTCCCAATTGACATTATTCACACATGGCATTGACACGCTTCTTTAGTTTAGGCAACCCTCTTACTTTTTTCACCTTATTGATGTTCACTAAATTTTCAAAGTTCACATGAAATAATTTTTTTTCCATAACCAAACATCTTATTGTGCAAACACCACATTTCATTTGATAAATCTAGATAGAACAAGTTACCTCTTGTTTGATCACCGATTCCAATCAGTTTTCCATCAACATCATGTATCTTGGCCTTCCTATTATGAAATTCAACTCTGTATCTTGATTTGTTCAAATGTGAAACACTCAAAAAGTTATAGTTAAGTCCTTCAACCTAGTAAACATTGTCACATTTTATCTTGTCAATCCATTGAATAGTACCTTTACCTTTTACAACATATGGGATATTGTTACCAAATTTAACACATCCACCTTTGTATGGACCACTATTCTAAAATTTTCTTTATCACTAGTCATATGATTAGAGAATCCACTATGAAGTATCCATCTATCACTTTTGTTTACATATGCATTTTATGTAGCTTTCTCATCCTTATTATAATTTTCTTTCATAGCAACATAGAAAACTTCATGATCATTACTCTCAAATTTATTTTTAGTTTCTTTTTCAACAATATAACAAGATTTCTTACCTTTTTTATCCTTGTTTCTCTTGTAGTCTTTGTCATCTCTTCTTCCTTTGTAGTTTATTTCCTTCCTTTCATCCTTATCCTCTTTGTTAGGAAACCTAGTAGAAATATGACCAACTTTTTTGCATGAGAAACAAATAATAAATAGTTTACCTTTGTATTTTCTTTTTCTTCTTCTAGATATTTTTGCAATAAGGGCTTCAAGTTCATTAATATCATCATCAAAACTGTCATTGGACCATCACTCTTCACATGTTTATCTTCCCTTTTTCTAAGAATCGATTGTAACTTAAAGGTAGATTCAATGGTGGTAGGTGTGTAGTTATCAAAGTTAAACATCTCAAAATTAGTAAGTCTACTAATTACACCTTCTAAGGTCAAATTTTTACCTCGTATGTATCTCAATTCTTGGATTGTTGAAACTCTAATGAAATATATAAGGAGTAGAGTTCTTAATACCTTTCTTATTAGTATTTTATCTTTGGTTTCTCCATTTTCACCACAAATAGCATTAAAAACTTCTTTGACTATTGTGCAGTATTGTACTATATTCTCACCTTCCATCATTCTCATGTCATAAAATTTTTCTCTTAGGATTTCTAATTTGTCTCTTAAGACATTTTCATCACCTCCATATATGGTTTTCAATTTTTCCTACATTTTCTTTGCACTATCACAATCTTTTAAGTCATCAAAAACAACATAGCTTAGGGTTGAGGTAATCTCCAACATTGCTTGACTACGTTCTTTCTTTTTCTTTAGTTGCTCAGTTGTTAGAGTTGTAGTTACTTTCACATACTCATTATCCACAAAGTTGATAGCAACATCACTAATACTTGATATATGCAACCTCATCAAGGCCTTCCATGTGGGAAATTTCTCCTTATTCAACTTTGGTACATTTCTTTATGAGTCATTATCTTTGGCTTTAAGTACCTTAAATATTTTCTTTGTAAGCACTCTACTCAGATATTGATTGGCATGAATCAATTACTCAAGATCCATAAGTACCATTTAAAAAATTAAACATAAACATACACTTTTCTTCTTATCCTACTATTTCTTGGTCTCTACTAAAATGATAAAATTGCTATCTTAAACATAACATGTTGTGCTTAATGAAAACATCATCAAATGTTTTAACATATAAAACATTCAACATAGGTTTGACACTAGGATTTTATGTGGAAACCCAATTTGGAAAAAACCACTAGCAACATGTCACCACTTTTTCACTCTTTCGAAGTGAGCCTTGTTAGGAGCCAACCTTGTTAAAGGTTTACAATACACATAGTTAAATGTGACCTAGTTAGAGGATTTAATCACCCTAGTAGGAGTGGCCTTGTTGAAGAAATCTGATCATTCCATTTAAAATGTCATCTTGTTAAAGGATTTACACAAACTGTTAAGTCTTCCTAATGACTATTAGGTCAATCTTTTTAAAAAGGATTTCAATACAAAATGTTTATAATGATTAGAAAGAAAATAATAGGTTTTGATCTATATGATTACAACTCACTTTGCAAGTTTAAATAACTATTTGATTCATGTGTTGAGTCAATAATAAGCTTTATTAGCTTGGTAACCCTTCAAGAAATCAATCTTCTCCTTCAACAAAAATTAAGCCTTCTACTTAGATTCACTTATCAATATCAACTACATTTGCATAAGCAATCTCCTTTAGCTTCACATTTACTCATGCACTTGTGCATCTCTAATCAACCTTCTTCTAAACTCGCCTCACACATTAGCGCACACACTAGCACTCGCACTCGCACTCTCACTTCTTTATTTGGATCTATACATCTTTATACAAGAAATCCTTTCTTTACTATTTTCCATGATCATTGTAGATCTTAGGATTTACAATCAGGCTCAACATGATTCATTGTATCTATCCATCTTATTGATCTTCCTCTAGAAAATTCTCTAGAATCCATCTGTTAGGTCTTTATCTAGTCCACATCTTAATTTTAATAATTGAACTCATCAATCCTATCTTCAACATGATCTACATCTCCCAAGAAATAAACTGTGTTGGCTGGAAATCATAATTTCCTTAAAATTCATCCTCAACACTGTTACTCAACAATCACTAAGTTTTGATACTCAATAACTATAAAGATTCTAGCTCAACATTGACTAACTTTCATTGTTCATAGTAATGCTTGGCCAACACTAAATTTTCTCGACACTTACTATGGCTCAATTGACACTAGCATCACTCAGTATTCCTTAGCCATGTACTCTATTGATTGACTTAGCTTAGCTTTCTTGATATAAATAATCACCTGGTCTTATCAAAGTCTATCTAATCAAATATCCATTGTAGCTTCCTTTTCATAACTCAATATTTCCTCTAGGTGCTATTGTTATGATAAATTTCTCAAATCCTCTTCACCAATCAAATAGATATGATATTTAGATTAGGTAATAATATGTCTTACCAATAGATTTGACATCAATGACAAAACAATAATTGTCCAAATTGTAAGTTTCTGACCTACATATTTCCTAGGAAAACCTTGAGATTTGATGGTGAAAAACCTAATAGGTAATCTTGGATTTTAGTGATAGAAATCCTTATTATAACTCTATCAATTAAAAGAAAATATTGGATTTATAATATAAAAATATATCTAAATATATAGATTTACAATTCAACAATTATCTTTGATTAATATATTGCTACTTTGCTTTTCAATTAATCTTCTTTTGCTAATGAGAGATCCAACTTCTGCAATTGACTTGCTACACTTTTTATCATCACTTCAATTGATGCTTAAATAAAGTATTTGAACCTTCATATATATTTGTAATAACCATCAAGAAGACATGAAACCTAGTTTCCTAACTAGGTCACTGTTGGCGTGAGAAAATGCACTAAAACTACTAAGCGAAAAAATGTTTAATACTAGAATGATAGTACATACACAATCTAAAGACTAGCCAATTCTTATTAACAATTGCATATGCAAAGGATTTGGACCCAACTTCAACAAAACCACAGATGGTTTTCTACTCTTTTGGCTCTGCAAAACCAAGGTGGGTATACCCAGGGATGATTCAAAACTAGAACAACTATATGAGGATTATTCTTAGTTTCATTCTGATTCTCATTTCAAAAATCCTCAAACATATATGTAATTCTTTACTAACTTGATAAACACATCCCATAAAACAGATATGGCCAAGAATTCTTCTATAGATTTGTAGATGTTCTTAACAATAGTGGCTAACTAAAGCTAAAACATTCCATGCAGACAAGTGCTAGCCAGCTTTGAAGATCTACAGGAAATAAAAGTAAAATTTGATTTAATGCTACATTTTGATAACCATTTATGATATATTTCTCCTTCAGCTGAATCAATTTGATCAATGCCTAATCCATTGGGGTTCAGAGTCTATAGTAAGTTCTCAGATCTAGTTTGTTGCCTTACAACAAATTCTATCAGCAATTCTTATCAGAATCCATCATTCAAAATCCTTTCCACTACTAAAGAAACCTTATCACATTCATCAAAGCTTTTATTTAATCCATTGAATTAACAGCAGTGATAAATAGATATACAACCTAACTAGATTGCATTCAATTGTACAAACCTTTACTTATACAATATCAAGACAACCAAGTAATTGGAAGGAGACAAGTTTTAGAAAAGAATAATATGGGGACAGTTCACAATTTGTATTCATATTCTTTGAAAATGGTATATCATTTACAATAGACTCAGAATGACCTTTAGAAAGAAACACAACTCATTCTATATTCATGTATTCTCAGAGAATTGAAAGAGAAAATACATTATAAACTTGCTTTCAAAATTTGGACCAAAAATAGACTAAGAATATTACTTAGAAAAATAGAATTCAGACCATTCTTTAGCCTTGGAATCTCACTTAAATAGTGTGAGATGCAACAAGCTTTAGGCTAAAAGAAAAAGATAGGTGTCCTTTTTACAAAAATGGGTATATTACCCCTTTTCAAAAGAAATCGAACACCTTAACTCAAAAAAGGAACAAATAAAACAGTAGAAGATGACAGCTGGAGCATAAAATCTTCAATTTTGTCCTTTTCTCTAATTGCTCCCTGTTGGTAATGCTTTAATATCTGCAATTGCCTCCCAAAAAAATATTTCTCTTTTGGTGGGCCATTCGCATTCCTTAATTGTTGTTAGTTCGTCCAAAGTTTTCTACCACCTTGCATCAGTAATCACCCTTCCTTCTATGGTAAACCTATTCATTTCAGTTTCAAACTTGAAAAGGGTATCAATTAGTTTACTGAAAAGACATTCATCAATACCATCTTGGAGAATGGATACCACTTGTGGAAAGTCTACAATGCGATCAAAAGAACTAGACCACTCATTAAAATCTTTTAACTTATCATCATAATCAATAACAGAAGGAATTAAAGAATTGAAACCATTTGTTAGCACTTTCAATTTACTTTGAATTATTGCCAGCTTCCCTACGAAGATTTGCAATAATTCTTTTACTTTGTCCATACCCTCCTTCACGGTAATAACTTTATTTGGGAGGTCTAGTTTCTTGGCTAACAAAGGCATCAACCTATCAAAAAATTGCATATATGGCCCCCATTGTTGAAAAATAGGCTCAAGCCATCTGATTGCATCTTTGCATACCTATTCTGTAGATTGAAGATTGATGAATGTATTATAAGCATCTTGAGATATTCTTTTCAGAATACTTATTCTATGATTTAATACATTCATCAAGGTATTTTTCTGAGTGTCACTATTAGATTGGGACACTTCTGTTTCCACACTAATCACAGGCACTGGCACTGTTACCCCTATAGGTATTTCCTCTATTTGGGCCTCTGCTTCTACCATGTGCCTTCTTTCTTCCTCTTGCCTTGGTGCATGTTCTGCCTCTACTGCTACCTTGAGTTGTTCTTTAAGGGATTTTGTTTCTATTTCTAGAATTTTAATTTTTTCCTCTAACTCTTCTATTCTTTGTTTTTGTACATGGCTCATTTTGAGCTCTTCTTCATATGTTCTTCTAATATCAAGGCATTCAATAAACAATGCAACTAGCTTATCCTCAATTTCATCAACATTTTCTTCATTCATGAGAGCAAAATGTTTGACCAAGCTAGAGATCTCCTTCCCAATAGTGCTCTCCAATGTCCACACAATCATATTTCCCTAAGCAGTTTCTTCTATATCCATCATCTTAGGCTTCTTAGTGTCAGGGGCCACACTCCATACTGCTAGGGTTTTAGTATCCATATTAAAACCTGACCCTCTTTTAAAGCCATCACTGCTAGTGGCTTCATAACTGATGGCCTTATCTTGTCTTCTCATTTGGTCCAACACAAAGGCTTTCTCAATATCCTAATGTGGTATTAGAATCATACCACTCCTATGTACCAATTCTTTGGCTTCTGCAACAGTCATTGTTTCACTTTCAGGGTCATAAGCCAACAATTTTTCAACCAACTCTTTATTTTTCTCTGGATCTTCTCCTAGCATGAGACTCAATGTGAGTTCATTTTGTTTGATCTTGTAGAGAAAACTTTTAAACTCTGATGATTTAATAAAATCATCATCTTCCATGAACTTTTCAGATTGAATGAGCCTATCATCCAATCTTGATGCTGCAATTTGTAAATCAATAGAAGCTTTTCCTGCTTTAGTAGCCCTTTGGTGAAAATAATTTTTCCTAATATCAACAAAATACTCACTATTTCTAGACATGACTTGTATGGATCTGCTTACCACCTTTTCAGGGATGTGCATTGTCTTTTATCTTTTATTTCCTTGTGGCACCCAAGCTGAAGTTGATGGTTGGTCTTCTTCTAGCTCAATTTCCAATTGTGTATCTGGCTCAGGGGATTCTCTATTTACAATGGCTTCCTCTCCCTCTGGCTCATGAGGTATTTGTAACACAATATGGTCAAAATTTTCAACCATCTTCCTCAAATTATTAGGATATGGAAATTCTGTATAGAAACCCTTAAAATAAGGGTTGGTTCTCTTCAAAGCATTCTCCACTTTCCTTATTTCCTCATACTTCCTTAATAACTCATCTACCTCCCCTGTTGCTACTATGTTGGCAATTAGGTCCTCTACAGGGATTGGCTTGCTTGGAGGTAGAATAAAACCCGTAATGGCCTTAACCTCATTTGCAATATAACTGTCAGGGTCATACATCCTATATGGCCTAGTAGCAAATTTATGTTGACCTAAATAGTCACTTAATTCCTCAAATGCATTCTTGCCTATTTCAAAATCTCCTACTTTAAAGGTTCTACAAAAAAAGATAGGCTTATGCAAAGAAGGAGGTATCATTTATTTATTCATCAATAAGAATTGCCAAAAAAATTCAATAATAGCCAATCTGGGAGGTAAATATTTTAGTAGTAGATGAGGAGGCTGTGGCCATGCAAAAACTCTGATTAAAATACATTCTTTAAACAAAAATATACTTCCCTAGTTATGATCTAATTTTGTTTTTTCATCTAAGAAAGAGGGCCTAAACAGAGTCTTCAAAACATTGGGTGCCCTAAAGAAAGTGTGATCTAGTTGCCTCATGATAACAGAATTGAACAAATTAAAAAACACTAGGGCATTTGAATAAAATAAATCCTTATGCCAAATACGAGTCCAGAGTTGTACAGGTAACTCACCAAATTCATCAAAAGTTTGATCAATGAAGTCTCCACTGATGTACCCAATGTTGCTATATAGGATAAGGTGCATCAGCAATGAATAATGGTGGAACTTGAAGTCTTTCAGCTCTCCTTTCTTAGCGTCACAAATTTTCATGTGAATACTGTCAATGATAAAGGCCACATAATCATACTCCTTATGATAAAAAGGATCATGTATGTCACATGCCATCAGAAAAAGAGAACCATATACACAATCTTTTGCACCATCACTCCCCAATACTTTGTGCAACCCATACACTGTGTTTTTGAAGTAATTTTTGAACCTACTCAAAGGTAAAAAGTCTCCCACCTTTCTTGGAATTAACCCTACCTTCTTAACTCTGTAAGGAATATGTGGCAACATGACATTGTTTACAAAATAGGTTTTATTCCTGGCAAATTTTCCTTGTAAATCCACAATGTCAATGGGTACATCCATTTGTCCCATCAATCCAAAAGCCTCAACAAAAGAAGTTTTGTCCAATGTACACAATACACTCCCATTATGCCTGTGGAAAGTCCTAGTTACTAGATTGTATGAATTTATTAGGGCCTTCAATAGATCAACATCAATGAACACTTCTGGGAATATTAATTTTGCCATATTTCTATTCAATGGGTTACATACTGGCACATTCTCTACTCTATTCTAATAAAAATACATGAAAAGATCGTAACCAGTCATTCTAGGGCATTCAACATCTCGAAAAAAAGCATAAGGGTCTCTGAATATATGATCATTTGAAGAAATTGCATTTGACGACCTTGGAAGGAGTTTTAGCCAGTCTTCTGCATGCTTGTTTGGTTTTTTGACCCTTGTCCTCTTTTCTGTCTTAACAACAGATTTCTTTCTTTTTCCTTCTGGTGTGACTTCTACAACATCATCACCTTCATCCTTGACTTTGAATTCTTCTTCATGCATCTCTTCAACTTCTTGGTCAGCCATGTTTTCTTCAAACTATACTTTGAATTCTTTTGCAATTGCACAGGATACACAAAGCTCTGTAACTTTCAAATTTTAGAACAAAATAGAAACAAGCTTCTTGATGCTAATAATTCAATCAAATCCTTGACATTTTAATTACATATCTGCCAACCTTTTTAAATAAATTTAGCATGCATGAGCTTTAAAAAATTATGATCGCAAATTTCCATCAGGGTAGATCAGCCGCAAATTTTGATTCTGATGTACTTTTCAAAACTTTATTTTGCTTGGTCACAATAATTTTGTCCTTTTTGCTTATCTATCATGACACATCAGATGTTTTCTCTTTAAAAGACTATCTTCCGTTCTTACACTAAGTCAAACCTTCAATCTTCATAATGTCGTAGATGCCCTCAATGGATCTCTACATTCACTTGGAGAGGCTTCAAAATGCCCTAATCATAAGAATGTAATGGTGCCTTGACACTGTTTTGCAAATCCCTTTTACGTTCTTACGATGCATTTTACCTCATAGGATCTCAAGCCTTTTTAATACATTCTTTTTCTTTTATGATTTAAGCTTCTTCCATATAAGCATAAAAACCCTTATCTCGACAAACTCACCTTTTACGCTCATACGCAACCCTTCACACCAGAGCATCAAAAAAATTTCTACTAATATATTCATTCTTATGATTCAACCATTCCTCGTATGAGCGTAAAACCTTTGTTCAAGCTTTCCTTCTATCCTTTACACTCATACGTGCATGTATTTGTGGAAGCCTTGGAAATTCCTTCTACGTTGCTCTGCTTACTTCATTTCTCAGGATACTATAGGGCTTCAAAACTTACCTTCTGCTTTAACAATTTATCTTCATGTGTAGCACTGGAGAGTCTTCTGAACTGATATTGTATTCTTACGTTTACCCTTTATCGTATAAGTGTAAAGCCCTTTATCTTTATCTTCCTTTATTCACCACTTTACGCTTACACACTGAGACTGAACTCGTAACCACGGAGAAAGGAAAAAACAACCCTTTGTTCATACGCTTAACTTGCAAGCATAAGGGTGTAATGACAAAAATTGCCCCTCTCAGATATCAATGACTTAGATTTGATCTCAGAACATTTAAAAATAACATCTTCGTTTATTTTGTGCACATGCAAAAATCATACCTCAAGTCTTGTGCCACGCAAGATGGGCCTATCTGACATAGATGTCGTGCCTCCACCTGATTCATTGCAACTAGGCACTTCTGAAACTTAGTGGGGATGTGCATTTTTGCTACATGCCCTACATCTGGCTATTTGTTTCTTTAGTTATCCTTTTCACTTCTCTTTCTCTTTCTTCCCTTGTTGATTGTGAGTCTATCACTTATGGTCTTCTATCCTACCATCTCCCTACTTGGCTTCTTTGGTGTGCATGCAATCCCCCTCTCTTAGTCCCTATATCTTTGAGTCTGTCAGCTTCTGCAACCCATTTTGTTTGACATCTCTTGCTCTCTTCATCTTGATGATGGATCACTTGGTGTGATTTGAAACGTTGATGGTAAAAAATCTTTACACAATCGAATCCAAAAACATATCAGTTTATTTTTGCTATGGATTGTGGAAATTTGATCTCTTTAACTTCAACAGGTCCCATTTGATGCCTTTACTGTTGAAACAAGGCTTTACGGTCATCTGCAAACTCAAAAACATAGGCCCGTAAACACCATTGAACCTTGCCTTCGCTCTTACAGAATTCTTTTACTCATAACACTGTAAAACCTTCATGCACCTTCAGATCCAGCTTTACGCCTTGTCAAGGTATTACACCTTTATGCTACCAATTGAAACATATATGCGTAGATCACCACCTGATACCTCTCTGCTCCTTCGCTCAAGCTACTTCCTCATAAGCTTGTAACATGAGAATTTTTAAAGCGCAATAGACCTTTACACTTCTTCGCTGTGTTACCAAACCTAGCCACGGAAGCCAAGAGCAAAAGGCATTCCGATCTTACGTGAAACCTCACACCATAAGACCATAAAGGATGAACTTAAAGCATTTTACAACTCCTTCTCAGAAATTAAAAGGGAAGCAAGGTTTTCCAGACTTGGGACAATTTCATGGCTATTTTTAAGAGACCAACCTTGAGAAGTTAGTAGAATCTGACAATACATGAAACAGGGCAAAACTAGGGCAACCTAAAAACTTCCAGAATCTCTTGAAATAAAAACCCCAGTCAGTAGTGTTTAAAAACTCAAATGATTTTTCACCAAAAAATATTCAAAATTTCTACAAATGTGAAAATTAGACCAACAGTCACAATAAATTTATTTTTATTCTATTTATTTTTGTTGGATCTAACTCATTATTTTGATTGTAGACATTCATTAACAAGAGTTATTAACTATTGATATTTTTACAAACCATTTGCATAAGATCAGAGAAATTTTATCCAAGTTCTATATTACTTTTCTCTATTTCAATGTTTCAAAATAGTGGGTATAACCAACTTATCTAAGTGAATAGTTCTAAGTTGAGAGAGTGAAGATTAGGCATCTAGACATTTTATTGGGGTGTTTTGTGAACCCAAATTACATAATATTAAAACTTTGAATTTAATATAAGTTTTAGAAATGGAGGAAAAAATGAATCTATTGAAGAAAAGTGTAAAACTAGAGCCCCTATCTTCAAAAGAATTCATTTCATACTAGTCATTCTTAGCCATAGATCCTGCATAAGATAAATTGCATATGCAAGGGAATTAGAGAAATTTTCAATAGTCAAGTATACTCATAATTAATTAAAACTTGATATTTTAAATTCTATAGATGCTAAAGTAAGACAAAAATAGAAGAAATCTTATTGTTCCTAATATATCATAACCTATAAGAGTTTGCAACTAAATAAAAGTGTTTTGGATGGGGCACATAGTCCAACTATGTAAATAGAAAAAAGTTAAGTGCTAAGTGGTCTATTACTAGGAAAATCCCACTCCTTTGGTAGCTTGTGTTTCTTTCTAGAAATAAATTATATTGTCCTAACATTTCACATAAATTAAGTCTTCAATTTTGTATGAAGAGAACAACTTAGAAGCTCTTTCATAAAGGTATTCTTTTTGGCTTTCAATTTAATAAATTTAAGAAACAAGCCATCTCAATGATTGGAAAAATAGAAACATAAAATTTGAAAAAAATGGTTAGAAAATACATGTTCTCTTAATTTCCTATTAGATTCAAGAGGTTTCAACTTGCAACTTCTTAAAATACTCTTAGCACATTAATCTTACCTCTCCCTCTATGACTTTTCTCATGAATGATGATTATAATGTTGAGGTTGGATGTTTTGGGACCTATTGACATTGTTAGAATATTTAGAATAACTTGGGGTGGGGTGGGGGGGAATCAATTATCCTTAGGTTTAGATGTGCCAATTCAACTTTCACTAAGTTCAATCAACTTAAGTTCAATCTCATTCAAACACTCAACCCATAGAGCAACTTGTCAACAACTTAATATTCTATTCACTTTTTAGCTCTCTATTCAACATATGTCAACCATTAGTAAATATCATGTGTCACACTTATATGACACTGACATTTAATGTGGAAACCCAATTTGGAAAAAACAACCAAGAAATTGTTTGAAATAACAATGGGAAAGTAAGTTCTGAGAGAGGGCAGGAGGCAGGGGGGGTGGGGGGGGTTGAATTAGAACTTGAAACTTTTCCCTCTTAAAACATATCACTCCCATCCATCTTATAACTTAACATATAAATTGAAATAACATAACATGCATCACATCCATAACATAAAGTAAATAGCACATAACACAATAATTTTTTTACCCATAAACCCTCTAATGAGAAGGTAAAACTAGGGTGGGGATCACCAACAAATATTCACTACTATAGTTGTAAAGTGTGGCCTATTATGGCCATAATGTGTTTGATCATAGTCTATATTCTATCCTATGAAAGGTATTCCCTATTAAAGGCTTACAAAGACTATTAGGTCTCACCTTGTTAGAGGATTTATACTTACAATAAAGAAAACACTTGGTTAAGAGATTTACAACCACCTGTTAGGACTACTCGGTTAAGATATTTTCTTTGTATCAACTAGTAGAATGATTCAACACCATGATCCTTTAGCTAACACATTTCTACTTGATGTTAGATCTTATCCTTTCTATTTAAACCTTGACCCTCCTGATCAAATATGTCTCCTCTATCCTTACACCTCTTTACTCTATTCTTCTCAAACTGATTATGCAATGCATATCACTATCATAGCCATCTAAGCCACCACGAATTCCCTCTCAAATCTTAGCATTCATCTTCTTGCATGCACACTAAACTTCTTAGGATTTAGTCTACTAAAATAAACATTGGTGGTGATAGATTAGGTAAGAATCAATGGCTATGGTTGATCCTTGTTGCCATCTAAAGCTTCCTTCATTTTGATTGGTTACATGTATTGCATAGGGATTTGTACTATGACTCCATACTTATCTTTTAAAATTGTAAAATATGATTATGTCAGCCCAAAAATAGTTTACATAGAAGTTTGTGACATTACAAACATCTCTGTCATAAACTATTCACTCAGCATCCAAAGGCTCTGATGCTCAACCTTCACTATGCTCTTAATGTTGTAACTCAACTTCTAAATAGCTCAACACATTATGATTTCTCGGCACCAAAATTACTCAAAACATACTATTTATTTGGATCCCTCTATTGGCTTGAAACCTAAATGATTTGACACACATTGATTAGTCGACACCTACTAGTGCTTAGAACTAACTGACATATTATTTGGCATGTACTATCTGACCAATTATGCTCAACATGCACTCTTCTTTTGTTAGATAATGACAAAGTGTATTCTCATTACTTTGTGAAAACCAATATGAGATTAAAAATCACCCCCTTTGACATGAGTGGCAAAAACACTTTGTCATGGCATATAAATTCTTATCTAATGCATAAGTTAGATAATGTTCCCTTGTTGCTTGACTTTAATACAAAACTTTATTATTTCAAAATGTGTATTTTCTTTGTATATACTTCATACCTTATTACTCTATTACCCCCTTGAGTAAATGCTTCATTTCTATTTTTGTATCTTCATTACTCCTGTTGAGTAGGTATCCAAAACTTCATATCCCAAAAACTTTGTATCTCCCTTTTTTGACACTTCTATCATTTTAGTTGTACACTTATAATATGTTTAGCTATGAATAGTTTGTGTAGCTCCATAATAATCTTCAATGATACATCATAGTTATCACATGCTGCATCTAATGAATGAATCTATATTCAAGATTAACAACTAGGTTAACTAAGCCTTCATGTTTAGAAATCTATGAATCTTTCTTCATCAAAGTATCTGCAAAGTCTAGTTCCTTGTGTAACACTTCCATGTGAGGTGTTAACATTTATTATATACTAATCAAAGTAGACTTTATATTATCATATGTTTCTTTCTACTTGAAAAACCTACTTTTAGTCATCACTAACCTTTAAAAATGTTTTTGACTATTACTAGGAGATAGATTTAAAGTACTACCTATGAGTTGTAGATCTCCTTGTAGTTGGTCAATAGCATTTTGATTTTCCTTAGTGAATAGATCAATGTTGCATAACTGTGTGTAGAGAGTGAAAATGTTCTCTAAATTTTTTTTTCACACTTTCCATTTGGTTGCATGATCAACCTGTCTTAGTACAAAACCACTAGATATATTCTCTAAAACTTTTGTGTAAGACTTTCTTTTTAACCATTCTAATAATTTGACATTAGAATCTAGGTCTTCATGCTTTATCTTGTCTACAATAGTGAAAATTTTCTCTATTATAGGCTCATCTTCATTCATTTCTGGGAGACTAAAAATATCAAAAAATATGTCATTGATCTCATACAAAACTTTCTTTTGCTTATGCTCCATCCTTAATATTTATTGCCTCTTTTTTCTTTGTAGAGCTTCCTAAAGAATGCTCATCTCATTAATTTTGATTGTATTTATATCAAAATTTGGTAACTCAATCACTTCATCTAAATTTATATCCTCAAATAATGTAACTTCAATACTCTTGGGTGTGTTGGAACTCAACCTTAAGATTTGTAATGGTGTAACATGTATACTCAGCCTTTAAAGAGTGTGATTGCTCTAGTACAAGAAGTAGAAATTAGAAAGATAACCAAAGTTTTTATTACAATTTGTTCCTTAGGCTTAGTAGTTAGCTTCAACTCTCCAGTCTTATCTCCTTCCTTCTAGACTTCATCCTAGGATGGTGGAATAGGTACATGACTTGCTTCCTAACCCTTATGCACTTTGGCTCCATCTTTCTCAATAGTCACTACAAATTGTAAACCTAAAATATTTAGGCTTGGAAATGATGTATTTTTATATTGTGCTTTTTCCTGTTTCATCTAAATGACAATAGGTTGCATGAAATATGGTGTCTTTACTGTATCAACTTGCTATTCAAGATTTACAGTTTGATTTCTTTGAAAATCCTGTGATTCCTTATCCTTAATTTCTATAGTTTTTGGGGGCACATTTGATGTATCATTTTGTATCTCCCATGCTAATGCAACTTCTACCTATTGAATTTCATCTACTCTCACAATATAGGATTACTACATAAAAGTGCTACATTAGTAGAGTGTTGTAGGATTTTCTTCAATTCATCTTTAGTAAAAGTATTTATATTTTGTGCTATTTTATTAGGAACATCCTTGGTGCTCACTAAGTCTTTTTGACTCTCTTGGTCATTAGGTGGGGGACTAGCACTCAAGATTTCTGTATCTTGCACATCTTGTTGCTCTTCTTTAGGTATTTCCTCCACCACTCTTCCTTCATTATCCTCCACATTACCCACTTTTATTGGTTTCACCTCTTTGTCTTTCTCTTCCTCATCCTTCTTAGGTTCTTTCTCTTCTTGTTCACCTTTCTCTATAATTTCTTGAGTGGATAACCCATAAATAGATTTCCAAATAGATGTACTTTTGGTTACCACATCTTCTATGTTCTTCTTCAAAATATGGAAAGCTCTATATTGGGGGAAAAATTACCCTTTATGCTTCTCCATAGCTTTGGCAATCATCTTTTTGTCCAATTCAGGCATAACTTGTGCTAGAGTAGCCTTTTTTTGTGTCTTAGTGGACAAATTAAATTGCCACTTTTACTTAACTCTGTTGTAAAGACTTTTGGGTAAGGAGTTGGAAATCTCTAGAGGAGTAGTCTTGAAATTAGCCATCATATCATATATGGCCTCTTTAAACTTATTTTATAAACACTCCCTAGCTTATCAAAGTCAACATGTGTAAAAATTGACAAGTCTACATTGGTTTTAATATTTTCACACAAGTTGTCAGTATTAGAAGAGGGATCATGGATTACCACTTTGTATTGACTCAAGTCATCTGACTCTTATCTTCTCCTCATCTAAATCCCTGTGAGGTTTGTACTTCTTCCTTAATCTTTTAAATGGCTTTGGAGTGGGCTAGCTCAGCTCTGTTGTAGTGCTAGCTCTCTTTCTTTATGTTTTTGTTACTTCTTTAGCCTATATAGTGGCTTCCCCTATTCTTGACCTAGTTATAGGTAAATCTAGCTTTTGTTGTGACTAATTCACAATCTTCTTAGGTTTCTCCACTATTTGAGTCTCTTCTTTCTTTTTCTTCTTTTCCTTAGGTTCTTCCTCAACTTCTTCTTCCTCGACATCTTCAACATCTTCACCTAGGCCTTGGGTAAGTTACTAAGTTTAAATGGCTCTTGGACCTATTCTTCTTCTTCATCATCATCATCATCTTCTTCTTCTTCACCTTAACCTTCACCCTCACCAAATCTCTCCTTAAGCTTTTTGGTAAGTTTATTCTTCTTTCTCAAAACTATAATTGTTTTCAAATCAATGGTTATTCTAGATTTGGCTTCACCTTACTTTCCAAAAGATGTAGCATCTTTATCAATTTCTTCTACCAGTAATGACATGATTTTTATAGAGGCTTCATCCACATTGATCTCATATGGGAAGAGTTTTAACCATTTGACCCTGTGTATTGCTACTTTCACATATGTATGATCTGCATAAACTAGGAAACACACATCATTGTAATTTTGTTCCACTAATGATACAAGAATCCTCAATATTTATTTCATGTGATTTCTTAAAATCCTCAAAATAAAGTTCCTTAATGAATTCTAAAATCTTTTGTGTAATTGACCTATTGGTCTTCCAAGAAACTTTTCCAAAGGTAGGGAATGTGTTTTACACATAAAAAAATATGAAAAAAATCAAAGAGCCAAACTTGAAAGATTCACTTTTGGCTTTCCTAATGGCTTCCAAGTTTTTAGATAACTACTATAGTTGTAACTCAACAAGATTATACTAATGATCTCTCCTTAAAATTTTGTAACCTAAGTCCATTGCCATACATGAAACACTATTCATTCAGCAAGACTAAGAGAACTTACGGGCAATGACTCTAACTACAAAGCCAATAATGGGATCTAAAATAGTATCTATTGACATCCCTCTCTTATTCCACATGGAACCTGTATTCTTCTCTATAACCTCCTTTGCATCACTTTGCCTACTCTTAGGTTGGTCAAGGGTAGGATACCCTGTTACCCTATGCACAATCCTCTTAGAAATTTTGATTGGTCTACCCTCTAACCACATTTCGTTTTTATGTATTTGGCTTAGAAAAATCCAAATCCATTTAGTTTTAAACATTTGAGGAAACTCTAGGGCATGCGTTAACCCCTTTTATTTGACAATATTATTGTCTTACTCAAAACACAATTATAGTTTACTATAAGTGTCTCTTATCTCCATGTCTCCTACCTCTCCAATATTTCTAGTATATAAACATCTCACATCTTGGATCATGAGAAATTTTGGTGGTATCATAGATAGCACACCAAATAGATCTCCCTTGTATGCAATCTTAGGAATTGCTTGAAATGGGGGTTGTCTAATATCATTGCTTATCAACTAGATGTTGAAAAACTCTTTCCCCTGTTTTTGAATAGTAGATGAATAACTAGCTACCATTTTACTTTCCTAGAGTTTGTGATAAATGAAAAAATGCAACTCGGCATAAGCTAAATACCTCTTGAATCTATAGAATGGTGTTGAGTATTAGTTTGTTCTAGTCAACAAATGCTCGAGTTTCCTTTTGAAATTTTCCTTCATGCTCTTCATACTCTTTAAACTCTAGTAAGTGCAAATGAGTCAAAAATTGACTATATAACCCTTCAAATTTAGCAATAAATGCTCAGTGCTTATACATCTATAAGCTAAACTATTATAGGATTTTCAACATAATTGACTAACATATCAAGCTAGGATCATAGTAGCCTTGACTCCATCACCCAATAGTAACTACAATTTCTTCTATGCTCGACAACAACATAGAAAAAAAAAATCTATACAATAACCCATACTCTTAACTTCTTCATTGCATGTTGATTCATGCATATTTATTCTTTTCATATCTTAGATATTTGGAATTGATGCATAATATAAATTTTTAAATGTTAGTTCCACACATACCTTATATTGCCTAGTTGGTGGTGATGTGATTGCCTAATCCATTGGATGAAGTGATGTCATTTGAGCTTGATGTACTAAAATCTTCTTCTTTTTTCCATGTCTCATTCACCTACACCTTTAACTTTTCAAAATTTACTTTTTCTTTCCCTTTACTAGTTTCATTGCTTAGCATTGGTGACCTTGTTGGATAGTTTCTATTGACACAACTAGTCTTGAGATAACTAAAGCATGAAGTGTCACTCAACCATATATTTTAGTTACCTCTAAATGTTTCCTTATGCAATTTTTAGGAACATGTCCATACTCTTGACAATAGTGACAACTATACCTTGTGTTGTAATACCAATAATAGGAATTTCCATTTTGGTGTACCTTTGTCTATTTTTTTGATGTCCACTTGGTCTTAGATTGTGTGCATACTTTTGACAATTGTAATAGTATCCTTAAAATCTTTGAGTTCCCATGGTCTTGGTCCTACATTCATTTTCTTGATGTACTTGTTTGTTGCAGTTGTAGGCATATCCTCTATATTTCTCCTACAAAAATTTGTTGTATGACCCAATATTCCACAATGATGACAAGTGGGTTTATAGTTCTTACATTTATTAATCCTTTTCTCATCACATTTAGATGATTCTAGTTCTTTAGTATTAGTGTATCCCAATCCAACAATATCATTATTAGATCTTGGTAATTCCATTAATTTCTCAAAGTATTTTATGGCTTCACTTGGGTTTTTGAATCTTTCAATGAATTCCTTTTCTACTCTCAATTCATTTTGTAGTAAATCATTCTGTGACTTTAGGATTGTGACCTCAATTTCCTTTCTATTCAATTCATAGTTTTCAAGCATTAATTCATCCATTGTAATCAATTACATGTTAGCAAGATTTTGCATACCTGATATCTTCTCTTCAAGTCTTTTAGTCAGTGTTCTTTTGTCTTCTTTAGTTATGAATTTGTCTTCCTCAGCTTTATTTTTCATTTTAGTTGTCTCACATAGAAATACTAATTGTACTTCTTGTTCTCTTTTGAGATTTCTGACTTCTTTAGTTAGAGCATTTTTCTTTTCCATTAGATCTACAACCATTGCATCAAATTCATTTGAGTTTCCATCTTTAAACAATCTAGTAGTGTCTTCTTCTTGGTATTGAGTGTCATTTTCTAAATAGCCAATTCCTTTCTTCTCTTGAATGAACATTGCAATTCATCTCTTGCCTCCTTTATTTGATGTAGGGAAAGCTATATTTCATTTTTTTGGTTCTCAATAGTCTTTCCTAACTTGTAGACTTCTATCTTCAAGATCTTATCTCTAAAGGTGTAAAACTTTCCTATCTAGAGAACAAAGATCTGATACCAATTGTTGGAAATAACAATGGGAAAGTAAGTTCTAGGCAAGGGGGGTTTGAATCAATACTTAAAATTTTTTCCTCTTAAAACATATCACCGACATCCATCTCATAACTTAACATATAAATTGAAATAACATAACATGCATCACATCCATAACATAGAGTAAATAAAACATAACATAATAAATTTTGTTACCTAGAAACCCTTTAATGAGAAGGTAAAACTAGGGTGGAGATGACACCCACAAATCTTCACTACTATAGTTGTAAAGTGTGGCCTATTATGGCTATAATGTGTTTCAACATAATCCATGATCTACCTTAGAGAAGTCTTCCCTGTTAAAGGCTTACAAAGACTACTAGGTCTCACCTTGTTAGAGGATTTAAACTTACAATAAAGCAAGCACTCAAGTAAGAGATTGATAGCAACCTATTAGGAATACTTGGTTAAGATATTTTCTCTATATCACCTATTAGAGTGATTCAACACCATGATCCTTTGCTTAGAACCTTTCTTGTTGATGTTAGATCTTCTGCTTCCTATTTAAACCTTGATCCTCCTAATGAAATATGTATCCTTTTTCCTTACACTTCTTTACTCTATTCTTCTAAAACTAATTTTGCATTGCATATCTCTATCATAGCCATATAAGCCACCATGAATTCTGTCTAAACCTTTAACATTCATATTCTCACACACACACACACAAAACTTCTTAGGGTTTAGCCTTCTTAACTAAATATTGGTGATGATGGATTAGGTCAGAATCAATGACTTTGGTTGATCCTTATTGTCACTAAAGCTTCCCTCAATTTGATTGGTTGCATGTATTTCATAAGGATTTGTACTATGACCACATACTTATCTTTTCCAATCATAAAAATATGATTATGTAGGCCCAAAAATAGTTTACATAGAATTTTGTGCTATTACAAATATATATGTCATAAACTAATCACTTGACATTCAAAGGCTCTGATGCCTGGCCTTCACTATGATATTAATGTTGTAGCTTGACTTCTGAATAATTTGGCACACTCTCTTTTCTTGGTACCAAAACCACTCAACATATACTATTTACGAAGATCCCTCTAGTGGCTTAGCACTTGAATGACTTGACACACACTAACTACTCGACACCTACAAGTGCTAGACAATAGCTAACATATTACTCAACATGTACTATCTGACTTATTATGCCTAACATGCACTCTGCTTCTGCTAGATAATGACTAAGTATTTTGTCACTACTTTGTTAAAACCAATGTGATATTAATAGTAACATGATACTACTTTTCAATTTCTAAAGTGATATTAGTTACGAAGCAACCATGTTATAGGTTACAAAACACACTGTTAGGTGTGACTGTATTAAAGGATTTGATCGCCCTATTAGGAGTAGCTTGGTTAGAGGAATTTTAATCATTGTATTAGAATTTCCCCTTGATTAAAGGATTTATAAAATGACTTTTAGGTCAATCTTGATTGAAGAATTTTGACTACTACAATGGTTATAAGATAACAAGAGGTTTGATCTATAAAACACCACTCAATTTGCAAATTTAGATCTCAATTTGGCTCATTTGTTGGTTCATTGACTGGACTTTATTATCATCTCAACCATGAGTAATCTTTTTGGCATCCCTTCAAGAAATCACAATTCACCAATCTCTTCACTTCTCCTCTATAACTATATTCTTCATAGGTTATCCTTAAGATATTTAATCAATAATGTGTTGGTTCTATAGTGTCCTTCTATTATATAGTAGGGCATTAAAGCTATGCAAGGACCTCATTCAACCTTAGAAAAATCTCTTATTTCTACTTAATTAGGAAATCTTGATATTTTTCTTCTTAAACATCACCGTACATCTTAGGGTTAGGTTAGATTCATAGAATTTATCCATCATTTTGTCTTTCTACTCCTTTTTTTCTACTTCTATAAATTTCTCTTTAAATCCTTGCCTTTGATCTCATAAAAAAATCAATTCTTGTATTAGATACTCTAGCTTATCAATTCTTATCATCCATGTATTTTTATTAATACAAAAATTCAACTATGTTAGTCTCAAACTCAATTCTTTCACAAACTATAACCTTATCTGAACTCAACCAACACTAGCTCAGTCACTTTAATCTCTCTCTTAGCTTCCACTGGTTCGCTTGGTCTTCACTACACTCAATCACTATTACATTCTACTTCTTGAACTTTCTTGACCATAACTATCACTCATCTAACTCTTAAGTTCCTTAATCTTCTTTTTCATGTCCTTCATTGACCGAGCACATTTTACTAGGATTTGTTTGTGTTCAACTCAACACATCTACTCTTCATAGGATGATTAAAAAATGCATCATCTTGTCAAAGACTAACTAAATAAGTGCACATTGTTATTCCATCATATTTGCTCCTCATCACTCAACAAAATCACTATCTCATTTATTTGTCTCTTTTAAAATTCTCTTGATCAATCAATTTATATGGCACTCCACAATGTTAGTAAATGTCTCTCTAGTTGGTTTGGCATCAATAAAAATAAAAAATGATTCCAATTGTAGTTTCCAAAAGATGTAAGGTCAAAGGAATTAACATTTGGGACTCTAGATTGTTAAGAAGATTTGTTAAGATTTTATTTTAATTGTATTATGAAAGTGGCTTCATAGTTGTTTTATGTCATTACTAATTTTGGTCAAGTTTAATAGCACAAAGATATACACTTTTTATTCTGACCTTGATTGAATTTGAAACTTGAAAGCTTAGTAGAAAAGATTCAAATAGTGAAATATTTTTTATGTAGTCCAAAAATGTGGCTATCAAGAGATTCGAGATACGTTCATAATTCTTTCTTTCATTTTCTATAAACTATAGTGTTTGTGTAATTAACCTCTGACTTTATTTGATTTAAGATAATTTTTTCTTGCATATATTTTATATTAAATGAATTTGAAAACTATTTTACATTCTTGAATTTGATATATATAATGAAAATTGTCTTTTAGATGCATTTTAAGATACACATTCTAGATAATTTAAGGTAGAACTATAAAGTCTATCAGACATTTTATCTAGATTTGTAGATTAGTTTTAGTGAGATAGAAAAATGGTGATAGCATGCTATGTGTATATTTTTTAAAGTTTATTTTTTTCTTTCTTTCTTTCCATGATTAGAGCATTAACCCTACTATAAAGAGATGTATCAATGTAGATGTGCTTACCAGTTGGAAATAAGGAAAAGCATAGGAAACACTCCCTCCCAACATCATCGAGGAAATCAATATTGTTTAGGCATTTGAAATTTTTGTATGCTATGATAAAATAATACTTTTTCCCATGAAAGCTTGTTCTTTGCTTTATGGTAGGAAACATGAGATTCCTATGCAATGAGAGAGTGTATCCATTTCCTAGAAATGAGAATTAGTATAAACCATTTAAGGGTTTCCTAAGAATAGTATAATTGTATATAATATAAAAAGCTTGTATACTAGAGCCTCAACTAGTAATTAGTGCTTGACCAATCATAATCCTTAGCCCTTTGAAATCATATAAGAATGCCTTTCATGTTCTAAAATGCATGGATCTTCTTCTATCAAGGTCTCTAAAATCCCTTATGATTCAAGGATTTTTACTTAAAAACAGTTTCAAAATAATACATGCCCATAAAATAAAATTTCTTTTTGTATACTACAAAATAACTACCAAAGTCATATATAGAGCACCTAATTTGTGAACAATTAACCTAAAAAAAGAAGAAGCAAATGATTGCAAAATGAAGACCCTAAATATTTGATATAAGGAAAAGAAGAAAAAGGCACATAAATAATAAATCTTTGCAAGAGAGAATATGTATGGGACATGACCTATTGCTTGAAAAATACACTCTAGAATTGATGGTTACCTATTATTGATCATTTCACTTGAAAATTAATCACACAAACTCTCTAAAAGCACACACATCTTCAACATATTGATGGTATAATATCTTCATGATAGGTTAAGAATCTTGTACTACTATTGTTGAGGAAAATTTGTGTAGCTACAATATATAGAATTTTTCGCTAAATATTAATTAGCCATATGCATGAGAACTATATGTGTTGCTGCAATTTAAAGAGGGACCCTGTATGAAACTTCTAGTGCCATATTTTGAAGCTTTTAAAACTATCAAAAGCATAGCCTCAACATGCAAGATGCCATACACATATAATGGACATGTCTACTACCACTCTTCCATCTATTTTTCAAAAAAATCTAAATATAAAATTGTAAAGATTACTAGGAAAATGGGGGATGTCTAAACAGAAAAAGAATTACAAAATTCAAATTTTTCTTTTAATAGAGTAATTTTTAACAACCATAGCATAAACACAATAATTTACAAATAACATAACATCCCAATCACCGATTAATTTCAGATTAAGAGGTGAAAATATTATTCCCTACCATAAAGACATGGACTAATTGTAATCATGAAATAAATATAGATTATAAATACACATAGTTAATATTGTTAAATATATAAATTAATAGTCACAAAGCATCAATGACATCATTTTATTCTTCAAGAAAATATAAAATTTGAGGAGTGCAACAATATTTATTACAAACCCCTAATGATGTTCACCTTATAGTACATATTCCTAATTAGATCAACGAAAACTCTTATAATAATCATTCACCAAATTCTTAGTGATATTCATGATAGTATCAATGGTACATGATCTTACAATAATATATGTATACTCTACATTTACATACTATTCATATGTACACACAAAAAAAGTCCATATCTTGCCATAGAGAAAAAAAAGGAGCACTTTGAGGATTACTAATTAAAAATAATTAAATATAATCAAATATAACTATCAAACACTTAAGTTTAAATTCTATTTTGAATGAAATAAACATGATAAATTTAATAGTATTTTCAATTATAATATAACCAAAATTAAAAATATTTATTCAATTTGATATTATTTTTTATTAAAAAATAATTAAAGAGTCTAATTTATCTTGAATATAAATCAATAATATCTATATCTATGCTTTGATGAATAGGTTTATAATTCACAATTTATAAAATTATATTATGCATATGCACAAAAATATTTGTGTGTATGTTATTGAGAAAAAAATATCGTTAAAAATATTAAATGATACTTCTAGAGTTTATATGAGATCCATGCTCAAATCATTAAACATATTAAAATAAGCTATTATGTACCAACAATAGTAGCAAAGAGGAGAGGAGGATATTATTTGTTACTCAATTTACTTCACGTATTAGTGGGATTTAGAATGTTCATGAAAATGGTCCCAACTATCATCATCTTTTTTGTTAACTTTATGGTTTTCTTCTTCATTATTACTAGAAAAGTGAACTATATAAAATTAGTACAATCAAATTAGCTAGAACCTACAATAAAAGGCCACCAAAAATTTTACTTCCATAGGTGGTTGAGTGATAAAGAACTATTAAGAAAGCCATGGTCAACCCCATTGTTCACAAGCCTCTTTAGAATTCAAAGGAGAAGATCATTGACAAGCATTGCAATTTCTATAATTAGAATTTTTCCATGGCTGGTAGCACCTATGTGGAGGAAAGCTACCCCAAGAGTATGAGGTGAGATGAGGAAATTGTAGCATAGCACTAGATGCATTATCCTAGTGGTTAAGGAAGACTTTTAGGTGAGTAATGTCTAATTAAACTTTATTAGATTTCACTTGGATTTATAATAAAATGTTTTTAAAAAAATTGTTCTATTAAAAATTAAAATATGTTGATCAGTAGAGTAACTAAAAAATAATGCAAAAATGTCCATCTTATCATAAAGAGAATTTCTTCCCTAATAACATGCTTAATATGCTCAAATTTATTAGAGATATGAGACCAATCTCTAGAAAGAACCATATGTTAGGAAATGCTATAATAAAAAGAGCTTGAAATCATTATAAATATATTTTTCTATACACAAACATTCTAAAATTTTTAAAATTATTTTATTAAAAAATATTATATGATATATTCCTTAATTTGGAAAGTTGATTATAACTTAGTGGAATAAAAATAAAATTATTGATCATTTTCTTTAATTCTTTAAGTACATATAAATGTATCTGTTACACTAATATGATTTCTATGATGTGTTAGGATTAACAAGAAAAAAATAACAATTACATGGAAATATAACTAGTGCAAGAGCACCTTGGAGAAGGGAAAATCCCTAAAGCAATTTTGGCTTGTAAATGGTCTAGCAAACCATTTGATGAATAGGGAATAATAATGAAGTCCCATGGTGTGTTTAGGAGGTAAGAATAGTAGAGTACTAGGTTTGAGCCATGATTTTGGTAATTGGGTCCTAATAAGCCTAGAAATACAAAAAATGCTCCAAAAGGGAAAAATGTGGAAAACTTCCTTAAAGGGAGTTAGAAATATTTAGGAACCCTTATATGTTCTAGGATCATTTTAGAAGGGTTGAAACTAAATTGGATAGTTTTGGAGTACTCAAATGCCAAATTGGCAAAAATTGTCAAAGTTGCTCATTGACAACTTTGTATTTTTGCAAAGTTGTAATAAATTTTTTTTGCACTTTGTTGAAAAGGCATAATGTGAAAAAAGAATTCACCCTAAGGGCCAAGGTAGTTAGGTAAGTCTATTTAAAAAAGGATAACTCCTTAGAAGGGGTTGGTTATGTCATTTTTGTATGGACAAATGATTAGGATTCTTAATTGATTTTCTCACTGTTATGAATGAAATAGGTGGTTGAAGGCATGTGGAGACTCTATGCAATTTGGTGTGAGAATTTGAATCCATTTAGGAAAGTTTTGAAAATTAGTTAGTTTTGTACTTCTTGCTTGTTGGTTTTGAGCAGACCACACTAAAATAGGCAAAGCTTGAAATCCCATGTTTCAAATCTGATGGACATTGGGATTCAAGTTGTAGCCTTTTTATATTATGTAAATAAGGTTTTTCTTGGGTGTAGGATTCAGTTTTCTATTTTTGCAAGTGAGCCCTAAGGAAGCTAGTGTAAGCTTGGCAAGGCACAATGATGCTTGCAAGTGAGTTCTAGTATGAATAGTGGATTGGTATGTGCCAATATCAATTAAAGGAAGTAGTGGAGTAGTGTATCAAGTGTCCAAAAACTAGAGGAGAAGGCTTGATGCATATTTTAGGCCATCTTATAAGCTGGGTTGATATCATTGCCCTTGAAACCCTCAAAATAGGGGTTTTCTGGAAAAGTATTGTATGAACACCATTGAGGCCTAAGACCTAGAAAATACTTGAGCATAGGTCAATTGGAAAAAATGTATAGAAGGGATCAATAGGGATTGTTAAGAGTTTTAAAAAGTTATTGAAGAACCCTTGTTTTGAAGAGGGCTAATTTGGGTTCTTTGGGCTACAAGGCAAAATAGAGCAAGAATGGGTTTTGGGTGTCTGAGACCCAACAAGAAGGTGTAGAATGGATTGAAATGTGTAGAGTACCTCATGATGAATGTATAATATTGGTCTTTCCTTCCTAGGAGCATTTAGTGGACTTTTGGCTTGATAAGCCAAAAGGGTGCATAGTTGGGATTTCAGAGTTAGAGGAGTGAAATTTGAATTGATAGAAGAGTTTCTTTGTAAATGAGATTAGGAGAGAATCATCTAGATTAGGGTTAGAGAAGAGACCCTAAGAAGGATATAAGTAGCCTTTCTAGAGAAGGAAAGCTCTAAAAAAGAAGAATCTCCCCATCAAAGTGGTATCAGAGCCATAAGATTAAGGCTTGTGGTGGTATGTCATTTCCTACTAAATCAAGTGGGTCTACAAAGATGGTGGCCAATGTAAAATTCACTAAAGAGGTAGATGAGAAAAAAAAATCATGGATAAAAAAACTACACTTCTAGATGAGGCTATAGAAGAGATGAAGGACAAATTGAAGGATATGAAAGAGGTATCTCTAGCAAAGGGAGATGAAGACACCAACACTATTAAAGGAAAGAAGAAGGTAGACTTGGAAGATGAGATTCCTAAACCTAATCCTCCACTTGGTGAGAAAGAACCATTCCTCAAGGTCATCATAGAATTTGGAGGAAAGAGTCTTGACAATATTCCAATGTTCTATGGGAATATGGGTATAGAATTAGTCATAGAATGGATTGAGAGAATTGAAAATATTTTTTAATGTGAAGGGATAACATAGGCTCAAATAGTAAAGGTGGCAAAGTCAAAATTGAAAGGACATGAGCTAAATTGGTGGAAGTTTGTGCAAGAGGAAAGAGAGAGTTAAAGGAAATCTATTTATCAGAGGACTATGAGATCTAATTCACAAGAAAAGGTGGAATCTCAAGCAAAAGGATCTTGATGTGGCTTCCTACATTGAAGAGTTCCAAAAACTAGCTCTAATGTCAAGGGTACAAGAGAAAAAAAGCATTAAGGTGGCAAGATACCTAAATGGCCTTAAGTGGTCTATCTAAGATGAACTAACTTTGTTCAGTCTCACTAGTTTGCATAGCTATTTCCAAATGGCTCTAAAGGTGGAAGACAAGTTGAGAAAGAAGAATGACTCAAGTTCTAAAGGTAGAAGTAGAGGTAAAGATTTTAGAGGCAACCTAAAGGGTGGTCCTAGTGGAAGTACCAATGATCAAAGGAACTATGGAGAGTCCAAATGGACTAAGAAGACTAGTGAGACCAGTCAAAGGGGAGGCTCCAGTAGAGGAAGAGTTTCCAATAATAGTGGTAGAGGAAGATATCTGAATAACAATAGGGGATCACATTTTAGCAACATGAAATGTTACCAATGTGGAAAGCTAGGGCATCCTACCTATAGGTGTCCTAATAGGACATCAACATCCTACGGTGAGAAGAAAATAACCTATGTACAAGAAGATGATAGTCAAAAGGACAATGAGGTGGATCTTGAAATAGAGAAAGGAGAGAACCTAATGTTGAGAGGAATTTTGGTCAAAGAACTAGTGAAGGAGGAAGCTAACCAAAGGAGGACACTTTTCAAGATTACATGTAAGGTAGTTGGAAAGGCTTATAAGGTGATCATAGACTTAGGGTCTACTGATAATGTGACATAAAAAGAAGCATTGTAAAGGATTGGTTTGAAAAATATTCTACATGTGTGTCTTTATAGGGTAACTTGGTTGAATAAAGGGCATAATATATTGGTGAATGAACAGTATGGGTATACACCACCATTGGAAAGTACTAAGACAAAATCCTATGTGATATACTTCTAGTGGATGCTTTCCATCTACTATTAGGAAGACCTTGGTAGTATGATAGAGAGGCAATGCATCATGGAAAGGAAAACAAATATCCCTTCAAGAAAGATGGAGTGACATATAGGATACAATCATTGTTAAAAGAAGACAAGGGTGAGAAGGATACTCCCAAGACATTATTGATGAGAGGGAAAGAGTTCCTTAAGGACCTAAAGGAAGGTGAAGGAGTTGGATATGTTGTCATTATGAAGCCAAAGGAAGAGGAGGCATCAACACAAGCACCTATACCTATAGAAGTACAAGAATTGATATATTAGTTCAAAGAAATTATATGTGATAGAGAACCACCAACATTACCCCCAAAGAGAGCCATAAGTCATCAAATTGACTTCATACTAGGTGCATCTTTACCAAATAAGGCTACATATAAGATGACACCAGAGTAGCATAAGGAGCTAGCAAGGAAAGTCCAATAATTTCTTGATCAATGGCTAATTAAGAATAGCATCAGTCCATGTGTAGTCCCAATTTTCCTAGCCCCTAAAAAGGGAGGTATGTAGAGAATGTGTACATGTTCTAGGGAAATCAATAGAATTACAATTAGATGTAGATTCCCTATTCCTAGGATATATGATCTAATGGAATGTCTTGGTAGAGATGGATACCTTTCTAAAATTAATCTTAAGAGTGTCTATTATCAAATAAGGATGAAGGAGGGTGATGAATGGAAGTCTACATTTAAAACTATTAAGGGTCTCTATGAGTGGTTGGTAATGTCATTTGGTCTTAGCAATGCACCAAGCACCTTCATGAGAATTATGAATGAAGTCTTAAATGATTATATAGTAGTGTTTGTAGTTGTGTACCTAGATGAAATCCTCATCTTCAATAAGGTAGAAGAGGAGCACATGAAGCACATAGAAATGTGTTGAGGAAACTGCAAGAGGAGACGTTGACAATGAACCTTGAGAAGAGTGAATTCAAGAAGGAAGAGGTAGTATACTTGGGCTTTGTAATTTCCCAAGGAAGTTTGAAAATGGATTAGAGTGAGGTAGAGGAAATCTTGACTTGGCTTACTCCTAGGTCTGCTACTAAGGTCAAAAGTATTCATGGTCTAGCAAAATTCTATAGGAAGTTTGTGAGGAAGTTTAGTGAGACTTGTTCACCTATGATGGATACCATTAATATAGGAATGAAAGAAAATTTCACATGGACCAAGGCTATAGATGGGAGTTTTGAAAGGCTAAAGAAGGAGGTGGCAACCCAACTAGTATTGGTCTTGCCAAGTGTTGAGAAACCATTTGTGGTAGAGTATGATACTAGTAACATAGAAGTTAGGGAAATGTTAAGCCAATAGGGGAGGCCTATGGAACTCTTTAGTGAGAGACTTAATCAAGCCAAAGCAAGGTATTCAATATATGAATTGGATCTATATGCCTTAGTCCAAGTGCTTAAGAAGTGGAGGCACTACTTACTACCTAAGGAGTTTGTTTTCTTCACTAACAACCAAGCACTTAGTTTTATTAATTCATAGGAGAAACTTAGTCTTAGCAATATTACATGGATGCAATTCCTAAAATCCTATACCTTTACAATAAAACATAATAAGGGAACCAATAACAAGGTGGCAGATGCTTTAAGAAGGAGATTTTTTACAATTTAAGAAGTCAAGTTATGAAGCATAGGAATAAAAGGATTCAAGTACATGTATGGTGAGGATATTGATTTCTCAGAAGCATACAAGGTATGTACTAACTTTGAAAATCATTTTTATAGTCAATTTTTTTAATATAAATTGTAGAATGGTTTGTTGTTTAAGGGTTAGTGAATGTGTATCCTTAGGAAATCCATGAGGGAGAATCTCATTTAAAAAAAAAAATAATGGAAGTATGAGTGGGAATTTTTTCCTTAACAAGACTTTATACCTAGTAGAAAGGTTCTACTATTGGCCCAAGATGCAAAGCGATGTGATAAGATATGTAGAGCAATGTGGCATATGTCAAAAGACAAAGGGCATCTCATCCAATGTAGGAATTTATCAACTCCAATTCTGAATAGGCCTTAGGAGTGCATAAGCATGGATTTCACAGTGGGATTACCTAGGAATAAGATAGAGTTACACAATGTATTTGTGGTAATTGACAAGTTCAACTAGATGAGCCATTTCATACCATGCAAAACAACTCATGATGCTAGAAATATAGCCAATGTATTCTTCAAAGAGGTGGTTAGAACTAATGGCCTACCAATGAGTATTGTTGTGAAAAGAGATGTTAAGTTTATGGGGCATTTTTGGAAGACCCTATGAAAAAGATTGGGTACAAACTTAGCTCATAGTTCTACCTACCCTCTCTAAAAGGAAACCTATTAAGATGTCTTAATAAACAATATGGGTCGATTTGGGAACAAGTCATCCCTCACCTAGAGTTTTCCTATAATGATAGAAAGAATAGAAAACATAGATTAGTCCATTTTAAAATAGTGTATGGGTCACATCCAAGGGGCATAATGGATTTGAGAGAACTACCAACACATGCCACCATCAATGAACATGCAGAGGTCTTTTTCAGTCCATGGAGGAGATACATGACTAGGTTAAGAAGGCCTTGATGTAGGCAAATCAAAGGTTGGAGGAAAAGAAGGATGAAGGGAGGAGAGAACTCCCATTCTAGGTAGGAAATTTGGTCATGGTCTATTTGAGTAAAGCTAGACTATAGAAAGCCATTGCAAGAAAATTGAAAATGGAGAGGATTGGGCCATGCAAGGTACTAGAGAAGTATGGTCCCATTTTTAATGTTAAGGATTTGATACCTTACAATGGTCCATATATTGAAAAAATGTAGTATTATATAGAGCTCAATAGAGACATATTAGACTTGCAACCACAAGTGAAGAAGATACTGGACTCCAAGGTGAAGAAGATAACAAGGAAAAAAGTCCACAAGGAACATCTAGTAAATTGGAAAGATACCCATAAAGTTGAGGAAACTTTGATTGCTAAGAATTACTTGAAGAATCATGGAATCAACAAGGAGTTCCTCTCACCATAGGTACCTTAGTATTCTTCTTGTAGGGGAGTATGGTGTAGGAGCACCTTGGGGAAGGGAAAATCCCTAAAGAAATTTTGGCTTGTAAATGGTCTATCCAACCATTTGATGAATAAGTACTAAAAATTAAGTCCCATGGTGTGTTTAGGAGGTAGGAATAGTAGAGTACTGGATTTGAGCCATGATTTTGGTAATTGGGTCTTAATAAGCCTAGAAATGCAAAAATGACTCCAAAAGAGAAAAATATGGAAAATTTCCTTAAATGAAGTAAGAAATATTTAGGAAGGACTCTTATATGTTCTAGGATCATTTTAGAAGGTTTGAAACCAAGCTAGACAAGTTTGGAGTACTCAAATGCCAAATTGGCAAAAATTGTCAAAGATGCTTATTGACAACTTTGCATTTTTGCAAAGTTGCAATGACAACTTTTTGTACTTTGTTGAAAAAGGTATAATGTGAAAATATAATTCACCATAAGGGCTAGGGTATTTAGGTAAGGCTATTTTGATAGAAGATAACTCCTTGGAAGGGATTGGTTATGTCATTTTTGTATGAACAAATGATGGAATGAGGAGTAAATACTAATAAAAATTGTGTTTTTAAAGAAGTGATTGGGATTATTGATTGATTTTCTCACTATTCTAGATGGAATAGGTTGTTGAAGGCATGTATACTTTTTTTGAAATTTGGTGTGAGCATTTGAATCCATTTAGGCAAGTTTTAAAAATTAGTTAGTTTTGTGCTTCTTACTTATTGGTTTTAAGCAGACCACACTAAAATAAGAAAACTTTGAAATCCATAGTTCAAATCTAATGGCCTTTTTTATTCAATTTTTAGCCTATTTATATTATGTACATAAGGATTTTCTTGGGTGTGGGAGTCAATTTTTTATTTTTGTGAGCAAGCCCTAGGCAAGCTAGTGTAAGCTTAGCAACACGCAATGATGCTTGCAAGTGAGTTCTAGTATGAAAATTGGATTGGTATGTGCCAATATTAATTGAAAAATGGTGGATTAGTGTGTTAAGTGTCCAGAAACTAGAGGATAAGGTCTAGTGCATAGTTTAGTCCATCTTATAAGTTGGATTGTTGTCATTTCCCTTGAAACCCTCAAAATAGGGGTTTTATAGAAAAGTATTGTATGAACACCATGGAGGCTTAAGACCTAGAAAATCCTTGAGCATAGGTAAATTGGAAACAAAGTATAGAAGGAATAAATAGGGCTTGTTAAGAGTTTTAACAAACTTATTGAAGAACCCTTGTTTCTAGGAGGGCTAATTGGGGATCTTTGGGCTACAAGGTGAAACATAGAAAACATGGGTTTTGGGTATGTAAGACCCAAAAATAAGGTACAAAATAGCTTGAAATATTTCAAGAACCTCATGAGGAAGGTCTAAGCTTGGTTTTTCTTTGCTAAGAGAATATGGTGGACTTTTGGCTTGATAGGTCAATAGGGTACATAGTTGGGATTTTGGAGTTTGAGGAGTGAAATTCGAATTGATAGGAGAGTTTCTTGGTAAAAGGGGATTAGGAGAGAGTCCTCTAGGTTAGGGGTAGAGAATATACCATAAAAAGGCTAGAAGTAGCCTTGGTAGAGGAGAAAAGCTCTAAAAAAAGAAGAAGCTCCCCATCAATAACTAATATCAAAAAATTAATAAATCATATAGAAGAGAAAAATACACAAATATTTAGCATGGTTCACACAATGCCTCGGCTATGTCCACCAAAAAATGAGTTCAAAATGGTTTTTATCCAGTGATTGGAGCTTGATTACAATCTATAATCCTTTACAACTTAGTACTACTGCAAGAAGCTACAATCTCATCATACATAATGAAATCCCTAACCCTAAGCCATTTTATAAAATCTATTTGTTGTTTACAAAGTAGGGATAGAATAAGCCAACCAATATAAAAAATACAACCTTCAATGACTTAGTAAACTCATTTTTTAATTTTTGACCCCAAGACCTAACAAGGGGTGCTACCCCTTGACCTACTTAGGGCACCCTAGGAACCCACAAGGGTCATTTCCCATTGACCCCTAGAGCATCAGAGTGCTACCCCTAAACCCCAGCAGTAAAATCTAGGGTGAAACTACACTAAATAAAGTTAAGAAAATTAACCTATAAGTTTAATTAGGCTCCAGATCACAATAAGAATTTTAGATGACAAAGGAGGACATGAGGCTTTCCAAGAGACCCTTGGCTATACAACTAAACATTTACACTTGAAATGAAAGTTTTCTAATATTTATTAATTAAATTAGAAACATGGAACCACAACTTTTTTAAAATTTAATTAATAAATGTCTCAAAATGATGTAGACATTTCCTTCCATAGAGGGCTGGAATTCGAATGTCACCCCCACCTAGCATATGATTTTTCTATGCCAGTTTAGTCATTTTGATATCTTTCTTCTTATGTTCTATGAAATATTTTAATTGTCATATATTTATTTTTGAATAATCAATATCAATTCTTTAAAGTTAATTTTTTTATAAAGTAATAATAGTACATCAAAAATTATATAATTATTTTTTCTAAGTAGAAAAATAAAATTAGAAAATGTTAGAGTAACAAAGTTTTTTCATATTAATTAAATCATATTGATTTAATTATCAGGTCACTTATTATCTCTAGTTTACTTAAGCTAAAATTTGAGCATATATTAATTAATTCTTTTATTCATTATTATCATGCAACCTAGGTTTTACTTTTTAGGGTTTTGATCTCCTTTATAAGGATTATATGCTTCGTAATCTAATTAATTCACTTTTGATAATAGCAATTTATCTCTTTGCTCATCAAGAATCTCTCGTTTGTGGATCTAGGAATTCCAACCCCTATAGCTTTTGCTTCTCTCTTTTTGTGATAGGTGTTTTCATGTAGGTGATTCTTGGGAGTTGTGGGGTTGATCCTCCATCAAATTCAACATGGTATCAGAGCTCTAGATCTTCATCTCCCTATTCTATTTATGAGAGTTTGGGCTTGAATTTTAGATCTCTATTTTTTCTTTCAGAAGGTTTCATTTTTAAAATCTTTTTTGGTATTAGATCTAGGGGGTTACCTTTTTTCAGTGCACTTTGAGCCCAAACAGACCTCGCCATTCAAATTAAAGTGCCAAAAAACCCATATTTACATATAAACTTTGTCCAATTTGGACACAATTGGAATATGAGGGGAAAAAAAATATTGCTTCTATATTGGGCACATTTCTTGAGGTGACAATTTTAAGATTGTAATCAGCACAAAATTTGAGATTTTTTCAGCATGGAGATCAAGATTTTTTTGGCACAAAAATTGAGATTTTTTGGCATAGAAATCAAGATTTTTGGTGTGTAAATTAAGAGTTTTTGGTAAGGAAATGGAGATGTTATGTTCATGTTGGCATGGAAATCGAGGCATGTTTGCAAAGAAATCAAGATTTCTGGCATGAAAATTAAGATTCTTTTTGGTACAAAATCTGCATTCTTCTTGAGATAGTTTTTAGTAAGAAACTGACACATTTCTTGTGGTGATTTTTGTACTAATGAACACACTTCATGATACATTTTGGCATGGATCTTGAGGCAATAACTTTTTTCCCTTCTAGCTCTTTTTTGACCTATATGTGGTATTTTGGTTGTAACTTGCTCATCCAGAGTCCATTTTCACAAATGAGATATTGTCAGAAAAATGATTTTGAGCCCATCATGATGGTGCATTTCATTTGGACTTTTGAAGCTATTTGGTTGCTAGTTTATGTATTCAAAGTTAGAGGTTCTATTTTACACTCTAGGAGACATATCTTGAGACATTCTAATTTCCAAATTCTTCTCCAAGGAAATCCCATTCAATTTTTTCTTTTTTGCATTCTGGTGGATATCTTGGTTGTTTTAGGTCTAGAGATCAATTTTGTTACTTCACATGATTTTTCATGTGTTGTACCATTTCTTATATTAGCCTTATGTCTCTTTTGATCTTTGTTGACACCCTTTTGTCTTATTTTTTGTGAATGCATTGAGATAAATTGCCACTCTATTGCATTTTAGGATCTTGCACATCTTTGTGTTTTGTTGTACTCACACTACATTATAAAGTGCCATGGGGATTTTTATGTTGGCCATATTCACCATCTTCCTTTCTAATGTTTGTTTTCCATCCACAAAATTATCTTCTTGATGTATCAATGACACGTGCTATTGCATGTGTTTGTACTTCTTTTGTACTCTCAATGTTCTCAATTCTTTTTTTTGTAGGAGATATTGCATCCATTTTTAGTGTTCATGTCTTACCTCTTAGCATTATATGAGGCTATGCTAGTTCTATTTATTTCTTGGTTTGATGGAGTGAACTATGTATTTAGTATTTGATCCTATGTACTAGGCAATTGCAATGGTTGGATACCTATTCATATCGATGAGATGAATTATTTACTATATATACATTCTTTCATTCCTATTTTTGGAGGCCATGAAGACACCTTCCATCTTTGATTGATCAACTCTTTAGAATTAGTGCTCTCTACCTAGTCATATTCTACATAGTGGAGGTTCTTCAAATCAGTAGTTTGGTAGTGTTTGTAGCTTTATGTTTCAGTGGTGTTCTTCATGATCATCTTTTGTTCCTATCTTTTGGGACATTCCCTAGTTTGGAGGGTTCTTTAGTCATTCACTAGTCCTTTTCAATATTATTTGCATCTCTTTTTGGAGTAGGTATTTTCCCATCTGGTTTTCTCTATTTCTCCTTTTTGTAGAGATTTGGTTGTGCTTTGGTACCTCATCAAGCTTTGTTGCTAGAACCCAAATTTACTTTCGGTAGTAGTTTCTAGTTTTCTAGCTACTCCCTAAGTTTATCTTAAGGGGGGTGTTAGCGTAATGTATTTTTTTCTTATTAATTAAATCATATTGATTTAATTATTAAGTCACTTATTATCTCTAGTTTAATTAAGCTAAACTTTGATCATATAATAATCAATTCTTTTATTAATTATTATCATGCGACCTAGGTAATTTAACTAGATCAACAAACTAGGTTAGTGTTAGAATAAACCACGAACAAAAATAAAAACTACATGCAAATATAACCAATAACAAAAAATAATAGATCACATAGAAATGAACACAAGACACCAAGATTTAACATGGGTCACCCAATCCCTGGGCTACATCCACCAAACATCAAGTCCAATATTATTACAATCTAGTGATTACAATCTGATTACAATCTGTAATCCCTTACAGCTCAATACCGCTACAAGAAGCAATTTTGCATCACAACATAATGAAAAATACTCAACCCTAAACCCTTTTATAAAAGTATTAAACTTCTTTAGGGTTATAACATGTTGTCCATAATTAGCCATAACTTTAGTGGCGAATCTACCAATGGCAAATAGTACCAAAAAAATTTCTACGAATGGAAAATAGTACCAAATTTTCTTTTCCCCACTAATTATGAAGTATGTACAGTACTTTCCTAATTAGTCATCACAATCTAACAATCTCCCACTTGGGGATTGATTAGGCTCTACACTAAACAACAATCTCCCACTTGGAGATTGATGTTGTAGCAATACCACTACCACATGGGGCTCCCACTAGATCAAACCACCCTGGACTCTACTGTTCTTTTATTCATGTTCAGTCTAAAAGACCAACCGAAGCTAAAGAGGAGTTCAGCTTCTCCTGTGTTACAACCTTTGTCAACAAATCTACTAGATTGTCATTGGTATGTAGCTTCTCTAGCTTTAACTGTCCATCCTCCAAAACTGACCGAATGAAATGGTACCACAACTATATGTGTTTGGTCTTAGAATGTAGAGCTGAATTCTTTGTAAGATGAATGACACTCTGACTATCTATGAACAAATAATTATCCTTCTGAGGATGTCCCAATTCTTCCAAGAAGAACTGAAGCCATATCATCTCCTTGGCTACCTCTGTAGCAACAACGTACTCTACCTCTGTAGTGGATAGAGCATTAATCTTTTGTAACCTAGAAACCCAGCTCACAGCTGCCCCACCAACAATAAAGACATAACCTATAGTACTCTACCTAGCATCAATATCCCCTACCAAATTTGAGTCAACATAGCCCTGTAAATCAGTAATAGAGCTGCCAAAGTGTAAACACTTATTGGATGTTCCTCTCAAATATCTGAGAATCCACTTGACAGCATTCCAATGCTCAAATCCTAGACAACTCATATACCTGCTAACGACTCCCACTGCATGGGCAATATCTAGCCTAGTGCATACGATAGCATACATCAAGCTTCCTACAGCTGAAGTATAGGGTACCTTGGACATCTTATCCTCCTCTTCCTATGTCTTAGGACACATTTCCTTAGTCAATTTCAAATGACCAAGTAAAGGTGTGCTGATAGCTTTAGCATTCTCCATAGAGAAACATTGCAACACCTTCTCAACATAATCAGCCTGAGATAGTGTCAATGTTCTGTTCTTCTTATCTCTACAAATCTTCATACCAAGAATTTTTTTTTCTGCCTCCAAATCCTTCATAGCAAATTCATGTGCTAACTGGCATTTCAGCCCCTTAATATGATCCATGTTAGACCCAACTACAAGCATATCATCAACATATAAACATAAAATAATGTAGCTGTCATCATCCAACCTCTTAAAATAAATACAATAATCTGAATGACACCTATTATAGCAATGCTCATGCATAACCCTATCAAATTTTAGATACCATTGTCGAGGTGCTTGCTTCAAGCCATATAAACTTTTCTTCAATTTGCACACTAAGTTCTCCTTACCTTTGACCTCAAATCCTTGTGGCTGAGCCATATAGATTTCTTCATCCAAATCACCATGAAGGAAGGTTGTTTTAACATCTAGCTACTCTAAATGTAAATCTTTAGTAGCCACAAGACTTTAAAGAGTATGGATAGAAGTCATTTTAACAACAGGAGAAAATATCTCATCAAAGTCAATTCCCTTTTTTTGTGCAAATCCTTCTACAACTAACCTGGCCTTAAATATTTTCTTACCTTCTTCCTCTTCTTTCAACTTGTAAACCCACTTATTCTGTAAAGCCTTTTTACCTTCAGGCAACTTGCACAAATCCCATGTCTTTTTCTTCAGCAAAGATTCCATTTCATCTTTCATTGTAGACTCCCACTGAATCTTAGTATCCACCTGCACAGCTTCATCATAGCTTTTAGGTTCGCCAACATCAGTAAGTAAAATAGAATACAAAGAGGGAGAAAAGCTTTGTGGAGGTCTAATTTGCCTTGTTAACCATCTAACATTCACTGGTGTGTGTGGTATTTGTTGTTGTAGTTGTTGCACATCATGAGGAATGGCTAGAACAATAGCTTTTGGAGTATCATCCAACACTACATAATCATCTTCTTTCTTCTCATGTTGTTGCAACAAATTTTTGTACAACACTTTCTCATTGAATATGACATCCTGACTTCTAACAATTTTATGATTTTCAAAATTGCAAAGCCTATAACCAAATTCATTAATGCCATATCCAACAAAGACACATTTATTTGATTTCGCTTTTATCTTGGTTCTATTTTCAGAGTCTATATGAGCAAAAGCTTCACAACTGAAGGTCTTGAGAAAAGAATAACTCACCTTCTTACCAGTCCATGCCTGCTCTAGAATATTACAGCCCAAAGGAGTAGAGGGACCTCTATTAATCACTGCAGTATTGACAGCCTCCGTCCACATGTGTAAGGGAAACCCAGCATGCAACCTCATGCTCCTTGTGTGCTCCATTATAGTCCTATTCATGCGTTCAGCCACTCCATTTTTCTGTGGAGTCCTTGGAATAGCTTTCTATCTACAAATACAATTAGAGGAGCAATAATCTTCAAATTAATGACTACAAGTCTCACCACCATTATCAGATCTAAGACATTTTAATTTCTTACCAGTCTCATTTTCAGCCAAGCATTTCCATTTCTTAAAAGTTTGAAATACATCAAAATTTTGTCTAAGGAAATAAACCCATACTTTTCTAGTTGCATCATCAATAAATGTAACATAATAATGAGTGCCACCAAGAGAAGATACTTAAGCTGGCTCCCATACATCTATATACACAAACTCTAAATTCCCCTTTTTGTTTTCCTTCCAAGTCTTTACAAAACTCACTCTCTTTTGTTTTCCATACACACAACTTTCATAAAAAATCCATATTAACACATTTCAAACCTAGTAAAAATTTCTTTGAATGAATTACTTTCATACCTTTCTCACTCAGGTGGCCAAGTCTCTTGTGCCACAGTGCTATATCAGAATCTACAATAGCTATTTGTTCTTCCTGCTCAACTATAGCAATTGTCCCTGAACATTCATTTTTCTCTCAAATAATCGAAGTAGAAGGAACAATATGACCTATACAAATATATAAGGTTCCTACTTTCACACCTTTTGCTACTACAAGGGAACCTTTTGAAACCTTCCAATTTTTATCATTAAAAGTAACTACAGAACCCTCATCACTGAGTTTCCCTGCTAAAATTAAATTCCTACTTAGCCTTGGAACATGTCTTACTTCATGTAGTAGCCAATCATTCCCATTCTAAAACGTAATCTTAATTTTTCCCTTTCCAACAATTTGACAGGGTTCATTATCCCCCAAATAAACAAGCCCAAAATCCCCTTGGACAGAATCAATGAAATAACCTCTATGAGGTGTAGCATGAAATGAAGCACCAGAATCTAAAACCCATGAATCATCTACACTTTCTAAAGATAGAAGAAAAGCATCCTCTTTGGATTTGTTACTTACAAAATTTGCCTCCTTGTCTCCATCTAATTTATCTCCTTCATTTTTCTTTCAATTCCAACAATCTTTCTTTTTGAGCCCTGGGTTCCCACAGTACCAGCAATTGTTTGGTCCTCATGATTGAGACCTCCTCCCCTTTGACTTTCCTCTTGATTTCCCATGATTTCCAGAATTACTTCCTCTCTCAGTCGTTCTACCCCTGCTTTGTGCATTCAAAGCACTTCCTAATGTAGATCCACCTAAGGATTTCCTACGAGTTTCCTCACTCAAAAAAACACCATTTACATCATCATATTTTAGGGTACTAGATCCAGGAATAGAATTACTCACCACCATTACCAAGCCATTCCAGCTTTCAAGCAAAGAACACAAAATTAAGAGAGCCCTAATTTCTTCATCAAAATTGATACCCACAGAAGATAACTAACTAGTAATAGTATTAAACTCATTTAAATGATTTGCAATAGATCCACCTTCTGCCATTTTCATATTAAATAAAAGCTTCATGAGAAATACCTTGTTTGAAGTAGAGGGCTTTTCATATAGTGTCGTAAGGGTTTTCATCAAATCTTCTATCATCTTTTCTTTTGTAATATTAAATGCCACTAATGGTGCCAAGCATAATCAAATGCTTCTGAGTGCCTTTCTATCCAAAAGATTCAATTCAGCCTCTGACATAGTTCCCTGATTCTTGGCTTTGCCTTCCAATGGCTTCCATAAATCCTTTTGATATAGATAGTCTTCCATTTACATTTTCCATAACTGGAAGTTCTACCCATTAAACCTATCAACCCTCAGCTTACCCTCATCTGCCATTGCTCCCACTCAACCATGAGACTCCCACTCAACTATGAAACTTTCCTGCAGAGGATAACTAAAAAACAACTAGGCTATGATACCACTTGTTAGGATAAACCACAGACAGAAATAAAAACTACATGCAAATATAACCAATAATAGAAAATAATAGATCACATAGAAATGAACACAAGGCACCAAGATTTAATGTGGTTCACCCAATCCCTGGGCTACATCCACCAAATAGCAAGTCCAATATTATTGCAATCCAGTGATTACAGTATGTATAGTACTTTCCTGATCAGTCACCACAATCTAATAGTTAGGTCTTCCTACTCAACCTTCAAAGGATTATCCTAAGCCTATAGGGCTATCTAATGTCCCTATTCCCTAGAGGATCTTCTCTCTTATCCCCTTCTACAAGACTTAATTCATCAATTTGTTGAGTCACTTCTACTTTTCTACTCTTACCTGGTTTTCCTTCTAGGCACTCCTTGCCATGTTTGCAAGAATAGGGTTATTCACCAAGTAGGAATTCCCACACCTTCAATTTTTCTTCTACACATCATTTTTAAGTTTCTTGAGTTGTTTTGGACTTTTTTGGACAAACTCACTTTACCAAGTAGACCAATCCTCCTCCTAGGTCTAGTACCCCTAGAGCCCCCTATTAGGCCTCTTGTCAAGCTTTTGTTGTAATAATCAAGAAAAATTGAACAAAACCCCCAAATGTAATTTTTTATTTAAATATCCTTTCCAAAAATCCTATATATTTTTTAGGTTTTAGGGTCGTAAGCCATCCATACACCTTTATGGTACAATACCCTACTTTTAAAGGTTTCTAAGGGTTTGGTTCTAGCATGACATTTGGTCTTCAAAAACATACTAAATGAACTCAAATAATCTCCCAATATATCACAAGGCTTTGTCTTACCTTTTTCTTCAAGTCCAACTCCTAGACATGCACATACCAATCCAATTCATTAACCTCTAATCACTACAACAACATGAATCACCTAGCTAGGTATGGGAAAACTCACCTAGGGCATGCTTGTAAAATTAACAAAACTCACTTCAAGAACTCCTTATTCCATATTTACAAATTTTAAAGAGTACTTTCTCTAATTACAAAAGGCCATAATGATTTGACTACTAGAACTCAAGAAAGAGCCATTCTTTCTATGTTTCCCCAAAATTGGACAGAGAATTGACAAAAACAAAATGGTTTTCAAAATCCTATCTAAAAAGAACTCCAAACCTTAAAATAATTACTAGAACACACACACTCAAGATAATAACCAACCATCAAGTAAAATCAATCAGTTCAATCCATTCACATTGGATTGAATGACCAAGTGCTAAGATTGTGTAGAAGAATGCTCAAACCCTGATCCTTCAAAACATGAAATTCATACATTAAACACACCAACCCTCTTCCTGGGTGTGCAAAGGCCATATATAGGCATTTTTGATGTTTTTCCATCTCTTTCAGGGACCCTCTAACTAAATAAAATTATTTCATTCAGTTCTAAGACAACGTTACAAAGTTGTCAAAATGCAACTTTTGCAAAAATGAAAAGTTGCTTGAGAAACTTTTGCAACTTTGTGATTTTGGCCACTTATGAACCCAAGACATGGTACAAGAGTCCCATATGACTCAAAATGGACTAATAAAATGATTTTTCTGATTTTTGGACTTTGATCAACCTATGCACTATGCAAGCCTATTTAAGCAAACCAAGTAACTTGGAGTCTAAGTAGACCCTTAGCTCCTTCACACCCACTTTCCTAACCATTACTCACAAATCACAAGCATTAGGAATTTATACATAGCCCTTATTCCATGATGGTTTTCTAGAACCATCTAAAAGCTAAAATAGTTAGGACCCTAGCCCAGATCCTAGGTGCTTCTCCACCATAAATTTGTGAGCATACCAATTTGTTGTAACTAGGTCCACAAAATAGGTTAAGTCTTCCTACTCAACCTTCCAAGGATTATCCTACAAATATAGGGACATATCATGTACCTATTCCCAAGATTCTCTTCTCTCTTATCCCCTTCTATAAGACCTAATTAATCAATTTTTTGTGTCACTTCTACTTTTCTACTCTTACCTAGTCTTCCTTCTACGCACTCCTTGCCATGTTTACAGTAATTGTTGGAAGCATGAATGCTGATGATATTCATATGGGGGAGTATTTTAGATATCTTACTATGATGATATGCTACATTCATGACTAAGTTTGTCATTGATGTCAATATAGCAATCTTCTATGGTATCTAAAAGAAGAACAATAGAAAGATCAAGTTAGTACGGATTACTAGTTGAGTATTCTCACAATACAAGGTTATGGGAGATACTTCTAAGTATATAGTATATTTAGTTAACATCAGATGAAGAAATGTTAACTCTTGAAGAAGTTATGTAAGTTTTATTGATGTTTTTTTTGAGATAGAGTTTACAGAGGCATATTTTGGTAAACTTGCTATATCTCTTAGCATAATTAGTAAAGATCAAGTTAGTACGGATAACTAGTTGAGTATTCTCACTATACAAGGTTATGGAAGATACTTCTAAGTATATAGTATATGTAGTTAACATCAGATGAAGAAATGTTAAGTCTTGAAGAAGTTATGTAAGTTTTATTGATATTTGTTTTGAGATAGAGTTTACAGAGGCATATTTTTGTAAACTTACTATATCTCTTAGCATAATTATTATTTTGAGAATCAAGTTGAGGATGTGAAGAAGACATGTTGGTGATGTCATGGATAATTTCACTCATCATAATATTACATGTATGAAAATATATTCAAGATGCAAGGGGGGAGGTTAATGTTATCACCAAGTGTAATGTGTTTGTAATGTGGTCCTATAATAATTAACTGAGAAGGTCCAACAACTAACTTAGGGAATTGTTTTATGGATTTGATATAAAGGAAGGAAATTTTTCTTTATCATGGTATGGAATGGTATCATGGAGAAGTGATTATAAGAAGTAGAGAGAGAGGAATGCAAAGTTGATCAGAGCAGAGTGGAAGTGAAGAAAACTTCATTGTCAAGGTTTTATTGTGTGATCTAAGGTTTGATATTTATATCTGAGGTTCGTGACCTAGTCTACAAGGTCTAATAGTGATTCATTTAGTTGATAGAATAGAGAAAAGAGGAAATTGATAGTAAATTACTTTTCTGGGCATTGATCTCTCCTTGTAATTTAAATTGCATGTTTGGGTAGTGGGCTCTTCTTGCATACATTGTACTACAACTCCTAATAGGGTTGGCACAACTCCTAATAGGGTTGGAATCTCCTAAAATGGATTTAAAGTCTCTTTATAGGGACTCTATGTACTAAATGTTGTAATAGACTCCTAATAGGTTCCATCCTCTAACAAGGAATATTTATATTAGTACATCATCTTGTGGGCATCATTCCCATCAGTGTTTTCCCTTTGATCAGGGGTTTCCCTAGTTAACATATTTGGTGTAATTGTCTATGTGCATCTTGTTATGGTTTTTGTTTACTTTGGTTGAATGGATAATATTTTTAAGGTTGATAAATGTTTTAATTTTTGGATAATTGATTCACTCGTCCTCTAATTTATCTTGGTGGACTATTATTTATAACAATTGGTATTAGAGTGTTAGGTCCTTGAAGGATAAGATTAACAACTTTGAGAGATCAGTGTCAAGTTATTTCAAAAAATATAGTCTTGAGTTTGATGGAGGAAATTTTTACACAAAAAAGATGGAGCTTCTTGGTGAGAGATAAAAATTGTGTACAAAATTGAGCATTTAGTTTCGAGATAGAGGAACAAGTAAATATAGATTCAGATATGAAGAAGACATGAAGATCAAAGAAGGTATTGATCTTCTTATGAAAAGGGATAAAGAAGGTATGGGAGTTTTTTCTAGTTGGACATGTAATGAGTTTGGTCATTTTTCATCTATATGCCCTAAGAGAGTAAGGAAAACTAGAAATTACTTTCTGATGGAGATGAAGAATTTAAAGAAAGTATGGAAAGATTCTTGAATAATTTCGATTAAGATAATTTGGTTAAGAAAGAGGAAGTATTGGAAGAGATAGCTTTGGTAACTATTGTTGATCCAGAGGCTACTCATGAAAATTTAGAAGTTATCATTAACAATGATTTGCAAAAGGAGAATCTAATAGAAGAATAGAGATATGATCCTAGAGCAGAAGAAAGAGTTAAGTTGAAGACTCCTGAATAGAATGGGATTGTAGAGAGAAGAAATAGGTCAATAATAGTAGTAGCAAGATCTATGTTAGCTAAGAATGATGTATCCAAGATATTTTGGAGAGACTCTATGGATACAACAATCTCCACTATGAACAAAGTGCAAGCTAGGAAAGACACAAACAAGACCCCTTATGAAATATGGTTTGGTTACTCACCAACAACTAAGTATTTTAGAAATTTTTGTAGTAAGTGTTATATCAAAAGAGATTATGATATTGGTAAGTTTGATGATAGAAGTGATGAAGGTGTTTTTCTTGGTTATTAATTGAAAAGAAAGGCTTATAAATGTTACAATCTAAGAACTAAGACTGTTATGAAAAGTGAAAATATGAGAATTGATTAGATATTTAGGATACAAGAGAGAATGATTGATTACAATCCAAATGATGATGTTGTTACTAAACCAAGGAATGATGAAGTATTTCTTGAGACTAACAATGATTTTCAGAATGAAGGAAAGCCAAGGTAGGAACAAAGCTCAGAACCTTTAGTAGAGAAAAGAGTTGAGATAAGAACTCCTACTTTGTGTAAGAATATGAAAAAGAATCATCCACCCAAGTAGATCATCAAAAGTAGAGTCAATGAAGAACTATGTTTGATATCCCAAGTTGAACCTAAGAATGAAGCATGCGAAGATGATCATTGGAAACAAGTTATGAATGAGGAATTGGATTAGATAGTAAAGAATGAGACATGGGAATTTGTCCCTAGACCAAAAAACAAGAATGAAATAGGAAGTAAATATGTATTCAGAAACAAGATGAATGAACAAGGTAAAGTTGTAAGAAACAAAGAAAGATTGGTATGTAAAGGTTACTCATAGCAAGAAGGAATAGACTATGATGAGACCTATGCTCTTGTGGCTAGAATAGAAGTAGTAATTTTTGGAAAGGTAATAGGAAAGCTAAACTTCTTGGAGGGGGGGGGGGGGGGGGTGAATAAGTAGTTTAAACTTGGACCCATAGAACTTTCACCACACATCTATCTTAGACATTCAATGAGTAAATTGAAATAACATGTAAAGAATATAAATCTAAATCATGTAAACATGTAAGCATTCACACACATAACACCAGATATGATTACCCAAGAACCATCCAAGTGAGCAGATAAAAATGGGGTGGAGATGACACCCAAAAATCTTCACTACTACACTAATAAAGTGTATCCAATGAAGGTTACAATGTTTTGATCATGAGTCGTGATCTACCCTATGAAATTTATAGCTTGTTAAAGGCTTACAAAGACTATTAGGTCTCACCTTGTTAGAGGATTTCAACACCTTGTTAGAAGTGTGCCTTGTTAGAGGACTTTAACTTACAACTAAGTAAGCACCCTATTAAAGAGTTTTATATACCTTGTTAGGACTACTTTGTTAAGAGATTTGGACTAAAATCACCTATTAACATGTCTCAACTTTGATCCTATAGTTAGCGCTTGCTTGCCTAATAACAGATCACCTCTAAACATTTGTCTTTTTTATCCTTCTAGATCAGATGTCTCTATATTGTATGCTCTTCTCTATCCTTTTTTCTACTCTAACTAAGTTTGCAATTCAATCTCAATTCATAACTTCTAAGTCACCATGAATGCTCTATTTGTGCATGCAAACTTCTCTCTTTTCTCCTTCAATTCCTTACATAGCCATTGATATATTCATAAAGAGTTTAGGTTTTTGTCCTCCTTAAGAAAACTTAGTGACTCAGGGTTACATATGAATCTACATCTGAGATTCATCCATTTTTCACTTAATCCTTCCCCTTTTTTGATTGGCTTCATGTGATTACATAGGGAATCCAACTTGAGATTCATCCTTATCACCAAAATATCAAAATTCAATCTTAAGCTAGCTCAAAAATGGTTTACATAGTTGTTTGTGCCATTACAAGCAAATATTGTGTCACACAACATCTGAAGTCTCTGATGCTCAACATGTATTAATCTTTTTGCTATGACTTAGTACCTGCATCACTTGACATCTACTATTTACTAGGCTCCTGTGTCTCTCAACATATACTATTTGGTTGACACTTGAGTGACTCAACACATGAGTGGCTTAGCACTCACTATGACTTGACAATGTTTATGGTTTGCTTGGCATATGTTACTTGTTCAATATGAACTAAGTAAATAACTTAAGTCTGTTGAAACTCACTTGTCAAAACCAATATGAGATCAACAATCCGCCCCCTTTGAAATGAGTGTAAAAAACACTTGAGTATACATTATCATGCTTAATCTTATAAGCATAACATATTTCAACTCAACTTATATACAAGACTTCAAAATTTCAAAATTGTGCAATAACTTAGATACCTTAAAGTTTGATAACTTCCCTTGAGTTGATATGTCTATTTATTATCCAAAATTAGGTACTCCTGTTGAGTATATGTGTCTATGCTGATACACTTTGACTTCATCCTAATTCTCTTTCATTTGACACTTCATGTATTTTGATGCTTTGTCAAAAATATGTCTCTTGCTTTATATTGTTTTCCCCTAAAAATATATTTCCCCCTTTTTATCTAATTCTCCCCCAAAAATAGATATCTCCCCCTTTTTGACATTTATGTCAACAGGCTATACATTGATTGTGTATTTTTCCCAAAAAAAATTATGGACATCTAATATCATCTTAAGAGCTACATCCTAGTTCTCACATGCTACATCTAATGACTTGATTTGGATTGCAACCATGACAATAAGGTGAACTATACTATCTAAGGTAGAAATATTGGGGTCTTTCTTCAGTAGAGTTTTAGCATAGCCTAGCTTCTTGTGCATTATTTCCATATGAGGAGTGAGGGTTTCTTGGATGCTAGTTAGTTTGGCCCTTATGTAGGCCTCATTTTTTGTCAATATAGCTACCTAACTTTGTGTTTGAAGAAATTTCTTGAAATGCTTCTCACTTTGAGCTAGATTTGTTGGTAGTCTTGCACCTGATGTAGAAATTTGGCTCTCTCGACTCAGAATGTGACTTCTGATCTCTTGGGTGAAGAGTGTTGGATTGCATAATTTTGTGTACAATGAGAATATATTCTCAACTACCTTCTTCACATCCTCAACCTTAGTTGCTAATACAACTTGTGTTAGTGTTATCTCACCAAATATTTTCTCATTTACTTTGTTTTTGAACTTCTTTTCTGACCATTCAAGGAATTTGGCATTTGTATCTAGGTCTTCATTACTGACCTTCTCCACTATATCTATCAATTGATCCATTATTGGCTTGGTCTCATCTGGAGTTGGCAGACTAAATGCATCTAAAAAGATGTCTTTGATGTCTTCAAGTGTCTACTTCTGCCTGTGCTCCTTTCTAAGAATTTTTTGATGCTTTTTCTTTGCTAGAGCCTACTACAATATTCCCATTTGTTCTATTTTCATGGTATCAAAACAAAATTTTACTAAAATTATATCTTCATCAAGGCTCACATCTCAATATTGAATTACTTATTTAGCCTTTGATGAACTAGGGCTCGACTTTGAGATCTATAATGAAGTAGCTTCTATGCCCACCTTCTAAACAATATGACTTGATGGAGTACTAGATATTGGTAAGGTTACCAAGGCTTGGATGGAAGCTTTCTCCTTTAGTTTTGGTGTCATCTCACTCTCTTTAGGCTTGCCCTTTTCTATTATAATGACTTGACTTGCACCTTGTCTACATGCTATAGGTGTAGATAAGTCTACCTGGCCTATTTGTGCTTCAACTATGCTCTTTTCTACAATATCAATCTTGGCATTTGTATCAACCTTATTTGATAGGGGTTATATAATCTTTACTAAAGGTTATAAGTTAGTGACTAGAGGGATGATGGAAGGTGGTTCTTGTGGATTCACCTTTTCCCTTTTAACATCTGTCACTAATTTTTGTAGCTCATCCACACTGACCAAAATAGGATTTTCACAAAGTTTGGCTTGCAGTGTAGACTAATCTATGATCTTCTTCAAATAATTATTAGTAAGGGGATCAATGTTCTGAGCTAATAGATCAGAAAAATCTTTGACAATTATTGTCTTAGTAGTCTCACTTGTGACATGTGGAGGACTAACACTCGACAATTATGTGTCCTACACACTCTTTTCTTTAGGCTGCTCAGGCTCACTTGTTGCCTTTTCATCTTCTTTCATTTTTGCTCATCCTCCAATTGTGTCACCTTTGTCATCATCTCCTTCATCATCCTTTACTTCAATGGGTTCTTCTTCTCCTTCCTTTACTATTGTCAACCTATAAGTAAGTTTCCACATTTGAGTGGTCTTCTTGACAACATCCTCAATATTGTTTTGTAAAATGCTAAAGGCTCTATATTTAGGTACAAACCTAACTTCATACTTCTTCATAGCCTTAGAAATTTGTTCCTTTGTTAATTCTAGCATCACTTAAGCTAGAGATTTTTCTCTTATCTATTTCTCCAAGTTTATACAATAATGTCATTTTTGCTCAACTTTGTAATATATACTTTTAGGCCTTGAGTTGGCAATCTCTAATGGAGTTGTCTTGAACTCTTCCATTATGGCATATATAGCCTCCTCCACTTTATTTTTCTTTACTTTACCCAATTTATCAAAATAAACATGATCAAATCCTAATAGGTCTACTCTATTTCTAACATTTTCACATAAATCTTCAAGATTTGAGAGAGGATTATGAATCACAGCCTTAAAATTGCGTATTGTCATGTAAATTTGTATTCTCTTAATTAGTCTCTTTTTGTGCCGCATACTTTCTTCTTGCTTTCTTTTCCTCTTGACCTCCCCATTTGGTTTATTTTGTCTTCTCCTTGGCCTTTTATGTGGTTGCATGGGTACTATCTCATGTAGTTGGTATAGTGGGCTTAGCTTGGCTTGGTTTAACAATTTGTACCTTGGCCTTCCTCTTCTTTGGCTTGGTAGGAGTTGGTGCTTCCTTGACTTATTCTCCCTTGGTACCTTCAATATCCTCCTCTTCTTGATCTTCTCCCTTTCCTTCTATGTCAAAGTTAGAGGTGCTTGTGCTTGGGTTTCTTCCTCCTCTTCATTCTCTTCTTCTTCTTCTTCTTCCTCTTCCTCGACACCCTCTTCAAACTTAGCTTTCAACTTCTTTACTATCTTATCTTTTTTCTTCAAAGTTGAAGCAATCTTCAATTCCATGGTAATTTTGGATTTTACCATCTTATAATTTCCAAATACATTTTCACTTTTATCTACCTCTTATAGTAGTAAAATTGTGATGCTAGCAAATGCTTCATCCACATTTATTCCATAACCAAGTGGCCTCAACCATCTTTCTCTTGGTGTAGTAGCTTGCAAAAATGTATAGTCAGCATCCAAGTGAAAAAATACATCATTATAGTGTTTCTCAACTAAGGATATTCATATTCTTAATCTTTCCTTTATTGACTTCTTGAAGTCTTCAAAATGACTTGTCACTAGAGATTCAAAATTCTCTCCTAGCTGCTCAATATACTCACCAATTTACATTGCTACTGGTCTATTGGTTTTCCATCCCACAGTACCAAGTGAGGGGAATTTTTTTTTCACATAAAATAATATACAAATCAAAATTGAACCAAATTTGCACTGTACACTCTTAGTTTTCCTAATTGCTCCAAGGTTATCTATCAATTATTGTAATTGTAGTTTTTCTAGATCATATGTATGATCTTTCTTTACAATCTTATATTCCACATCCATAGCTATATAGGGAAAAATAGTCAATCTACTGCATTGATATAACTTGTGTGATATTACCCTTATAGTAAAGTTAATAAGAGGATTAGTGATTGTATCTATTGTCATAACTCTTTTGTTCTAGACAATTCTAGTGTTCTTCTCAATCACCTCCTTGGATTAACTCCTCAATTTATTAGGATGATCTAGGTTGGATAACAAGTAACCCTATGGATTATTTTCATAGTTATTCTAATAAGTACATTGTCTAGCCATAATGAACTATCACGGATTCAACTAAGGACTATCCTAATCCACTCTATCCTGAATACATTTGGAAAATCTAGGGCTTGTGTTAATCCCTTTCTCTCAACAATTTTGAACTCTTCCTTCAAAACACCATTATCACAATTTTTTTTATATTCCTCCCTAATCTCCATGTCAACAATGCTACCAATCTAGTAGTTATAGTATTTTCTTACATCTTGCACCATTATTACATTCGGTGAAATCATTGATAATGCAACTAAAGGGTCTTATACACAATGCCAGGAATGGCTTTGGAAACAAGTTGCTTGACATCATTACTTACTAATTGAACATTCAAAACTTCCATCCCTTCTACATTCTTTGAACTAGATGCCATAATGAGAAACTAGGGTTTACAAAATTCTAAACTACATAGCTCGACTGTGGATAAATACCTTGTGAAATTTGAAGAATTGATGTAGAATATCTATTTCAAAAAAAAATTTGCAGCTATTTGGATGAATTTCTAGATCTCCTTCTACTTTGCTTACTCTTTCTTGAAATTGAAATGATGAAAAATGAGCTAAAATTGATCAAATACTTTTTGAAAACCCTATAATTAATGTTGAGTGCTTACATAGTTGTAAGCTCGACATCAACCAATTTTAGGTTGACTCGACATCCATTGACATTTCCATCACTTGGAAACCACTACGATCTCGACATCAACTAGCCAGACTACTAGCTCGACATCTTCTAATATTCCACTCGGTACATATAGGAAATATTTCATGCTCAAGAACAACATGAAAAACTTAAAGATTTATCTTGAATTCCTAACAACATCTTGCATCTTTATTCATTCTAATGTATTCCTTTCAGCACTAGCTTCCTTTGGAATTGATGTATGATATATCTTTTAAATATCAGTCCCACATACCTTTTGATTGCCTAGTTTGATGAGGCGTGATCACTTGATCCATTGGGTGAAGTGATCCCTTCTCCATTTGATGTGTTGCAATCATCTTTCTTTTTCCATGTCTTTTTCATCTCATTTTTGATGTGTTCAAAATCTACCTTTCCTTTGCCATTATCAAATTCATAACTTGGTGCTTTGACCTAGTTGGACAATACCTATTGATGTGACTACTCTTCAAATAGCTGAAACATGTGGTTTACTTAACCACCTTTGATAGTTGCCACTAAAGTGTGTCCTAATATAATTCTCAAGAAAATCTCCATATTCTTGACAATAATGATAGCTATATCTTGTATTACAATACCAATTATAAGAGTTTTCATTGTTCCTTACATTTGTTTGCCTATTTGATGACCACATGGGTTTTGATCTACATTCAAAAGCTCTATGTCCATACTTTTGATAGTTGTAGTAGTATCCTTCAAGGTTTTGTGTATGCATGGTCCTATGCTATGGCCAAAATTCTACAAGGAAAAAGAACAACTAATTTTTTTTGTTTAACATGAGAGGAAACTAAAGTTAAGATACATAATCTATCCTAAAACATGGAGCTAATGAAGTATGATGATGGAATGAAGTTTGTTTCACTCAGAATCTAGTTTTCAAGTTCCCTATGAGATGGACACCTAGTTGCTAGTTATTGAAGGCAAACTATGTTGAGATTTGATGGTTATGAGCCCTTAATATGAGGTACTCTGATGTGCTAGTCAAATTCCAATTGTGTCAGTGTAATGGTAAAATCTCTAAGGATTTCGATGAGAAGATGTTTTATCAATTAATCAATTTATTTCTAATAATATTAGGATTATCTTTATATTATTATTATTATTATTATTATTATTATTTTATTATTATTATTATTATTTTAAAGTCATCTATACCTTCTATTCTTAATATACATCTTTTATTTTAATTGCTACATTATCATTATTTAATATTAAATTAAATTTTCTATATTTGCAAATAATGTTCAATTAGTTATCAGATAATACTACCATCTAATCATATAATTTCATATCTTTAAACATATCACCATACTTACATTCAAAGGCCTAATTTAATACAATTTTATGTATATTTAAATTTTCCTTAAAAAGAACAAAAAAGAAGTAGAAGAATAACAACCAACTATCTAACCTCTAATACTCTTTACTCAATAATTAAATATAAATTGAAAAAAAATTAAATAACCACCTCAACCTTTTTTTTACCATATCGTATATTGAACTTAACACATTAGTTTTAAAAAAATTCATAAATGCAATAACATTAAATAGAAATTTCCATGGATTATTTTTACTTATTAGATTCCCCAAAACAAATTATAGTATCAACTTTTTACCTATCTATAATTCCACCCAAGAAATTAAAAATAAAATAAAAACATTAAAACAGACCTTAAAAAATTACATTATCAACTTTTTACCTATCTTTAATTAACACATGTATATGAAATAAATAAATAAATTGAAATACATTTAACCTTAACTAATTCCATCTACCCAATTTTCATTAACTTATAAAACTACTCTTAACTACCCCTATCAAATAAAATAAACTTTTAATTTTTTTGAATTCAACTTCTTTACAAAATTTTCTAACCCTCTAAACCCATATAACCCCTTTCCACTTTTGCAATGCACCAATATTTAAACAAAAAAATAAATTAAATTTCAAACTGACTTACTTTACCCAACTACCTACTCATACTTGAAATATTTAAACACCCCAAATTAATAATCCTAACATATATATTCATTTCTTTTAAAGATAAAATTTCATTATAATATCCGACCTTCCTAAAAAAAACTTAACATCCCTTTGAAAGTACTTAATATAATGCTATAAATCTAATACTATAAATTTAATAATATAAATCTAATGCTACAAATCTAATTCTAAAATTTTATTGTTATAAATCTAATACTAAAATTTAATTGCTATAAATCTAATACTATAATTTAAACGCTATAAATCTAATACTAAAATTCTCTCCCCCTTTTAACACAATACCCTAAGCTACCCTCTTAACTGTCTGAGCCACCATCATGTACCCACCCACCTGTCATGTGTACTTCAAGCTAAGGGAGACATGGGCTTGGTGGGATTATAATTACGGTAGCCCTTTGATTTTTAATATAACTATGCCCAAGGGAGGAGTTCATGTCAAGAGGAATGAGGGGGTAGTGAGACCACTTTCCTCTCTTCCCATGTCATGTAATTTTTTTAATGCAATCTTGATTTGACCTGGTTGCCAACCAAGGGAGATGCAAATTTTTTAATTTTTTTCTTCCAACCAACTCTCTTATCACATTAATATGTAGGCCGACCTTAGGTAGGAATATGGATTTTTTCTTGAATATTTTATTGATTTATTTACTTAGTCCATTGATTATTAGGTACCTGATGGTAGTGCACTAAGTATATAATTGCAAGTATTATTTTATTTAGGCTAATTAATTTAATGGATTGTAATAGGATGAGACATTATTTAGTTTTGCCCATACATTTTCTAGAAACTAATATTCATCTAAAGGCTCTTTTTTAATCTTTTGTGTAGCTTATTGCCTTATTTTCTTTACAATTTTCTCTATGGTAACTCATAGATTGAACTAACTTAATTTGAACTTTGTATTATGAATTTCAAGCTCATTCCACATAATCAAATTTATGATTGAAATATGACAAATGCATTAAAACTATCAAATTAAATTATAAAATACTTTGCATCAGACACAATAAAATCCTTTATTTGTAACTTCATGAACTTCCATTATTCAAATTTTTATTGTGAAGTATTCATCATGTCTATGGATTCATTATTAATTAGCAACTAATTCTACACTAGATATGATTCAAGAGTAAGAAAAAATGCATCTAATTATTCTTATGAGACTTGAGGAAATAACGAAACAAAAATAATAATCTCCTATTTATCCTTCTAATATCTTCTATGATGCTTATTCTTTTCTGCAACATGATCATATCCAAGAAAATGGAACTATAATTACAATTCAACATAATTTTCTTCTAAAGTTCTTTCATTTCTTCCATACTACATTCTTGTCATACATGAACATAGGGTGGTGAAGGCATTATTCTAAAAAATATATACACAATAGAAATATCTTTCCTCACTACATGGATGACTCTCAATCTCTCTATTGATAAATGGAATAGGACAAGACAATACTCTCACAACACAATATAATCACATAACAAGATGGGGTCTATTTCTCCATTCCAAAAAAATACAATAGAGTTTTCTCTCCTATGCAATGAGTAGACTACATGAAACTGAAAGCTTCCAAGCTCATCAGGCAAAAACTTGCAAAAGAGACACAAAAATAGGGAACCATGGAGGCACACCTCCCAACCTAGGCCTCAAGGAGGCCACCCACCAAGTTTGGGAAAACAAGGCATAAACAATTTCAAACTTCAAGCTCACATACCATAGATAACCATAATAACACATCTCCACTCAACACAATACAACCCATCCCAAGGCTTGTACAAATATTCAAGAATTGAATCAAGTTATAGGGTGAAGGTGGGCTCTCTCCATGAGGAGGATTTCCAAACTATGATTAACAATATACACATATTCTCATTCTCAACATGCTATTTCAAGTCTTACAATGAATTCCTTCTTCACACACCACTTTATACCTCCCAAAATGCAAGTAACAAGAAGACCATATTCCATTGAACACATAAAATCATCTCCACACATGGGAAGTTCCTCAACTACATGAGTGAGCCCAACTAACCCCTTCACCCAAGCATCTCTTCCCTCACAAGGGTGAGTGATGCTTCATAGCCATTACACAACACACAACATGAAACAAAATAATATTCAAGAAAGAAATCACATAAACTTCTCACATGCAACACTCAAACAAAAGATCCTTTTCACAAATCACAGCTACAATACACCAAATTTACCATGGAATGGAGAACACCATATCAATTATACATGAAAATGGAGAATACCATGGATTATGGATACCAACCTCACTCCAAGCAATGGCAAGTGAAAAGTTGTAGTGGAGCTTCATATCTTCTTCCTCCAAACCCTAGTTGTTTCTAAAGATAGAGAGTGACCAAGTGAGTTTTTTGATTTGGCTATGCCTCTATATATAACTCTCATTTTCGGATTCAATATAAAATGCATTATTTTTGGGGTCTCCTAGGTCTTTTAGGCACCCTAGGGGTCATGAAAAGCCTCCTAACTTAAAGTATTATCATGGGTAGGCTTTATTTTCATCTCAATTACACCTTAGAGCTACTTTTTGGTCCTCACAATGCTAGGTAAAATCCAATTCCAATTTTACTGTGGTGGTAACCTTGTTCTTTTTACTAATTTAAGGCAATAAGTCAAATTTTTCAATTAAGGTATTCAACTCAGAATAAGGTGGCCACATGATCCATCATCAAAGAGCATGCCATTTTCACATAATGAGTACAAGTGTCTAATGACACACAAAATTCACTATACAACACACATAACACATTCAAAATCTAAACATGAAATATATACTAAACATATACATCTCATATTTATAAAATAAACACATTACAATGAGGTTTATGAATCTTATAAAGATTCACCTTGACAAAGTCATTTTTACATGTGTTTATACCTTGTTTCCCCATTATGTTTCCATGGTTTCTTTCTTGCACACTAAACTTGAGTATAAGTAGTCCAATGAAAAGTCACATATAAAATATATATGATAGTAAAAGTACATGATAAATTTGTTATCCTACCATTCACATACAACACATTTCATAATTAACTTCCTATTCTCCATCATTTACATATTAAGCATTTAATCATTAACCCTCAAAAACAAACTGCATATTGTATGCCTAAAATGTGGGCACACTTCTATGACTCATTATATCCAAGATTACTCAAAAATGAGGTCTTAAATGGCAACTCATAGCTCTCTATTCATAGAGTGCAAGGGTTTGTAATGAAGGCCCTCAGTTTGACCTAGTTTGTACCTATATAAGTACACCATGAAACGAGAGATTCAAAGATTCAATATGCATGCAAATGGAGATGAAAACTAATCTAAATGATGATAATGCCAAAAAATGCAAGAAAGGAAATATAATAACAATGCAATACTAATCTATGAAATTAAATATAACTCTAAAATAATATGCAAATGCAAGAATGAAACCTCATGATAGAAGCCATGGATGCAAGAGAGAATAAGACAAGAAGATAGAAGTTCTCCACAAAAAGCTTTAGTATTCAAACTCCTCCTTCAAAAATTGCTCTCCAAACTTGTAGCATAACAATAGCGTAATTGTGCATATATTGTGGATGAATTGTGGATGTATTATGGATGTCTAAAATGAGGAGAGGGCTCTCCCTTATAAAGAAAAATATGGAGGTGAGAGGCTTCTCACAACCAATATGGGATAATAGAATTTGATCCATGTGAGACAAAATTTTACCAATGAGAAAAGAGGAGTGGTTGAGAAGAAAGTGGAAAGAGGATAAAGATAAGTCCCACTTAGAGATATGTGCATTTAAGTGTAGAGAAAATAAATAAAATATTTATTTAATCTTTATTTAATTTATTTCCTTTTTCAAGTGGGTTTAATTTATTTAATTAAAAGGGAGAAAATTCTTTTAATTAAATAGGAATTATTTAATTAAATTAAAAGATGGTTTTTTCTCTTAATTAATTAAATGTGGATGAATTTAATTAAAAGAGAGGTTTTCTTTTAATTAAATGGGGACTTATTTTATTTAATTAAAAGGGAGATTTTCTTTTAATTAAATAAGACTTAGGATAAAATGATCAACCTTAGAAAAATAAATAATCGAACTTGATAAAAGAAATTGATTTGAATTGATTTAATAAAATATTGCAAACCATTGATTCAAAAAAATTGATAAATTGATAAATTGAATAATGGGGGCCCATAGTCTAGGTGACCATTTTAGGGTGCATACATTTGCCCATCTTTGAGTAACGTGTGATCAATTTGGGAACACATGTAGTTAAAGAAAGAAATTGAAGCATGAGATTGATTTGGGATCACAAAACAACTCAGATGTGTGGTCAATTTGGGAACACATCGAGACAAAGAATAAAAATAAATTTTGACTTAAAAAATTTGAAGATAAAATTGATAAAACTGAATAAAGGATTGAAGTTGATAGGTACTACCCCCTCATGATCAAAATTGAAATGAGATAGAGGAGAAACAACAAATTGATAAATTTGATCAAATCGAACAAAAGAAAAAGTTCTTGATGTAAGATTAAAGATATCAAAATCATAGAACCAAGGTAGATCAAAAAGCATGAAATATTATGTCCCAAAGGTGATTTAAAAGAAAAGAAGTAGGGTAAAAGAAAATAGATGATAGAAGTTTGGAGGATATGGAAAGAAATAGAAAGAAAATAAGAAAATATTCTATAAGAAAGAGAATGCTCCAAAATCAATCAACTATTCAAGATAGAAATTTTGATTGAGATCACAAAAGAAGATAAGGAAATGAAGATCAAAATGTGACCACAGTTGATTAAAAGTCTACAAGAAAGATGAATGGAAAACCCTCTTAAACTCATAATGCAGCCTAAAAATGCAAAGTAACATGAAGTCTAATAATGCAAGCTACATGAAAATACAAAGGTGTGCTTACAAAAGAGCAATTTTAACATAGGATGTTGTGTTCATAATTCATTAGAGAATGTAAAAGAACTTATTTTCATCATAGGGCCATTATTAACGGACATCAAAAAATCACACAATCATCACTAGTCACAAGCGCAACTATGAAAATATGAATGATTTATATCAGATTGGAATGTGGAAAGATTCCAACATAAGCATCAAAGACATAAAGGTAAAGATGACTTTAATGTTAGCTTACCCAATTTAATGTAGAAAAACCATGCTCACATCAAGGCATAGATGCCAAGATGACCAGAATAACAGTGGTGCAAAAATAGTCAAGGATGATGCCTCAAATCTCCTAAGTGTTTCAAGGGGACAACAAGAGACACTAGAGTTTCAAGACCACACCAAAAAGTAGAAAATAAATAAAAATATGCCCCATGCCCCAAGTCCTCTAGCTATGCATCCCGGAGAGACTTATCAAAAAAGGACACTCAACAAAAATCAATAACAGTCAGCACACAAAAAAAAGATCATGATATAAGTCAATCATTAAGTGTTACGTTTAAAAATTTAAGTGTGTTAATTGATATTGAGTTTCGAGGATAAGGATAAAATGCTTGCAAGAAGGGAAGATGACACAACAAAAATGGGTAAGACCAAACCAATAAGTGTTGAAAAACACTCAATGTCAACAGTTGTATTAAAAAATACAGTTGGGGTGGTGTTGAAAAACACCGTTTGCGAGGTGTCCTAAAGACTAATGCATCCAAGAGACCAAAGCTAACATAGTTATGCCCCCTAGACAAAGACCAATTCCAAACCAAGGCAACAAGGACAAGGCATGATGGAGAAAGGCTAAGTTTCGAGGATGCATGCTAAGAAACAGGGGTGCAAAGGCCTCAAGTAGTGCCTGTTTCTAGGTTTTCACCACTTGAAATTTTAAAATTTTTTCCGAAGACTTTTTATGATTTTTTTTTTGTATTTTTGCTATCGAGGCGCTTGTTTCCAAGTTTTCACCAAGGCACTTTTTCTTTTCTTTTTCTCTTTTCTGAATTTTTGAATTTTTTGATTTTTATTTTATTTTTGGAATATATGAAATTTTTGGAGATACATCAAAGCATCTATTGCTAGGTTGTCACTAAGATGATAATTTTTTTCAGGATTTTTTCAATGTTTAGAATTTTCACAATATATCATTTTTTTGTATTTTTGGAATATATCATTTGTTTTGTATTTTTTGAAATATATCATTTTTTTTTTGGATTTTTTCAGGATTAATAAATATGTACAAAGAATACCCCCAAATAGAATGAGCATCAAACTCTCAAGCAAGAGCATATCATTTAGTCCCAATGTCTAACAAGTTAGAGAACATGATGGTGCAAAAAGATAGTGGATATGATGGATAAGCAAGGAGTGTATGAAGCAAGTGGAAGTGATCTTTAGGGACTGGCTCTTTAAGAGTAACCAAGCTAGGGAAAAATTGTCATGTAAAGCACATTTGGACAAGAAATGAAAGGCCAACATAGGATAATTCATGAAAGCGTAATATAAAAGTTGGAAAGATGTAATCCAAATGAGGAGACATGTCAAAAGGCTTCATAGCATTGTATTTTACTCTTTTTTATTAGATAAAGACCAAAGGGATAAATGGGAAAAGGATAGTGAAAGACTAAAATGAATGGAGGAAAATAGATATGAAGGCTAAACATGAAAGGAATGAAAACAAGATCATCATAAGATAGCTCACAAGATAGCCAAATGTTTGTATATAGGTCAATATTGTCAAGATCAAAAGGCAAAGACAAAATGGATGAAAGATGTAGAAGAACTACACACGATACCTAATTGTTAGGTTTTCATAATGGTACTTATCCAAGGTGCCACAAGGGAGTGGTTTTAACCATAGGATGAATTTATATCTCTTTAATTTTGCTACCAAGGTGCTTGATTACCAGGTTTTCACCAAGGCACATTTTCAAAATTTTCATTTTTTTCTTTCTTTTTTTTTTTCAATTTTTTTTTTTGGTTTTTTTTCATTATGTTGGGGAAGAAGTCAAGCTTTTTAGATAATGCTCCTTGAAAGTTTAAACCATGATATACAAAGGATTTGAAATGATATGCTCAAAGATGTTACTAGGGAAAGGAAGATGGGAGCAAAAAATGGAGGATATGGTTTTATAAAAAGAAAGTGAGATTGGAAGATGGAAATGAAGGCAAGATCAACATCAACACACTGTTAGTGTAGTTTTTTATTTTTTTTATTTTTCTAGGTTTTTCCTACACTTTTAATAATCTCACTTAGGTTAATAAAGCATGTCTTATTAGGTGAATGGTTGTGAGGTGTCACCTTCCTACATGTGAGCATCCATTAGCTATCTTGGAAAGATACTTTGCTATCTTTAGTCTGATAGATGGTTGCTCCTCATTGGTTGGTGTTGCCAACTCCTCCCTCTTCCTAGCCTATATAAGCATGCTACTTGGCTTGTATTTGCATCCTCTTAATACTATTTTTCTTCTAGCATTTGCATTTCTCTCTTGGAGGCTAACTTTGTGTTGCTATTTTGATTTTGTATCATTTGCATTCATAGTTTAGATATTTATTTTCTGCACTAGTTTTTTTGGTTATTAATCTTTTCAGATTCTAACATGGTATCATAGCTTTTCTATGTGCAAGAGTAGATCTAAGTTTCCTTATTTGAGAGATTCAGGGGGGGGGGGGGGGGGGGGCTAATAAATCTTATTGTAAATTTTTGAAAAATTCAGTATGCTCTTCTCTCACATCTTTGGATGATCTTGAGAATTAGAAAAGTTTGAAAAAAACATTTTTAATCTCTAAGTGATTGCAGCATTTTTGGTTGTTCCAACGTGTCCAACAAGCTTGAGAAAGTTAGATTTGGCTTTCATTTTACCAAGATCAAAGATCGTCATACAAGTTGCAAAACTGGGGTTTCAATCTCAAATCTAACAACCAACTTGCATATTTGGTATTTTTAATCAATATTGTAGGTTCCAGCATGTCATTTACTGACTTAGGTAGCTGATTCAATCTTTTTATAATGTCTTTTGGTTGCTGGGGTCATTTTTTTGGAATGCTTTCTGAGTTTTGTTCGCAGCCCTGAAAAACTATCTGGGTATCTTTTAGATTTTGCATGCAATCTATATATTTTGCAAGATTGAGCATGGAAAGTACAACTATACCCCTCTTCATTGGTAGTCGCAAATTTGAATGCAGTATTTAAATGTTTCGTTCTTGCTCATACAAACTCTGATTTTGACAATTCTTGTTATGACCTTGGCTATTTTTTTGTGCTCTATCCACTAGTGGAGTTGTTTTTTGATTTTCATGCATAAATTTTTCAGAAATTACAGATTCTCGATCATAACTTTGCACAGTTCTCATTTTGAAAACTTTAGAGGATCACACATTTCTCATACGACCTCATATCGAGGCGATTCTTTTTTTGAAACTGCATGATTTTTTGAGTAGATCACAGTGGTGCTATTTGTTTCCTTGATTATTGTGTCTAAGTTTGACTTTTAGCATATGCTCTTCATGAGGGTTTGTAATGCATTGAAATCAAGACCACTAAGTACTTCTTTCTGTTGGTAGTTGTAAATGCAGTAAAATAAAGTGCCAAATCATATTTCTTTTGGGGGGGGTTCTTTGATTGAGTAAAAGGGGGGGGGGGGGGGGGCATTGTCATGGCTGGGTTCTCTTCTTTTTTGCATTTCTTCATCATGGATCAAAAAAATATGCCCATCCTAACTCCATATAATTACTTTGATTGGAAATCACGCATGACAATTCACTTAAGGAAAGTTGGATTAAATAGGATAACTATGGGACTTGAAACTGAACCTGATAAAGATGAAAATAAGCCTAAGTGGTTTAACAAATGTGATGAGGCATATGGAACATTGTGTTTGTCTATTTCTCTTGACTTGCTATTTCACATTGAGTCTTTGGATACACCAAATGAAATATGGACAAATCTAGAAACACTATTTGGCACACAAGATTCAATGAGGGGTCATATGTTGGAAAATGAATTAATTAGTTTAAGCCCAGGAAATTTCAACACAATCCAAGATTTCTTTACCAAATTGAAAAGAAAGATGAATAACTGATTCTTAGTATTATCTCTAAGCTAAGTTCAGAATATTCTGTGTTTGTCTCTACCTTCTATGCTACTAAGGATGCACTTGGTACTCAATTCACCATGCCATCTCTAGATGATTTTGCTTTCAATCTCACTTGAGAATAGGACAAACTAATCCAGATGGACACTCTTAAGTCCTCTAAGTCACATGCCTTAGCTGCCAACCAAGGCACAAAAGAATAAAAAGGACAAAGTAGCAACAACAATAATAAGGATGAGGAACAAAATAATAGTGAGGAAAAGAAGGATCAGATACCAATTGCTTCAAAAGAAACTATTGATACCTCATCCTCTAAGGGAGGTAAGCCTAAGAAAGAAAAGGTTAAATGTGCCTATTGTAAAAGACCCGATCATGATGAACATAAATGTTTGAACAAATAAATTGATCACTTTACGTACATTCTTGAGAAGAATAATATTAGTGTTCCTAAGTCTATCAAACAAAGTTCTAATGAAGAGTCTAAAAAGGAAAAAGAAAACAACAAGGGGAAAGGAAAGGGCAAGGCTCTTGTTGCAGTTGATTCCTCACCATCCACTTGGGTTCTTGATTCGGGTGCTTCACACCACATGGCTTCATCTAAGGAAGAACTTGTATCCTTGGAGCCATGTACTATGCCTTCTATTTTGATGGGTGATGACACTCCTATTGAGGTGTGTGGGAGAGGGTCTATTGATGTGGTGGATGGCACATTCCATGATGTTCTTTGTATACCCTCATTATCAACTAATATCTTATCAATATACTAGATCACTCACACAGGTTTAGGCAAGCAGGTTGAGTTCACTCCTGATTTAGTGGAGATATGTGAGTTGCATAGTGATTCTGTAGTTGCAATTGGGAGAGCAGATCATCAATCACGACTCTATCTATTTTCTCACTTTTGTTCCTGATCCTGCTTCATTTTTTTCCTCACTCACTCTAATGATGTGAGTAAATTATGGCATGAGTGGTTTGGCCATCTTAACTTTCACTATTTGCATCAACTCAACCAATAGAGCATGGTCACAGGGTTTCCTTCAATTTAATTCTCAGGAGGTGTTTGCTAAGGTTGCATTCTTGGTAAGCATCCTAAGGAAAAGTTTGACAAAAGTAAGGCATGGAGAGCTTCACAGCTCCTAGAGTTAGTTATAAGTGATTTGGCTGGTCCATTTCAACATCCTTCTTTCAGCAGGGCCCGATATGTCCTCATATTCATTGATGACCTTTCTCAATATACATGGGTGTACTTTCTCAAATAGAAGTCAGAGGTATTTGATCATTTTCAAGACTTCAAATTTTTTGTAGAAAAGCAATCTAGGAAAGCCATCAAGGTTTTGTGCATAGACAATGGTGGTGAGTATGTCAACCATTGGTTTGAAAGATTTTGCACTTCAGAGGGGATTGATTTACATCATTTAGTTCCATAAAATCCTCAACAAGATGGTGTTCCAGAATAGAAGAATAGATCCTTGAAGGAAATGGCAAACTATATAATTCACTTTAGATCTCTTGCACCACAGTATTGGGCAGAAGCCATTAACCATGCTTGTTATATCTAGAACTGTGTTCCTCATCGAGCCTTGAAGGGAGTTACTCCTTTTTGAAAGTTGGAGCAATCAAAAACCATCAATTAAGCACTTTCAAGTTTTTGCTCCCCTGCATGGGCCCACATTCCTACAAAGAAATGTAAGGCCTTGGATCCATAAAGCATACCTTGCATATTTGTAGGTTATCCTAATGGTGTGAAGGTTTATTTGTTGCTCCACCCTACTACACATGAGTTATTCATTGAGAGGAGTGTTCAGTTTGAGGAGGGATCTTCAAGCTTGCTTTCTATAAGTTCTCCAACTCCTTCCACCTTGACATTAGAGTCACTTGGAATACATGACAGATCTTTTGATGAGTCAGATTCACCTAAATAGTCTTCTACCTCTACTTTTGATGTAGAAAGTGATTTAGAGAACTCACCTCCTTCCTCTCCTAGTTAGCATTCAGATGTTAATGATTCCCCTCTAGATTCCCCATCTTCCTATCCACTTTGGGCTAGACAAACCTTGCAGTCTGCAGGTGATTGGGTTGGGGATCCATCAGACACTAGGCGAACTCGTTCATAATTTTAGGATGCTCCATGTCTTCATTGCTACTACCTCAAATCCACAGTCCTTTCATGAGGCTTTTGGTGTTCATGAGTGGGATACAACTATGTAGGAAGAGTATAGTTCCTTGATGAGGAACCACACTTGGGATCTTGTCCCTCTTCCTAAAGGAAGAAAACTTGTTCGATGTAAGTGGATCTATCAGAAAAAATTTGTAGTTGATGGGTCAGTTGACAAACACAAGGCTCACTTCGTTGCCAAAGGATTCTCCCAAGTTCCTGAGATTGACTACTCTTAGACTTTTGCACCAGTTGCCTGAATGAATTCCATTCGAATTATTCTTGCCATTGCTATAGCTAATCATTGGGAAGTACATCAGATGGATGTGAAGAGTGCTTTTCTTCATGGTGACCTTCATGAGGAGATCTACATGGAGTAGCCATAGGGCTTCCTTTAGGATTATTCACTTGTGCGCCATATTTGAAAGTCTCTCTATGGCCTCAAATAGGCTCCTTGAGCCTGGTATGCCAAGATGGACTCCTTCCGTCTATCAGTTGGGTTCACTCAGTGCCATTCTAATCCTAATGTCTACATTTTGCAATAGGGTGATTCACTTCTATTTTTGGTTTTGTATATTGATGACTTGTTGATGACAAGAAGTTCTTCACCCACCATTAAGGCTTTCAAAGTGGCCCTTTAGGACAATTTTTTGATGATTGACTTGGGCTTGTTGCATTACTTTCTTAGGATTGAGATCCTTTAGTCTCCTTCTGGGATCACTATCACACAGTCCAAGTATGCTCTAGATTTACTCTCGAGGTTTCATATGGTTGACTATAAGTTTTCTCTAACTCCCTTCCTTTCTGGAGTCAAACTTGAGGCTCAATGTTCTTCTCCACTTGTTGATGGCACTTTGTACCACCAATTTGTTGGGAGTCTCATTTATCTAACTCATATGAGACCTGACATCTTCTATGTTGTAGGCACGGTCTCTTGATTCATGTAAGAGCCCCATGAGATACACTAGAAAGTAGCTAAGAAAATCCTTCACTACATTTAGGGTTCTCATAGTTCTAAGATTCACTATTCAGCAAGTATTGAGCTTGATTTGGTGGCCTACATAGATTCAAATTGGGTAGGTGTTTCTGAGGATCGCAAGTCTACTTCAGGGTATAGCTTCTGACTTGGGTCAGGTCCTTTTTTTTGGTTGAGCAAAAAGCATCATGCTATTGTATTGCCAACTTGTTGGGAGTCTCATTTCTACATCCACCTAAGCTTCGCTTATAGGGGGGGTGTTAGCGTAGTTTTTTATTTTTTCTATTTTGCTAGTTTTTTCCTACACTTTTAATAATCTCACTTAGGTTAATAAATAATTTCTTATTAGATAAATGGTTGTGAGGTGTCACCTTCCTACATGTGAGCATCCATTAGCTATCTTGGAAAGATACTTTGTTATCTTTAGTTTGATAGCTGGTTGCTCCTCATTGGTTGGTGTTGCCACCTCCTCCCTCTTCCTAGCCTATATAAGCATGCTACCTAGCTTGTATTTGCATCTCTTATTTTTGCATCCTCTTAATGCTATTTTGCTTCTAACATTTGCATTTCTCTCTTGGAGGCTAACTCTATGTTTCTATTTTGATTTTGTATCATTTGCATTCATAGTTTAGATATTTATTCTTTGCACTAGTTTTTTGGGTTATTAATCTTTTCAGATTGTAACACACACACCTTGAAGGGTGGCGAGATGATGGAGAAAATGTGAATGAAGGAATAATTGAAGGAATATGGTGAGTGGATAGAAGAGGTTTCACTTTAGGGGCATGGAATGGAAAAATGCTTTTAGAAGAAGATGAAGTAGAATTCTTTGAAAGCTTGAATGTCAATCTCAATTGTTGTTTAACATTAGACTATCTCAAGAGAGACTTTGGAATCCATATAGCCATAGGCCTCTTTTCATTTCTTTTTGATAATTTAGAGATAATATTTTCAATGATAATATTTTCAATGATATTACTAGAGGAGACATGGTGTTCTTATTTTTTTATATGGATTCTTGAATTAATTCTTTTTATTATATTGAACATTTAGGTTACTTCCAAAAGACTTGTGACTTGTGGAAGAAGAAGGATGATATAACTGGTTTAGGTGAGTGGTTGAATGAAAAGGATTCAAGGATATTCATCTATGTTGATCATGAGGAAAGATAGGAATGAAAGGGACATAAGGACCCAAGATGGACGACGAATTGGGAGAGTTGAGAGGGGAAAGTGAAGGGACATAAGGACCCAAGATGGAAGGAAGATGTGAAGCATTTAGTATTGATGGGGGAGGTCTAAGGATGGATGTGGAAGATGCAAAAGGGTAATCAATAAGTTCATCAACATATATATCACAATCAAGGACATCAGCATCTTTAGAGTGAGCATTAGGATTTTCAATAGGATCATGAATATGTTGAATAGGAGCAACTTCTTTGATAGGAGTACTTAAAGCTTGAGAAGACTTAGAAAGAGTAGAAAGTGGAAGCGAACATGGAGTGGTAGAGCAAGAAGATGGAAGACTTTGATCTTGACAAAGATCTTTGGATAACATAAGCATAGAATTGTTCTCTTGATTTTCAATAGGCTAAACATTAGATGTAACAACATAATTTTCAATAACCTTAATGGAAGTATCATCTTCGGAAGTAGCAAGTGTACTAAGGTCATTTTTATTGTCAAAAAACTCAGCGGTGCAAGAAGTATCTTGATCTTGCTTAGGAGAAGACTTAAGACACGGTGGAATGAATGAGAAAGGACATAAGGGATCAAAAGAACCATCAAATATATTAGAGACATCATGAAAATAATTGGATGATCTAGAGAGTTCTTGATCTTGATCTTTCTTTATATTATTTTCTTTATCATTTTTAGAGTCCTCTTGACATGAAGCCACTCCTAAGGAGAAGGAAGCATGTTGGAATTGTATGGAAGACTTTGGAATAGATGATGAAGGACTAGCTAAAGTAGGCATTATAGAACATGAAGGCTTAGGCTCTTTAGGTTTAGCATTATCATAGGTATTTACAGCCAAGTGAAGATTAGCTTGAGTTTCTTTAAGAGGTAACCTTTGAGGATAATTATAGGGAACCACATGAAAAGCATTAAGATATTTATTGGATGAAGAATTGGTAGGAGATTTGAAAGAATCATAATCTTTAAGAGATGCATGAATAGTGGAGGAAGTAGAAGATGGAAGGGGAGCATCGAAAGACAAAGGTTCAACCTTAACATGATCTTGCTGAAGAGTGTAATCTTTATTTTCAGCATGAGGGTTCTTAGAAGAGGAACTCTTATCCCATTGATGTTGTATTTCAGCACAAAAAAATGCTTTCTCTTCATCAAAAAATGCAGATTTATCATTTAGGTATTGTTCACAAAATTTATCAATGTTTTTTTCAAGATTCGATTCATATGGATTCCCATTAATATCTTTCCATGACTCATCCCCTTTAAGCATAAACATAGGACTAGAAGGACTTTTAGGACACATAGGAATACAATAGCATCATCATCATAATCATTTTCACTATAGTCATTATAGATAGGCATATCACATGTCTCAATAAGAGGAATAAGACTCTTGGTAGAAGTAGAAGAAGAATGATAGTGTGAAGAAGAGGTAGGTGAAGACCTACATGAATTATATTTAGAAGAATCATGGTAAGACTTGGAATATGAAGAATGTGAAAGATATTTAGAAGAATCATCATAAGACTTAGAAGATGAAGAATGTGAATGATATTTAGAAGAATCGTGATAAACCTTAGAAGATGAAGAATGTGAAGGATATTTAAAAGAATCATGATAAGACTTGGAAGATGAAGAATTTGAACCATATTTAGAAGAATCATGATAAGAATTAGAAGATGAAGAAAGTGAAAGATATTTAGAAGAATCATGATAAGCCTTAGAAGATGAAGAATTTGTATGATATTTAGAAGAATCATAGTGAGACTTGGAAGATAAGGAATATTTGGAAGAAGGATGTTGTGATCTAATCTTGCACATGATCCTAGCAAAGGTGTCTGATATATCCATTTTTTTAACCATTTTTTTTGCAACGTTAGCATCCATATATCTATTGGAGAAACAAAAATTTTCAAATTCAGCAAGAAGATCAAGATCATCTTCTCTCAAGTGAGGGTCCCTAACAAGATAGTCAAGATCCATGGTTCTAGAAGAAGAAGAATCAAGCATTGAAGAAGAGAAAGGATGAATAGAAGAAGGTAGATTATATGATAATAGGAGGAAAATAATCAAGAAGACATGAAGAAAAGGAAGAATGAAAATGAGAGATTAGAAAGACATGGAAGATGAAGAAGAAAGAAGACCAAGAGTTATTTTGTGAAATTTGATACCATTTGAGTTCATTTGAATGTTGAGCAACATGTAATAGAACTTGTAACCAACATGAAAGAAAAGGTTTTAGTTGATAGGATAACCATAAGAAATGTTGGTACCAAACTAGGATAGTAAAAGCACTAACTTTTCCAAAAGAAATGTGATAAGATAGAATTTTGCAATAGGCATAAACCAACACTGCCACAAAGGTTCCCGCAACTTTAGGTAAAAACCCTAGCACATATGGACCAGGAGGATGATCAACCCAAATTATAAATAATTAAAATTGAATTTTGATGAAAGTGGATGGACAAGAGATTATTAAGACTCTCCAAGCATAATATCAAAGGATCCAAAGGTATATCTTTCTCAACAAGGACAGTTTCTAACTCACCAACTCCAAACAAGGTCTCTTGTGAAATCAAAGATTACTAATTCAAGGGGTCAAAGGACAATAACCCAAGGTGTAAACAAGCTTATAAAAATGGGGTAAGTAGCCTAATTTGAAATGAATCAACCTAGGGAGATTGGAAATAATAGGACAACAAGGCAGTTTGATCATAAAGTCTTGACTTAGGAACTCGGATTTTGTTCATTTTAAATGTCCAACTAGATGTATCAATAGATTTTTAATCATGAACCAAGTACACAAGATAGAAATCAAAAATTTCAAGAAAATGTCTTCAAACAATGAGCAAGGCACAAAGCAACCTTGTACATGAACAAGAATAGTGTCGTAGTATCAATCTAATCCCTCGAACCACTATTTTGTATGTTCTCAAAATATTTTTCAATCATGCACATAGTTTTAGAAAAAAAAATTGGCAGCACTATGGTTCTTGGTAATGTTCAACTCTGGAGCTTTTATAATCTAGAGTAGGCGAAATCCAATCCTAACACACCAAGGTTTTCACATATTTCAAGAATTTAATCAATCGAAGATACTGAGGAGATATAACAGCCCAATAGAAGACTACACCCATGAGGATTTCCCCCATAAGGACATTTATATAGCAATTTCTAGTACCACATCAAAAATGGCTATTACTGCTTGAGGTATCGTTCACATGGTTAACCCAATAAAAGGAATGTCCACTATGGTTTAACCCTCTCTAATCAAGGAAGACTTACAAAGTTGTACCACATGGGGACTTGGTTTGGATTCAATGGTTCCAAGTTTTTGATGTGTCCAAAATGGAATAGAGCATACTCCTCTAGCCTCTTCACCTTACTTGAACATAGCAAACAAGATTCTTTGACACTCTAATTTGAAATCACCTCACCAACTATTTGAAAAATTCAATAATAAACACTACCAATCTCAAAAGATAAAAGATTAATGGATGTTGAGGACAAATCCAGGCAGAATAGTGAAATAATAACAAATATCCTTCCCTACCTACAAGAGGATCTACCATCAAGAGGAGCTTCACATGTAAAGCAAGTGAATGAAGTTTAATCTCTCAAGATCTCCCAAATAGTGTTCATAGGGCCTAATTACTATGTGAAACACAAATGCGTGAAAGAAAATGTAGATCTAATTTTAGAGCACCAAATGAAGTGTGAATCTATGAAAGCATGTAAAAGCACTCAAGCCAAACACATGAGATGTTCATTTTAGTTCCAAATTCAAATGTTTTAGAGATCAAACAAAATACTTGGTAATCCTTGCAATGCATGTTTTCTTTGTTGTACCTTTCATTTACACTTGAATGCTCACTCATAATGAACAAAGCAACAAACAAAACAAGCAAACACAAGATATGCAATATATGTCCAACTCATGCAAAACTAGGGTTAGATCTAAAAATCTAATTTTTAAGAGTGATAATAATTAGCAAGTAACCCAAATGAAATCCCACATCATACATTGACTCATTGTAAAAATTAAATGCAAGCTATTCATCAAATGCCCCTTTTTTAATTGATTTTTGACCTAGTCATAACGATTGGACCTACATGATATGAATTCGGATCCGAAACCCAAAATACAAAAAAGTGACCCCTATAAAAAATAAGAGAGCGTTTTAAAAATGTCAAAATTTTGAAAAAATCTTGTAATTTGTGCCCTAGGGAGTCAATTTATCAAAACAACATAGTTTTTATAAATCAAATTATTGACCCCTAATATGATCTCTAAAATCAAAACACAAAGAACCAACTCTATTTAAAATTCAGAGAGCTTTCCAAAACTATAAATGTTTCCAAAAAATGTGCGAATTTACTCCAAAATATGATTTTTCATGAAAGATCAAGGAAAAATCATAAAAAATAAAAAATACCTTAGAAAAATAAGAAAATTGGACGAAAGATTTTCTAATATATCACCACCTTGCAAAAAAATTGTTAGAACAAAAAGTTTAGCTGTTTGAAAGATATGATCAAATCTTCCAAATCTAGGGTTTTTTTTTGGTCTCCAAATAGATCTACACAAAAACCAGCAAGCAAATGTGGGTAGCCCTATGGTGGCCACCAAATATGTATGCCTAAAATGTGGGCACACTTCTATGAGTCATTATATCCAAGATTACTTGAAAATGAGGTCTCGAATGGCAACTCATAGCTCTCTATTCATGGAGTACAAAGATTTGTAATGAAGGCCCTCATTATGACCTAGTTTGTGTCTATGCAAGTACACTATGAAACAAGAGATTCAAAGATTCAATATGCATGCAAATGGAGATGAAGACTAATCTAAATGATGAGAATGCCAAACAATGCAAGAAAATAAATATAATAACAATGCAATACTAATCTATGAAAATAAATATGACTCTAAAATAATATGCAAATGCAAGAATGAAACCTCATGATAGAAGCCATGAATGCAAGAGAGAATAAGACAAGAAGATAGAAGTTCTCCACAAAAAGCTTTAGTATTCAAACTCCTCCTTTGAAAATCACTCTCCAAATCTGTAGCATAACAATAGCATAATTGTGGATGTAATGTGGATATATTGTGGATGAATTGTGGATGTATTGTAGATGTCTAAAATGAGGAGAGGGCTCTGCCTTATGAAGAAAAATATGGAGGCGAAAGACTTCTCACAACCAATATGGGATAATAGAGTTTGATCTATGTGAGACAAAATTTCACCAATGAGAAAATAGGAGTTGTTGAGAAGAAAGTGGAAAGAGGATAAAGATAAGTCCCATTTAGAGATATGTGCATTTAAGTGTAGAGAAAATAAATAAAATATTTATTTAATCTTTATTTAATTTATTTCCTTTTTCAAGTGGGTTTAATTTAGTTAATTAAAAGGGAGCAAATTCTTTTAATTAAACGGGAAATATTTAATTAAATTAAAAGGGGGTTTTTCTCTTAATTAATTAAATGTGGATGAATTTAATTAAAAGAAAGGTTTTCTTTTATTTAAATGGGGACATGTTTTTTTAAATTAAAAGGGAGATTTTCTTTTAACTAAATAAGACTTAGGATAAAATGATCAACCTTAGAAAAATAAATAATCGAACTTGATCAAGGAAATTGATTTAATAAAATATTGCAAACCATTGATTCAGGAAATTTGATAAATTAATAAATTGGATAATGGGGGCCCATAGTCTAGGTGACCATTTTAGGGTGCATACACATATTACTAACTTTCTTAATAAGATCAAATTAAGAATTAAATCACATCATAATTCTATTTCTTATCATAATAGTGAAATATTGAGTAAATATCCATTAATTCATTGACTAAGCCAATTAAGTTCTAATGCATATCATAATGAAAGATCACAAGGTAAATATCATTAGATAAGTAAAAAATTCACTGTCCATCAAGTATCAAAATATATATGTCAATATATGAAGTCCTAAGTAACAAAATGGAAATACAATATATATGTTATGATAGGTTGGGGTGAGGCCTCACATCCTCCCCCCCTATGCATGAACTTCCCCCTAGAGTTCATAAAAAAGATAGGGGTACTATGCTCTCATATGTGTTGCATCCTCCCATGACAACATGACCTCATCATAATAGTCCCACTGGACTCTAACCTAGTCCAGCTCTCTACCCCAAAGTGAGCGGGTTCACCAAGCCAATATGTGAATGGGCTCCAAGGCTATCTATTTGTCTAACTCCACCTACAACCTTAATCATTATGGCTTAATGCCTAGCCTGGTGGTTATCAACCACTACAAACACCCTGTGGGATTTTTCCAATCACCTATAGTAGGCTTTGAGGTGGCTCCTTGCTTATTACTTACTATGGGACCCTGTGGACATTGTCTCACAATATGACCCATACCACTATAAGAATAACATGGCCTACAATTCTAAATCTACACTCCCTATGGTTTGGACTCCTCCCAACCTCTAATCCTACTAGATCCACTAAAATTTCCCCTAAAGGATTGTTGAGTCTTGACTAGCTATGTATACGGGGTCTGTGGCCTCTGATCAAGCCTAGGGCCTTGTGACTACCATTGTTTGAGTGTAGAGCCCTGATAACCTTGAGAAGACCTCTGCCTAGTGTCTTGTTGGCCTCTCTATTGTGTTTGTGGGGCCTTTGAGGACCCCACTAAATGACTATTATTACCCTTCTAAGAGGGTTTCTGTTGTGCTAGCTACTGGGAGGGGTTCTAGTTATGGGGCCTATACTAAGATTCCTATCTGGTACAAATGTCTTCGACAACCAATGTTGACTCAACTACCTCTTTGAAAGTGGTAAGAAATGCCAGTTGTACTTATCCCTAGAGAGATAAGTTAAGGCCCTTAATGAACCAATGGATGCATAGCTTTTCATCTCTTATGTACTCCACATAAGGAAGAAGCTCTAGGAACCTGCTCTCATACTAGGCCATTGTGAGAACCCTTTACTGAAGATTATGGAACTCCTAAACCTACCTCTATCTAAAGTGTTTTAACAAATATCTATCTCTAAAATAGTCCACAAAGGGCTCCCATGTGAGTGTCTCTACGTCTACTCTCCCTACGAACTCCTCCTCCTTCCACCAAGTGGAGGCATGCTCTTGTAATAGGTGTATGGCCATTCATGTTTTCAGATTGCTCTCATGGTTACATAATCCAAATCACCTCTATAAACTTTGTAGCCATACCTTCGCACATATCCCATCTATCATACTGGTGAATATGGGTGGCCTGAGTCATAGTAGCTCACTAATATTATCCCCAGTATCTCAGGGTGCTCTCACTGGTGCTCACTCTAATGTAGGGGGTGGCTCTATCTGGTGTACTGATGCTTCTCCCTAATCCTCTACAAGTCTGGGTGGGTGACTTCTACTCCTTTTCTAAATATTGGCCCCATGCCCCTTTGCATCTTGTTGTCATGGCTATGGAATGATAGGTGGTAACCTCTATTGTACTATCCCAATAAGATTATTGATAATATTCAAAACCTTATCAAGGTTTGGAGGTTGTCTTGGTGAGGGTCCTCTCACATCTGGTCTTGCCCACTCTTGGCCTGCTAGGTTTGCTCCAAGACCCCTGGTGCTCCGATGACCATTACAAGTGACTATGACCATCCTACACAATTTGTAGTTCATAGGTTAGATGTAATGGGTTAGGCTCCTAGTGTTGTAACCAAAAGCTCTGATACCAGAATGCCATGCTCAAAATTCTACAAGGCAAAAAAACAACTAATTTTATTTTTCTTAAAATGGGAAACTAAAGTTAAGATACATAACCTATCCTTAAACATGGAGCTGATGAAGTATGATGATGGAATGAAGTTTGTTTCACTCAAAATCTAGTTTTCAAGTTCCCTACAAGATGGACACCTGGTTGCTAGTTACTAAATGCAAACTGTGGTGAGATGTTATGGTTATGAACCCTTAATATGAGGCACTCTTATGTGCAAGTAAAATTCCAATTGTGTTAGTGGAATGGTAAAAGATATAAGGATTTCAATGAGAAGATGTTTTATCAATTAATCAATTTATTTCTATTAATATTAGGATTATCTTTATATTGTTATTATTATTATTATTTTATTATTATTATAATTATTATTTTAAAGTCATCTATACCTTCTATCCTTAATATACATCTTTTATTTTAATTGCTACATTATCATTATTTAATATTAAATTAAAATTTCTATATTTGCAAATAATGTTCAATTAGTTATTTGATAATACTACCATCTAATCATATAGTTTCATATCTATAAACATATCACGATACTTACATTCACAAGCCTAATTTAATACAATTTTATGTATATTTAAATTTTCTTTAAAAAGAACAAAAAATAAAAATAAAAATAGAATAACAGCCAACTATCTAACCTTTAATACTCTTTACTCAATAATTAAATATAAATTGAAAAAAAAATTTAACCAACCACCCCAACCTTTTTTTACCATATCCTATATTTAACTTAACACATTAGTAAAAAAAATTCATACATGTACTTACATTAAATAGAAATTTCCATGGATTATTTTTACTTATTAGATTCCCTAAAACAAATTACATTATCAACTTTTTACCTATCTATAATTTCACCCAAGAAACTTTCTTTTAAAAATAAATAAATTCAAACAAACCTAAAAAAAATTACATTATCAACTTTTTACCTATCTTTAATTAACACATGTATATAAAATAAATAAATAAATTGAAATACATTAACCCTTAACTAATTCCATCTATCCAATTTTCATTAACTTATAAACCTACTCCTAACTACCCTTATCTAATAAAATAAACTTTTAATTCTTTTGAATTCAACTTCTTTACAAAATTTTCTAACCCTCTAAACCCATATAACTCCTTTCTACTTTTGCAATGCACCAATATTTAAACAAAAAAAAAAAAAAAAATTTCAATCTGACTAACTTTACCCAACTACCTACTCATACTTGAAATATTTAAACACACCAAATTAATAATCCTAACATATATATTCATTTCTTTTAAAGATAAATTTTCATTAAAATATCCTAACTTCCTTTAAAAAAAAACTTAACATCCTTTTGAAACTATTTAATATAATGCTATAAATCTAATACTATAAATCTAGTGCTATAATCTAATAGAAATTTTTTAATGCTATAGATCTAATACTAAAAATTAAATGCTATAAATATAATACTAAAATTTAATTGATATAAATCTAATACTATAATTTAAATGCTATAAATCTAATACTGAAATTCCCCCCCACCTCCATTTTAACACAATACCCTAAGCTAGCCGGTTAACTATCCTAGCCACCATCATGTATCCACCCACCCTGTCACATGTACTTCAAGCTAAGGGAGATGTGGGATTGGTTGGATTATAATTATGGTAGCGCCCCTTATTTTTAATAAAACTATGCCCAAGGGAGGAGTTGATGTGAGGAGGAATGGGGGGTGGTGGGACCACCTTCCTCTCTTCCCATGTCATGTAAATTTTTTAATGCAGTCTTGATTTGACCTAGCTGCCAACCAAGGGAGGTGCATAAATTTTTTTTTTTTTCTTCCAACACCCTCTCTTATCACATTAATATGCAGGCTGAACTTAGGTAGGAATATGGATTTGTTCTTTGATATTTTATTGATTTATTTACTTAGTCCATTGACTATTAGGTACTTGATGATAGTGTACTAAGTATATAATTGTAAGTATTATTTTATTTAGGCTGATTAATTTAATAGACTGTAATATGATGAGACATTATTTGGTTTTGCCCATACATTCTCCATAAACTAATATTCATCTACAAGCTCTTTGTTTATCTTTTGTGTACCTTATTTCCTTATTTTCTTTACAATATTCTCTATGGTAACTCATAAATTGAACTAACTTAATTTGAAATTTTTATTATGAATTTCAAGCTCATTCCACATAATGAAATCTATGATTGAAATATGACAAAAGCATTAAAACTATCAAATTAAATTGCAAGATACTTTGCATCCAACACAATACAATCCTTTACTTCATTAACTTTCATTATTCAAATTTTTATTGTGAAGTATTCATCATGTCTATGGATTCATTATTAATTAGCAACAAATTCTACACTAGATATGATTCAAGAGTAAGCACAAATGCATCTAATTATTCTTATGAGACTTGAGGAAATAAGGAAACAAAAATGACAATTTCCTATTTGTCCTTCTAATGTCTTCCATGCTGGTTATTCTTTTCTATAACATGATCATATCCAAGAAAATGGAACTACAATTACAATTCAAATTTATTTTCTTCTAAGTTTCTTTCATTTCTTCCATACTACATTCTTGCCATACATGAACATAGGGTGGTGAGGGCATTATTCTAAAAAATATATACACAATAGAAATATCTTTTCTCACTACATGGATGACTCTCAATCTCTCTATTGACAAATGGAATAGGACAAGATAACAATCTCACAACACAATATAATCACATAACAAGATGGAGTTTATTTCTCCATTCCAACACATTACAATAGAGTTTTCTCTCCTATGCAATGAGTAGACTACATGAAACTCCAAGCTTCCAAGCTCATCAAGTCAAAACCTACAAAAGAGAGACAAAAATAGGGAACCATGGAGGCTCACCTCCCAACCTAGGCCTCAAGGAGACCACCCACCAAGCTTGGGAAAATAAGGCATAAATGGTTTCACACTTCAAGCTTATAGACCATGCATAACCATAATAACACATCTCCACTAAACACAATACAACCCATCCCAAGGCTTGCACAAAGATTTAACAATTGAATCAAGTTATAGGGTGAAGGTGGGCTCTCTCCATGAGGAAGATTTCCAAACTATTATTCACAATATACACATATTCTCATTCTCAACATGCCCTTTCAAAGCTTATAATGACTTCCTTCTTCACACACCTCCTTATACCTCCCAAAATGCAAGTAACAAGAAGTCCATATTCTATTGAACACATAAAATCATCTCCACACATGGGAGATTTCTTCAACTACATGAGTGATCCCAACTAACCCCTTCACCCAAGCATCTCTTCCCTCACAAGGGTGAGTGATGCTTCACACCCATTACACAACACACAACATGAAACAAAAGAAGATTCAAGAAAGAAATCACATAAACTTCTCACATGCAACACTCAAACAAAAGATCCTTTTCACAAACTACATCTACAATACACCAAATTTACCATGGAATGGAGAACACCATGGATCATGGATACGAACCTCACTCCATGAAATGGCAAGTAAAAAGTTGTAGTAGAGCTCCATATCATCTTCCTCTAAACCCTAGTTGTCTCTAAAGATAGAGAGTGGCCAAGTGAGTTTTTTTAATTTGGCTATGCCTCTATATATAGCTCTCATTTTCGGATTCAATATAAAATGCATTCTTTTTGGGGTCTCCTAGGTGTTCTAGGCACGCTAGGGGTCACTAATAGGCTCCTAAATTAAAGTATTATCATGGGTAGGCTTTATTTTCATCTCAATTACACTTAGAGCTACTTTTTGGCCCTCACAATGCTAGGTAAAGTCCAATTTCAATTTTCCTATCATGGTAACCTTGTTCTCTTTACTAATTTAAGGTAATAATTCAAATTTCTCAATTAAGGTATTCAACTCATAATAAGGTGGCCACATGATCCATCATCAAAGAACATGTCATTTTCACATAACGAGTACAAGTGTCCAATGATACACAAAATTCAGTATACATCACACATGACACATTCAAAATTTACACATGAAATACATACTACACACATACATCTCACATTTAAGAAATAAATACATCACAATGAGGTTTACGAATCTTATAAAGATTCACCTTGGTAGAGTCATTTTTACATGTGTTTATACCTTGTTTCCTCATTATGTTTCCATGGTTCCTTTCCTGCACACTAAACTCGAGCATCTATAGTCCAATAGAAACCCACATATAAAATATATATGATAGTGAAAGTACATGATAACTTCATTATTCTACTATTCACATACAACACATTCCATCATTAACTTCATATTCTCCATCATTTACGTATTAAGAATTTAATCATTAACACTCAAAAATAAACTAGATATTACTAAACTTCCTAACAAGATCAAATTAAGTATTAAATCTCATCATAATTCCATTTCTTATCATAATAGTGAAATACTAAATAAATATCCATTAATTGATTAACTAAGCCAACTAAGTCCTAATGCATACCATAATGAAAGATCACAAATTAAATATCATTGGATAAGTAGAAAAATTTATTTTCCATCAAGTATCAAAATATATGTGTCAAGATATCCAATCCTAAGTAACAAAATAGAAGTTCAATATCTATACTATGATTAGTCAGGGTGAGGCCTCACATCCTAGTTTTGCATTCATTTCCTGATGACCTTGCTTGTTGCACTTATGACAGTGAACCATGTTCTTAGGCTTAACATTCTAATTTAGAGTCTTGCTCCTACACACATTAGCAATATGTCCTTTCTTACCATAATTATGACAAATAGGTCTGGAGTTCTTACCTTTGTTATTCCTTTCTTTTGTACTTTTGGATGATTCTTCTGCAGTACTTGTATAACCCTGTCTTGATGTATCATTATTGGATCTAGGGGATCTCAATAATTGCTCAAAGTATTTGATGGCTTAATTTGGTTTGTTGAAACTTTAAAAAAATTCTTTTTCCCTCTTTAGGTCACTCTGCAATTGTTCATTTTGCAACTTCAATGTAGTTATCTCAATGTCCTTGACACTCAATTTAGAGTTGGCATTCATCATTTGACTTAGAGTATCTAATTTCATGGTGGAAATCTTGATTAGTTTTGATGGTTTCTCTTCCAATGTAGTGGCTAGAATTCTTTTCTCTTCTTCAATCTTGGCTTTGTCTTCCATTGCTTTCTTCTTTTGTTCAATCACTTCACATAGTAGTATAGCTTGTGATTCTGGCTTTAACTTGAGATTTATGATTTCCTTAGCTTGGACTCAATTCTTTTCTATTAGATTTGTAACATTTGCATCAAATTCATTAGACTGTCTATCTCTTTGTATTGTGTGTCATTCTCCACAATGGAAATTACTTTCCTTCTCTTCAAAGAATTCTTTAGGTCTTCTCTTGCTTGATTAAGTTGATGTAGTATGAGATGTATTTCAATCTCCTAGTTCTTAATAGTCTTTCCCAACTTGTAGACTTCCATTTCAATATCTTTCCTCAAATCTACAAAGCTTTTCTTTCAGAGAACAAGGCTTTGATACCAATTGTAGGAAATACAATAGGAAAGGTAAACTTCTAAGAAGGGGGTGAATTAGTAGTTTAAACTTGGACCCATAAAACTTTCATGACACATCTATCTCAGACATTCAATGAGTTAACTGAAATAACATGTAAACATGTAAGCATTCACACACATTATAATAGATATGATTACCCAGAAACCCTCCAAGTGAGAAGGTAAAACTAGGGTGGGGATGACACCCAAAAATCTTCACTATTGTAGTAATAAAGTGTATCTAATGAAGGTTACAATGTTTTGATCATGAGTCATGATCTACCATGTGAAAGGTCTACCTTTTTAAAGGTTTACAAAGACTATTAAGTCTCACCTTATTAGAGGATTTCAACACCCTGTTAGAAGTGTGCCTTGTCAGAGGACTTTATCTTACAACTAAGTAAGCACCATGTTAAAGGATTTCATACAACCTGTTAGGACTACTCTTTTAAGAGATTTTGACTAAAATCACATGTTAGAATGTCTTAGCTTTGATCCTGCAATTAGCACTTGCTTTCTTGATAACAGATCACCTCTAAGCATTTTTATTTTTCATCCTTCTCAATCAGATGTCTCTATGTTGTATGCTCTTCTCTATTGTTTGTTTTGCTCTAACTAATTTTACAATTCAATCTCACTTCATAACTTCTAGCTCATTATGAATGCTCAATTTGCACATACAAACTTCTCTCTTCACTCCTTCAATTCCTTGCACAGTCATTGATTCATTCATGAAGAGTTAAGGGTTTCATCCTCCTTAAGAATACCTAGTGACTTAGAGTTAGGTATGAATTTATGGCTAAGATTCATCCATTTTGCTACTTAATCCTTCCCATTTTTTGATTGGCTACATGTGATTGCATAGGGAATCCAACTTGAGATTTGTCCTTATCTCCAAAATATCAAAATTCAATCTTAAGTCAGCTCAAAAATGGTTTACATAGTTATTTGTGTCACTGCAAACAAATATGCCAAAACTGTGTCACTCATCATCTAAAGTATTCGATGCTCAACATGTATTAATCTTTCTACTATGACTCAACATTGTTTATGGTTTGCTCAACATATGTTACTTGTTTAGCATGAACTAATTAAATAACTTAAGTCTATTGACACTCACTTGTCAAAACCAATTTGAAATCAACAATAATGTTATTCTTACATATGTGTATATAAGAAACTCAAATTGTATCAGATGAATGTCAAGTCAACATTTCTGAATGGAGAACTTGAAGAAGAAGTGTACATAGGGTAGCCTAAAGGTTTTCCTTTGATAGATGATAACAACATAGTATGTAGACTAAAGAAAGCATTGTATGGGGGTAAGTGCACCAAGTTGTGGTGCCAAAAGGGGGGTATAAGTGGACACCTTTTTCCTGAAATCAGAAATTTCTAGACTTCAACAAGAATTTGAAGATAGTTACGCTCAAAATTTTAAGATATGAAAAAAATAAAAGTCATAGTCCTCTAAATCTAGTTTCTAAACTACTAATTTTTTTTCAAAATGGTTTAGTTTTAGGTCCTCAAAAAAGGGGGCTACAAAAAGTGGTACTGTTTATTCCAAAAAAACATAACATAGTATAAAGTGTGGCCCCCCTAAAATTTTAACTTTTATTTTGAAAATCTTTAATCACTCTAGTAAAAAATTACCTAACACTATGTAGTTTATCCCAATTTTTTTGGGTAATTTTATAATGTGTATTTTTTTTTCAGTGAATTTTTTAATTAGACACATCCCAAAAATGTGAATATCTGTGTGCTCCCCCTAGAAATGATTGAAAACTAATCTAAAATCAAAACTTCTTTTTTTCAAAGTGTGTAGAATGGAGTCTAGTTTCTAAAAAACTAAGTTTTTGCAAAATTTGATGAATGAGCTAAAATCTATAGCCCAATTAGTACATGTTAGTTTTTGACAAAAAATGGACATACATTCAAAAGAAATTATAGATGAAAGGCTTGAAATAGTTCAAATAAAAAATAAATTATATGGTTGTGTAGCTAACATAGAGAGCTACAATGTCATGTAACCTGATTTTATCGATGCTCAACCACGATGAAACTAAAAGGAGAGCACACAAAAAAAATCAATCATTTTTTGTATGTTTGCAAAAAAACACATCTTAGACCAGTTTATAGACTCCAAAGCTTTGGTTTGGATTCCCAAGGAAAAGCCAAACATTAGGCTTGGTAGAATGTTAAGCTTTAAATAGCGTGTGTGCCCTATAGTGCATGCGTGCTATAGCACGCATGCACTATTTAAAGCCTTTTAAATAGTGCGTACGCTCTTTGTAATTTTTTTTTTTTGAAAAGTGCGCACGCACTTTAATGCATACACACTATATCGCGTATGCGCTATGGCTTCGAACACCCAAGCCATAGTGTGTGCGCACTATAGTGAATACACACTATAGCACATGCATGCTTTGCAAAACTAGAATGAGAAAAAGAGGTGTTATCTTTTTGGCACCACAACTTGGTGCACTTACCCATGGATTCAAGACAACACCCAAAACCTAGTATGCAAGGTTGGATAAGCATTTGACAAAGCTTGGATATAGAAAAGGTATGACATATAGTGATCTGTATTAGAAAGAAATTGATGATGGATTAATGATCTTGGTAATATTTTTTGATGATATTATATTTGGAGGAAATGATGACGAAAGTGACAAGTTTGTAGAAGAAATGAAGAAGGAATTTGAAATGAGTATGATAAGAGAAATGAAATATTTTCTAGGATTATAGATTGTACAAGATAAAGAAGAAATCTTTATTTTTCAGACTAAGTACTTGATGGATTTAATGAAAAGCTTTGATTTGGAAATATGTAAACCCATTGGAACACCTATGGTAACTAGACATAAGTTATCTACAAAGGATGAGACATCTACTATTGAGTAAAGAATTACAAATCTATGATTGGAGGATTGCAACATCTAACTCACACAAGGCTAGATATAGAAAATGTAGTTGGAATTGTTGCAAGATTCCAAGCTTATCCCAGAGAAGCACATTATACAATAGTCAAAAGAATATTTAAATACCTAAAAAGAACACTAGAGTTCGGATTGTGGTATGATAAATCTAATGATTTTACTTTAATTGTTTATACAAATGTTGATTAGGTAGGTAATATGGATGATAGAAAGGGAATTGGTGGTGGAGCCTTCTTTCTTGGAGGAAGATTGGTTTCTTTTCTAAGCAAGAGGTAGGATTATACCTCACAAAGTATAGTGGAAGTAGAATATGTTGCATCAAAAAACAATTGCAATCAAGTTATTTGGATGAAATAGATGCTGAAGGATATAAGGATAGAATTTAGTGAACCTATTATCATACATTGTGATAATACAAGTACAATAAATATGTGTAAGAACCTAGTGTTACATTTGAAGACTAAGCACATTTCTATTAAGTATCACATGTTGAAAGAGAAAGTTGCAGAAAAATATTGGAGTATGTGAGCACTAAAGAGTAGATTGTAGATATCTTCAATAAGCCTCTTCCTAAAGAGGCTTTTGAGTATTTGTGAGGTATGCTAGGGGTTATACCTCTTCCCACATCAAAGTAGAAGATGCAAGAGTGCATCGGTCTAGTGTAACAAAACACCATTATATGTCTAGACTGAATGATGATGCTTCTTGTATGGAGGAGTAGTTGTGATGGATAGACTCATCTAGGATTCTTGTTGGATATTGTTTTGAACAATTTCTTTAGACACTTAAGCTAGTAAGGATCAATTATTTTAGAGTTTTATGGTTGCCAAAACCTTTGACATTGATGTCAAATGGGGAGAATTATTGCATTAAAAACATCATGAGGAAAAACATCATGGGGGAGAAGCAAAAACAAGAAAGAAAAAGTACAACATGTTTAGGAGAAATATTGCATGAAAATAGTTTGGATACATGGAAAACTAGAAAGAACATTGAGGTATATCAATGGGGGAGAATGATTTATGAAGAGGAATTGAAAAGAAAGGTTAATAATCTTTTGTAGTTGGTATTCTTGGAACTAGATATTTTTCATCTACACTGGCATCAATGCCAAAGGGGGAGATTGTTGGAAGCATGAGTGCTAATGATATTCCTATGGGGGAGTATTATAGATATGTTACTATGATTATATGTTACATTCATGACTAAGTTTGTCATTGATGTCAACATAGTAGTCTTTTGTGGTATCTGATAAAAGAACATAAGAAAAATCAAGTTGGTATAGATGACTAGTTCACTATAAAAAGTTATGAGAGATACTTCTGAGTATCTAGTATATGTAGTTAACATTGGATGAAGAAATATTAAGTTTGGAAGAAGTTATGTAAGTTTTGGTGATGTCTATTCTGAGATAGAGTTTACAGAGGCATGTTCTGGTAAACTTGTTATATCTCTTAGCATAATTGTATTCTAAGAAGAAAGGTTGAGATTGTGAAGGAGGCATGTTGGTGATTATGTGGCTATGTTTTCTCATCATAATATTACATGTATGAAAAGATAATCAAGTTGCAAGGTCGAAGATTAATGTTGTCACTAAGTATAATATGTTCTTAATGTGGTCCTATAATAATTATTTGAGAAGGTCTAACACCTGAATCAAGGAATTGTTTTATGGAATTGATATAACGAAAGGAAATTTTTATTTATCATGGTATGCAATGGTATCATGGAGAAGTGATTGTAAGCTACAGAGAGAGAGAGAGGAATGCAAAGTTGAGCAGAGTAGAGTGGAAGTGAAGGAAACTTCATTAATGAAGTTTTATTGTGTGATTTGAGGTTTGATATTTGGATCAAACGTTCATGACTTGGTCCAAAAGTTTTGGTAGTGATTGGTTTGGTTGAAAGAATAAAGGAAAGAGGAACTTAATAGTAAATTACTTATTTGGGCAGTGAGTTCTTCTTGTAAATAAAATTGCATGTTTGGGTAGTGGGTCCTTCTTGCATATATTGTACTACAACTCCCAACAAGGTTGGAATCTCCTAACAAGGATTCAAATTCTCCTAACATGGACTCTATGCACTAAATTTTGTAATAGAATCCTAATAGGGTCTTTCCTCTAACAAAGAATATTTATATTAGTAGATCATCTTGTGGGCATCATTCCCACCAGGGTTTTCTATCTGATCAAGGGTTTCCCTAGTTAACATATCTGGTGTAATTGTCTATGTGCATCTTTCTATGATTATTGTTTAGTTTGGTTAAACGTATAAATATTTTTTAAGGTAAATAAATGTTTTAATTGTTGGATAACTAATTCACCCCCCACCCCCCAATTATCTTGGTGGACTATTGTTTCTAACATGAATAGGGTTATTCAACAAGTAGGCATTCCCACACCTTTTTTTTTTTCTACACATTACTCTTTATATTCTTGAGTGGTTTTTGGCTTCGTCACACAAACCCACTTCACTAAGTAGACCAATCCTCCTCTTAGGCCTATCAACCCTAGAGCTTCCAATTAGAACTCATATCTAGGTTTTGCCGCAATAATTAATAGAAATTGAGCATAAACCCCACATTTAATTTTTGATTTGAATACCATTTTCATAGACCCTTTATATTTTTTATTTTTTAGGGCCTCAAGCCATCCATACACCTTTCTAGTACAATACCCTACTTTTAATGGTTTCTAAGAGTTTTGTTTTAGTGTTAGACATTTGGTCTTCAAAAACATACTAAACCAACTCACATACTCTCCCAATATGGAACAAAGCTTTTTCTTATCTTGTTCGTCAACTCCAACTCTTGGACTGACATAGACCAATCCAATTCATCAACCTCCAATTATTGCAACAACATGAAGCACCTAGCCATGTATGGGAAAACTTGGCTAGGGATTTCTTGTAAAATTAAAAAAACTCACTTTTGGAACTCCTAATTGCATATTTAAATTTTTTATAGATTTCTCTTCTTGATTCCAAAAGGCCAATGTGATTTGACCCCTAGAACTCAATAAATAGCCATTCTTTCTACATTGCCCCAAAACTGGATATAGAATTGACAAAAACAAAATTATTTTTAAAACCCTATCTAAAAAGCACTCCAAACCTTCAAATAAAAACTAGAACAAAATAAATCAAGATACTAACCAACCATGAAGAAAAATCACTCAATTCAATCTATTCACATTGGAGTCAATGACCAAGTGCTAAGATTGTGTAGAAGAATGCTCAAAGCTTGCTCCTTCAAAACATGAAATTCATACAATAAAAATAAAAACCCTTTTACTAGATATGTGATGGTCAGAAATAGGTATTTTTCATGTCTTTGCACCTCCTATATAGACCCCATAATTAAAAAAAATGAGCTCATTAAGTTTCAAGAAAAAGTTGCAAAGTTGTCGAAATGCAACTTTTGCAAAAATGAAAAGTTGTTTGAGCAACTTATGCAACTTTTTGAGTTTGGCCACTTATGAACCCAAGATTTGGCACAAGAGTCCCATATGACTCAAAATGGACTACTAACATGATGTTACCAATTTTTGGATTTTGGTCAACCGTTGGTCAATCTATACACTATGCAAGCCTATTTAAGAAAACCAAGCAATTAAGAGTCTAAGTAAACCCTTAGTTCCTTCACATCCACTAACCTAACCTTTAGCCAAAAATTTTTGAAAAGAGATTACTTGAAGTATAGAATGTATCATGGAAAAATATTTATTTTTTTGATGATTTCAAACCTGTTACTTTCTAGTGAGACAATTTCTTTTTGGTCTGAATGTTATCATTTATTTGATTGATGAAGAGGATTTGAAAAGAGAGGATAACAAGAGAACCTAGAGAAAGGTTAAGTTATTTAATATATAAAAGGAGCACTGGGACCAAGTAAGACATTGATGATATTATGTATTATTGATATACTTAAGGATAAAGTAAATGGTTACATTAGTTAAGCCAAAAAGAAGTGTTTTCATAAAAAGTGTCTACCAAGCCTCGCCGAGAAAACAATGTAAGCCAAGCAAATTCTAGTTCAAGATGAGCATAAAGATAGTATATGTTGAATGTTAGTAAAATTTAGTAAGTTTCAAGCATTAGAGAAATAATAGTAGTGAGCAAGATGAGAAGATGTAGTTGGTGTCAAGCAACCTAGTGTTGGTTGAGCATCAGAAGACTGTTATTGCCAAGTGAATAGTATAGATGCCAAGTGATAACAAAAAGAGTTAAATTAAAGATCTGATGAATCTAAGCTGACTAATTTGATTTTTTGAGTTATGCGAAGCATGTGGAATATTTCTATGATGAGGTGGTGGGACAAAATATGAGATAAATCATTTTGAGGTGAATTCAAGGAAGATTGTAGAAGTTTCTAGAGGAATTAAAATGGAAAAGTGGGTAAATTCATTGAATCTTACCTTACCTTAAAATGGAATATTATGATTAAGTGGAAAAATATCTAAAGTCTCTATTTATAGAGATAGAAGGCTAGAAGCAAAGGTTTTCATGTGCAAGAATCTAAGGAAGACAATAAATCTAGGGTGTTGCTTCATCTAGTGGCTGATTAGAAGAGATTGCAATTGGCATAGAATGCAAGAACACTTAAGAGGTTGATGCTTAAAGGGTGAACAAGCTATCAGAGATGAAGAATATGAATGCCAAGAAGAATGGAGAAATGAGCTATAGATTTGTAATTTGCAAGTTAGTTGTATTTTATTATATCACCAAGTCTCGCTATTACTTTCTATTACTTTCTAACAACTATATCAGTGTGGATAAATCCTTTATATTAAGGTTTAGCTAATAGTCATTTGTAAACCCTTTAACTGGGTGAGATTCTAATAGAATGTTCTAAAGTCCTCTAACAAGGCTCACTCTTAATAGGGTGATTAAAATTCTTTAACTAGGTCACATTTAATAGTGTGTATTATAATCTTTAACATGGTTGGTCTTTAATAGGGCATCACTTCATAAGAGTGAAATTGAGTAGCACGTTATTGGTGGTTTTTCCCAAATTGGGTTTCCACATAAAATCCTTGTGTGAAATTGTGTGAATAAGTTTATGGTATTTCATGTTTACATTTTTACAAAGTTATTTTGTCCCAATATAGTGACCTACTAAGTTAAGATATTGTATGATCTAATGGATGCATGCATGTTGTGGTTTTATGGATATGAATCTGTTGAGCACTAATTTTTTTTTTTTGTACATTTAGATCTTGGATAACTTATTCATCCCCCCTCTCAGTTATTCTAAATAATTCCAATAATTGGTATTAGAGTATTGGTGCTTGTGAGGAAATAGTTTCAAGGTATTAAAAGCTAAAGATCAAGATGTACAAAAAGGAGGTGCCCAAATTGAACAAGGAAAATTTTCATGCATGGAAAATTTTCATGAAGCTACATCTAGGAGATCTTGGAGATTGCATAATCTACCATTAGCAATGAGAACATTGATCCTACTAGAGCCCTTACCATTGATGATCTAAAAAATAAGGAAGAACACAATTAGGCAATGCTAGAGCTTGCCTCTTCCCTAAGCTACTCAAATCTTGATGAGATCAAAGGATGTAATTTTGCTAAGAAGATGTGGAATGATATAGAGATGATTTATGGAGGAGATAAGAATGTTTGAGAGCTAAAGATGAAAGTTTGATGACATGAGAATAAAAGAAGGTGTGACTATAGTCCAGTATTGCACAAAAAACAAAGATGTTGTGAATACAATTGGAGGATAAAATGGTGTTATTGAAGATGAGATTGTGATCAGCAAAGTATTGAGAACCCTACTACCTATCTATGCTATTAAAGTCTCTTCCATACAAGAACTAAGGTGTGTTCCTAGTAGTAATCTAACCCTTGAATTACTAATGGGTAGACTCATTGCTTATGATGTTGGAAATATGGTCAAATAAATGTCTTGATGATTTTCATTTATGGTAACATACATTCAATATTTCATTTATGCATTTAGAGTTAGAAAATTGTCTAATGTTAGACAATTGCAACAACACAAGAGAAGATATGGTGTGTACGTATGACTCATTGAGAGTTAGATCATGTGCAATTAAAGGAAGCTTCATGAAAATATCATGATATGTGTGCCTATGCATAGATGTGTATAGACTATTGGCCTGAGTTATGATTAAAATACTAGTGTGGGTATTTAACAAATTAGAACAAAGAATAACAAATAATTGGATTGTATAGTCTTAGGAATTATTTTGGTTATGAAATAATTAATAAGTTATGATGAGCTAACTATGTGGATATTATTCTATAAGCTATTTTATATAATGTCAAGCATGTGAATACATGAAGGTCAACTCAGTAGTGTTTTGTAATTATGCAAGGTATAAGTAAAGATATTATATTGCATAGATAAGTGTGCTATGTGTGATAGAATAAAAAGTGCTATTTTATGCAAACTATTATACAAAGAGATTGAAATATGTGTGAGCCTTATGTGATGCTAATTTTGATCTATGATTAAAACATGAGTGAAGTACAACATACAAAATGTATTTATGTATACTTATCTTGCGAGGAAGTAAATTGTGTAATTGCACGTTAGGACAACAGGCTCTTCTTACATACATTATATTTGTTCTACCAAATCCTAAAAAGGTTGAAGTAACTCCTAATAGGGTGGAGGCTTCTAGCAAGGTCTAGTCTCCTAATAGGGACTCAAAACACTATATGTAGTTCATAGACTCCTAACAGGGTCAATATCCTTAACATGATCCTATTATTTAGTGAATGATCTAGTGGGGGTTTTCCCTTAGCCAGGGTTTCCATAGTTAATAAATAATGGTGCTATGATTTCTCTAAATACATGGTTATATTTACTATTCAACATTGTTGGCTTACTTTCATATGAAAGTTATAAAGAAATTAACAATATTTAGCTGTGGGGAATTTTTTGTAGGATAGTGATTTACCCCCCTCTCCATATTATCTATTTCTAACAATTGGTATCAGAGCCTAGTTACTTTGAAGAGGCTTAAGAACTTAAGTAAGATCCTAGTGAATATGGAATATTTGAAGAAAAATCTTGAAGAAGCTCTTGAGCATATTGACCTTCTTATTGAAGAAAGAGATAGCCTAAAAGATAGGTATGAAGATGCAAAAGTTTGCATTGGCAAGTTAAAAGACAAGATTGATGATTTAGAAATTGGAAGGGAATTAATTGTATAGACTAGTGATAAAAATGAATTAGGAGATCCTCAAAAGGAAGATGAGATCTTGAAACATGAATTGAAAATCATTGAACTTAAGTTAAGTCTTAACAAAAAATAGCAACAAGAATGAACCATAACTAAAAACCGAGAATTCAAATCTTAGATCATAGTTAAGTCAAGTTACATCTGAACTAGATACTATCAAGATTAAACATACTTAGTTAGAAAAGTACAACATCATTGTGAAAGGAGAATTGAAACAAGCTAAAAAATAGTTAGAGAAACTTTATTCTAGCAGTGAGAAGATAGATCAACATGTATTTCATTAGAGCCCTTCTTATGACAAGACATGCCTTGGATATTTGATTGGAGACAAATCAGCCAAAAAAGTTGAAATTAGAAGAGAATTAGATCGAATTATTGAATCCCTCAAGAAATTTGATCTAAGTAATGTAGAATCAAACACATCTACTAAAGTATCAAAGGAAGTTGAGTTAATTGATTTGTTAGCTAAACTTGATGAACTTAAGAAAATAGAGCAAGCTGATAAACCTAAGAAAGATGAACCACCCAAGGAAGTAAAACATGAGTTTAGAGGTAGATGCTTCATATACAATGAGGTTAGACACATGAAAAGAGATTGCACAAATAAGGCTTTTAAATCCATTACTAATTTCTATTGTTATAATTTTCATGGTTATGAACATGTAAGGCAGTAGAATGCAAGAAACCTAAGTTTGATGGTAATAATGCAAATAGTAGAATGACTAGGAATACTAACCCTATAGGTAATGAAAGAGGAAGATTAGAAATTAGATCCAATGATGGAGAGACATCTAATGGAGAGAATAACTAGTATTTTTATTAAAAGTGTAACAAACCTATGCACATTGCAAGGAATTATAGAGCACCAAAGAATCATAATGGAAATAATCAGAGAAGAAATGCACCTATATTTTAGTTATGTAATAGATTTAGACACACAACAAGATATTATAGAATGGATAGAAGGAACTTTAACAAGAATCTTAATAACAAAAGGAACAACAATAGCCATGAAAAAAGGAATGATAATGACAATGACAATAGCTAGAAGGAAGCAATTAAGGAACATGTTGATGAATTCAAAGAAGCATTTGTGATAGCTAAAGGTTTAGTTATACAATTTTGGAGGAATAATTTTTTGATGCACTTGATAAGATATTGAAGTCATAGATTGTTTGTGACTCATCATACCTAAATTAAGAAGTTTTAGTTGTGGTAGTGCATCAGTTGGCCAAAACTAATGTTAAAGAGAGAGAGTTGTAAGTTGTATAGTTAACATGAGTTTAAGGACATAGAGTCTTGATATGATCATAGTGAACGAGAATTGAGAAATTAAGCTTACAAGTAAATAGAGATAGTATTTGAATTTGTGGTAGATAAGCATTTAGTGTGCAGTGCAATTTGAAATGATTTAAGGATCACAAGCAAAATTGTTTGTACCATTTGTTCATACAAAGCATCTTGAGAGAATTGAAAAGTGATTTGACAATGAATAGAAGTGTGAGGTGAAGATTGTAAAGAAGAAAGTTGTAGAAGCCCTAAATTGCATTTTTAAGGTATCTTGCAAACTTTGAATCTAGTATTTCAATGTTTATAGTCACAATTTCAATGGCTAATTAGAATGTGTATGATGTGACTAATAGACCATGATATGAGTTTATGAAAAAAATTATTGTTTCATTATTGGATAATCCATTGGATGCATTTTTTAAGTTCTAGAAAATGTGTTACATGTTGAGGATATAAGAAGTTATATTCACTATAAAATAGAGAGTATAGGCAATGACAAAATTCATCGAGACCTAGGAGCCATGTGCAACAATAACTTATCCTTGAAGTCTGAGTATGTGCACCTAAAAGATTTGAATTTGGTAAGGTATATGTTTTATTAAAAAATAGACAATCATGATTGGACCAAAATCATTTTGAGTAGGGTACACAATGATATATTATGGCTAGGTGATTCACAGATTGTTATTGAGAATGGCCTTATTCATAAGGTCACAAGATTGAGTAATGAAGGCTGCAATCATGTTAATGAGAAGAATGTCAGGTGTTGGGATGAAAAATTACATTGCTTCATTTTTAGTCCCATTTAAAAATTTGATAAATTAAGCCCCATAAATGCTTGTGTAATCGGTTGTACCTTTAAAGCCCTTAAGGTGTTCAATGTTTCTAACACCTTTCATTCAGTTTGCCTAAACGTTCCATGATGATAAATTGTCATTCTGAGTTATCTGACAAAGTCTTATTTTGAACCAATCCTACATCTACTCTCTACCCAAATTAATATGCAGAATCCAATCAAGAACCTATTACTTTATGCAAATTTACCACATCTTTTGTAATCCTTTAGCCCCTTCTCAATTTATTGCTTAGGACATTCCTTTTAAACCTTAGGCAAGTATGAAATAATGTTTTGTAAAATCTATTTTAAGTTTAAGGTAATCATGGTTTACGTGGTTTTAAATCTAAAAGAGTTTCATTTCAAACTTACCATGCAAGTCTCGGTGATCATTGATCTTGTTCAGATCGACGGACCATGCATTCCCACATTTTCAAGATGTGAGGCCGTTGCAAAATGTGGGGAAGCACGAATAGGGCACGTACCATAGTTTGATTATGTGGGTCTGAAATAATTCAAAGGTTGACTCATCATTGATCTTGGATAGATCAATAGATGCCACTTGCCCACAAGGTGAAGATGAGCATGTTTTAAACAAAGTGGCAAAGCGCATAAGTGACATCTATCCCTTGTGAAGACACAAGGGGTATTCGCACGAGTGAAGAGGATAAGTTATGAACATCGTTGATCTATGAGAGATTGACAAATGAAGCATACTCACATTTTCAAGATGTGCAATAGATAAACATTGCGAGAATGCCACTTTGCGACATGTAGCACAGTGGGACCAAGCATGGAAGTGATGATGTCATGGACGCAAAAGTTTTGAATGCCGCAGTTAGGTTTGTCAGAGCACGTGCATTAAAAGGTGATTTCTCATTGGTTAGGATCATTTTAGTGGGCTGCCAAATATTGAAATCTTGAATCACCGTTGATTTAAGCCAGCATCAAGGGCTAGCGTTTGCCCGCATTGTTTAATCTCAATATGTTTTTAATAATGCGAGTAAATAGGTTGTGGACACGTATCACAATTGACCAAGTCACGCCATTTTGAAATGCCACGTGTTTTGTGATAAAGGAATAGTGTAATGGTTATTGAAGAGTTTTCCATCAATTGCTGATCTTCTTTAGATCAATGAAGGGTGCTAGCCTGCTTTATCAACATGTAGGGAGATTAAGGAAAGCGAGAATGTGTCATAAAGACACATGTCCCCAGTGATATCAAGTCCTATCTTATGAGCTTACATAGATCTTTCTCGACCGTTGATCGGAGTCAAATTAATGGACGGTGCATTTCCACTTTATGAAGATGCTCGAAAGATAAGAAATGTGGGAATGCACAAGCCTAACATGTGGGATAGACTAAGGTTGTTGATTCAATTTAGATCTACGACTCTTGCACATTTGCATTTCTTAGAAGAAAGAAGCACCAACTAAAAGAGGAATTGCAAACATGGCTAATTATGATTGGGTTATTTCGGACCAGCTTGTCTAGTGGATTTTGAAGTCATCATGTTCACAGCTTCGACTTGTAAGATCTTCAAGAATCGACGAAACATATTTTACTATTGAAGGTGGTGTCATTTTGCATATTAATGAGATTTGAAAACCTTCACATGTGAAAGTGAAGAACAGAGTGTAACAGGTAAGATTTTCCCATTTTCAAATTGTGCGAGTAGAAATTCATGAGTCACCTCTGAATAGAAACAATTACTGCTAGGATTGAGATAAATTTTGCATTAGTGTCAAGTAGTTGGCTCAAGGATAAAGTGCAGAGTTACAAAGATAAAAAGAAAAGGCTCTAGGTAAGTTTGTATACCATAGTCTCTACATTTTTCAGTCTTGGTGATTTATTCAAAAGATGATTCTAAAGATTTCACTAAGTCTGAGGGTGTGGATAGCAGAAGGATTTCTTGTTAAGAGTAATTGGTTCTGGGGCACTGATAGTTTAAAAAGTGATTTATTTATTTTCAAAGGATGGTTTGCAAAAGGAAAATGGTTAGCTTCATATGCCTATGTATGGTTTTTTGATAGAGGCAAGCTAGTAATCAAGTGTCGTAGTCAAGTCACCAAGGTGGTAAGGAGAACAAGGAATAGACTTAGTAAGCTAACAACCTTTTCAACAGTAACATCATCTTTTAAACAAATTTTCAAAACATCTTGGTTTAATGCCAAGGTAGTAGAAATATTTGAGACCCTGTGCATAGTTTTGGAAGAGGGTGAAGAAGATTTTATACCCTTGGGTATAGTCTTTTTCATTTTTTGTGCGCGTACCCCCTTTTTGTGTCAATGGGTGGCAAATTTTTGCAGGAAGTTGGTTAAGGAAGCAGATGTGGCTGGGGATCAGAGGATCCCTATTTTGCTATTTTTAATAGCCACATTGTTTTTCGGCTTTTGTACTGCATGCTAAGTAATGATTCTATTATTTTTCAAGCTTGGCATGATCAGTAAAGAGTGGGAAGTAAAGATGATTCTCATTCAGTAGTCATCTTGACAAAATCCATGGGCCTAGGTTGGTGCATATTTTTCAGAGTTGATTTTTTCATTGATGGGGTGGTCTTAGCAGTTGAGCACACAACAAATCAATGGTAGAGCTGAGTTAGCAAAAATTTGTAACAAAAAGGAGCCTACAGGAGAATATTTGATCTATGTGATGTTCTATTAATCATTCTTCTTCTTTTTTTGTTATAAGCTTGTGATATCTTTTGTAAGGGACACTTGTCAATTCTCTACGCCTGAAGCTTGTTGCATCTAATAGTATTTAAGTGAGATCCTAGGGCTAGAGAAGAGGTCGGTCGGTTTTCTATTTTCTAGTTCTTGGAGCTCTGCTCAGGCTGTGAAATCCACACACCTAGCATATCTTGTATGAACAACATATGGGTTTTATAGATAGTTCTGATATAGTAGTTTGATCTTGTATCTTGTTTTATGCATTCCTAATGTACTTATTTCAATGAGATAAATACAATGTGCATAAGGTATTGAATTTCAATATAATTCTATCTCCTTTCTTGTTCAATTTGTAATTTTATATGTTCAAGAACAAAGAGCTTGAACCTATTTGCAATTGCCCAGTTGCATGTTTGAGGTTTGCTTGCCTTTGACTCAAGGAGTCATATAATTTCTTGTGGTTTCATACAAGGTTGTTGATTCATTAAGAAGGATGTGTGAAAATATGGGGTTATATTGGATATTGTTGTCTAATTCATAAGGTGAACAAACTGAACATGAATGTCTCAACATATGCCATATGTTGATTGATATTCAAGGATATGAAATTTTGAAATATAGGATTGCTCAATGGATAAGGCACTGGTCATTTGTAGGATCATTAAGTTTTTGCTGCATATTGGACATGCTATCTTTTCTCAATATGAATCAATCATTTTCCCTTCATGTTGAAGTTGACATAAAGTTTAAACCCTCACTCAGTTTATGAATAATATAGGTTTGCACCTAGCTATTGTAGAATCTGTGTTGTTTCATAATTCATTAGGAGATATTAGGGGTTTCATCTGCTATCATAGATCCTAATTATGTTTATTACACTAGTTCCATATGTCAGATCTAAAGCAGTTTACCCGCCTAGGTTTTGCAGAGCCTGAAGTAGAAGAAAGCTCATGCCTTATAGTTGGCCCTGTGTCTAAAATGATATGTTGATAATGGGAGTTAGCTACCCCTAGGTGTTTCATTTTCTCATCGGGATAATTGAAAACCCTCTAGCATTTTCAAACTCCAACAAAATGGCAATTTTGTTGGTGTTTTTAAAAGGACTAAAACTACTAAGCAAAAAAATGCTTAATACCAAGATGATAATACTCATACAATCTAAAGGTCCTCAAATTCTTGTTAACAATTGCATGTGTAAAGAATTTGGACCCAACTTTGACAAAACCAAAGGTGGTTTTCTACTCTTTTGGCTTTGCAAAACTAGGGTGGGTATACCCAGAGATGATTCAAGACTAGAAAAACTGTATGAGGATTATTTTTAGTTTCATTTTGATTCTCATTTCAAAATTGTCAAACACATACATAGTTCTTAATAACTTGATAAACACATCCCATATAACAGATATGGCCAAAATTTATTCTATAGATCTTTGGATGTTCTTAACAATAGTGGCTAACTGAAGCTAAAACATTCCATGTAGACAAGTGCTGGCCAACTTTGAAGATCTACAGGAAACAAAAGTAAAATTGATTTAATTCTGCATTTTTGACAACCATTTTTTACCTAGTTCTCCTTCATCTGAATCAATTTGATCAGTGCCTAATCCATTGGGGTTTAGAGTCTATAGCAAATTCTTAGATCTAACTTGTTGCCTTACAACAAATTCTATTAGCAATTCTTATCAGAATTTATCATTCAAAACCCTTTCCATTACTAAAGAAACCTTATCACACTCATCAAAGATTTTATTTAATCCATTAAATTAATAGCAGTGGTAAACAGATATACAACCTAACTAGATTGCATTCAATTGCACAAGCCTTTACTTATACAATATCAAGACAACCAAGTAATTGGAAGGAGACAAAATTCAAAAAGAATTGATATAGGGATAGTTCACAATTTGTATTCATTTTCTTTGAAAATGGCATATCATTTACAATAGACTCAGAATGACCTTTAGAAAGAAACACAACTCATTCTATATTCATGTATTCTCAAAGAATTGATAGAGAAAATACATCATAAACTTGCTTTCAAAAATTTGGACCAAAGATAGACTAAACATATCACTTAGAAAATTAGAATTTGGACCATTCTTTAGCCTTGGAATCTCACTTAAATAGTGTGAGATGCAACAAGCTTCAGGCTAAAAGAAAGTGACATGTTTCTTCTAAAAGATATTGACAAATATCTATCATAAAAGACAAAAGCCAATAATAGAAAGGCTATAACATCGAACATTCCTTGGTGGGTCCCTTTCTGTTATGCTTCTCAATTGTTGAGACAAGAAAATATGATCTGATTCTTCATTTATTGTTCGTCCTTAGAGTAAGTGGCCACGAGGTTAAAAAGTGATGTGTCATCTTCAACTATCTGCAAACTTACTTTAATCTGGGGATTTTCCATGTCTTCATTACTAACTATGAGGGTAATTTTACTTTTGCATCTTCCTCCTCATCATCTTCTGACATTTGTTCTATAAACTAATTTTTCCATTTATTATAAGCAACATCATCTGGCCAATCAAAATTTAGAGCCTCTCTTTGTATAATCACTAAAGAATTTGCAAATTCCTCTAAATCATCAAACTCTTTTCTCAAGGCATTATAAAATAACTATATCTTTACTAACTCTTCATTTGTCCTTGTCCAGAACTAGTGGCTAGTTCACTCATGATGTTCTTGATCCTTTCATAAAATATTTCATCCAACTCTTTTTTCCACTTTTCCTTTTCCTTTATTGTATCAACAGATTCTAAAGCACAAGGAAATAAAGTGAATTTTTCAACAATATACTGGGAAAAAAAAGTGTTAATATTTTCTGCAAAGAATCCCTTTTATCATCAAAATCTTCTAGTTTATTTAACAAATCAAAAATTTTCTCTACTTGATGATAAGGCATTTGGATGGCAGATATACACGTAATTGTGATATCATTATTCCTCTCCCTCCACTTCTGTGCAAGGGGAGTCAACTTATCCTTACCCCTATTCAACTCATCCATGAGGGTTGCAATTCTTGTCAACTAATCAAAGAAGATTGACCATTGTATTTTATCCCTTAAATACATCACACCCTGCTTTAATTTTCCTTCATATTGATTTCTTAATTCTACTTACAACTCATGTAATTTGGTATTTTCTTCTTCAAATTCCTCTGTAGTACAGAATTGGGTCCTTTTAGGGGTGTCTGGTATTTCAACAATAGGGGTTGTTCTATCAAATGACTGTGGAGGGTATGCAATTCTAGGTCCACTGGATTCTCCCACCTTTCTCTTACCAAGTATCTTCTCCATTTGAGACACTTTGTTTTCTAGTGATTGTATCTGTATACCCCTTTCCTCGTATGCTTTTAAAACTTCTTCAAACCTAACATTGAGTTGGGTAAACTTATCTTCTTCTTGGCCAGATACAACACCACCCAATTTCAGCACTTCTGAGGCCATTCCCATTATTTTCTTACTACTTAGTTCACTAGCCCTGTATACTGTCAATGTACTAGTATGCTCTGTAGTGGGAAACTCATGCAGCCTGGTATTTTCCTTCTTTTCCATAGACCATATAACAAGGGCTTGGTGGTCATCACTAAATTTGACTCCTCTATGAGCCTATAATATTTCTTCAGCAATTGTTAGTTGAACATCTTTCTGCTTCCTTACTGAATCAAAAACAATTGCATTTTCTATATCCCATTCTGGCAAAAGGAGGACTCCTGACTGTCTAAGTATTTGCCTCCCAACTTTAGGAGTAAACTAGGCAAAATCATTCAAAAATTTTGACTTCACCTCTCCCTTAATAACTGAGTCAGGTTTATCTAGTTGCTCAACTTTTATTTTCTCACAGGCTTTCTCAAAATTTCCCTTATTTAATCTCCACAAAAACTAAGCAAAAGCCCTAGATCTTACAAAATTTTCATCATTAATAAATCTTTCAGAAGCCTATGCAACTATTGGGTCAATTTCCTTACCTTGGTAATTAGCAATGGTTAGGTCCAAGGAAGGTGTAGGAGGTTCTTGTGGCTCTCCAACATCCAAGTCTGTAGAAGTGACAATCAGATCCCCTTCTCCACCCATTTGTCTAAGTTGTTCCCTTAGAGATGCTTCATCATCTATATGGATTGGGGATTGCCTTGGGGAGTATTGTTGCTTTTGAGAAGAAGAAGACCCCTGCTCTAACTTTTGCCTTTTTGGAGAGCGGGCTATAGATGGGCTTCTTGACCTTTGCTTATGATGAGAGGGTGCTTGTTGCACATTTTGAATCATAACATAACTTTCCCTCTTCTGCAATGTATATTGGCCAGGAGCTACCACATTTCTACTTCTTATTCTTCTTTGTACTTCTACAACCTTGTCTAAATGTGTCTCAACATACATAGCTTTCTTTTCATTCATGGTTTAAATTATTATGGAAAAATTATTCATTAATGCTTGCATCTTAGCTCCCCAGTATTTCTTATCTTTCAATGGGTCATACTGGGGGTCAAAAGCATTAATAAATTCTAGGGTCTTACTGAAAACTATCCATTTCTCTTTTCTCAATTCTTGTTCCTACAATGTGAAGATATTTCTGATTATATCTTCTGGATAGTAAACCTGATGTACCATATGAGAAGCTCTAACCTTTTTTTTAAAAGGTCATAGAATCCTTTAGTGTCAATGAATCTAGCGTGAGACTGTGCCATGTTATATCTATCCAAAAACAAATTCAGGTGCTTCCACCCTTTTTTGACAAAGACAAAATCATGCACCACAATAACAATTGGAAAGAAAGTGCCCTTCTTAATCAATTTCCTCTCATCTATAGTGCCTATCTGCCATAAGAGCTCAGCAATCCCAATCTTCAAAGGCACATGAAAAGGCAACACATGTGGCTTTTCCATAAAACTATATACCCTTATCATAGTTGAAACATTATAAGGGATTATATCCCCCCAATTATGACTAACCAACAGCCCTTGTGCTTATCTCTAGGTCTAACCAATTCCAACAATGCTTGTGGAATTCTAGGGCTATCCCCTCTCAAAAGTAATCTTAACTTAGATGCAAGAAATCTATCAAACCTTACATAACTAGCATCTGTGGCCTCTGAAGTCATATCCACACTCCATAGCAGCACTAGATTCCTTTCACCATCCTTGGTTGTTTACAACTCCATACCCTTGGAGAAGAAAGTGTATCCCTTGTATAAGCAAACATGCATCAGCAATGAATACCAATAGAATGGTTTGTTTACTTTTCCCCTTGCTATTCCAACCAAACCATTGTGAATCTTTTTTGATAGAAAAGTGTCAAAATCCAGAATGGTACTCATTCCAAATTGAAGGGTTTGAGCCATTATAAGCACAATAGAACCTGGAATTTGATCACCTTCATCTATCCTCAAAATCTTGCAAAGAGAAAAATAGTGTGCTTGAGCTCTCAAGTTGAAATGTCTTTTCAACAATGGCTCTGGGGTACTGGCTATAATCATAGGCAAATTACCAACCTTGGCAGCATGCTCCTGTAGTGGCCCTATTCTTAGGTAAATTTTTTGTGCATCATATCTAGCTTGTAGATCATCCATATCAATGATTTCATGCACAGTGTGGTTAGGGTTAAGGTTGAAAACCTTACTGAACAGCTCAGGGAAAAACCTAAAAAGATTGATACCATAATGATTTTTTACCCATCTCGTAATAGGATCATATTTCTTTGCTAGGTCCATCAATAAATCACTATCAAAGAAAATAGTAGGGACTGTTAATTTACCAATATCAAACTCCCAAACATTGCTCATAGGAGTGCCAAGTTTTCGCTCTGAAAACCATTTCTTAAATAACTCTAGACCTCCCATGGAAACCCAAGAATCTCTTACCCAATTATCTTTGTCGTAAAAACCCTTTGCTACAACTATTTTGGGATGTTTCAGGATGAGTTCCCTCCCCTTAGTTATTTCATGCACTGATAAGGGGAATTGTTCAAGAAAATCATCATGCATAGAAAATTTCAAATAATCTGTTTGCCTAGTAAACTCTTTTTGGGGAGGCATTCTGAATGAACCCTAGAAATTTCACAACACTAGATACTTTAAATTTACTTAGAAAACCACAGAGTACTTACCCACCAAAATTCGCACTTCTGCACTATGTGATAACTTCTGCAATTTTACGAGATTGTTAACCAAGAATTTTCGTGCCCTAGCTCTAAAAATTTTGTATTCCCTAATATTCTCTCTATGCTTTAGTGGTTCATTAATGGTGAAATCATGGGCTCTTACCATGCAATAAAATCACACGCATAAGGTCTAAATCATATTTACTCTTAGTAACCATTACCCGCAATTTGCATCCAAGTTTGAAACCCATCCATAGATTTTCACCAGATCGAATGGTCTTGATTTAAAAGGTAACAAGAATTATGGCTTTTAAAACAATGCTATGTTTCACAATTCCACTTCCCCACATTATTTAAAATCCCTTCATCTTAGAATTGCAGGGAAGTGTTGTTCATCAATCAAGAAAAGATCGACGATCTGACTAATCCATTTTCTAATAAAAACCAGTCAGTTGTACTAGTTAATAAGAAACCACCATATGAGCTCATGCCATTTGACCACATTCCATGCTAATAGATCCCATTTCTTCTTCTAGGTGAGCAAGTACTTGGCATCATTTAGTACATGTGTCATGCTATCGCATTCTTGCTTTCATTATTTAACAAGCATTTTTAAATTGTGATCTTGCACCAGTTGTTGTCTTTCGAAAGATCAATGGTGATACTGATCTTACCCTATAGGGCATCTAAATAGAATTTTTGATGTCACCATAGACACGTGTCTGTAGGGTTTATTCTTGCTTTGTTTAAACATCGCTCAAATTCAAAATGCAGGGAAGTGCCTTTCGTTGATCAGGATAAAGATGTAAGGAAACTCAGGTGCAGAAATAGCTTCCTACACTAATCTCATAAGGAAAGTATGGTGAAAATCCTTTTAAAATATTCTACACTTATAGATTCAATATCATGTAAACAACAATATAGCAGCCAACCATGCATACAAAAAATAGATAGAGAAAGAAAAACATAACACAAAGATTTTCCGGTGGGGAAAAACCTTTCGGTAAAACAACCCCACCCCTCTAGAACTTGCACAATGTATTATCTTCAACACAAGATTACAATACGCTTGCAATGCAAGTTCAACATCAACAATAGAAGACTCCAGTAGCACCTTAGTACCTGCAAAGTTTCATCTATGACACTATTGCATTACAACATGCAATACTCATTTTATGAACATCTTAAGACCCAACAAAATGCCCACAAAGGAGTTGGGCATTTTTCATGGCTCAACCACCAAGAAACATGCACAATGCCACATGTACATTCAATACCAAGAAAAGGGTGTCCATCCCTTGAATAGGCAATGACAGCTTGTCATAGAATCCGCCACAAATAGCGGTCACAAGAGAAGTGTAAGGAAATCCGTCATACCAACCTATTTTTGGCATATTCTCTTACACACACCAAACACTTATTCTTGGGCACCCAAATAGGCCTCATGTCATAAGATACTCTTACACTTGTCATAGCTTATTCCTTAAATAGCTCTTACGCATCATAGGAATCCATCATAACCATTTCACCCATGATCTCCTTCACACACTTCAAGATGCCGACACATGTAAGTGATCAACATGTCAACTAGACATGTACACTCACATTTACATATTATTTGCAAAAATACATTTTACAAAACAAATAATAATAAGAATAGGAATTATACAAGGTTGAGACACCTTATTCCTAACATTCTCCCACTTGTCGAACACCTTGTAAGAGCAACAGGAACATAACAAGAACTAACTGCTATAAGCCGAAAGGCCCATAGACTTCGAACACCATCTAAAATTCTCAGTGCCCACTGGTTTTGTTAATGCATCTAAAAAATTCTTCAGAGTATCTACCTTCTCCAAATTTACCTTTCCATCTTCCACCATATCTCTCACAAAGTTAAACTGCACATCAATGTGCTTCGTTCTGGCATGGAAAGTTGGATTCTTCACAAGGCAAATAGCACTCTGACTATCACACCAAATAGTAATCTGTTCTGCATCAACACCAACATTAAAAAACAATCTCTTAAGCCAAATGGCTTCCTTAAAAGCATGAGTAGCAGCCATGTACTTAGCTTTTGTAGTGGACAAAGCAACCATAGGTTTTCGCTTACTCATCCAACTGATGGCACCACCAAACATAGTAAACACATAACCACTGGTGGATCTCCTGTGATCAATATCACCTGCCCAATCTGAATCCACAAACCCATGAATAAAAATTGAATGTAGAGATCTAGAAGAGTTACCATGATAACATATGGAGTAATCTGATGTACCCCTCAAATATCTGAATACTCGCTTAACTGCATCCCAATGTATCCATCCAAGATTAGCCATAAATCAACTCAAGCCTCCCACTACTTGGGCAATGTCTGGTCTAGTATAGACCATAGAAAACATAAGACTGCCAACTACACTAGCATAAGGTACTCTACTCATGTCCTCCACCTCACTAGGAGATTTTGGACAATCATCTACAGATAGCTTTGTTCCCACAGAAATAGGAACACATAGTGGTCTACAATTTGCCATGCTGAACCTGTCCAACATAGACTTCACATACTTACTCTGACTCAACCAAAGTTTTCTATTAGACCTGCCTCTACTAATTTCCATACCCAAGATGTACCTAGCTGCCCCAAGATCTTTCATCTCAAACTATGCTGACAACTGAGATTTAAAATCAAAAATCATACCCTTACCCTTCCCAAACAGCAACATATCATCAACATATAATGCAACAATAAGAAGGCGATCATTTTCAACTTTGAAATAAACACAATGATCTGATTTCGATCTTACAAATCCAATTGACAACACAAAGGCATCAAACTTAAGGTACCACATCCTAGGAGATTGCTTCAAACCATATAGAGATTTCTTCAATCTGCAAACAAAGGATTCTTTACCTTTAACAATGTAGTGCTCAGGCTGTGACATATAAATCTCTTCCTCCAAATCACCATGAAGGAAAGTTGTCTTCACATCCATCTATTCTATCTCTAAATCATATGATGTAGCAAGAGATAAAAAAAATCTAATGGATGTCAACTTTGCAATAGGAGAGAATATTTCACCATAATCTATTCCCTCTACTTATGAATACCCCTTTGCAACCAATCTAGCTTTGTACCTTTCAAAACATCCATCTGCACAGAATTTCTTCTTGAACACCGATTTACAACCAACAGATTTTCTCCCTTTAGGAAAAGGTACAAGGTCCCAAGTTTTGTTTTTCTCTAATGAAGCCATCTCATCATCCATAGCCTCAATCCAAGAACCTGCATCTTCCATGCCCAAAGCCTCTTTCACAGATCTAGGCTCATCAGTGTTAGTAATCAAAGCAAAAGCCCAACTGGAATCTAACATAGAATAACCAAACCTTTTTTGGTTGCTTTCTTTCTCTCGTGGATCTCCTCAAGGGCCGAGGTTGAGGTTGTTCTTCCTCTTCTTCTGAACTATCAGAGCTACTAGAGCTCTCCTCATCATTAGAACAAACATGGTCTCTCTGTTCAGTCTTCTCAGGGGTAGGAGGCAACTGAACAACATCTTTTTTCTTTTTTTTTTCATCTAGATGTAGCACAATAGGAGAAGATGTTAGCTCTCTAAAAATAACATTTCTACTATACAACACCTTACTAGTCACAAGATCCCAAAGCTTGTATCCTTTCACACTAGCACTGTACCTAATAAAAATACATTTAACAGCTTTGCTTTCCAACTTAGGTCTTTTCTCCTTTGGAACATATGCATAAGCTTCACAACCAAAAACACGAAGATGTCTAATTGAAGGCTTCTTATCAAACCACACCTCCATAGGTGTCTTACCAACAAGAGCTGATGTAGGAGATCTATTAACTAGATAGCAAGTAGTGGCCACAGCTTTGGCCCAAAACCTTTGTTCTAAACCAGCTCCACTAAGCATACTCCTAGCCTTCTCCATCAGTGTCCTATTCATTCTCTCTACAACTCCATTTTTGTCTGGGTAATAAGGAGTTGTCTTATGCCTCTCGATACCTTATTATTTACAAAACTGTTCAAACTCTACTGAGCAAAACTCACCACCATTGTCAGTTCTCACACACTTAATCTTCTTACTAGTCTAATTCTCTACAAGGGCTTTAAATTCCTTGAATCGACTAAAGACTTGTGTCTTACTTTTAAGGAAATAAATCCATGTCCTTCTACTATAATCATCTATGAAAGATACAAAAATATAGACTTGGAGATAGAAGGAACTTTTACAGGACCAAATACATCAAAATGAATAAGATCCAAAACATCAGAAGATTTATGAGAACTAGAGTAAAAATAAACACAATTTTGTTTACCATATACACAGTGTTCACAGAAGTCAAACTCGAGATTGCAATCATTTAACCCCTCAATGAGATTTTTTTTTCAGGGTTCTGAGACCCTTCTCACCAATGTGGCCAAATCTCATATGCCACAACATTGTCTTTTCTATAGGAAGCTTTCCTTCCAAAGTGTTTGCATTGCCATCGGAACCAATAACCACAGAATTCTTTACTGCTCATTCAGATGGTGAGGATGAAGAACTATTACAAAGAGGAATACATGCATCTAGCTGAAACAAAGTACCTCTCCTAGTACCCTTAGCAAGAACCATGGATCCTCTAATCATCTTACATCCTTCTTTCAAAACAACAACTTGCACACCTACATCATTCAACATACTTATAGATAATAGGTTTTGTGCTAGACCTGGAATGTGCATAACTCCATTGATTCCCTTTACTCATCCATCAGGAAATTTGATAGTGACCCTTCCACGTCCAACTACTTTCAGGTGAGAATCATCACCCAAGTACACCTTTCCACCATCAAAATCTTCATATCTTGAGAACCAGTTTCGATGAGAGGTCATGTGAAAAGATGCACCCAAGTCAACCAACCACACATCATCAAATGCATGGGCTGCTAAAGCTATGATGAATGCATCGCCATCTTTTTGAGATTTTTCAAAACCAGAATCTGAGGCTTTCTTCTTCTTCTTAGGCTCTTTACAGTCTTTATGGAAGTGCCCAGTCTTATCACACTTCCAACATTTTTCCTTTGACTTATTGGAAGTCTTTGACTTCCCAAGGGATTTGGATCTACCCTTATTGTCAGACTTATTGTCATTTTTCTTTCCTCTTTCCGTGGATCTCCCATGAATAGCAAGGGCTTCTTTTTCCAAAACGAAAGCCTTTCTCTGCATCTCCTCTAATAGCAGCGAAGACACCACATCATCCATTTTGAAGGTGACTAATGTTCTTCTGAGAGCCATCACAAGATGGTCCCATGAATCTAGTAAAGAACACAAAAGTGTGTAGCAACGATCCTCCTCCTCTAACTTGACACCAGCAGATGTCAACTATGTAGCCAGCAGATTAAATGCATTTAAATGATCTATTAATGATCCACATTCCTCCATTTGTAGAGAATACAACTTCTTCCTCAGGAACAACTTGTTCACCGTAGATTTGGCCTAATACATGGCCCCAAGTCTTTCCCACAAACTATATGCGGTTTTCTCATCAAGAACATTCAAAAGGACTACATCGGTTAAATAGAGTCTTATGAGACCCTTAGCTTTACAGTCTTTGATATCCCAATCTGCTTGAGCTATATTTGCTGGTCTTATATCAGTTGTAGTCACTTCCCATAGGTCACGATCTTCCAACATGCCTTCCATCTTGAGTTTCCACAACTCAAAATTAGTGCCATTAAATTCCTCCACCTCCATTCTTCCATATGATGAACTCACCATCTCAATCTACAAATAGGATTCAGGATGCTCTGCACAAGACTCCCACTCAACTTGAGATTAGCTCAAAAAACCCTACCCAACAACTAGGATCAAAAGTTGATCAAGCTCTAATACCACTTGTAAGAAAACTCAGGTGTAGAAATAGCTTCCTACACTAATCTCATAAGGAAAGTATGGTGCAAATCCTTTTAAAATCTTCTACACTTATAGATTCAATATCATGTAAACAACAATATAGCAGCCAACCATGCATACAAAAAATAGATAGAGAAAGAAACACCTAACACAAAGATTTGCCGGTGGGAAAAAACTTTTTGGTAAAAGAACCTCACCCCTCTAGAACCTGGACAATGTATTATCTTCCACACAAGATTACAATACACTTGCAATGCAAGTTCAACAGCAACAATAGAAGACTCCAGCAGCACCTCAGTACTTGCAAACTTTCATCTATCACACTATTGCATTACAACATGCAATACTCATTTTATGAACATCTTAAGACCCAACAAAATGCCCACAAAGGAGTTGGGCATTTTTCATGGCTCAACCACTAAGAAACATGCACAATACCACATATATATCCAATACCAAGAAAAGGGCATCCATCCATTGAATAGGCAATGATAGCTTGTCATAGAATCCACCACAAATAGCGGTCACAAGAGAAGTGTAAGGGAATCTGTCATACCAACCTATTTTTTGGCATATTCTCTTACACACACCAACCACTTATTCTTTGGCACCCAAATAGGCCTCATGTCATAAGATGCTCTTACACTTGTCATAGCTTATTCCTTAAATAGCTCTTACACATCATAGGAATCCGTCATAACCATTTCACCCATGATCTCCTTCACACACTTCAAGATGCTGACACATGTAAGTGATCAACATGCCAACTAGACATATACACTCACATTTACATATTATTTGCAAAAATACATTTTACAATAGAAATAATAATAAGAATAGGAATCATACAAGGTTGAGACATCTTATTCCTAACATAAGATCAACGATCAGAAACAACTCTTCAGTTTATGCTCACGTTATCCACTTGGGCCAATGACATGACTACTTTTAACCCACATGTTCTGACTATTGTGTTTATTTATGACACCTTTCTTGCCTAGATCATAAATAGCTCCAGCTAAGAACATTTGGTAGAACCTATGGCGTGACTCCTTCATTCTTCATGGTCTGATCCCATTGTGACATGTGTCACAAAGGTGCATTCCCATTTTTCTTATCTGACTTGCATCTTCATAATGCAGATCTACGATTGATTAGATTTCATTTCTGTAAGAAATGAATAATGTTGAGCAAGGAACGAGAAACAATCCAAGTAAGTTAAGTGTGAAACAATGTTACCATGAGATAAGCAACTCCACGAGCATACACCAAGATGGTTCAACAATGGAGACAAGGATTTATAAGGGGAAAGCAAAGAAAACCCCTTGTGAGTTATTATGAATGAAGGCAAATGCCTAAAGAAGAGAGAGAGAGAGTGTTGGAGCAAAGGTAGCTCAATACAATAACATCAAGTGCTTAGAGTGGTGTGTAGTTGTGAAGAAAGAAGGAGGAGCATCTCTTATATAGAAATGAGAGAGGAGTTGCATTTGTAACTCCCATTTCTATGAATGCCACATTCATAATAGGTGTGTGCAAAGTGTCACAATCCTCTTAAGGAGGATAAACTAAATAAAGAAATAAACAAGAGTTGTCCTTACATGTGGAATAATGGACAAATAATGACATGTCCTCCACATGTGTACAAGTGGATAAATTACATGTAGGGACCCTTGGAATATCCTAATTAAAATATATCCAAGGAAAGATTAACCTTTCTAACACCCCCCCTTAATCTTTACTTGGGGAGTGTACTTCAACGGGTTGCAAACCCAAATTTTTACAATGGAACTGAAATTTCTCTTTAGAAAGTGGTTTGGTTAAGATATCAGCCACTTGATCTTCTCCTTTACAATAAAGAAGAATAATTTGATTGTCTTCAACTTGTTCTCGAATGAAGTGATGTTGAAGTGAAATATGTTTAGTGCGAGCATGATATACTAGATTCTTTGCCAAGGCAATAGCACTTTGATTGTCACAATGTATAGGTGTAGGTGATTGTTCAAGTAGACCAAAATCATCAAGAAGTCTTCGAATCCACAGAGCTTCTTTAGCTGCATTGGTACAACCTTTGTATTCAGCTTCCGTTGAGCATAGGGAAATAGAGTGTTCCTTTTTGCTTTTCCAAGAAATTGGACCTGAACCAACAAAGAAAACATAACCACAAGTGGATTTCCCATCATTGGGATCTCCACCTAGATCGGAATCAGTATAGCCATGTAAAATGAATTCAGAGTTTGGATCATAAAATAAGCCTATATTAATAGTTCCTTTAATATACCTTAAGATGAGTTTAGCAACTTTAAAATGAGTTTGTTGAGGTTTAGACATAAAACGAGACACTAAACCAACACTATAAGCAATATTAGGTCTAGTAAGAGTTAAATAATTTAAACTTCCTACTAATTGTCTATACAAAGTTTCATCAACAAAAGGAGTATTCATATCATTTATTAATTTAGTTCCTAATTCACATGGAATTGAAACATGGTTAGAGTCATTCATCTTAAATTTTTCTAAAAGATCATAAGCATACTTGCTTTGAGAAACAAATATACCATTAGGAGTTTGAAAAATTTGCATACCTAAGAAGTAATGTAAGATACCTAAGTCGGTCATTTGAAATTTTTGTTTAAGTTGGAATTTAATATCAAAAATCAAAATGTCTAAACTAGAAGTGAGAATTAAATCATCTACATAAACAATAACAATGATAATATCATCGGTAGTATGTTTAATAAACAAATTAGGATCATTTTTGCTTCTAGTAAAACCTTGAGAAATGAAGAAAGAATTAATTTGAGAATACCATTCTCTAGGTGATTGTTTAAGGCCATAAATAGATTTGTTCAATTTGCAAACTAGATTTTCACTACCTTTCTTAACAAATCTAGGAGGTTGAGCCATATAGATTTCTTCATGTAACTCACCATTTAAAAAAGCACTTTTAACATCCATTTGATGAATGGGCCAATTTAGTTTAGATGCTAAAGCAAGAACTAATTTGATAGTAGGCATTTTAGCAACAGGTGCAAAGGTTTCATTATAGTCTAAGCCTTCAATTTGGGAAAAGCCTCTAGCAACTAGTCTAGCTTTAAATTTTCTAATTTCATTATTAGTATTCAATTTTGTTTTATATAACCATTTACATGAAACTAGGTTTTTGCCAGGAGGTAATGTGACTAAGTCCCAAGTGTGATTAGCAAGTAACGAATCATATTCCTCTTGCATGGCTTTCTGCCAATGAGGGTGAGAGTTAGCTTGATCAAAAGACTTAGGATCGTTAGAATTCATAATAGTAGTCATCAAAGCATAATTACAATAATTAATCCTTCTATGTTTAATTCCACCAGATTTAGAAATATAATCATCAGCTTCATTGATGAGATTTTGAGCCCATTTAGGTTTACATTTTGTTGTAATGGAATTATCACTAGAGGAAGAATCATGAGTAAGAATGGTATCATTAGTATCTATTGGAGTATCATGAGATGTAGGAGTAGAAATAACCTGTGGTACTTGATTAAAAGAAAGAGTAGGGTTAAGAGAGGGAGGTTGGTCCTCCACAAGCACAATTTTAGTGCCACTGAATTCTTCATCCATTGTAGTAGAGCAATCATGAACTCCAGTTTCTGCAATACAAACATCTCTAGCAACTTGAACTTTGTTAGTAGTGGAATCATAAACACGATAACCCTTAGTGTGTTCATCATAGCCAACAAACATATAAGGAGATGACTTAGCATCTAATTTATGCCTTTTCTGTTTAGGCATATGGACATAAGCAGTGGAACCAAATATCCGTAAATGATGTAAATTTGGTTTCCTACCAGACCAAGCCTCTTCTGGAGTGATAGCTTTGAGAGCTTTGGTAGGAGTCCGATTAAGAATATAAGTTGCACAAAACATGGCTTCAGCCCAAAATTTATAATGCAAATTCTTAGCATGCAACATGCTTTGAGCCATTTCAACAATGGTCTGATGCTTTCTTTCTGCTACACCATTTTGTTGTGGTGTATAAGGAATAGTAAGCTCGTGCTAAATTCCACATGATTTCAAATAAGAATGAAAAGCATTATTCACATATTCTTTCCCATTATCAGTTCTAAGAATTTTAAGTTTATACCCAGATTGCCTTTCCACATATAACTGAAATTCAATAAATATATCAAGAACTTGATCCTTGCTATGCAAAAAATAGATCCAAGTTCGTCTAGAAAAATCATCAACAAAGGTAAGTGCATACCGAGAACCTTGGATGGAGGTATTCTCCATGGGACCCAAAAGATCACTATGGACAAGATGCAACTTATGAGTTGCTCGCCATGATTTTCCACTTGGAAAGGGCTCCCTATGCATCTTACCACTCATACAACTTGTACAGGTAATCTTGGAAGGAATAATGTTAGGCAAGCCATCAACCATATTATGCTTTTGCATGAAAGTAATATAATCAGAATTTAAATGACCAAGTCTTTCATGCCATATATTGAAATCAATAGAAGTATGTAAAGAATATTGTGAACTAGCAAATTCATGGAATTTAAACAGATTGTCATTATCCATTTTAGCATAAGCAATTACTTTAAGAGTTTGAGGATCTATAATATAACATGTATCTTTGTAGAATTCAACTTTATAGTTCTGACATAACTGTGAAACATAAATTAGATTAGTTTTCAAGTCAGGGACATATAGAACATTATGCAATTTACCATTAGGAATAGTAACATCACCTAGTCCTTCAACTTTACAAGTCTGATTATTAGCTAACTGAATAGGAATGTTAGCAATATCAAGTTGTAAGGAATCAAAAATTTCTTTATGAGAGGTGACATGTTGGGATGCACCACTATCAACAATCCACTCTAGAGGTTTACAAAGATTAAAGCTACAAGTAAAAGCTTGACGAGAATTAGAATAAGTTGAATTACCTTTTCTATGGTTTGAGGTTTGATGATTGGTACTATGATTCATAGGTTTTCTATCATTTTGTTTTTTAAAACAATTATTAACAAGGTGACCATCTTTGCCACAGTAAGAACAATGAGGTTTGGGATTGAAATGGTTCCTCTGATTAGGATTACGAGTATTATTAGGGTGATGGGTATTATTATATTTGGGATGAAATTTATTGGTAGTGTTATTTGAATTAGATGGCTTGTAATTATGATTATTGGAATGAGAATTATTAGTTGAATTTCTAGAGACAAATGCATGTTCAGTTGATTTGAGAGTACCAAACTGGATTAGCTTAGCTTCTTCTTGTCTCAATAAAGTTTGGAAAATAACATAAGTTAACTGAGAAGATAAAGTAGGAATAGCAAGTTGTGCATGAATATTGGTTATAATCTGTTGAAACTGTCTTGGAAGACATTTTTTAAGAATAAGATGGATTAAACGAATATCCTCTAATTGAATACCTAAAGCCATAATTTGACTTTTAAGAGAATCAAATTTTAAGAGGAATTCATCCATACCTTTAAAATCTACATACCTGAGATCTTCGAGTTGATCTTGTAATTGTATTTTGCGATATTCATCGCTACTGTCATACTTGGTCTTCAAGATGGACCACGCATCATGAGCTTTAGAACAGTGAGCAATTAAGACATATAAATCTGGAATAATAGAAATACCAATTAACCCTAAAGCTTCTTCATTTTTAGCTTTCCAGGTATCTTTCTCATCTTGAGTAGCCGCTGAACCGGGCTCAAGAGAAGGGTCAGTGGCTATTTCAAAGAGATGTTTAAAACGAAAAATAAATGAGATATGGGTTTTCCAAGAATGATAATTTGAATAATTAAGTTTGATTTCTGGAATTAATGTTGACATGATTAAAAAAAAAGATTCTTTCCTTCTTTTTTTGAAAAAAAAAGCCCTTAATTTGAGAATCAAATGATTTGGAAAAAAAATTAAAATTTTTATGAATTGAACAAAATTGTTTGTTTTTATTTTTATTTTATATTTTATGTTATTATTATTATTCTTTTTAAGAATATTTGATTTTTTTTTTTTTAAATTATTTTAATTATAATTAATAGTGATAGTGGAATTGAAAAATAGTTAAAGTTTAATTAAAATAAAAAAAGAAGGAGGGGGAAACGGTTTTAAATCAAAAATTGAGGGAAGCAAGCGGTGGCTGCCGCGTGGCAAGAGAAAGCGGCGGTCGGTGGTCGCCACGTGTGTGGAGCGGCGAGCCGCGGGCGGTGGTTGCCGCGTGGCAGGAGCGGCCAATGTCGGTGGTCGCCGCGTGTGTGGAGCGGCGAGCCGCGAGCGGTGGCGGGGGGTTTTAAAAACACTGAGTGCGCGGTAAGGGTGCAGAGGTGGCGGCGGCGGAATGTAACCGTCGGCAAGGATGTTGGTGCGGCGGCGCAAATGTTTGCACGGCGGCGGAATTGTTGGCGCGGCGGCGCGATTTGCGCAACCGAAAATGCTGCAGCGTGTCCGGGCCAAAATATGTAACAGTGCCTTCGGCGGGTGGCTGAGGCACGAGGTGGCGCGCAGGTGGCGCGGCCGCCTTAAACAAAAAATAAAAGAATTTTTTTAATTTGTTTTTATATATATAAAAAATTTATACTATATTTTTTTTTTTTAAAAAGAAGTAAAATATTTTTTTTTTCCTAAAATTTTTTTTGATAAATAAAGTGAGAGGAAAAAAAAATAAAGAGATAAAAAGCTTCACTATTGTAATATGTTTTGTTTTGGCGGCATGCCGTCCAAAACAAACCAAAAAAAACTACTAAGAAAACCCTTTGGCAGCAAGCCGTCCAAAGAGGGTTAGAAAAGAATAAGAAGCTTTATAAGAAAACCCTTTGGCGGCAAGCTGTCCAAAGAGGGTTAGTAAAAAAAATGAAGCTTTGCAAGAAAACCCTTTGGTGGCAAGCCTTCCAAAGAGGGTTAGTAAAAAAAAACTTGCATGCACAAGATTAGTTAAAACGAGCTAAGATCACAACACAATCTTCTTCTCTCAATAACGTCTCCAAGTAAGGTGTGCTCCAATGAATGGAAACCTTCACCACAAAACTTAAAACAAGGATTAGATAACCAAGCTCTGATACCATGTAAGAAATGAATAATGTTGAGCAAGGAACGAGAAACAATCCAAGTAAGTTAAGTGTGAAACAATGTTACCATGAGATAAGCAACTCCACGAGCATACACCAAGATGGTTCAACAATGGAGACAAGGATTTATAAGGGGAAAGCAAAGAAAACCCCTTGTGAGTTATTATGAATGAAGGCAAATGCCTAAAGAAGAGAGAGAGAGAGTGTTGGAGCAAAGGTAGCTCAATACAATAACATCAAGTGCTTAGAGTGGTGTGTAGTTGTGAAGAAAGAAGGAGGAGCATCTCTTATATAGAGATGAGAGAGGAATTGCATTTGTAACTCCCATTTCTATGAATGCCACATTCATAATAGGTGTGTGCAAAGTGTCACAATCCTCTTAAGGAGGATAAACTAAATAAAGAAATAAACAAGAGTTGTCCTTACATGTGGAATAATGGACAAATAATGACATGTCCTCCACATGTGTACAAGTGGACAAATTACATGTAGGGACCCTTGGAATATCCTAATTAAAATATATCCAAGGAAAGATTAACCTTTCTAACAATTTCCATCCAGCAGTCAAAACTCCTCCATGTGGCATCTAGTAGTACATGTCATCAATCATTTATAGAGTGGAATACTTCTTTAAAAATACCTAACCCCACCTTGCCACATGTCAAAAATTTTCTTGCCCGCAGTACTTATTTCCTATGTAGTTTCAAATTGCGGGCATGCGCTGGCCTTTGATCTCTAATCGATCAATGGTTACATAAACTTTTCCATTTGAGTAGCATATTGGCTGATAGTGATGAATGATGTTCCTCCACCTATTCCAACTCATCTGACACACACCATGGAGGACATCTCACCATTATTCTTTTAGCAATGGACCCATCTCATCAGACCATGCCACTTGTCCAACTTTCACTTCCTCGTATTATTTATTTGTCGAGCATATTCTTCTTGCAGGGAAGTGCTAGCCCTTGATTGAGATGAAATTAATGGTTGACACTTCTTGGTGATAAAATGCATATCTCTGCAAGAAAATCCACCAATGGCATCATGAGAAAATTAGGACATGCGCAAAAGTACTGACAAACTTGCAAAAGTTCCTGACAATTTATGATTCACTAAAATTTAGGAATGTAAAGGCTACGTGTCACCAAGTCACATGCCCACTTTACTTAAAGGCCTTGCATCTTGAAATTATGGGTATGTGATACTCGTCGATCTGAACAAGATCAACGATTAAAAAGACTTTGCATCATCAGAGGTAATTGCTAACAGAATGATTAATCAATTTGTATGCTAACTGTAGTCATGTAAGATTCAACAAAAATATAATGACCTCATGCTTATGCAAGCCCTCCCTTGGGGAAAAATGTCATTGAAAACATTTTTTCTGAAATTTTTTTTGAGGGTATTCTAAAGCTAGGGCAATCTGATGACTTTGAAAAAACACAAGGAATAAAACCCTAATTTTCAAAATTTCAAGATTTTAAATGATTTTTCACAAGATTTTCCTTTAACCTCTGCATAGTGAAAAATCAAGCCAACATCAGGAAGATGGTTGAGACAAACCTAAACACAAGGTTTGATGAAAGAAACATGAAGGTTGACTCCATTCAAGACAAAGGAGTAAAATTACTAAGCAAGATATTAGGGTACAACTTAAACCATGGAGAAAGGATTAACTTAGTACCAACTAGATTTTTACATGCAAATTATGTAATGGCCATGCAAGGAAGAAAAGTTAATTTATGCAAGATTATTAGATTGTAACTATTGGACAATATTGCAAAGATTAAGAAAACTAAGAACATAGTTTTTAGATTTGAGTCCCTTTTGACTTATATATTCTTCTATGCTACAAGGAAGTTTCTTGGATTGATAAGTTGGGATAGGAATGAGTGTACAATGAAGATGGTAACTCAATAATCTAGATCAAAGCTAGAAAATGTTAGAGATGATGAAATTAATAGGATGATGAAGAAATCATAGGCTAAGATGAAATAGAGGTTTAGGATACCTCCCTCAATGGTAGAGAATAAAAAAGAAGAATTGTGTTTCATGGTGGAAATAGATAACACCTACATGGAAGCAATAATACCAAGAGTCAAATTTATAGAGCCTATGGGATATGAGATCATCATCATCCAATAATACCAATAATACCAAGGGCATGTGCAAATGATAATCCTATTATAAAAGGACATAGAATGCCCTAGATGGAGTACTTATGAATAAAATATGAGAATAAGTAATGCAAAACTCTATAACAAGGAAATAAAGAAAAAGGTAGAGAAAGAGATAGATTTCATCCTTAAGGAATCTGGCATGACTAGGAAAGAGTTTAATGAGATTAAAGGCATTGCACTGGAGATGAAAGCCAATGGATAGACTAAAGTATTGGCAACAACTCTCATTGCTATTACATGACCTTTAGAAGGAGTGACAGTAGCACAACCTTGTGCATAGGCCCCTATTGTGCCTTATGCAGTAGTTACACAAGTGCAACTAGTCAAAACAAGGGATGAACAACCTAGGAGGTAGATAGAGGTCGAAGCACCTGTTGTATAGAGAAATTTTGAGAGATTGGTAAGGGTAAAGCAAGAACATGCACCATTAGTCAAGAAAAGGGTCAAGTAGACCATTAGTGGACTAGGAAAAAGGACAACTAGCAGTATACCTATTGAACAAGATGTGCATGAAGCCATAACAATAGCTATAAAAAGAGCTTGGAAACCCAAGGTAAAGAATCTAAACATGTAGATAAATGGTGATAATTTTATACAATTAAATAAGTATTGTAGTATGTATAGCAATATGGATAGAAGGTAGTTAGAGAATTCTATTATAAGGAATATGATTGTGAGACAAGAAGTTTGAGAATATACATGATAAGATACTTGAAGACTTATACAATAGGCTAATTAACAGGAAGAAGAGAGTGTTAGAAGAGGATCTAAGTATGAGGATCATATCAATAAATAAACTATGTGATGTTGACTCCAAGAAGGATTAAGACAAAATTTTGAAGGGTATTGAACCCTTGTTGAGGAAAAAAAGAAGAGAAATTCTTTTCGTGGGATGCAATTATGAGGATGCAAGGAAAGAAATAGAGGAGGCAATTATAAACTATATCACTATAGTGCCTAAGATGAGTGTGCAATCAAAGACTGATAGCCTAGTATATGTGCAAGTACATACACCTTCTAGGGAAGAGGAAGAATTAGAGGAGACACAACGAGAAACTTCATCGCCTCACTTTGTTATGGGTACTAAATCCATAAAAGTGGATAGTACACACATAACTGTGGATACAAAGGAGAATCCTTTTGCAACATTTGGCCAATCTATTGCTGGAAGTATCACTACATACACTATCTTTGATGATGATGAGAAAGTAGAAGAAGAAAAGAAAAGAAAATTAGAAGGGGAAAATAAAAAGAGAGAAGAAGAAAGGAGGAAGAGAGAAGAGGAAGAATTGAAAATGAAAGTAGAAGAAGAAAAGAAGAAGATGCAAGAAAATGAGTTGAAGATAAAAAGAAAGCTAAGGAAGAGAAGAAAAAGGAAGTTGTACATATGCCTATGGTAACTTTAGTAGTAACAATAGTAGCATTAGCAGTAGTTTCAATTCCATAAGATGATGAAGATCATAAAGGACTGATGGGGGAACCTTAAGCAAGCTATTTGAGAAGAACAAATCTGTGAACTCTTTAGAGAAGACTCTAGCTGAAGTCTTGGATTGAATGAAGAAGATAGATACCACAACTATAGTCAATCCAAACTTGTAGGTAAAATAAAAAGAGTTTCTAAGACCTTTAATGGGGAATTAAAAACTATAGCAAAAGTATCTTTAGCACAATTATGGGTGAAGCATGATGCATCACTATTTCATACAATATGCACAAATGTCAAAATTGTTTGATAACCTTAGATTTTTGCATAAATTATTTGAGAAGAAGCATATATGAAGGTAATAATTTATATGGACAATGCACAATGTCATGCAACTACCTATCAAATTTTGATAATAAGATCAAAGGCCAAATGAGTGAGATTCATATACTCACTACCAGATTGTAGCAACTAGAGGCCAAAATATAAGATTTCAAAGCTAAGATAAAAAGGATCCAAAATTCTATCAGAAGAATTGAGTTTGAAAAGGAAAAGGTATTAAAGAGATTATTTATTCTTAGAAAAAACTTATCATCCAAAGTTTTCATTTTGTAGAGGTAGTTGGAGTGTCTTGCAACTAAGACATTCTATGAAAAGTTTGCCTATGCTAACTTCAACATAGCTGAAGTAGCATCTTATACACTCTACGCACTCATCAATATATATGATATAGTCAAAGTAAACTAGAAGGACTTTGACAAGCTGAAACATGATTTTGTAGATTGCATTTCCAAAATGACCAGCTAATCAACAAAAGGTAACAAAGTTTTGTAGATACAATTTTTGACACCTTTGCCATTGATGTTAAAGGGGGAGTATTATGTAGAAGGAAAATTTTATAGATGTATGAGTATATGTAAGAGAGAGAATATGTATGGATCAATGTAAAGAGTGATAAGGATGTAATGATCCATCAAAACATGAATAATTTTTTAATGTTTTGAAGACAATTGTGTGTAGTTGCTTTTATTTGTTTTTGTTATGTATGACATCACTTTTGGATTTAGCCAATTTTCCCAAATGTTTCTATAAATGCCAAACGGGGGGATTGTTGGAAATATGGTCAAATAAATATCTTCATGAATTTCATTTATGGAAACATACATTCAACATTTCATTTATGCATTTAGAGTTAAAATTGTCTAAGTATTAGATAGTTGTTGCAACACAAGAGAAGATATGATGTGTACAGATGAATAATTGAAAGTTAGATCATGCATAGTTAAGGGAAGCTTCATGATATTATCATGATAATTTGTTCTAGTGCATAGATATTATGATGTGAGTTATGATTAAAATACCAATGCAGGTATTTAACAATGCAAAACAAAGCATAGCAAAGAATTGGATTGAAAGGTCTTATGAATTATTTTTATTATGAAATAATTACTAAGTTATGATGATATGACTATGTGGATTTTTTTTTTTTTAAAAGAGGGGTAAAAACTTTATTGAACTTTAGAATAAGAAATTACAAACCAGCAAAGGGCCAAGCCCTGGAAACCACTAGAGACCAATAAAAAGACAAGGACTAGATCATCTTTCCCTAACTCCACTTACATCCTCTGCAAGAATCCTCTCCAAGTCCTGACATAACTCATGGGGCATCTACTCCCATTCATCAATCTTCTCACCATCTATATTCCCAGATGTAGGTATTTAACAATGCAAAACAAAGTATAGCAGAGAATTGGATTGAAAGGTCTTATGAATTATTTTTTTTATGAAATAATTACTAAGTTGTGATGATATGACTATGTGGATTTTTTTTTATTAAAAAGAGGGGTAAACTTTATTGAGCTTTAGAATAAAAAATTACAAAATAGCAAAGGACCAAGCCTTTGAAACCACCAGAGACCAATAAAAAGACAAGGACTAGATCATCCTTCCCTAACTCCACTTACATCCTCTGTAAGAATCCTCTCCAAGTCCTGACATAACTCATTGGGCATCTACTCCCATTCATCAATCTTCTCACCATCTGTATTCCCAGATGCCCATTTTGCTAGACTATCAGCCACCCTATTCCACTCCCTTGGAATATGGGCATAAGACACAGAGTCTATCAATGAGGTAACCTGTAAAATCTACTGCACTATCGCAGACAACTACCAGCTAACATCTGAAATCTTTCGCTAAAGGAGAAGATTAACTAGAACTTGAGAGTCAAATTTGCAAATCACCTTATGCCACCCTAGAGCATAAGCCCACTTCAAAGCATATAGGATAGCCAAACCTTCCATCCTATTAAGAGTCTACAACCCTTTGTTAGTTGAGAAAATAAAAACCACTAATCCAAAAGAATCCATTCCAATCCCAACTACCCTAGCCAGACATGGATCTCCCCTGGAAGAGCCATCATATTAATTTTCAAAAAACCAATAGGAGGGGGTTTCCATCTCCCCATCCTTTGAACTTTTTGCTTCACACATCTTCCTCTTTTGACACAAGCTGAGGCCGAAGATATCCCATGTACTCCAAACCTATCGACCATCTGAGTAGGAGCTTTCTCAAGCAGAAACACAACCTCACTCTTAGTTATGACAATATCTTGAATCATTCTCAAAGTTCTAAGCCAAACCTGTTGAATCCCCAATTTTTTCCCTTGGAAGATTCTTCAATTACATTCCAACCATACTTGCCATAGTAGAAAAATAGGTCTAGCATACCAAACATCTTGCAGGAAGGGAGCTAAGGAAGAGGGCCTCCCTAGATGCATCCACAACTCCACCAGGGATGAGGCATGAGTGTGCGAGCACTTCCAAACATCCCACTAGAAATGCCATAGCTGAAGGAAAAAATGATAGTGGAAGAAAAAATGTAGAGAGTCTTCCTCCCCACTACAACAAAGAACACACCTAGAAGGGAAAGAAAAACCCCTCTTCTAGATATTGTCCCAAGTCAAGCACCTATTCTAGACCAAAGTCCAAATGAAAAATTACACTTTGGCCAAGAAAACTTATTCCATACTTTCTTCTACCACTGAACCTCCCCCCCAACAATTTTCTCGGAGAGTAGCTTGTAATACCCAGAAGAAATAGTGTAAGCACCCTTGGAATTAGGGGACTAGGCCAACACATCATCATCCATAAGGTGCTCTATAGTTTTAGCTAGAAATAATATACTGGAGCTCCACACACTCCACATCCAAATTGAAAATAGGTCATTCCTCTGGGTTCTTCCATCTTGCCTCCACCAATTTCCCTTGAAGGGAAAATGACTTAAAGTCATGCACCCTGGTCCAACCAATTTCACAAAACCTTTGGGACAATATACCCAAATGAGGATATTGAACAATCATGGGAGGGTAGCCATCCCAAGCATCATGACAAAAATGAGTCTCTAACCCACCCTTGAAAATCTAGAATAGGCCACCCTTGATGAGCACAACATCTTTCTTGAGAGTATTCCAAATCATCGAACCTTTCCCATTCAAGGTATACATAGGGATATCTTTCTAGGGGATCCCTAGAAAGTACTTCTGAGTCAAAATTCCAGCCCATACTTGATCCTATTCCACACACCATTACCAATACAATTTGGTTGCCAAAGCAGTACCAGTTAGCACTGACTGTCATAATCCAAGACCACCAAACTATTTTGGGCTACATACAACCTCCCATTTGATAAGGCTCCACTTAAAGATAAATTGCTAGCCCATAAAAATTGTCTTACTAAGGAGTCTAGGTCCCTAAAAAATCTCTTTGGCACCACCTAAATCATGTTCCTATAGAGAGGAAGAGCCTGTACCACAAATTGGGGCAACTAGACCCTACCAGCAAAGGATAATTAGTAGTGGGTCTTGTTGGCTCCCGATTTAACAGTTTTGAAAATGACCAAGAAACTAGACTAATGTATCTAAGTCTAGCAATTTCCTATGAAAGATACACCTAATTGCAGTCTTGGGCCAACTATAAGGGATAACTCCTTCTTCTACTTCAAGCCCTACAAAACCTAGGTGGGTTAACCTTGAGGTTCTAAGATATGGTACCGGTGCATTTAAAACATAAATCTAAACCTAATTAATGCAGATGAAAACCCTTATATCTCCTAATAACTCATGAAATGACATAGATCTATAGTAGCTAAATGCAAATCTATGAATCTCATAAGGTGAGTGAGGGTTAATCCTTTTTAGCCCACTACAAAACATGAAAAATTGAACTAATTTGATTTAAAATGTTGAATTTAAAAAACCCTCAAATATGCACTAGTAAGACTTTAATGATCATGTAGCTGACCAGTGCCTAATCCATTGGGAAAATCCATGAATCAAATGCATTCATATGGATATTTGATACTTATTTATATATTCAGATATATGATCTATCTATTTACCTTGTAAATAAACATCTATGCTCAATCTAAACCTCATTCTTACATGACATCCCCATCAGTAAACTTGCAACCCTGTTGAATTCTTTGAAGCATTTACACAACCCCTTGAGTTATAGGCAACAATAAAACAACATATAACCTTAAGGGGCTACAACTATGACCTAGGCTCTTTGTTCAAAGACCATAAAATATTGAAGCTCACTGACAAAGGAGACAAGATTCAAGATGAAACTCAACCATCTATTGTTCTTTGTATTAATTTCCTTGAAACAATACATTTATATACATGAAATGAAAACATGAAAACACCTAATAGATTTGAACTATCTATATTATCCTTCTACTACTATTCATACAAGAGAATTTTGCTAAAAAATATGGTGTCTCAGTATTGGCAATGCATCAAGACTGGAACCAAAACTATGGTGTCACAGTAGTGTGCATATTTTCTCCCAAAGACTGGAACCTCTAAAATGAGGAAGGAAGAGATTGATATAAGAAAAAAAAATTCTCAGATCTGCTCTGCATCTAACATCTGTCCCTTTAGAATTCCTTCCCCAGAAGATGAAAAACCCTCTTTCTACCCTCTCTCCTCAACTACCAAAATCAAATCCTCATCATTTGGCCTCTACAAGGAAGAAATATTTGAGAAATTTTATGATGAAAGAATGTAACTAATTTTGGTGATAAAATGAGATCACGATAAAAGTGAAAAACTGGTTACAATAACCTCAAGAAGTCAAGAAAATATCTCAAAATTGATTTTCTTCACTTTCAAACTTCACCAAGCCTTCATATCTATCTTTTAACCAATTCTGATGATCAATGTTTAAATTTGCTTGTTCTGTTGAGAATGCCCCAAAATTCACAAATTAGCTTATACCTCAAACTGGTGAACATGTATCTTAAAACTGACCTCAGATTCAAAAAATTTAGATCTTCTCAATTTTGGTGGTATATTGGAGTGCCCATTTTTGATAAAAATAGCCCCTATTATGCCCTTCTGAAGTTTAGGTCTCCATTCATAGCTTCCATAGCATTATGCAAATATTTAACCATTTACCATAGTTCAAACTATATAATAAATCATACATTATTTAAAATGTTGACCTATAAGTGCATTTAAGAAAAATCAAAATTTTAATGAAGTATGAAATTCCTTCACAATCCCCATCTGGGTCAAACCTATTTGACCGACTTGATATGTGGCAAGTTCTAATTGGTTCAATTTTTGCCACCTCATCTATCCACCTTATTGCTAGCTAGCTAGTCACCATATCGCTATGTTAACTTCCCAACAACTTTGTCATTGCAACATGGTAACTATCATTGGATCCACCACATGTCACCATCTAGTGACCTTTGATCATGATCTATCACGTCAGCATTTTATGTATAGCTTGCTCATCACATTTGCTTTGTACACTAATCTAATATGCTAGAAATACTAATTTAATGAAAACAAAAGCATTTACACATTAAACTACCATAACATATAAGAGAGATAAAGTGAAGTCCTCAAATGACAATATGAGCCATGGATGGGCTCTCTCAATGAGGACGATGACTTGATTTGAAGATATGTCTATTATGTGGATTTGGGATGTATGCTCAAGCTTCAAAGTTACTTCAATGGTGGAGATGGATAATAGAAAATTGGTAGCCTTGTGAGCTCTCAATTTGGCATTATGAGGGTATGATTGATGGATTTGTGTCTCAATCTAGCATGATAACTTTACTAAAAGGGGTTGTGATGGCTTGGGAGGGGATCTAATTTATAGGCCAAGGGCTTGAGGGATGGAGAGTTAAGATGCAAGGAGAGATGAAAGCTTTAGGGAGGGCTAGGATGTATTCAAAAGGGAGCACATGGATTGTGCTTGTTTAGCATCAATTAGGGAGTGACACATGTCACAAGGTCATTGGGTGGAGGAAAGGGCAAGGATGAGTCAACAAAGGAGGCTGAAGGCCTTAAATGGCCCTCATAATAGCTTGTAAGAGCTTTTTAGAGCATGTAAGAGCATTGAAGGCTTTGTGGTTGGGATAAAGTTTTATGATTGGGATATTTTGAGGGAGGAGACTTTGGTTTGGCTTAGGAAAGTCTTAAGCTTACTTAGGGAATGTGACAAGGTTAGGGGGGGGATTAGTTTAAGGATGTTAGAGATGTGCAAGTGGATGGCATTCATGAGGGTGGGTGATTTAGTGGCTAAGCTAGGTTAGTATGGGTGGATGGGGTGGATTAAGCTAAATGGATAATTTTGGATAGTTTAAGGGCTATTAGATTTGAGGGTTTTATTTATTAAAGTGATTTTAATAAATTTGGGATTTGGAATCAGATAGGAGAATAGGATTAATTGATAAGTAATGGGTTATTTGATTTATCAATTAGGACTATAGATAATTAATTGAATTAATTAGCTAGGGGATGGAAAAGGATTAATTAAATAGGAATTTAATTAATGATGCCTTTAGAGATAGCTAAATAGGATTACCAAAGCGATGTAATCGAATTTAGGTGTCTATAGTTTGCCCCTCTTTGACATAGTGTTGAGACAACATTATTTCAAAGAAGTTTGAACAGAGATGACACGAGAAAGATGTTTTAGCAAAAAGGTTGCCCCAGTCTCAAATAAGAAGAGGAGAGACTAGACTTAGAGATGCCCCCTCAAGAAGGTAGTGAGAAGAGAAAATGAGGCTCGACAGCTTCTTGAAAAATACGAGAATCTGGGATAAGCAAGGAGATTTAGATTGGCAAAGAGAAGGGGTTGAATTAGCTCAAACTCTCACTATGGAAGAATGATAAAGGAGAATCAAATGTACAAGAGGAAGCAAGCTTAATATTTTCTAGGAGTGGGGGGAGGATGAAGGAGTGAAGTGCTATAAAAGGAAAGGAGGAGGAAGGGATGGATGATGGGAAGAGAAGTGGTTGGGATGGGGGAGAATGGAGATGAAAGGAAGTACTACCAAGTAGTTGAGCACAAGATTTTCTATAGGATTGTTGGTTAATTGCCAAGGTTACCAAGAACATCAAGGCTATGTCACCAACCATCCAAAGGACGTACGAATGGACATAAAACAAACACACAAAGATTGCCCCAACAACACACGTGAATCCCAGAGGAAGCAGTGTGGAACCGATACGGGGTCACCCATAAGTAGAAAAGAAACAAACAAAAGACTTGATCAAAATCATATTCTCAGAGTGTCCTAGTCACAGAATACCATGATATGGAAGATCATGGCAACCTTGAGGAGGGAACAAAAAGAGTGTGTGGAAAAGATACATGAAGACCCAAAAGGGAAGAAGCCAAATATAAAATAAAGCAAAAATTTAAAAGAGAATTGTTTGCCAACGAGATGAGTAGGATGAGGTTCTAACATACCAAGATCAGACAGGAGGAAAGCTATATCCTATAAGGATCCATTAGAGAGTACCTAAGTTGAGGGAGAACACCTTGGGGATAGGAGATCGAGCAAAAAGATGCAGCAAAATAGCTAATCAAGATTTGTTACAAGTGTACAAAGGTGTGTGGTGGTGGTTTTGTGGGATGAGAATGTGTTTTGGAAGGGTGGGATGAGCAAGAGGGGTAGGCAGGGCATTGAGATGGGCTATAAGGGGAGAAGAGGGGGCTAGAAGGGGTCATTTACAGTCAGATTGAGGAGGAGATATTGCTAATTAGGAGCTCTATAGCAAAGATTATGATGGCGGGTATTAGGCGACCAAAGCACCAAGCGAAGATAGTGTGATGAGTACGAGTACAAGGGACACTGGATCGATCAATAGGGTCTAAAACCACTTCATGATTTTGGTTTATACATTTGTTATAAAATTCTTGTGAAAGTGAAAAATATGATCCTGCAAGCACAGGTCTAGCGGGAATGCAAGCAGGATCAGCGGGATCGTGATCCCATGAAAAATGGTGTTAGGATGGGAGGATGCGGGGTTCTAAATAGTCATTTGTGGGAAAGTGATCTCAAAATGACATGTCATGTGAGAACAGGATAGAGTCAACAAGAATGCGTCCCTACGACGAGGAACGTGCATCACCGTGGGTTAAGGTCGTTGGATAGCGGGAAAGGGGTTAAAAGGGGATAGTGTAGGAACGCGATCCTGTGGGATCAAGGGTCAGTGGAATCGCTAGCTAGAGAGATTACAAGAATGCACTAGTAGGATTGGGGGATAAGGTCAAGGGTTTTAGAGTGGAGTCAACATCGCGATCCTGCTGAAATATAGTTTTGTGGGAATGCAAGAGAATAGGCTTCACCGAAACACTGATTTGGCAAAATAAAGATAGAAAAAGTTCAAGTTAAGGGAAGGAAGGGTGGGAGGATAAACAAGGAGATAGAAAACTAATGGTTGGATTAGTTTTGGTTGTGTGTAGTGGTCGTTGGATGCATTAGTGTCATGGGAGCGGCGAGCAATAGTGTTGTACGCGAGAGAGATGCTAACATCAGTTGACTAGGAGCGGGTCGAGGTGATCGAGTTAGGCCACTTGGTGAGGTTGCCCCATACCTATACTTATATGATGATGGTTACAACACTATGCGAGAGATGGCACAGTGAGACAGTGACATTTCACTTACTAATAGGGGAGATGACGGTGACACTAGAGGATGTGTATCAGATATTCAGACTGCAAGTGCAGGGGATGCCAATCATGGCAACCAGAGAGATGATAGCAGAGGCAACAGTGCGGAGATTGATGGGGCCAAGAGTAGAGTACAGGATTCAGTGAGGACTATTTGCATTGGACGAGCATCTGGATCACATGACGAGAGAGAGACAGATCTACTTCTATGTTTTGGGGTTGGTGTCAGGGTATATTGCCCCAGATATAGGTGGTATAGGTGTGATGTTGGCGTTAATTCTAGTGGTGATGCAGATAGTTGATATGGGATGCCCAGCTGCATGGGGTTCTTTGATGTTGGCCGAGTTATATCGGGACCTTCATCAGATAGTGTACCAGGGCAACAATCGATAGGGGAGGAGCATTGGGTTCCTGACACTACTACAGGTGTGGGCATGGGAGCATATTGCAGTACTCAGGCCATTGGGATGCAAAGATAGGCAGCAAGAGGAGCTAGTGGCATACAGTTGGGCTGAGCTGTTGACATATCATTATATAGATTCAATGGACTACTAGAGAGTGCATATTGATGAGATAGTGGTAGTGGTATGGAGGCCATACACGGGCCTCGGACCATGGGCTAAGGAGGGAGAGCAGCTCCCCTACACCATTTCTCCATGCTTTGTGTTTGGGAGATGGGAGCACATTGCATAGCAGTACAGGCCAAACCTAGTGGGAGATTAGCACTGGTATCAGTGGGTTACCCGTGAGCCAGTGTCGATGTATGAGCCATCCCTTTGGAGGGATGGGCTGTTGAGGGCATGGCGAGAGTTGGAGCCACAGTAGTGGGATTGGTTCGGTGGGGCAGTAGATGCAGGCTTCACACAGGAGTACTAAGATACTTTTGTGAGGTCAAGACTAGTGGGGAGAGTACAGGGTATGAGGGCAGCGGTGGTGGTAGGGGAGCTAGCCCAAGCATCCTGACAAGGGTGATATGTGGTAGGGGGTTTGCGGCAGTGTGTAGCAGTGGTGGCATAGGAGGAGGAGCTTGCTCATCAGAGGAGGAGGGTGTGAGGGAGGAGAGGAGAGCTAAGCCAGAGAGGAGAGTGGAGGAGAGGGGAGCCTAGCCAGAGAGAGGAGGAGAGGAGGCATAGGGGCAACAGAGGGTAGTAGGGGGAGAGGCAAGAGGATCATCGACCAACGGAGGAGATGACGAGTTGGCAGGTCGGTATGCCTCGCTAGAGCAGGCACACACAGTGATGAGCCAGCTACTCCTGGATACTTAGCAAGAGAGAGATTAGCTCTAGGTAGAGAAAGATCAGTTTAGATAGGAATGAGATATAGCCCAAGGGCACATAGACATGGTAGGGGTGGAGGTGGGGAGGCTACAGACAGAGGTGGGCCAGATGGAGGGGAGGTTGGATGCTATGACTATGGAGTGGCAGGGGGTACAAGCTAGACTAGATGCCCTCTAGCAGGAGTGAGATAGGTTGGTGGTGGAGGTGGTGACCTTACGAGCATAGGTGGAAGTGGGAGGGGGTTTGGAGGAGCTGCAGAGACTGTAGGTAGAGATGGAGGAGTTGAGGGAGAGGGCTGGGTTCTACCAGGAGAGGTACCATGCGGTAGTGCCAACATCATAGATTGAGCATTATAGGTGGTCAACTTGGTCAAGCATAGCAAGTACCCATATAAGGATTTAGGGAGGAGGGGAGAGTGGATGGATCACTAGGGGAGAGAGTGTAGGCAGGTCCCGACATACAGGGCATAGTCAAAGAGCAGGGCCGAGCTAGTAGTGTGGGATGGGAGAGGAGGTAGAGAGCTTTGGGATAGGGGGAGGACTAATGGGGCCACCACCTCCACCACCACCACCACCAGGGGCCAGGAGAGGGGCACAGGAGGAGACTACTAATGCAGGGACAATGGGTTGACCATCGATGAGCAGGCATCTTTTTTAGATACTGAGTATCATGTATATATCGACTTTTTTGAGACACATTTTGTGCAGGCTCAGACCTATTTGTATGATATGGAAATTTGTACACTAATGGACTATTATTGTTTCATTCTTTCATTGATATATAGATATGATGATTCTGGTGATATTTTTGTTTGGTGATGTCATGTATAGTGATGGATAGTGATGTTTTGATGGTATTACTAACAATTTGCAGGATGCAACATGTGCTATGATTTTATAATTGTGCTAACAGTTTGGGATGTAGGATGTGATTTTTGATGACATTGTATACATGGTATAATATAATTTTGATTTGATTTCAGCTATGATAGTGCAGTAATGATGTGATGTGATTTTGATCTATGATATCACAGATGTGATGTGATTTGACGTGATCTTTGATGACATGTTTTTCCTTATGATATTGTAGATGTGATGATGATGAGATTTTTTGTAGTATGATAGGTTTTTGATATGATGTTGTATGATGATAAGTACAAACTATAAAATAAGTGAGAAAAAATGGATCACCAACTAGAGGATAAACAACAGATTTATGATATGGAAAAATGAAGATAACGCTATGACACTTATGATATGCTTAACTAAAGATGGAAAAATGATTAAAAAAAATGATTTACAAAATAAAAGAAAATGAAGTATATTTTAATCATGAACTACAATGCTAAAATAAAACCTATCCTAATGATAAATGACAACAATGCTAAAATGAATCACAATCTAATGATGAATGATAAAAATGAATCAAGATCTAAATGATGAATGATAATGCTAAAATGAACTATAATCTAATGATGAATGATCATAATCTAAATGATGAATGATAATGCTAAAATGAACTATAATCTAATGATGAATAACTTATGTTTAAGATGAACTAAAAGGGAGAACAGTAAACTTATGATATGTTAAAAAGAACACAAACTAAAAGATATATTTTATGATGAGCAAGCGAGAAAATCATAAAAAATTGAATGTGATGATATTCTGCGATATGATAAAGGATACAAACTACATCATACAAGATTTTTAGGAGATTCAAGACAAACAATGATGGTGGAATAAGATAACCAATTTTTTTTTTACTTATGATAGCATTTTATGATATGAAAAGTGATCATAGGAGATACTAACTCTAAGGAGAATAATGTTGGAAAAAGAGTGACCAACAAACTCATAGTCAGGAGGATAGCAGAGATTTGAGAGCTAGGATAGTAACTTATGATAGGGATCACATCATGATGAGAGTAAATAAGATTTCATGTTTGAGGCTTTGAATCAAATGATTCTGAGGATGTAAAAAGTGATAGTTCAAGGGAGAGGGGCGATGACAAGGAGGAGGATACCAGGGTTTCTAAATAAATAAAAATGAGGTGTAGGGGAAACTTGAGCATGGGGTACTTTGTGAGGAAGTACCACTATGTAGTGTAAACACTTAATTTGATATAGGATTGTTAGGGATCTACCAAGGTTACTAAGAACATCAAGGCCTTTTTCCCAAAATTTCATAGGACTGACTCAAATAGGCATGCAAGGATTGCCCCAGCATCACATGTGAGTCTCAGAGAAATTAGTGTTGGAACAATGCTGGATGATCCACAAGAAAATGAGATTACCCAAGTGCATCATGGTTTATCAAAAGATGAAAACATGTTGTAAATATGCAAGGATAATATAAACTGACTCTCAAGCAACAAAAGATTGTGATCAAAACCAACCTCCTTAGCTGCTCCAGTCAAAACACACCATGATATGAAATGATCATGGCGATATCAAGTAGGAAAAAACAAAAGGTGTGTGGAAACAATCAACCAAAAGGAGAAACAATAATAGACTCCACAAAGTGAAAAAGAAACATTTTGCCAAATAGATCAACTGACGAGCTACTAATGGGTTGCAACAAGACCTGGACAGTATGTACAAGTGAGACTAGTTAGGGACATGAGAACTTGAGACTAGATAGCAAAACTTATTAGGTATATGTGTGATGGGGGAAAGCTCAGGATGATGAGATAGCATTGTTACAATACACGGTTTTGTTGAGGTGGGTTTATGTAAAATGCAATTGATATATAGGGGTCCAGATACTGCTATATTCACATTGGTACGATATATGAGAGACAAGGGTTAGTGCAAGGGGGTATGAGACACACATGATATGGACCATATATGCTACATATGGTAAGGATAAAAAGGACGGGATAGGGTAGATCTAGCAAAGTACAATGGTAGGATATATTAAGTATGGTATATGGGATGCTATAAATGAGATGGGATGTTTACATAGTGCAAAGTGCTAGAAGATGATGTTGCAAAGCATGGTGAATAATGATAAGGAACACCTTGGAAAAAGTTGGGGGGGGGGGGGGGGAAGGAGTGATATATATGGAGGGGTGATAAAGGGGTGTGTGTTTGGTGATAGATAATGGAAGAGTTGTAGCACACCAGGCGCCTATTTTCTAGGTTTTCACCAGGGACCATATCCAACGCACTTGAATTGCCAAGTTTTCACCATTGGACACTTTATTTTTATTTTATGCCTCCTTTCTTTCCTTGATTTGAAAATTCTATCTTTTAGGTGTAAAATTTCTTGAGGTGAATAATGTTGGTGGGATCATTTAGGACTTCACCTTCAAGGGTGGATAGTTGATAGGATCCTAAGACAAAAGATGTTGTGACCACATAAGGACCAAGCCAGGTGGGCTTGAACTTGCCTTTCTTTTCTTGGTCAGCTTGAACCTTCATATTCTCTTTAAGGACCATGTCACCTTCTTAAAAACTGCACAGATGGACTTTCCTGTTGAAATTGTGCTTGAGGCAACTTTGATAGACCATGAGATGGTCGTAGGCCTGTTGCCTTCTTTCAGCAAGTAGATCAAGTTGAGTAAGTCAAACCACTCTATATTCCTCATCAAATATTTTTCCTCAAAGAGAAATGTGGAGTGATGGGAGTTCAACCTCAATAGGCAGGACTACTTTAGCAACATAGACCAAGGAGTACAGAGTTGTGTCAGTGGCTATACGGAATGAAGTGTAGTATGCCCATAGGGCAGGATTAATTTGCAAATTCCAATCATGGCCGAAGTCATTGACAACTTTCTTGAGGATTTTGAGGAGGGTTTTATTAGTTGCATTAGCCTGACCATTACCTTGTGGGAAATATGGGCTCGAGAAGTGGTGGTGGATGCAGAGGGAAGTGCACAATTCCTCCATATTTAGGTTTTCAAAATTACCTCTATGGTCTATAAATATGGTAGCTAGGATGCCAAAGTGACATATGATATGATACAATATAAACTTAAACACCTGAACTCCTATGGCAGTAACAAGGGGAACTGCTTTGACCCACTTAGTGAAATAATTAGTGGTAGTGATTATCCACTCGTGCCCCTCTGAAGAAAGTGGTGCAATAAGACCAACAAGATCAAATCCCTAGTAGGAAAAAGGCCATGGTGGTGCAATGGGTTACAAGTCCTAAATTAGCATGTTGTTGACAAGGTAAACATTGTTTCACAAATTCACATGCATCCTGTTCTAGAGTAGGCCAGAAATATCTAGCCCGAAGGATCTGCTTTGCTAGCATCATCTTGCTTGTGTGAGCACCACAAAGTCTAGTGTGTACCTCTTTGAGAGCCATCATAGCATCATTTTGATCTAAATATCAAGAGAGAGTATCATGATAACCATGATGATATAGGGTTTGGGCAATGATAGTGTAATGGGAAGCTTGGAAAATAAGGTTTTGGCATTGGGTTCATGTGAGGTGAGGAGATATGATACCATTTAGTAGGTAGGAAAAATTTTTGTGGTACCATAGAGATTGGGGACCAACCAAGATACAGACTCATGTTGATTCATCATTCTCATATGTGGGTTCATGTAGCTGCTCAACCAAGAATTCATACTGCATAGCTTCATGTGGTATTTCTAAGAGAGAACCAATAGTAGCCATATCATCAACTGCCTTATTTTGGAGTCGAGGTATCTGTATGAACTGGATCTGAGTGAAATGCTCCTTTAGTTGATCAACCAGATCTTTATAAGATAGTAACTTGTCATCCTTGGTTTGATATTCATCCAAAGCTTGTTTGATGATAAGCTGAGAATCACCATAGACTTGAAGCTCTATGATATTCCATTCAATGGCAATTTTTAGTCCTGCAACAAGGGCCTCATATTCTGCAATGTTATTGGTACACTAGAATTATAGCTTGAAATATTTAGGAATATATTCACCTTGAGGTGTAACCAAAAGTATGCTTGCACTAGAACCATGATATGTATAGGAGCCATAAAAAAAAAAAGCTTCGAGAGTGATTGTTTTTCTATCAAACAGAGGTATTTTTCTAGAAATTCCATGGTGAGTGGGTGATCTGCAACTAAGGGTGCATTAGCAAGGTGATCTACAATAGCTTGGCCTTTGATGGCCTTTCTATCAACATACTAAATGTCAAACTCACTAAGAAGCATAACCCATTTTGCTAGGCGTCCGGTGAGTACTGTACAAGAGAGCATATATTTCAAGGGATCAATCTTTGAGATCAGTTGTATAGTATGACTCAACATGTAGTGATGTAGCTTTTGGGTGGCAAACACTAATACTAAGCATGCCTTCTCCATGGGTGTGTAGTTGAGCTCATATCCCACTAATGTTTGACTGATGTAATAAATAGCTCATTCCTTGCTTACATCATCAAGTTGTGCTAGCAGAGCACCTAATGCTGTGGGAGTAGCTGTGATGTACAATATGAGTGGGTGCCCTACAACTGGAGGAACCAAAATAGGTGGATTAGCTAAGAATTTTTTGATGAGCTCAAAATTGTGCTAGCAAGTTGGGTCCCATTTGAAATTTTGATCTTTCTTAAGCAAGTAAGTGAAAGGTTGACACTTATCAGCAAGCTAAGAAATGAATTGCCGGACTAATTGGAGTTTTCCTTGCAAAGAACAAAGGTGCTTGAGTGTCTTAGGGGGAGCCATATCCATGATGTCTTTGACCTTCTTAGGGTCAATCTCAATACCGTGCTATGACACAATGAAGCCTAGGAGCTTTCCTGAAATAACACCAAAGACACATTTCTTTTGATTTAGCATGAGATGATATTTTTCTAGTCGGTTAAACACTTCCTCGAGGTGAGATAAGTGATCCAAAGCATTGAGAGATTTGACTAGAATATCATCCACATAATCCTCAAGTATCTTATGGATTAGGTCATGGAAGATAACCATCATCATGCACTGGTAGGTTGCCCCAATGTTCTTTAACCCAAAGGGCATCATATTGTAGTAAAATGTGCCCTAAGGTGTAGTAAATGTTGTCTTATGCTGACTTCTTCTACTATACGAATTTGATTATATCCAGAGAAACCATCCATTAGTGACAAGAGTTCATGACATGCAGTGAGATCCATAATCATGTCGATATTTGGCAATGGAAAGTCATCTTTTGGACAAGCTTTATTAAGATCCCAAAAATTGGTGCAAATTCTAATATAACCAGAGGGCTTGGTAACAGGTACCATATTAGAAATCCATTTAGAATAATCTATTGGTATAATGATTTTGGCCTCCAACAACTTCTCTAGCTCTACTTTGACTAATAAAGCCACCTTGGGGTGCATTTTTTGAAGTTTCTATTTGACGAGCTTCGCCCCTGGATCTACTACCAGATGGTGTACAACTAGTTTGGGGTCCAACCCCGACATATCCTGATATGACCATGCAAAGCGGCCTACATTTTCATGGAGGACTTCAAGAAGAAGCTCTACTTGTTCAAGTGGTAAAGAGGCTATGATGTATGTGATATGTTGTATCTCTATCAGACTAATATCTATAGGCCGAGTTTCTTCTTTCAAAACTAAAGATATAGGAGGTAGATGCTTCTGTGGGGGGAGGATGAAATCTCCATCCTCAGGTGCCTCTAAGAGATTTTCATCGTGGGATATGTCCTTTATTTTTGTTTCATTTTTTGAGTCACCCAATGGCGCTCCAGAGGAGTTTTCACCATGGGATGTTTTTCTTTTATTTCTTTTCTTTTTTGTTTCTTTTAGCATTTCATTTTTGCGACTAGAGATTTCCTCCCCCCTGAAGTAACCTACAGGATCTAGTTTGTAGACATACGTTGATGGTGGAGGCGGCCGTTTATGTGGCATTTTTGCCCCCATTAATTTAAGGAGCACATGTTTGGTAGAGAACTCGTCAACATGAATGACACTTATTTGGTCCCAATCTATGAGTTTGGGGTGAGCGATGGGGAGGTCGATGAGATTAAGGGATAACTAGCAGAGCATAGAGGCTCAGAAGATTATTTCATCAAGGAAAATATCATCATAAGCTTTCTTTTCAACTTCCTTAGGGATTTCTTCAACCTCAACGAGAGTGTTTTGGATGTTCATAAAGGTGTGGCCTTCCATTGTAGTGTCCCCAGTGGTAGGGATTCCATAGCCCAAGCCTTTGGTTTTCTGCCCTAGGTGTGCTACTATACGCTATCTCATACCTGATTCTTGGCAGCCTAAACCACCTCCTTGATAATCCCATTGTTTCATGGCCAAGCGGTGTGACCAGGGATATTTCTATTTAAAGTGATCAAGCAGTGCTTCACTCTTAGGAGGTGGCTCCTTGTATAGCCATGTGTTAATGTCTGGTATATTTTCTGCTCCATCAAGGATACCCTTGGTGACAAATGTGGTAAGGCCCAACTGGTGAAGTTGAGAGGTGGTTTCTGGTATAGGCCCTTGATGTATTGGGCATCCTTGAGTATGTGGGTCAAGTGGTAGAGCGCCAACAGAAAAAGCATCTGTGAGACTATACTCACCACAACCTTGGTAGTTGATCTTAACTATGGAGAGAGTGGAGGCTAAAATGGTGTTTGGATCATGGCAAGTGCTAGAGGAGCTAGCCATGGTGGTGCCAATTTTGATGCTAGGAAAGTGATTGGTGTATGAAGCTTCAATCACATTGCAATAAGCAAAGGGTTTAGGATCTACGTGGATGGTTATCTCAGTGCCATTATGCAGAAATTTGAAGCACTGATGATATGTGGATGGAACAACCTTCATGGCATGAATCCATGAGTGACCAAGGAGGATGTTATATGGAAGATTAAGATAAACTACGTGACAAAGTGTTTCTTGAGTGGCTAGGCTGACTTTGATGGGGAGCAAGATGGTTCCTTTAGTTGTACGCTCCAAATTGTCATATGCCTTGATGGTGATCACCTCATTGATGATATCTGCTTCAGTATATCCTACCTACTTGATGAACTTTAGAGTACATAGGTTTAGAGCTGATCCATTATCTATCATGACATGTTTAACTGCAAAGTTAGAAACCATAACAATGATGCGAAGTGGGAAGATGTGATCAAGTTCAATTGCTAGGATATCAGTATTTTTGAAGGATAGGGCACAAGAGGCTGAAAGATAGCCAACCAAATTGTGAAACTCAGTGGTGTTAATGTCAAAGGGGATGCGTGACTCACATAGAGTGCTGTCAAGGATCTCTTGATATAGTGTGCTTGTCCGTAAGAGATCTAGGATGGAGATCTGGGCCAGCATGTTTCCAAGGTGTTCCAAGATGTTATACTGTGGCCCTAGTGAAGGTGATTCAGATCGAGATGCATGAGATGGAGGGGGTCGTGCTGATGGTGGTCTAATTTGTGTAGATACAGGTGGACCGGCTATATTGATTCATGTTCGATGAGTAGCAACTGCACACTGAGTGTCTAGGCCTTTGATATTGATGACATTGATAGATGGCTCAATTGGGATATGCAACCAATTAAGCTACCATAGTAGTCTAAGTATGTCGAGGTATAATTTTGAGATGTGTCTCGATTGTCACCTTTTTTACCCAGAGCATTGTTAGGTTTGTTGATAGGAGGGTTTGCAAGTGCATTTCCTGGGTTTGTGTTATGAGGAGGGAAAGTATTTTGATACATCATTAATCCTGCATTAGGTGAGGGTTGTGCCCCCACTGTGATCTCTTTTTGGTCAATGAGGTCCTGTACATAATCCTTAAGCTGCATGCATTTAAGGGTAATGTGCCCTTTGACACGATGAAATTTGAAATATTTGTTATCTTTGTACCAGGATGCTCTAGACTGGTTAGGTTCCAAGGGTTGCATTTGTGGATACTGAACAAGGTTGTCTTTGGCCAATATTTTGAAGATTGTATCAAGAGGTTCTCCCAACAGGGTGTATGCTTGGTGTTGCCTCTAAACATAGGGTTTACTACTTGCCGCTAGTGTGATAGCATCAGTTTGATTATGAGGAACGGGTATTGGTTGATGAGTTTGCACAGGTGGCTGGTGATACACATGAGGTTGTTGTTGATAAGTTTGTTGTTGGAAAAATGTGGTGGGAACATTGGTAGGTGCCCCAACAATATGGACCTTTTGAGTGTCAATGGCACCATCTGTCACTGTATTCTTATTTTTGTTCCAATATCGAGTTTTGTCATTGCTCGACCCATGGTCCTGGGTGTTTTCTTTATACAATCTGATGACACCATCCTTAATGAGGCCTTGCTTAAGGCCCATTCCTTTCTCTTTGATGTCTTTGTATGTTTGCAAAAATTTCATAACCATATGATGAGCGAGGCTAGGGTGTGCATTGTTTATGAACATCTTGACAAGATGGCACTCAAGGATGGTGCAAGAGATCCTTATTGTGAGGATCTACCAGCATTGTAGGTAATCTATAAGACTTTCCCCTCCCTTTTGCTTAGTGTGGATGAGGTCCACTATAGATAATTCAATTTCAATGAGATGGGTATACTGAGCAGCAAAGGCTTCAGAAAGTTCTGCAAAAGTTTTAATAGTACCTTGAGGGATATGATAGAACCACTCCAAGGCTGGTCCTACTAGGCTTTTGGGAAGGAGCTGCATGAGGAACACATCACTATAAGCTGCCTCCTGAGAATGCATATAGAATTCCTTAACATGTGTTACTAGATCACTTTTCCCCCTAAATTTGTCAAACTTGGAGATCTCAAAATGTTTATGAAATGGAGTCAACGTAATAGTCTTATCAAAGGGGTATGGACAATCATTTTCAAATTTGAAAGTCTTGGTGTCTGTCCCATATTTGAGGGCTTTGAGAGCATCATTCATCTCTTCCCATTCATATTTTACAGGTGGAAGAACGGGCGCCCCTTATGTAGGATACATGCCAAAACTTAACGCATGATATGGAGAATTCTGATGACCATATGGCGTCTGTGGAAAAATGGATTACATAGCTGGTGGAGTGGATGCTATGGTTTGTTGGGATGTGGGTTGTGCGTACTATTACATCTGCTGAGGTAGGTGTGGGAGATAACTATGATGTTGCTGGCCTACAAGGTGGTTCTATGTGGGTGCTTGGGCATACTGCTAATGTGAAGATTGTGGCTGGGATGGTGGTAATGTAGATGATGCCTAGGCTATGCTTTGGCAATATATACCATGCCCAATATATGTGGGTTGTGCGCCTGCTTGGAAGTAGGAATGATTTGGAGTAGGTGCAAGGTAGTTAATTTGTGACAAAGTGTTTATTGTAGAGAACTGTAGTGGCGGTGGATTTGGGCTATTGCCTAAAGGTGGCATGGAGAAATAGTTGGTGAGGGGTGGGAGTGAATAGCTATGTGAAGCGGTGGATGTCAGTGTCAGAGGTGTGGATGTGACTACAGTGCTAGGGGCAAGACTAATGATAGGTGCCTGTGTTGTAGCAAAATTCCAAGGTCCCAAAGGAAAAGTGGCTGAAGAACTTTGGCGAGTTACAAAGGGGTTGACAATGATTTTTGGTGGGATGGAGGATGAGTTATTCGACCCTAATGGTGGTATTTGAGTAGCAAATAGACTAGATGCAATATGGGATGGAAACAAAAAGGTAGTGCTGCTAGATGCAAATGGAGGATTCAGTGGAGTGGAAAAATGGTTACTGGAAATAGGTGCAAATGGTATACTTGAGGTTGGTTGAGTGAGAGTATATGCACTAATGGTTAAGTGAGAGTGGGATGAGTGTTCTGTTGAATGGGAACCAGCACCTGGGTCGAGGGGATATTTGGGTCTACTGGTTCTACTTGAGGTGGTTGCCATCCAAACAATGGATGAGTAGGATCTACTATGTTGATAGGTGGTGGACATCCAAAATCAAAGACACCAACATTGTCTCATAAGAAATTTTCCATGATGGTTTCCTTGTTGTGATCTATGATGGCATTGGTGATAGTAGCATGACCAGGTTGGTTCATGAAAGCCTTAATATCTATGGATGATCCTGGTTCTTCTAAGATTTGTGGTGGTGGGTTTGATGGTGTCATGGATACCACAGAGTATGACTGAGCTTGAGATGTGCTACCACTATGACTAGGATCCATATCTTTTTATCGTGTGTGCCTACCAAAATGTGTGTTGGGTGGCATGAAAGGATGCTTCTCCTAAATATAGCGAGGGATGACACTAAGGGTGTTTAAAGGATATGTTGCTAAGTGAAAGAAGCTTGTGTGTTCCTAAAATATGAGTGTGGGAAATGTGATGGTGATGCAAAAGGTGCAACCCTAACCTTTGGCTCAAGGTGATGTGGGACACCAAAAACAACTTATTCCTAGAAAAGTGCTTGTGTTTTGAGGATACTCAAGATGATGAGAGATGTGATGCAAGAAATGTTTCTAAGTGAGTGAGGAAATAACACTGGGATTTTAACAATGCAGGTGGAGGATTCTTCTTCAACAACCTAAGATGAGAGGAGATGATCTTACTTCAAATGCTTAGATGGGATAGTGTGATTCCTAGATGAGAGACTAAACCTACAAGTGTGTAAGTGTGTGCAAAAAAAAGGAAGGAGCTAATCAGAATGAGTAATAGTAGAGTTGTCTATAAGGCTCATATTAACACCACGTCAAAGGGTTAGGTTTTGGATTTTGTAGTCCCATTCAGTTTGTAATGCTACTTCAGCTCCGTCTTTCTCAATTTGATCCAGTTTGGCAATCCTAAGGTTGGGGGTATGCTTCTTATGTTCTGCTTTGATTTCCTTATAGGTTGGTATTTAAGGAAGCTTACCCTTCTTAAACTTAGTCTTGGGATGGCTTGACATGAGATATTTTCAAGGATTAAGATCACAATCATGGGGTTCTTTGGAGATAGTGACTACGCTAAGTATGCCCTATGCTAGGATTGACCAAGTTTGGCAAACATTCATTCAACAAGTAAAAGATCAAGCAATAGATAAGAACAACTAGATAGAAGTTTTGATTCCCAGAATGTGATACTTGCACCAAGGAGTGTGTATGTTTTACAAATGTTTCAATCCGTCACTTCAAACACATTAAGATCCTAGATGGTTGTCTACAAGGTTGACAATTTCTTTAGCTAGGGAGTCCTCGATATACCCAAGGTACATGATGCCCAAATCTGTAGATGAAACCAAAAAGAAGTCACACAACCGAGAGGAGCGGTAACCCACTTCTCCTCTTTCACTTCTCAAGGGTATAAATTTCCTTGAGGCTTAGCCTGAGTGACAAAATCTTGGTCCCAAGAGAGGTGTTTTTGGATTCACCTCCTGATCTTTATACTCTGCTGGAACATCAGAGTTGAGGTCATCCCAAGGGGTGATGAAATTCCCAAGTAGGCCTCCTAAAATTATAAAACAAGATTTTGAATCCTAATCTTATGCACCCAAGATGGCCTCGAAATATGACAAGGGGAGAGAAGACTTGGATGATCTTGGGCTAAAAGACATAGTTCTTTTCCAACTGACACTTAAGTTTTTTGATCTAGACTTTTTGAAAACACACATGATTAAAATGCAAAGGTTCAATTCCAATTTGAAATGTGGCAACAAAAAAGAAGTGATCGAAGAATAAATACACAAAGGAGAGTTAGGGTCAACAAAAAATTAAACCCACACACCCGGAGGCCCTCCACATCGAGTATCGATTAATTTCCTTTAAGGCATTCAAGATTGAGTGTGATTTTGTTTTAAGCCCAAAACAAAGATGTGTGTAAAGCTCGATTTCAAGCATGCACTTGGAGGCTCTCCACATCAAGTTTTGTTCAATTTTTATGCCCAAATGAAGTGTTAGTGAGGCTAATGTGCATTCAAGAAATTTTCTATATTAGAAAAACTAATAAAAACTCGAGTGAGTGGAGTTTGATTTTTGTGGAGCACTTAACACCCTCTTAGGTGGACCCATCCCCATATATGGTCCTGATATTGCAACCAATGGTTAGAATGATGGGCGATTAAAGAGGTTGAGTCCAACAACAAACTTACTCAAAAGTATTTTTATTTGTTTTTGTAACTTAGAAATTTTCTAGAATGTGGATTCTTTTTATGCCTCAAAAATCGAAGTGTGCCTAAATTGCATGCAAAATTGAAAGTTTGTTTGTTGTTCTTTTTAAAGTCCAAAATGAAGTGTTTGATTTGTGGGGTTGTTAGACGTACAAGTTCATTTTTTTAATTTGAAAGTGATAATGACTAAGACCTAACCAGGAAAAATAGAGAGTGTTCTTGCAGAAAAAATGCGAGAAGCAGCATTCCCATGAGGTTACGCATTCTCGCAAGTGGGTTCGTGATCCTGTTGGAGTATGTTCACTGGAATGACAATCCCACCATGACTTAGGATTGCGGGAATGATAGGAAAAATTGCAAAAAAAGAAAATAAAAATGCAAGCCAAAAATCCAAGAGCTCTTTTTGACAGAGCGATCTCGCAGCTTTATGGCGTTACTTCAATGGTGGAGATGGATAATAGCAAATTGGTAGCCTTGTGAGCTCTCAATTTGGCATTATGAGGGTATGATTGATGGCTTTGTTTCTCAAACTAGCATGATAAATTTACTAAAAGGGGTTGTGATGATATGGCTTGGGAGGGGATCTAATTTATAGGCCAAGGGCTTGAGGGATGGAGGGTTAAGATGCAAGGAGAGATGAAAGCTTTAGGGAGGGCTAGGATGTATTCAAAGGGGAGCATATGGATTGTTCTTGTTTAGCATCAATCAGGGAGTGACACATGTCATAGGGTCATTGAGTGGAGGAAAGGGAAAGGATGAGTCAACAAAGGAGGCTGAAGGCCTTAAATGGCCCTCATAATGGCTTGTAAGAGCTTTTAAGAGCATGTAAGAGCATTGAAGGCTTTGTGTTTGCTATAAAGTTTTATGGTTGGGATATTTTGAGGGAGGAGACTTTGGTTTGGCTTAGGAAAGTCTTAAGCTTATTTAGGGAATGTGACAAGGTTAGGGGGGGATTAGGCTTGGGTTAGGATTAGTTTAAGGATGTTAGAGATGTGCAAGTGGATGGCATTCATGAGGGTGGTTGAGTTAGTGGCTAAGCTAGGTTAGTATGGGTGGATGGGGTGGATTAGGCTAAATGGAGGATTTAGTATAGTTTAGGGGCTATTAGATTTGAGGGTTTTATTTATTAAAGTGATTTTAATAAATTTGAAATTTGGAATTAGATAGGAGAATAGGATTAATTGATAAATAATGGGTTATTTGATTTATCAATTAGGACAATAGATGATTAATTGAATTAATTAGCTAGGGGATGGAAAAGGATTAAATAAATAGGAATTTAATTAATGATGCCTTTAGAGATAGCTAAATAGGATTACCAAAGTGGTGTAATCAAATTTAGGTGTCTACAGTTGCCACTTGTCACTACCTGATTTGTTAACTATAACTACATGTGGGACCCACATTGAATTTTACATTAGAGTTTGCTTTCGCTAGTTTTTGAAGTTTTTTGATGACTCACTATGTCGCTAGCTAGATTTTTGAGATTTTTTGGGTAGCAAAGTAGCGAGGTGTCAGATTTTTGAGTTTTCTGGCAACCTCAAATAGGTTGATGTCACCTATTTTTGCATGTGTTTCCATTCAAAATGCTCTGGCAACTTGCTAGTTGTCTAGCTAGGACTTACACGAGCTTGCCTTCCAAAAGCCACAATATTTTAGACAAGTTTTCCTAGAGGCGTTCAAGTATTTAAACTACTAAATATTTCTTGACATAGTAAATGTGGGACAGATGTCTGAAACTATTTTGCCCCTGCTCTGCATACAATGGCTTTTCCTATGGCTTTATGCACTTGTTATGATTTATTTAAACATGTTCTACTCTGGTTATATGGGAAGCTTAGAATTTTCATGGAATATCTCCATCTTAACATTAATATTAGGTGAGCTCAAATCGCTCATTTGACTCATGCTTTGCGTGTTATTATTACCACTAGAAACTGAAATATTGACTGCAATTATAGATGTAACTACAATAGATTCTAGAGTTCTATTGTTGACAAACTAAACCATCTACACTGACTGCACTCATAATGCCAAAATTTCAAAACCTAAAATGTGCTGACAAACATACTCGTGGGCTACTCTTTAATGCGGGGACTTAGGAAATAGATGTAGCTTCCCTTCCAAGTAACTTCCCCTACCCCTTTTATGGCATCTTCTTTTGAGAATGTGGACCTTCTCTCTTCTGGTTGGCTGCTTGGTTTGTTGCATGGAAAGTTCTCTTTAGTGTCCTGGCATCTATTGAATTGGGCTTCTTTTTGATGCTTTGGGTGGTTCTTTATCAAATTGGGTGGCTATTTATGCCTTGCGCGACTTCCTCTCTTGCAACAGCTTTCAATATTCATGCCAACCTCTACTTCAGATGGTGACTTCCTTCTTTCATACTGCTTATAGTCTTTTTCTCTTTAATCTACTAGGCTCCTTCATTCTTGACTTGGACTACGATTTTTCCTCTATTTGTGGCTTTGATGTGAGTTTCTTTATGTTGTTTGACAGATTTATTTTTATAGATTAGCGGTTGCAGCTTGTTTATAGCTACTCACAGCTTCCTTACTCACATTTTCTCCTCACATAGCATGGGGTGTTTTCTCTATTTATTGCATGAGGTTCTACCTTCTTCCCTACAAGGCGTCTCCCCTGCATTCTCCTTTTGTTTGTGTGGGCTCCTCTATATACTTTTTAATGTGACTTCCCTACTGTGTGTTCCTTCTTGCCATCCACATGGGTCTTCTCCTTTAAAATTCTCTTCCTTAAGGGTTGGATTTCAACTTTGATTGTGGTTCCCCATTTAAAAATGTGGCTTCTTGATTGAATCCCTTCTTCCATCGACAAACCATTGCTAGCACTCTTATTGCTCCTCGCAATACCTTTCTATTTGTCCTTTAGTAAATCTAAATTTTCTGAAGTGTAGAGGAATTGCCTAAGAGCTCCCTTGTGAACAGGGGCAAGTTGGTCATCATTGCCCTTGAGACAAAGTGAGAAGACTTTATCCTCATTCTATATCTGGCACTATCCTTTTATAATGTATGGATCTCTTTTTACTTGCTCATGAGCATTTTGTATCAAAGCTAACAAGTTTTCCTTTCATACTTGCTCTTATCAAGGTTGTCGCATGATACAATATCATAATGCTAGATATTCCATCGATTAGGGGAGGCTTAATTCATTTGGTAAACTCATCATGTTGACACCCATAATAACTATAATCCCTTTTCAAATGCTCTTTTTCATGTGGCTTCTTTGCACTTTAAATGACATTAAGGAAACCACCTTTTGACTTTATTTGAGTAACATAAGGATTCAAATGTAATCAGTCTTTGATTGATACATTTAGATCCACATCTCACTTGTTCACCATGTCCAAACATTCACACATCCATCTAACTTCAAACTATTTTGCATACATGGTGAAAATGTCAAATCATGATCCATTTTTTGAACTTTGTAGCATTCCTTACCTTAGCATCCTGTTGATTTAATGAAATCAGTCAGGCCCCAAAGTGGGTCTGACTAAAAAAAAATTCATTTTCAAACACCTAAACTGTCTAACTGATCTACTGAGATCTCCAAATTGATTGAAATCAAAGTTGAGCATTGAATTGTCCTTAAGAACTCCTTTTTACCCTCTACTACCATCATCTTAGTGCTAGATGGCCCTTTGACTAGCCTTAAAAACTGATCCAAACCTCTAACTAGGCTCTAAAAACTAATCCACTAATTCTCTATTCCACATTTTTCCACCCTACCAAATCTTGTCTCATGACGACATCGGCGTCAAAAAATATCGACCACTGAAGTTTCCCTTTCAAAACTATCTGCAAGAAAACATGTCAGAAAACAATAAATTACATTCGGATTTGGCTTCAAAAACTGGGAAAATGACACTTGGGAAGATGGAAACTGGGGCATTGGTTCACTGTCATAAGGAGAATATGGATCTACAATTTGGGCTCATGAAGAATAACAGGATGCAAATGGCAATCAATCAAAGTGGGCTACTCAGAATTTGTAAACTTGAAACACTGACAGAAAACATTTTTTGTAAATGGAATTGACCTGGAAAAGTGTGCAAATGGATCCGTTAAGATGTGAAAATTGACACACTTAAATTATTTTTAGAGTACAAAACAGTGGTACAATCCATTTGATCTAGGAAATCACAGATCTCAAGATATGACATCATGAACAGGGGTTCCAACAAATCTGCAAATGTTGACACCAATAAAAAGATAAAAATTACGTTTGGAATCGTGTTTGAAAACTAATCAAACAGATTCGTCATGAGCTGAAACTTGAAAAATAACAAGTCTCTAACATCTACAATGCAACAGAAAAGGAAATTCATCATTTTGGACAACTGATCAAATGTTTTAACACATCAAATAGGGCTTCCTAGAATTATGTGCAATGTGTATCAACATGACACTGATAACAAACCAACTTTGAGGGATTCAAAACCTAGTCAAATGAACTCAAAATGACTCAAAATTTGAAACATAGGTTCTCAAATATGGGCGCTAGAGATTCCCAAAGGGGCAAGTTGTGAAACATTTTTGGGTGTGAGATATTTAGATGCAAACATAGGCTCCTATCACTATTTGACACAGGTGAATGCAGATTTGGAATTTTCTCAAAACAAGACTTCACGAAATGACTCGAAATGACAATTTAACTTCATAGAACACTTAGACACACTAAATGTAGGGTGATAGAAACATTAAACACCTTAGGGGCCTCAAAGGTACAATCGGGTATAATCTCATTTAAAAGCATTTATAGGGCTCAATTTTCTCCACAGTGCTCAAAATCGGGGCCACAATTTTGATGGATTTTTATTCTTTTGGCACTGAGTTTTATTAAAGTCACCAGAGCTCGCTACCTCACTATCAAAAAATTTTGACATCTTGCCATTAGCGAAGTAGCGAGGCACCATGAAAAGAATAGCCAGTGGGACCTCAAGCAACGTGGAAGGGTGACTAGGATTAAAACTAAGATCTTGTTGGGTGCTAGCAGTGAAAAAATTTCCTGCATCATCAATTCCCTAGACCCATGCCCCATTCATAAAACATATAAGGGATCATGATCATCAGATCAGCTTAAATCAACGATCCTCACCATCGCGCTATGAAAAGTTGTGCGATGTTTAGTCTATGTGACATAACAACTATGGGACTCACCACTTCTTCAAGGTACTTTGTGCAGTTTTCTTACCTTTGATTTGATCTTAGATCAATGGCCATCATCATCTTGCTATGGAAGCATGTGTGAAAGTTATGTATAGTTATGTATAGAGAGGTAGCTTGTAACATAGATTGGAGCAACTGGATCCTACCAGCAAAGGATAATCAACAGTGGGTCCAATAAGTGACTTTGACACATAACTTGTCTAGAATGACTTGCCAAGAATCCCTTGACTTCCTGCCACCTGATTTAGGAATCCCAAGGTAGAGAAAAAGAAGACTCCCACTTTGGAATTTGAGAATATGAGTGACTCTCTGTTGAATAAATTGTGGAGTGTTGAAGAAAAGAATGGAAGACTTGCCTTCATTAATTAACTGGCCTGAAGTAGCAAGATAAACATCTAGCACCTTACAAATATTGGAAGCCTCTTGAATGGTAGCCATGCCCATCAAAGTGGTATCATCTACAAACTACAAGTGTGATTGTGTAGTAAGGCCTCTATCCCATTGCCATCCTTGGATGAAGCCCCCTTCCAAATTCCTTTTTATCAATCATCCCAAACCTTCCACCAAAAGAATAAAAAAGGAGAGAGTGAATTACCTTGCCATAAGCCCTAAGAGGCACCATAAAGATCAGAGTGCTCCCCATTAATCAAAATTGAGAAAGAAGTTGAATTCACACAACTCATAACCCAATGGATCCATTCCTTTGCAAAACCAAAGGCTCCCAGAACCTTTTGGAGGAATGACCAACAAACTTTGTCATAAGCCTTAGCCATATCCAACTTGATGAACATAGCCTTATCTTTAGAGTTGGCTACAGAATGAATAGTCTCAGTAGTCACCACCACCCCATCCAAGATCTAGTGGTCTACCACAAAACTACTTTGTTCCTCAGAAATTAGTAGTAGAAGCCACTTTTTTATCCTATCAACAATCAACTTCGATATAATTTTATAAACAACATTGCAAAGAGAGATAGGGAAAAATTGACTTATCTGATCAACCCCTTCCCCTTTGGAAATGAGATCAAGGAAGGTAGAGTTTAGGGCCTAACACATTTACTTATTCTTCTAGGATTCTTGAACAACAGCTAGTAAATCTATCTTGATAATATCCCAAAATTCTTGAAAGAACTCAATTGAAAAGCCCTTTGGACCAAGAGCTTTACATTTTTTCATTTGAAAAATAGTCCTCTCAAACTCCTCTAAAGATATGGCACTCATAAGATGCTCTTTCATTTACAAAAATACCAATGAAGGAATACAAGAGAGGACCTGAGCCTCTTCAATCAAATCCCCTATGAATCTTCCTTAAATAAAAAAGAAAAATACTACATAGCTTCTCTAGAGATATCTTGAGAAGAAGAAAGAACCTCCCCCATATCAGTCACCAGAGATGAAATAGAGTTACCATGTCATATGGCCTTCACCGAATTAAAGAAGAAAGCCATATTCTTATCACCCTCTTGAAGTCATTTAATCTGAGCTTTTTGTCTCCAATAAATTTCCTCTCTCATCTCCCATTCCTCCAACATTTTTAAATCCCTAGCTTCGTCTTGCAAAAAATACTCAAACACCCCATCCTCCCTAATTAGCCTGGTAATATCATTCAAGTAATCCTAAGCTGCATTCTTCTCTTGAAAAAAATTCTAAAGAATTTCTTGTTCCACCATTTGAGCTGATACTTAACATATTGTAGGAGTTCAAAAAAAGTATACATTGTTGTTCCAAATGCAAGTCTACCATCCCTCCACTACTCAGCCACTTAATCATAAAGGTCTGGGTCCCTCAACCACATGAGCTAGAATTTGAAAGGTGGCCTCTAAGGTAGCCACATAGATGAAATAGCATGCTTTATAGGCAAATGATCAGAACCTCTACAATCTAATATCTTTGAACTAGAAGAACACAATCTACCCACCCAAAAATAGGATACCATGAATTGATCTAGGCATTCAACAATGCAACTTTCTCCTACCCTTCTATTATTACAAGTGAATTACCCATAGCAAGTTTTGATATCCACAAGATTGAGTGCTGATATATTATCCCAGAATAGTACAAAAGAGGGCTCAAGTCTTGCAATAGCCCCTCATTTTTCAAATTAATCAAGAATAGCATTAAAGTCACCAATGATAATCCATGCCAAATAAGGAAAAAGACTATGAAAAAAATGAATATTATACCAAGCAAGAATTTTACCTTAGAAATCATTAGGATCATAGACATTGGAAAAGAGAAATTCTCCCAACTTAGGACATAGAGAGACCATGGATAAGGAGGACCTAAAGGACATCCACCACAAAGGTTGGATCTTTTGTGGGTTCCACAAACAAGAAACACCCCCAGAAGATCCCTATGCTCCAATGCACTGACATTGACAATACTTCCACAATTTAGGTGCTATACTCATCATGCATTCAACAGAAACCTTGGTCTCTTGAAGAAAAAGAACATCAAGGGAATGACTTCTAGCAAATCCTCAAACAAATTTTTGTCTAGGGCTGTTGTTCAAGCCCCTTAAATTCCATGAAATAACGATCATTTTGTGGGAGTTCAAAAATGGGAATCCAAGGTCTTAATAAATCTTGAATCAACCAAAGTCTCCCCTATCATCTCAATTTTTTGCAAGTCCTTCTTTCATCCATTTTTACTACATTTCTTTGAAACCCCCTTTTTTCCATCCTTTTGAAGAATTCTCAGATGGGGAGAAGACTTTCCATGCTTGTCTATATCTGAAGTAATAGTTTGTGTAGGAATGGCAGTGCCCTCTTCTCCCGATCTCAAATCTACCTTTGGCCCTAGAATCACATGAGCCCTTGCCTGCCCATCAGTAACCATAGGCATGGAAGATTCCACAAGCAAAGTAGGAGGAGGAATGGAGGAGGCAATCTCTAGGCCACGATCTGCCCCAAACTGATCCACACTAATAAATCATGGATTGGCTTCTTGATGTCCCAATTCATCCAAGACATCAAATTTATTAAAATTATCCCTGTCTTGCCTCTCCTTTAGATTCCACTTCTTCCCTCTATTTCAGTTACAAGCCTTAACCTGAACAAAACCCTTAGCATCCTTACCCTTGCCAGAAACTAGGCTCTTCCCATTATCAGTACCAAGAGTGTTATGAGGAGGAGGTAGAGGCTATTGTTCTAATATCTTGGCCTTTAGGAATCTTCATAGCAGGTGGCCATATTCATGAAAAAGGCAACATCAAAAGGGAAGGGTCTCATAGTCTAGTTGCTACATCCAAGAATATGAGCCTACAGACATTTCCACCACATCTAGCAAATGTCTACTCAAATCAAGTTCCACAAAAATTTGGGAAAAAGTCATTACCTTCTTACCAAGGGTTTTTGTTGAAGACCTCATTGGCTTTCCTAAGATCAATGCAAGCATATGGAGAATGTCCTCTATACAACATTCTATAGGAAATATGGGTAGTTGAACCCACACTAGAACTTGATTTGGAAGCTCCTCAAAGGGATTAAATCCTACATGTCATGGCTTGACAAATGGATCAACCTAGTTGTAAAAATAAGGCCTGTCCTCAAAAACCCTATTGTGATCAACTAGGCAGTTGAATGTGACCATGAAAAAGTTATTTGCAAGCATTGTGACCTCCATTTCACCCTCTAGTTCCCAAGTTCTTCAAGCACAATTTTCAAAAAATTGAAGAGAAACTCTTAAACCCAAAAATTTGCAATATAGTGAATGCTTAGAATAGTATTTGACATCTTCGAAAATCATCTCAAAAGGGATTACCAGCTTGGGTCTTTTTTTGCATTGCTCAAGGCACTCATTAATCTTCATGATTTGAGATCCACCAGGCATGCACGATTCTATAGCTCCTGAACTCTGAGAATAGAGGGCATTATGAAACACCCTCGCCCCATGTCCCAACAGATGCATATCCCCATAATCATGCAACTCTATTTCAAGCATAACCCTAGAAGGCTCCCTTGGAGACATAACTATACGTTGGCCTGAACTAATCATGACAATAAAACTTCACCTAGTCCCCTCCAAAAAAATGACCACGCAATCTATAAATAGGCAACCAAGAAAGAGAAAATAGTGACAAAAAAGAAATTGCTACTCCAAAAATGCTATAGATTCCACCCGTACACAACCCAAAACAAACCCCCACCTATGCACTCTTAGAAAAAATCAAGAAAAAGCTAGGGCATGATTGCCCTAGCTTGGCCATAAGTTGCAGATGAATGGCTTCATTCGTGTATCCACCTTTTTAGCCACCATTGAAGCATTTTTTATCCATGACTATGTAGATATTATTCCATAAGATATTTTATATTATGTCAAGCATGTGAACACACGAAGGTCAACTGAGAAAAGTTTTGTAATTATGCAAGGTATAAGTAAATGCCTTATCTTGCACAAATAAGTGTGCTATCAATTATAGAATAAAAAGTGTTATCTAATGTGAACTATTATATAGAGATCTTGAAAGATTTTCAAGCCTTGTGTAATGTGAATTTTGATGTGTGACCAAAACAAGTGTGAAGTATAGTAGACATAAAATAATGCATGTATACCTATCCTATGAAGAACTAAATTTTATAATTCAATGTTAGGACATGGGATCTTCTTGCATACATTGTATTTGTTCTACCAACTCCTAACAGGGTTGAAGACAATCCTAATAGGGTTGAGGCTTCTAAGAAGGCTTGGTCTCCTAACAGGGACTCAAGACACTATATGTACTTCATAGAATCCTAACAAGGTTAATATCCTTAAAAAGATCCTATTGTTTAGTGAATCATCTAGTGGCTATCATCCCCATTGGGGTTTCCCTTGGCCAGGGTTTCCCAAGTTAACAAATAATGGTGTTATGAGTTCTCTATATGCATAGTTATATTATTGTTCACTATTGTTGGTTTACTTTCATATGCAAGTCATAAAGTAATTAAAAATATTTAGTTGTGGGAAAAAGTTTGTAGAATATTGATTCACCCTCACTCTTAGTATTATCTAATTATCACATATGAACTCTAATTTTGATGATTTCAAAATTGAAAAAAGTTGAATCTACTTTCAAAGCTAAATTGACACTGAGAGAACCTGAAGAATAAAAGAAAAAGGTCAAGCATGTTTCTAGTGACAACGATACAGATGAAGATGATGTACAAGACCTTGAAACATTGTTGGCAAGGAGATTTCATAGAGGCAAAGGAAAATACGAAGGTACATTACCTATCACATGTTTCACCTATAATGAGGTTGGTTTTATTGTTGCTAGGTGTCTAGAGAAGAATAAAAATTGAAGTGGAGATAATAATAGAGGTAAAAGAGATGTGAACAAAAAATATTATAAAGATAAAGAAAATAAGTCTTGCTACACTGCTAAAGGGGAAAAAAATGGATCTAATGACCATGGTGATAAAGTTGTGTATATTTCTATGAAAGATGATTTGATGAGGATGAGGAAACTAAATCGATATCTTATGTGAAAAAAGTGATAGATGGATCATTGATAGTGGATGTTCACATCACATGACTAGAGATAAAAGTAAGTTCATTACCCTTGATTATTACAATGGAAATATTAATAGATTTGGTAATGATTCATTGTGTTTGATAAATGGTAAACGATTAATTAAAATGACAAAAAAGATCATGTATGACAATGCTTACTATGTAGTAGGACTTAACTATAAATTGTTGAGTGTGTCATAATTGAATAGTTTAGTTTTCAAAGTTGAATTGGATAAGAAGAAAGAAAAGATCTATGAAACTGATAGAATTCTAATTAGAAATGGAGATTAGACTAGAGGTAATTTGTTTTATCTTGACATAAATGATGCTACTTGTATTGCTATAGAATTTGATGATGTGTGGCTATGGCACAACAGGTTATGTCATGTTAACTTTGATAATTTAGTTAGTATTAGTAACATGAAAAGAGTTAGAGGTTTGTCAAAACTTAAGAAACATGATAATGTGATTTGAAAACAATGTCAGTTAGGCAAGATGACAAAATCTAGTTTTAAAATTAAGATTCGCTCCTCTAAAGAAATTATGGAATTAGTTCATACTAATTTGTGTGGACCAATCAATGTGCAAAGCTACACAGGTGACAAGTACATTATCCTATTTTTTGATGACTATTCTAGGATGATGAAAGCTATGTTTTTGAAACAAAAATATGATGCTTTTAAAATGTTTAAGTGGTACTTGGAAAGAGTTGAAAAGGAGATTAGAAAAAGCTTAAAATGTATGAGATCTGATAGAGGTGGAGAATTTACATCAAATAAATTTGAGATATTCTATAATGATAGAGGAATCAAAAGATAGACTTCTACACCTAGGACCCCTCCACAAAATGGGATAGCTGAAAGGAGGAATAGATCTATAATAGATTGTGGTAGAACACCAATGATGGAGAAGAATGTTGCTTTACAAGTCAAGAAAGGTACTAATTCCATACCTTTTGAACTACGATATGGATAATTATCCAATATAAAATATTCAAGGTATTTGGAAGCAAGTGTTACATTCTTAAGGACATTAGGAATGGAAAACTTGATGCTAAAAGTGAAGAATGTATATTCCTAGGATATTTCACAAAAAGTAAAGCTTATAAGTGTTTAAATACTAACACTAACAAAGTTGTGGAAAGTAAAAGTGTGAAGTTTGATGAATATACAAAGGTACATTAAGGTGTACTTAAGAAGGAAGTTACAGAGTACAAAACCTTCATATAGTATTATTAAGACATGAATGCTAATGAAGCTATGAGCCAAGGCATAAATCAACAAAAAAAAGTAACAGTGACTGCCAAGTCACATATAATGGATGTCGAGTTGTATTCAAGAACTAAGTTTCCTTCAAGAGCCAAGCTGCAAATAGAAGTAGAGGTGCATTCTAATACTAAGATTAGTATCCATGAAAGTAATGCTGATTTATTTGATAGATTTGTACACAATGATTCTAAAGTTGGCAAACCCATTAAAGAAAGAAGAGAAGAACCAAGATTGTCAAAGCATGCTAGGAGATATTACGCTACTAAACAAATTATTGGAGATAAAGAAGCTAGACCAATGACAATAAATAGGTTGAAAAGTGATTTACTTTTGTTAAGCATGCATAGACCTAAGTCAGCAATTAGAGAATGAGTACTAGAGTAAAGACATGAAAGAAGATATTTATCAGATTGAGAAGGACAAAATATGGACTCTAGTACCCAGATTAGAGAGCAAGAATGTGATTGGAACAAATTGGATGTATAGAAACAAACTAGATGAGAACGGTGAAGTCAAAAGGAATAAGGTAAGATTAGTTTGTAATGGCTATGCACAAGAAGAGGGAATTGACTATGGAGAGACATTTGCCCCAATTGCAAGATTGGAAGACTTGTGCTTGCTTACTTTGCATACAAAGGTTTCAAATTTTATCAAATGGATGTGAAGTCAATAATTCTAAATGGTATACTAGAAGAAGAGGTTTACATTGAACAACTAGAAGTATTTGTTCATCCAAACAACAAGAAAGTGGTATGTAGATTACACAAAGCTTTATATGGTTTAAACCAAGCCTCAAGAGCAAGGTATGAAAGGCTTTACAATTATCTTGTAAAGATCAGTTTTGAGAAGACATATGATATCAACAATCTATATTTCAAGACAAAAGGAGGTAAAGGGATTTTACTAGCTAAAATATTTTTTGATGATATCATATTTGGAGGACCAAATTTCTTTGTTGGTTTACATGTATATTGGATGAAATATGGTATTTACATTACTCATTCTAAGTATGTAAAGGAAATATTGAAAACTTTTGGTATGGAGGATTCAAAACCTATTAGCACTCCTATGGTGATAGGACACAAACTATCCAAAACTAAATATTATGCTAAAGTAAATCAAACATTGTATACGTCTATGATTGGAAAAATACAATATGTAGTACATAGTAGACCTACCATTGCATTAGTTGTTGGGATTGTTGCAAGGTTTTTTGCAAATCCTAAGGAGAACCATTTGATGGTTGTTAAAAGGATCATGAGATACTTGAAAGGAGTAGTAGACTATGGTCTATACTAGAAGAAGAATAATAAGTTTGAGTTAAGATTCTATACAGATATTGATTGGGCTAGAAACCTTGATGATAGGAAGAGTACAACTGGTGGAGCATTTTTCTTAGGAAAAGATTGGTCACTTGAACTAGTAAGAAACAAAATTGTATATCTCAATCTACTGTTGAATCTACATATGTGGCTACTATAGTAAATTGTACAAATGTGTTATGGATCAAACAACTACTCAAAGGAATGAAAGAAGAAATTACTAAACTTGTGATACTTTATTGTGATAATAAAAGTGCTATAAACATATCACAGATCCCTATGATGCATAAAAAGGCAAAGCACATTGTAATCAAGTATCATTACTTGAGAGAATTGGTTCAAGACAAAGAATTGAGAATGGAGAATGTGAATACAAATGAACCAATAGCTAATATATTCACAAAATATTTCCTTAAGGATTCCCATGAATATTTTAGAGGTAAACTGCATGCAATATCCCTATCCAAAGCTACTTAAGAAGAAGGAGTAGTGCCCTACATCAACTATGTTGAATGTCATATTTTAAAAATTTGGTGTAGTGGATCTTACTTTAGGAGCTACCTAAAGTAATGAAGGAGCTAAATAAGAAGATTTAGAGTCACATGCAAGGTGACAAAGGGATAACTTGAATTCATTATATCTGCATGAAAAGATGACAAGTCTTTTGCATTGTTGTCAAATAAGGAGATATAAAGAGAGGGAGATATATATAAAAGATGGAGAAATTCTTAGTGAAGAAGATATAAGCCAGAGGGAGAAGATGCATTGAAGGAGATTGACAAAGATTACAATACCCTATATAGAGGAAGGCACATATATATATAGAGGGATAAATTTCAAAGGTATTAATTTTCTTTTTGGTATTGTTGTTGGTATTGGTTTGCCATCAATGCTAAAGAGGGAGATTGTTCAAAAGAGATTGTTTGAAGTGTAGAAACTATTATGGAACAATCATTATTTTGTCAATGATGTCAAAACTACTACTTGTTGGCAAGAAAAGTTCTTTTTGATCTAGACGCTATCATTTATTTGATTGACAAAGAGGATTTGAAAAAAGAGGATAATAAGAGAACCTAGAGAAAGGTTGAGTTATTTAGTGTATAAAAGGAGCACTAAGACCAATTAAGACATTAATGGCTTTATGTATTGTTGATATACTTAAAGCTAAAGTAAAAGGTTACTTTAGCTAAGCCAAGAAGAAGTGTTTAAATAAAAATTATCTACCAAACCTAACTGAGAAAATAATGTAAGCCAAGCAAATTCTAGTTCAGGCTAAACAGAAAGTATATGGTGAGTGTCAGTAAAATTTAATAAGTTTTGAGCATCAAGGAAATAATAGTAGTGATTGAGCTAAGAAGATGTAGTTGGTGTCAAGCAACTCAATGTTGGTTGAGCATTAGAATGCAAAAAAATGATTGCCAAATGAATAGTGTAGATGCTGGGTGACCAAAAAAAAAAGTTTAAATCAAAGATTTGACAAATTTGAGCTGATTAATTTGATTTCTTGAATTATGTGAAGCATGTGGAATATTTATATCACAAAATACAAGATAAAACATTTTGAATCAAATTCAATGAAGGTTGTAGAAGAAGTTTCGTAGAGGAACTAAAATGGAAATTTTGGTGAATATTACCTAACCCTAAAATGGTCAATTGTGGTTAAGTGAAAAAATATCTAAATTATCTATTTATATAGATAGAAGGATAGAAGATAAGGTTATCATGTGCAAGAACCTAAGGAAGACAAGAATTCTTGGGTGTTACTTCATCTAGTGGCTGATTAGAAGAGACAACAATTGGCATACAAAGAAAGAAGGCTTTAGAAGTTGAATGCTTGAAGGGTGAAAAAGTTGCTAGAGATGAATAGTATGAATACCAAGAAGAATGGAGAATTGAACTAGAGATTTGTAATATGTGAGTGAGTTATATTTTCTTATTAGATCAAGTTCTGTTGTTTCTTTCTAACATTTGTATCAGTGTGGATAAATCCTTTGGATTAAGGTTGATCTAACAGTCATTTGTAAATCCTTTAACTAGCCAACATTCCAATGGAATGTTCTAAATTCCTATAACAAGTATCACTCCTAATAGGGTGATTGAAATCCTTTAACCACGTCACATTTAAAAGTGTTTATTGTAATCTTTAATAGGGTTGACATTTAATAGTGCATCACTTCAGAATAGTGAAATTGGGTAGCATGTTATTGGTGGTTTTTCCCAAATTGGGTTTCCATATAAAATCCTTGTGTCAAATTGTGTGAATGACTTTATGGTATTTCACGTTTACATTTCTACAAAGTTATTTTGACCTAGGATAGTGACCTACTAAGTAAAGATATTATATGATCTAATGGATGCATGTATGTCATGGTTTTATGGATATGAATTTGTTAAGCATTGAAAAGATTTATTTGTGCATTTGGACCTTGGATAAGTGATTCACCCCCCTCTCAATTATTATAAATAATTCCTACACAAATCACAAAAATGGGGGCTTTATACATATCCCTTATTCCTTGATGATTAGCTAGAACCATCTATAAGCCAAAATAGTTAGGACCCTAGCATAGATCCTAGGTGCTCCTACACCATCCTCCCATGGAACAAGAAACTCATGGTGGATCTTTTGGAAAAATTGATTAATTGTATATTGTCTTTGATGTTACACAAAATTTCATATCATTACCAGTCAATGCATGTCAAGCTCACTCTGTTAATGAAGGAAATGTTGGATAGAACTAGTATTAGCCGAGCTCACTCAATTACCAAAGAAATTTTGCATATATGAAGTGTTAACTAAGTTCAGTTAGTTAACACAAGAAAATCATTTCTAAGTCAGCATCTACTAAGCAAGGTCAGCTAACAAAGGATTTTTTGTTTAGGCATATTAAGTTTAATTATTTTATTTGTTGGTTCTAGAAAATTGAGAAGATGAATATTAATTATTATAAGTTGTATTTGAGCTAACTTGGCAATATGAAAGATATAAATATAAAGTAAAGTTGAGGATTAGAAGTGTGAGTGCATGGAAGACATTTTGAAGATCTAATGATGCTAAGAGGAAGAAAATTAGGACGATAAGTTGAATATCCTTGAGAAGCTAAAAGGATATATTTCATGAGGAAGTAGCAAGTATACAAGTCATAATTGAGATCTAAAATCAACAATTCAATTGCATTCAAAATCAATTCATGTCATTTTTACTCTCTAACCATTTTAGTAGTGATCTAGATCTCTTAACAGATTTGGCTTAACAACTATTTGTGCATCCTCTAACAAGCTAGTAGTTCTATTGAATTATCTAAAGACCTCTAACAAGGTCACTCCTAATAGGGTGATTAAATACTGTAATAGGGTCACACCTAATAGTGTGTTTTGTAAGATTTAATAGGGTTGGCTCCTAATAGGGCTCACTTCAAAAGAGTGAAAAATAGTAACTAGTTGCAATTGGTGATTTCTCCCAAATTAGGTTTCCACATTAAATCTTGGTGTTAAATGTGTTCAATTCTTTTATCTATTTGTAACTAAGTTAAAGTAATAAGTAATCACAAATAGTATCTTAATATTTTTCATTTTGACAAGGATTATTAGTATTTACTGGGTTACAACATTTTTTTGTTTAGCAAGCATCAACATAATTAAGCTTTCATAGAATTGTTTTGTATTGACATATAAGGAATTTGGGATTTATTTTTGTAATAACTTAATCACCCCTCCCCTCTTAGTTACTCCTCTTATATTTACAATAGGATTGACTTGAAGAATTTTAATAGGGATTCCCCTCTTCTTGAACCCATTCTTAGCTACCCATGTTGCCTTATATTATTGCCTGTCATTCCACTTGATTATATGCTCCATGTAGGTGCCATGTCTAGTCTTATTTTTAACCTTTGAATCTAAAATATTCTCACCTTGTGGCTTATGTTGAGGTGGAATTTTGAATTCTTGTGTAACTTCTCCAATCCCTAGTCCTTGTGATGCTTCCTAGATATTAGGTCCTTTGTACTGAATCAAATCTTTTACATTAAAGATAGGAAAGATGGCCAAGTCTTAAGCGAGCTCTTTTTCATAGGTATTAGGACCATACTTGGTAAGTATCTTGCAAGGCCCTATCCTCTACATTTGGATATTTGTAGGTGTAGGTCTCTTGGGAATCTATCTTTTCTCAAGTGAATTAGTACCCAATCTTCTTCCTCAAATTGTATATCTCTCCTTCTTGCATCCATTCTAGCTTTTAGCTTCTAGTTATCTTTACCTAGTGCCTTTTTGACTTGTTCATGCACTTCTCTCATTGACTGAGAAAAGTCATCGGCATGCCTACTTAGCTTTTCATGTTGTTTCAACTCTCTGAGTTCACAAATCTCCCTTGGATTATATCCATATACTATCTAAAAAGGGCTTTTCCCTATAGTTCAACTCACACTGTCATTATAGGAAAACTCTATTTGGGGGAGGACTTGGTCCCAAGTCTAACCATACTTCTTTGTTAGACACCTTAATAGTTTCTTAAGTGCCATGTTGGTCACTTTAATCTGACCATCAATTTGTGGATAGTAACCTAAGCTATAAGCCAAGTTAGTCCCCAATATCCTCCATAAGGTTTTCCAAAAGTGTCCCATGAATTTGACATCCCTATTTGATATAATAGTGATAATAAATCATGTATCCTCATAACTTCTTTGAAAAAGAGATGAGCAATGTGACTGGCATCATGTGTGGTTTAACAAGGGATGAACTGGGTCATCTTACTAAATCTATCCATAACAACAATTACACTATCCCAACCAACAATTGTCCTTGCTAAACCCACTATGCAATCCATGCTAATGCACTCTCATGGTCTATTTGGTACTGGTAAAGGTTGATACAACTTTGCATTTGTGGTAGTAGCTTTGTCTTTCTAACATACCATGCATTGATCAACATACTTCCTCACATCCCTTTGCATTCTAGGCTAGTAGTAAAACCTTTCCATTATATTTAGGGTCTTATTCACTCCAAAATATCCACAAAGGCTTCCATTATGTTTCTCTTTGATCAAGTTTTCTCTCATGGATCCCCTAGGAACACAAAATTGGTTTCCCCTAAACAATAACCTATTTTCAAGGTAAAATTAGAGTATTGACTATGAAAATGATTATTGAATTCTAGGCATACCTTGTGGATCTCAGAAAAATCCTCATCCTTTGCATAAAGGTCCTTAAAACTCTCAACTCCAATACTTTCCAATTTGATCTCCTAGATGGTTAACAACCTTCTACTTAAGGCATCAACAATTTTTTTGTTTGACCCTTCTTAAACTTGATGGTGAAGGTGTATTACTACAAGAACTTCACCCATTTTATTTTCCTCAAACTCAACTTCTCCTAGGAGTTGATATAACTCAATGCCTAATTGTCAATAAAGACAACAAATTCCTTGGGTAGTAGGTAGTGTCTCCATTTTCCAAGTAACTGAAATAGTGCATATAGTTCCAATTCATACGATGAATATATTGACTTAGCCTCATTTAGTATTTCATTGAAAAAGGAAACTAGTCTCCCTTCTTAACTCAACACTACAGCATCACACTCTACTATGAACAACTTGTCAAAACTAGGTAGTACTAATATAGGTTTGGTGGCTACCTCTTTCTTCAACCCCTCAAAACTCTCATCTTCCTCCTTGGTCCATTTGAACTTCGTTTTTAACCCACCTTTGACAGTGTCCAAAATAGGAGCACATATCTCACTAAAGCCTCTAATGAAATTCCTATAGAACTATGCCAAACCATGGAAGCCTCTTATTATAGTATCTATCCTTGGTGTAGGCCAACTTAGGATAGCCCAAACCTTGTCTTCATCCATTTTCAAGCCTCCTTGTGAAACTACAAACTTAAGGTAGACTAGTTCTTTCTTCAAGAACTCAATATTTTATGAGTTGTTAGGCAGTTTGTTCCTCGAACAACCTTTTCAACAAAATCTCTAAGTATCTCAAGTGTTCTTCCTTATTCTAACTATAGATCAGTATATCATTAAGATATAATACTACAAAGTTCCCTATGTATTTCTTTAACACTTCAGTCACGAGTCTCATGAATGTACTAGGTGCAACAGAGAGGCAAAATGGCATAACTAACCATTCATATAGTCCCTCAGTGGTATTGAAGGTTTTCTTCCATTCATCTCATTCCTTCATTCTTATTTGGTGGTAACCACTTTTTAGGCCAATATTGAAAAATTATTTAGCACCCCCTAGACAATCCAGTATATTTTCTATTTTAGGTATATGAAACCTATACCTTATGGTTATCCTATTCATGGATCTAGAATTAGTACATAAACTTCATTTTCCTCCCTTCTTAGGTTCCAACACCACTAGAACAACACATGTTCTAATACTCTTCTTCATTGAACACTAATCTAGCAACTCTTGCACTTGTCTAACAATCTCCTTGTTTTGTTCGTGAGTCATCTTGGAAGCATTCTTGTTTGGTAATGAATCCCTTGGAAAATGGTTTATTTGATGGCTAATTTCCTTCTAAAGAGGTAGTGTAGAGGGTGTACCATTACTACTAATGTCTTTCAACTAATTTAACAATGTTTGCACTTCCTTTGGCAAGACAATTCGCTTCCTTAGGTTTCAACATGATTGCTAACCCAACTTCTTGCTCCTCATTAAAATCATTCAAAAACTTTCCCCACTCATCAATAGGAGGTTTTGATCTATGGTTACACCATTTCCATCTTCAAATAGTAACTAAATTTCATAGGTCACTCCATCCTTCTTAAATGTATAAAGATTCTTTTTGCCATGATAAGTAGCATCCCTATCATATTGCCAAGGCCTACCTAGGAGAAGATGATAAGAATCCATAGGTAGAACATCACATAGTATCTTATTGTGGCATTCTCCTATTGAAAATTCCACCCAAGCATTTTTGTTCACCAAAATACTATGACCTTTATTTAACCAAGTAACCTTATAAGGATGGGCATTTCGAACTCTTACCAATTTGAGCTTTTGAGTTGCCTCCTCTAATACCATGTTATTAGTTGACCCTGAGTCCATTATCACCTTGTACACTTTACTTTGAATCTTGCATTTCACTCTAAAAAGTTCCCTCCTTTGTTTGGGTACCTCCTTGCTAGGTTCATTCAATAAGACTCTTCTAAGCATTAAGTTTTCCCTCTTCTTATAGTGTTTCCTTCATCTTCTTGGACATAATTAACCTTTTTTTTCTATTATGAGGATGGTACCTTCTCTAGACATCTATAAGTAGGGTGACCTAGCTTTCCACAATGGTAGCATTTAATACTAGAAAAGTGTGAACCTCTATTGTTGTTGCTTGACCTATCTCTACCTCTATCATTGTAATCTCTTCCCCTTCCATAACTATTTTTGTTGCCACCATCATTACTTGATTCACTAAAATTAATAGCCCATGTGATCTATAGTCTCTTGATTTTCCTTCATAGAGACCTCTATTTCCTATAGAGTCTCTACCTCTACCTCTTCCTTTTGATGTTGTATCTTGTTTCTTTCTTCTACCTTGAGTACCTACTGAGAACTTATGGACTATGGTAGATGTCCGCAAACTAGTATGTTTTTGGATACCCCACCTTAGTCCTCCCAAATATCTAGCCACTCTGATACTCTCATCTTCTTGCACCTTGGACCTTACGAAATTTTTTTGGAATTCTTTAGTACATGATGTCACTTCCATATCTTTTTGTTTAATGATTTTCCTCTTCTTGTGCAAATAAACCTCATTGTTCTCAGGTAGGTAGTGTTCTTTGATCTTGGTCACCATAGCTTTTTAATTAACTATTGGATTATTTCTCACCTTCTCCTTTTATTCTTGTATAACCTTCCACCTTGTAAAAGTTGGTCTTCTTAACCTACCCTTAACCACTTTCACCTTTTGTGCCTCTGTGATTCCTTCACATTCAAAAATGGTTCTCCATATGTTCCATCTACTCCATGAGTAGTTGAGTGTTCATCTTGTGACTTTATAGGGGTACTCCTTCTAATGCCTTACCACTTAGGGCTTTATGGCCTTCAAAAATGGTTCCTCTATTACTGGAGAGTCTGATGTGGGATGCCATCTTCTTTATCCACTACCTTCCCTTTATCCTCATCTATATCTAGCTTTTTTTTTTCACCTTATCAATCATCTCCACATATTCATCCAATTTGTTCTTAGTGTCTTCTAAAGATTCCCCAAGAAGTCTATTTATTTCCTTCTTCTTTGTGATCTCTTTAGCCAATTTATCATTAGTCACGATGTTTCTCTCACCCACTAAATCAAACATATACAATTCCTATCCCAAGTCTTTCTTTCTCTAATATCAATTTGATGGAACTAGGTCCACAAACTAGGTTAAGTCTTCCTACTCAACCTTTCAAGGATTATCCTAAGAATATGGGGATATCTCATGTCCCTATTCATAAGAGGATATTCTCTCCTATCCCCTTCTACAATACCTAATTCATCAATTTGTTGTGTCACTTCTACTTTTCCATTCTTACTTAGTCTTCCTTCTAGGCACTCCTTGCCATCATTGCAAGAATAGGGTTATTCACCAAGTATGAATTTCCACACCTTCAATTTATCTTCTACACATTAGTTTTAAGATTCTTGAATAGTTTTAGGATTTTTCCCACAAACTCACCTCACCAAGTAGATTGATCCTCCTCCTAGGCCTATTAACCCTAGAGCCCCCAATTAGGCATCTTGTCTAGGTTTCGCTGCAATAATTAAGAAAAATTTCACATAACCCCAAAATTTAATTTATGATTTGAATACCTTTTATAGAGACCCTTTAGATTTTTTATTTTTTAGGGTCTCAAGCCATCCATACTCCTTTCTAGTACAATACCCAACTTTTAAGGGTTTTTAAGGGTTTGGTTTCAACGTGAGATATTTGGTCTTCAAAAACATACTAAACCAAAAAACCTATTCTCCCAATCTATCACAAGGATTTGTCTTACCTTTTTCTTTAACTCCAACTCTTGGACTAGCACAAGAAAATCTAACTCATCAACCTCCAATCATTACAACTATATGAAGCAACTAGTTGGGGTATGGGAAAACTCACCTAGGGATTGCTTGTAAAATTAACAAAATTCATTTCTGACACTCCTAATTGTAGATTTACAAGATTTATAGAGTTCTCTTCTTCATTCCAAAAGGCCATGATGATTTGATTGTTGGAACTCAAGAAAGAGCTATTATTTTTACATTGCCCCAAAACTAGACAAATAACTAACAAAAATAAATAAAAATTAAAAAACCCTATCTACAAAGTACTCCAAACCTTGAAATAAATACTAGAACAAAAGAACTCAAGCGACTAACCAACCATGAAAATAGCTCAATTAGTTCAATCTAATAAATACACCAACCCTTTTCCTAGGTATGTGATGGCCATATATAGGCATTTTTCATGCATATCCACCTCTTTTATAGACCCCATAACTAAAAACAATCAATTCATTCAGTTTTAAGACAAGGTTGCAAAGTTCTCAAAATGCAACTTTTACAAAAATGAAAGTTGCTTGAGTGACATTTGCAATTTTGTGATTTTGGCCACTTATGAACCCAAAACTTGGCAGAGTCCCATATGATTCAAAATGGAATACTAACATTATTTTTCCAATTTTTGGATTTTCGTGAACCCTTGGTCAACCTATGCACTATGCAAGCCTATTTAAGAAAACCAAGGAACTAGGAGTCTAAGTAAACCCTTGGCTCCTTCACACCTAATAACCTAACCATTAGTCACAAATCAAAATAATTGGGGCTTTATACATAGCCCTTATTCCCTAATGGTTGGCTATAACCATCTTCAAGCCAAAATCGTTAGGACCCTAGCCTAGATCCTAGGTGCTCCTACACCATAAATTTGTGGGGGTGCCAATTTGATGTAACTAGATCCACAAACTAGGTTCAGCCTTCCTACTCAACCTTACAAGGCTTATCCTAAGACTGTAGGGCCATATTATGTCCTTATTCCCAAGAGGTTCTTCTCTCCTATCCTATTCTATAAGACCCAATTCATCAATTTTTTGTGTCACTTCTAATTTTCCACTCTTACCCAGTCTTTTCTCTAGGTATTCCTTTACATGTTTGCAAGAATAGGGCTATTCCCAAGTAAGTATTCCCACACCTTGAATTTTTCTTCTACACAATAGTTTTATGCTTCTTGAGTGTTTTTGGGACTTTTACCACAACCCCACTTCACCAAGTAGACCAATCCTCCTCCTAGGCCTATTAACCCTATAGCCCCCAATTAGGCTTCCTATCTAGGTTTTGCTGCAATAATTAAGAAAAATTTAACATAACCCCAAAATTTCATTTGTGATTCAAATACCCTTTTTAGAGACCCTTTAGATTTTTTATGTTTTAGGGCCTCAAGCCATCCATACACATTTATGGTACAATACCCTATTTTTAAGGGTTTTTAAGGGTCTAGTTTTAGCATGAGACATTTGGTCTTCAAAAGAATACTAAACCAACTCACCTATTCTCTCAATTTGGTAAAAGGCTTTGTATTACCTTTTTTCTCAACTCAAACTCCTAGAATGGCATAGACCAATCCAATTCATCAACCTCCAATCACTACAACAACATGAAACACCTAGCTAGGTATGGGAAAACTTTCCTAGGGCTTACTTGTAATATTAACAAAACCCACTTTTGGCACTCCTAATTGCATATTTAGAAAATTTATAGAGTTCTCTTCTTTATCCCAAAAGGCCACTACGATTTTACCTTTGGAACTTGAGAAAGAGCCATTCTTTCTACATTTCCCCAAAACTAGACATAGATATGATAAAAACAAAATGATTTTCAAAACCCTATCTACAAAGCACTAAAAACCTTTAAATAAATACTAGAATAAAAGAACTCAAGAATGCTCAAAGCTTGCTCCTTCAAAACTTGAAATCCATACTACACACCAACACATTTCCTTGCCATGTGATGGACATGTATAGAAAGTTTGCACTTGCATCCACCTCCTAGATGGACCCCATAACTAAAAACAATTAGTTCATTCAGTTTTAAGACAAAGTTGCAAAGTTGTCAAATGTAACTTTTGCAAAAATGAAAAGTTGCTTGAAAAAGTCTTGTAACTTTGTGATTTTGGCCACTTATGAATCCAAGACTTGGCACAAGAGTCCTATATGACTCAAAATGTACTACTAACATGATTGTTTCCAATTTGTGGATTTTGATCAACCCTTGGTAAACCTATGCACTATGTAAGCCTATTTAAGAAAACCAAGAAAATAGGAGTCTAAGTAGACCCTTAGGTCCTTCACACCCACTAACCTAACCATTACTCAAAAATAACAAACCCTATGGTTTTATACATAGGCCTTATTCCTTAATGGTTGTCTAGAGCCATCTACAAGCCAAAATAGTTAAGACACTAGCTTAGATTCTAGGTGCTCCTACACCACTAGCTTTTACCTTTTAGGGTTTTTATGTCATTTATAAGGGGGTAAAAGTACAAAGTTGTCTGACCTTTCAAGTTGACTTATCAGAATGACTAAATTTGAGTATTTCTATCCAAAAAACAAATTCTCAAACATATGATCTAGATAAATTCATTCTAGATAAGTTATATATGGTCTCACACTTTTCCAATTGGAAATTTCTATTAAATTCATGCTTCATATTATTTTGTATCTAATTACTTAAGAAATAAAATTATTTCAAAAGAATTGTGTTTCAATAACTCTCACTATTTTTAATGATAGTTTTTTAGTAACATATAAACACCATTTTATAGAGCTCAAAGTCAAGAATATTATCATATAAAATTTATAGTGTTTTAATAAGATATAGTATTGAAATTAAGAAATTCTACAAGCACATATTTTAACACTTGAAAATATGTTGATTTTGAGAAAGAAAAAATATTAAATCATATAAAAAAATTGTAAAAATTATATAACATTCTAGAGGAGAGAGTTCTCTTTTAGAATGTATAATTTTTCCTCTGGTTAGAATATGTTTTTTTAGAAAAATGTAGTGGGAGGTGAAAACTATCAATTTCATGTGTGTTTAAATTTGAATAATTATAAAATAGAAAATATAAGTCTAGAGTCCATTTTTATTTTTGATTGTTATAGATATATATGTTATCTACAACATAGTCTAAGTTCAAATGGAAGTAAGTTTATTTTCACATATTTTTGTGGTGGGAACTAAACCCCTAATTTTCAGCAACTAAAAAATTATTTATAAAAATTAGGGAAATATATCAATTTTAATTCCAAATAATTATTAATAATTATAATCATGAACTTCATCCATTTCTACACATTTTATTAGTTTGCTTCATTTTCAAATTCTAATTAATAATACTAGTTTTATGTCATTGAAGGTGAACAGTTATACTTTTGTTAGCATTTTCCTTTACAAAAGGGTGACACAAGTTTGTGCTTTTACTTAAGGATTATTTCCCTTTGTAATCTAATTAATTAACTTTTGATAATATAAATTTATCTTTTTTATCATCAAGAATGTCTCATCTGTGGATCATGGAATTCCAGCCTCCATAGCTTTTGCTTCTCTCTTCTTGTGATAGGTGTTTGCATGCAGGTGATTCTTGGGAGCTATTGTAGTGTCTCTCCCATTTAATTTTGGTAAGTCATCCTAATGTATGCAACCTTGTTGGTATTTCTTTGTGAAGTGATCATGATTGATACTATGAGTGGTCTATACCCTTGAGGTGATTTGATTTATGTTACTATATTAGTTGCTTTGATTATGCTTATGGTTGATTTATGAGATTATGATGCATTAGATGGTTTCACTAAGGTTTGTGCTAGTGGTTACCAAGATTGATGTGGCATCATGATGTTATTTTGTGATTACCCTTAGATGTGTGCAATGATTGTACTATGTATTATTATCCTACCACACAGGACTAGGTTCCTATAGCAATGGTTAGTCATGTTTTTGACCATGTTCACTTATGTGTTTTCAATGCCTTTTAATTTTTTTGAAACAACCATTATTAAATTCTTAACTAATTAGAAATGAATTGTCCATGTTGAATTCATTGGTTATGTGCTATAGATATTTACCTTGTTCATTTCGGTAATTTATGCAAAATGGACTATTTAAATGGATGGCTTTTAATGTGATTAAATACATAATTATTTAATGTGATTTAATGCATTTATCACTTAAGCTATATTATTATATTCAATCACACTTGATCATGTTGTTTAGTGTGCATGATTTATGTCCCTGCCAGTGGCACATGGAGTTAGTGATTTGGTTATTCATACCTAGCCAATGTCATCCTTGTATGGTCAACATATCCTATTTAATATTTTAAATTAAGTCATCCCACGATTTAATAAATTTGGACTCATTTTCATTATTTGATTAGACCCATGAGTGCATCTATGCATTTAGAGGTTTACAATTATCACAGAAGTAATTAAGAAATTCAGTGATTTTTGGTTTAATGGAATTTTTGGCTTTATCTTATTTAATTTAAATTCTGATGGCTTTTCCATAGTTGAATTCCAATTACTTGGAATAGCTTGCTTTCATTTGAGTTGATTTATAGTTTAACTAGGTGACTTAGTTATTTACCCTAATCCTTTATTTACTTGAAAAGTGAATAAGTATCCAAAAAGAAATTTTATTCCTTACTTCTCACTTTTTGAAATAGAAATTTGAGAGCAAATTCCAAATCCTCTTCATGAGGAGACATTATTTTGTTTGTTGTGGGTTTGAGATCATCAAAAGATTGGTCTTGTTAGATCCAGCTCAAGGACACCTTGGATTGCCATGACTTTTGGTAGTTTTCATAGGGTTTTTATTTTATTGCTCATGTTTCCATATTTTCCCTTTTGACTGTGAGGTACGACTCTCCCATTTTATTTTTTTAGATCTATTTCTACTTTAATCTTTGGTAGTCATTTGTTAGGAGGTTAAGAACTAGTTTTCCCCTATATTTCTATATGCTAGCTCTACCCGATTAGGTGGGTATGAGCATTTCCCTATTTTCTAGGATGGGGGTCTAGGGTTCTGCACTATTAAGCTGGTCATTTTTGCATACAGACTCCAAACCTAGATTTTATTTGATATTCATAGCTTTTGTGCCCTAAGACCAAATGGGTTTTAATTTGAAAGTTGTCAAGTTTTGAGGTTTTTGCCTTGATTTGTGTGCCACCCCATTTTCTTAAGTTTTCTTTGTTTGGTGTTGGTCATAGATTTAGATTATCCATAGGATGTCAATCTGTCTATTGTTGCATCTTTATTTTTACAATGGGATGTGTGCTACATCCATACTGAACTTTGTGTTTGGTAGTGATTTTATATTTGGTGTTATTATTTCTAGTCAAACCCTTGTTATTTCATGGACGCTAGGATTTGTGTAGAATGCATACTCTCAGATTGAGGCCAGTTGAGTGCATTCATGATGTATGGTTTGGTTGCATCATTGGGATTCATGTATAATCCATACTCTCATATTCAGGTCAATTGAATGAGTTCATGATGTATGGTTTTATTGTTTATTGGGATTTGTGAAGATTCCATGCTCTCAGATATAGGCCACTTGACTATTATTTTTCTTGTGTTCTCATTCAACCCTTATTTTATGATCTTCATAATATTGTTTCACCCACACACAAGCATATGTGTGCATTTTTCAGGTGCTTGCAAGGCCTAATCTCCCAGTTGTTATTGGTGGACTTATGTTCGTTAGGGTTGGGTTGGGAAATATGCATTGCCTATGGGCCCTCATCATGTAATGAGCATGGGTAGCATAGGGTAGCACCATGGAGGGCTTCTCTCACAACCTTGGTGACTATTTCCCAAGTTGGTATGAAGAAATTTCTAAATAAGTGATAACTAAATAAATTATTGGGCAATAAATCTAAGATAATCAAACAATATGTGAGCACCCGGTTTAGTCTAAGGATATAATGTGTGCACCTCCCTAGGGGATTTGATGCCACATGATATCCTCTTAGGCTTCCTAATGCAAAGCAATTTACCCTCTAGAAAATCCCTACATAGTTGACCCATATAGTGTCTAATCGAGACTTGTTCCACTTGCATTGTCTCATGATCTTGCTTGTAGTCCTCTTTACTATTTGGCATGAGTGTTAGTCATGAACATTTTCTTTATGTGTGTTTTTGGTTGGATCAATTTCTCCATCAACATGATGGGAGTGGGCCTATGGGTTCCATGTGGTTGGGAAGCATAGCTACCTATACCACTACTAGGGACCAATGTATAGAGATGGTCTATTTCCAATTGTGATAGATGCTTGATGTTTCACTTGGTAGTTTGGGTTTTCTAGAGTATGTTTACTTTTGATTTATGCTTTCATTAGAAGGTATGGGTATCATGTTTATATGATGTTAGTTTTATTTGACACATTCTTTTATTATGATGTTATGACATATGTTAGATGATGTGATTCACTACTAGTTGGAGTATCTATACTTCGATCTATTAGCATGTTAGATCTTCTTGTTCTTATGATGTTTGTTACATTTGTAGTAGTAACTCCCTCATAAGATAGCTTTGACTATCTAGTTGGAAGTTTGGGATGTTATGTGTGGGGGATGGCTAAGGCCTTTGAGGTCTCATGATGATATTATAGTTAGAAGGAACAACACATGCATTTTTGTTGTGTTGGTGCTTAGTTGTTTATGCTTTCCTTCATATGGTGTTTGGTTTATGAACCATGTATGTACATTGCAATGATTCTTTTGCATGTTCCTTCATATGTTGTTATGGATTAGATGGATAGATGGTTTCTAATTCCTTTTGCATGGTGTCCTATGTTCCATGATTTTGAGTGATGTATCCTCATCTACAATGGTCCCAACACTCCTCGGTGTGGAGTTTCTTACCATTTTTCCTTTTGGTTTTGAACTGGGGTGATATTTGTTCAGCATTAGCTGATACAAAAAAAAAGTATGGCACTATAGTAGTGAGAAATATCATAAAATATTGGTGAAGTATCACCTAGCCATACCGAGAATTATTGCATTGTCATATTGAGAAGCATTGCTTGGCTATAGTGGAAAGTATCACTTAGGTGGAAAGTATCATCTGGGTAAGAAATATCACTTGGTTATTGTAAAGTGTTACTTGATTTCTTGCAAAAAGTATAAGTTGACAAATATTTAATTCCTTATACTTGAGATATATTTTAATACATGTGACGATTCATTTGAGATAGGTTCTAGACCTCTTTGAGTTAAGATAAAGATTCCAAGAAATTTCAAGGCTTCAAAAATTCAAACTTTGTCAAATTTTAGGGCTTCGAGATTTTGGACTTAGCCAAATTTTAGGAGTCAACATTATCTTTCAGCATGGTGTCTAGTAGATTAGTGGATGTAACTTTGAGCCCTTGTCTTCTACATTACCATTGTTTGTCTCTACTTGTGATTCTTGATTATGATATGATTAGTAGATATGGACTTATATGTCTAACCATGCTAGGAGCTTTTACTTTGGAATCCAATGAGAACATCCCCTTGCTATATTATCATGAGTCATGTGGTATTGGTTTGTGAGTTTTGGTTTTGAGCTTGGAGATCTTTGGAAGTGTTTGTAAGACTTCTTCTAGTGTAGGTGAACTTGTGAATTTAGTTGGATACAATTGGTTAATTGAGTGTTGTCTTTGATGTTATACAAATGTCATATCAGTCATCAGACAGAGTCTACCAAGCTCAGAAGGTAAGCATAGCAGTTTACAGAGTCTATCGAGTGTTGTTGTATATTACACTGTAAAGATAGCTTCTACCAAGCTAACTTGGTTAATGAAGGAAGTTCAGTACTTACCAAGCTCACTCGGTGATCGAAGGAAACTGTGACAGAGTATTTATTGAGTTGGGAAGGTAAGCAAAGAAAAGTTAGTGTTTACCGAGCTGGGAAGGTAAGCGAAGAAAAGTTAGTGTTTACTAGGCTGGGAAGGTAAGCAAAGGAATGTCAGTGTTTATCGAGTTCACTCAGTGTCCAAAGGATTTTTGCACAATTTGCAGTGCTTACCAAGCCTCAGTTGGTTAACACTAAAGATCATTATGGTATAGTGTTTACCGAGCTGGGTTGGTTAGCGAAGGATTTTTGAAAAGTGTGGAATTAAGGCTAAAATTGATTTATGTGATGAATGTAGCCGACTCACGGTATAATTATTAATAATTTTAACTTGTATTTAAGGCTGACTTGATAATCAAAAAGGTATATATGAAGGATCAAGTTGTGAATTCAAGTGTGCATGTGTGGATAAGATGTATGTGCAAATTGTGAAGGTGCAAGAAAATTTTTGAAGGATCAAATATCCTTGTGGAGCTACAAAGCTTTTATGTGATCAGAGAGGATCTAGTGAAGCAGAACAGAGATCTATATCAACAAAGATAAGTTGCATTATATTCAGATCATTCATTGTTACTTTCTAAAAACTGTAGCTGTGATTTCAAATCTCTTAATAGAGTGGGTTTAATAGCCTTATTGTAAATCCTCTAACAAAGTAACAATTAAATTGAATTGTTCTAAAGACCTCTAGCAAGGCCACTCCTAATAGGGTGATTAAATCCTCTAACAGGGTCACACCTAACAGTGTGTTTTGTAACTGTTAACAGGGTTGGCTCCTAATAAGGCTTACTTCAAAAGAGTGAAAAACAATAACTAGTTACATTGGTGGTTTTTCCCATATTGGGTTTCCATATTAAATCTGATGTCTCTAGTGTTCATGATTGCTGAATTGTTTTGGTTATCAATTCTTAATAATTATTAGTATTTGTTGCATTATCAAGTTTTAGTAATCTATAACTAAGATCAAGATTTTAGACATCTAAGGGACTGTGAAATGTTTTTGTGGTAACTGATTCACCCCCTCCCCCTCTCAGTTACTCCATTCTCATTTCCAACAATTGGTATTAGAGCTTTTTGGTGCTTGCAGGAAAGGATTTCAAGGTTCTAAGCCAAAGATCAAGATGCCTTACAAAAGAGAAATTCCAAAACTTAACAGAGATAACTTCTCAGCATGGCAAGAATTGATGAAACTTCATCTAGCTACTGTTGGTGATACTGGACTGAAATACCTTGAAGAAAAATATGAAGAACCTTCTGGAACATTGTCAGTTAATGATATTGCTGAAAAGAAGACTCACAATAATATGATGATAGACAGAGCATCTGCTCTCAGCTATGAAGAATTTGATGACATTAAGGACTGCAAAACTACCTTTGACATGTGGAACAAGCTAAAGGAGATCTATGGAGGGGATGATAATGTGAGAAGAGAAAAAGCAGAAAGTCTAAGAGGACAATTTGATCAAATGAGGATGAGAGAGGATGAAAACATTGCAAAGTATGTTGAAAGAGTTAAAGCATGTGTAAGTGCAATCAGGGCAGCTGGAGGTGACATCAAAGGAGAAACAGTTGTAATAAAAGTTCTCAAAACCTTGCTTCCCATTTATGCAATTAGAGTCTCTGCAATACAGGAAAGAAGGTGTGAATCAAATCATAAGATAAATCTTGAGGCCATAGTTGGAAGACTAACTGCATTTGAACTAGATAACTTTGACAACTATGTTCCAGCCTCCAAAAACATTGAATTAGCATTTCAAGCCAAGCTCTCACTCAAAGAGAAAAGCAAAAAGAAGATAGAATCAAATTCAGAAAGTGAAAATGAATCAAGCCAAAGTTCAGACAGTGATCTCGAAGTGATTGAAGCTCTACTAGCCAAGAAATATTCTAGAGGCAGAGGAAAATACAAAGGTAAAGTTCCTCCAATCTATTTTTCTTGTGATGAAATTGGTCATATTGCAGCAAGGTGCCCAAACAAGCAAAACAATGATGAAAAGAAAGATCACAAATGGAATGGCAAGAAATACTTTAAATCATCCAAGAACAAAGGTAAGAAATCATGTTTCATGGCTGAAAATTCTAAGGATTCTAATAATAGTGAGGATGAAATTGTTTATATTGTTGTTAAAGATGACTCTAATAGTGATGACAAAGATAAAATGGCTCTTATCTCTCATGTAAGTAAGAATGATACATGGATTATAGATAGCGGTTGCTCACATCATATGACTGGTGATAAAACTAAGTTTGATCAGTTTGAAGACTATGATGGTGGCAGTGTGAGATTTGGTAATAATGAACCTCATTTCATAAAAGGAAGAGGAAGAATCTATCTATCCAAAGAACTTATATGTAATAATGCCTACTGGGTTGAAGGTCTCAAACATAATTTGCTAAGTGTTGCACAGTTACTAAATACTAGATTCAAGGTAGAATTCATGCATGGAAAGGTGAGACTGTTGAATGAGCAAGGAAAACTGATAGGATCTAGCACCCAAACTAAAGGTAACTTGTTCTATCTAGAACTTGGTGAATGCTGATGTTTTATTGCTCAAATTGAAGAGAGTTGGTTATGGCATAAAAGGTTGTGTCCTGTCAATTTTGATAATTTGGTAAAAATAAGAAAATTCAAGAAAGTAAGAGGCATTCCTAACATTAAGAAACCTGAGGTTGGTCTATGCAAGAATTGTCAAATTGGTAAAATGGGAAAAACTAGTTTTAAAGGTAAAAACTATCAATCTGAAGATATATTAGAAATTGTGCATACTGATTTATGTGGACCCATTGGAATAGAAAGCTATACTGGAGAAAAGTTTTTCATTCTTTTTGTTGATGACTATTCAAGAATGATGGCTGTCATGTATGTAAGGAATAAATCAGAAGCATTTGAGAAATTCAAATAGTATTTGGCAAGAGTTGAAAAAGAAACAAGGAAAAGGCTGAAATGTTTAAGGTTAGACAAAGGTGGTGAATTCATTTCACATGAATTCAATAACTTCTGCATTGAAAGAGATATTAAAAGATAGGTTTCAGCACCAGGAACTCTAGAACAAAATGGAATAGCTGAAAGAAGAAACAGATCCATTATGGATTGTGCAAGAACCCTAATGATAGAAAAAAACATTGCTATCAAATACTGGAAGGAAGCCATCAGCACTGCAGTTCATACCTTAAATCAAGTACAGTTGAAGAAGGACTCATTCAAGACTCCCTATGAATTATGGTATGGCTACAAACCCAATGTAAGTTATCTGAAAGTATTTGGAAGAAAATGTTATATTTTGAAAGAATCTAGAAAAGGAAAATTTGATGTAAAAGGTGATGAAGGAATATTTTTGGGTTATTCTTGCAAAAGAAAAGCATATAGATGTTTAAATCTATCCACTCAAAAAGTCATAGAAAGTGCACATGTGAAAGTTGATGAGTTTGCAAACAAATCAGAAGAAGAAAGCAAAAAGATACCTGAAGACTACAAGAGATTTGTTTAGATTGAACCTGATACTATACCAAGCATACCATTCACTCAAGAATCCTCAACTCCTGAGTCTTCAGTAATCGAGTTGCAAATAGTTCAAACCGAGCCACAGCAACATTCAGACACTACTGAGCAAGTGTCTACCGAGTCTGAAGAAACCAAGCTAGAACAACCTGAATATGAAATTGAAGCTCAAGAAAATATCAATGAAACTCATTCAAGAGGTAAAGAACTTGTATTAGCTAAATATGTCAGAAGACATCATACACCATATCAGATCATTGGAGACAAATACGAAGGAACCCTGACAAGAAGTAAGTTGAAAAATACTTGTTTACTTGCTGATTTTGAACCTAGAAGTATTAAAGATGCATTGGCAAATGATAGTTGGATTGAGGCAATGAATGAGGAAATAGAACAGATAGAGAAGAACAAGACATGGACTCTTGTACCTAGGCCTAAAGATAAGAATATAATAGGAACCAAGTGGGTATTCAGAAACAAGTTGACTGAAGATGGTAAGGTATCCAGAAACAAAGCTAGATTGGTATGCAAAGGATACTCTCAAGAAGAAGGCATAGATTATGGGGAAACTTTTGCTCCTATTGCAAGATTGGAAGGAGTCCGAACCTTACTTGTATATGCTAGGATTCAAAGTTTACCAGATGGATGTCAAGTCAACATTCCTCAATGGAATACTAGATGAAGAGGTTTACATTGAACAACCTAAAGGTTTTGTTGATCCAGATAAAAGGAACATGGTCTACAAATTACACAAGGCATTGTATGGTCTGAAACAAGCCCCTAGAGCATGGTATGAAAGATTGCATAACTATCTTATTCAGATTGGTTTTCAAAGAACTAATGATAATAGTAGCTTGTATATAAAGGAAGAACTAGATAATAAGATTGTCTTGGCAGAAATATTTGTAGATGATATTGTTTTCATAGGGAATGATGATCTTTGCAAAGAATTTTCAGAACAAATGAACAAATAATTTGAAATGTCTATGTTTGGTGAAATAAAATTCTTTGTTGGTCTTCAAATTCAACAAAATAAGAATGGCATCTTCATTACTCAATCAAAATACATCAAGGAGATATTGAAAAAGTTTGGTATGGAGGACTGCAAACTTGTTGGAACTCCTATGTGTACTGGATTGAAACTTACCAAAGATGATGAATCCAAAGAAGTAGACCAAACATTGTATAGATCTATGATTGGAAAGTTGCAGTATGTAGTTCATACTAGGCCAGATATTGATCTTGCAGTTGGTATTGTTGCAAGATTTTTAGAAAAATCAAGAGAAACTCACCTAATGGAAATTAAAAGAATAATGAGATATTTGAAAGGAACTGAAGATTATGGACTATGGTACAAATTTGGAGGTAATTTGGATCTAAAAGTTTTTACTGATGCTGATTGGGCAGGGAATCTTGATGACAGAAAAAGCACAAGTGGAGGAGCATTATTTCTTGAAAAGAGATTGGTTTCTTGGACAAGCAAAAAGTAGAATTGTACATCCCAATCTACAACAGAGGTAGAGTATGTTGCTGCAGCAGTAAACTATTCCAACATTGTTTGGTTTAAGCAGTTATTACAAGGAATGAAGATGAAAATCAAAGAACCAGTTGTTATGTTCTGTGACAATACTAGTGCAATCAATATATCTAAGAATTTAGTGATGCATTCCAAAACCAAGCACATAGCAATAAAATATCATTTTGTCAGAGAATTGGTGCAGGACAAGGAGATCAGACTGGAATATGTGCATACAAAGGAACAAATTGCTGACATATTCACAAAGCCATTACCTAAGGATACATTCTTGTATCTCAGAGGTAAGTTAGGGGTCACTCCCCTATCTAAAGTTCACTAAAATAAAGTTTTAAGTGATGCATCAACCTATGACAAGTTGAAAATCTATCAAGTTGATGCAGTAGAGTATTGAAGTCATTACATATGAATCTGTACATAAGGTACATTGTAATCCAGTTGAGAGTACTTTTGGCATACGAGAAGAGCTTTTACTGTGTTGTATTGTCTTTGGCATGTGTTGTCAAAGAGGGAGAGTAAAACTATAATATCTATTCTAAAATTTGTAAGAATTTGTAAAGGGAGAATAAAACTGTCATATCTTTTTGTTATACAATTCCTTCACAGAGGAAGATTGCTAAAAGAGGGAGAAGTTTCTATCTAAGAGGGAGAAGTATTATGTTGACATATTGTGCTGCACTATAAGAGAAAGACTTGTTTTCAAATTTCATTCTGCTATGACATGTTGTGTTGCCATCAATGCCAAAGAGGGAGATTGTTGGATACAATTGGTTAATTGAGTGTTGTCTTTGATGTTACACAAATGTCATATCAGTCATCAGATAGAGTCTACCAAGCTCAGAAGGTAAGCATAGTAGTTTATAGAGTCTACTGAGCATTGTTGTATATTACACTATAAAGATAGCTTCTACCGAGCTAACTTGGTTAACGAAGGAAGTTCAGTACTTATCGAGCTCACTTGGTGATCGAAGGAAACTGTGACAGAGTATTTACCAAGCTAGGAAGGTAAGCAAAGAAAAGTTAGTGTTTACTGAGCTGGGAAGGTAAGCAAATAAAAGTTAGTGTTTACTGGGCTGGGAAGGTAAGAAAAGGAAAGTTAATGGTTATCGAGTTCACTCGATGTCCAAAGGATTTTTGCACAATTCGTAGTGCTTACCAAGCCATTCTTGGTTAACACTAAAGATCACTATGGTACAGTGTTTACTGAGCTAGGTTGGTTAGCGAAGGATTTTTTAAAAGTGTGGAATTAAGGTTAAAATTGATTTATGTGATGAATGTAGCCGACTCACGGTATAATTATTAATAATTTTAACTTGTATTTAAGGCCGACTTGATAATCAGAAAGGTATATATGAAGGATCAAGTTGTGAATTCAAGTGTGCATGTGTGGATAAGATGTATGTGTAAATTTTGAAGGTGCAAGCGAATTTTTGAAGGATCAGATATCCTTGTGGAGCTACAAAGCTTTTATGTGATCAAAGAGGATCTAGTGAAGCAGAATAGAGATCTATATCAACAAAGATAAGTTGCATTATATTCAGATCATTTATTGTTACTTTCTAACAATTGTAGCCGTGATTTCAAATCTCTTAATAGAGTGGGTTTAATAGCCTTATTGTAAATCCTCTAACAAATTAATAGTTCAGTTGAATTGTTCTAAAGACCTCTAGCAAGGCCACTCCTAACAGGGTGATTAAATCCTCTAACAGGGTCACACCTAATAGTGTGTTTTGTAACCGTTAACAGGGTTGGCTCCTAATAGGGCTCACTTCAGAAGAGTGAAAAATAGTAACTAGTTACATTGGTGGTTTTTCCCATATTGGGTTTCCACGTTAAATCTAGTGTCTCTAGTGTTCATGATTGTTGAATTGTTTTGGTTATCAATTCTTAATAATTATTAGTTTTTGCTGCATTATCAAGTTTCAGTAATCTATAACTAAGATCAAGATTTTAGACATCTAAGGGACTGTGAAATGTTTTTGTGGTAACTGATTCACCCCCTCCCCCTCTCAGTTACTCCATTCTCATTTCCAACATTTAGCCATGTTTCCTGTTCTCATCATCTTGTTTTGATGTGTCATCATTGTACTTGGTTACTTTATCCTATTATTAAGTAACTTATCTTAAGAAAAAAATTATCTAGTGCATGTTTTATCTTAGTGTTCCAAGGATCTGCAGGTTGGGATTTAGGTTGTGGGGTTGATCTTACATCAACTTCAAGAGAAAATAATTATAAATTAATAATACATATAAAAATCTCAAAATAATCATACACAAGGTTATTTGGAAGTAGAATAAGTTAGGAATGAAAAATTTCTCTATTAGGGTTCTGCTTATGGTATGACTTTCATTTTGAAACTAATTGCTATCATTTTGCTTTTATTGCATTCCAATATAAAGGCTTTTATTATGACTCTAACCAACTCTAGCTCAATAGTTGATGCTAGTACTAGAGTTTTTATGATGGATGCTTATGGAACCATCTCTGAACAAAAACCTATACAAGTTTTTTTTGAAAGTGTTTAATGATGTAACACCCCCTTGACATTTCTTTTAATATTCAGGATTTTGATAATGCCTATGAATGGCTGGAGATGCATAATTTCATATGGTATTTTGTTAGTAGAACTCCACTTGAAATCATTCTCAAAGAATGGATTACCAAGGCCTAGACCCCTCATGGGGTTTGACTCTAAGGTGTTCAAAGCCTCACTAAGGGACTTTTTTATTCCAATTTGGAAACCCCTCCTAGGATGATGTGAATTTTAACTTAATGACCTGGACAACCAGGTATTTACTATTTTTTTTAGCAGTGTTCCTAAAACTTCACTATCTTAGATTAAAAAATTTGAAATTCCCTATCTAGGTCGAGTTCTCAAGTCTTCCTTTACCTTTTTCTATCATTTATTCAATCTATTGCATAGACCCTTGGTAATGTTGTGTGCATGGAACTAGACAAGTTTTTCAATGCTTATCATAAAAGGAGGCTTTGTGTTCTGGTTGACCTTTCTCATAACTAGAAAGAAACTATTGATATTTAGGTTGAGGCTCAAACCTTCACCTAGAAGGTTATTTATTTGAACCTATTGAATACCTTCTATCATTGTCAATTTGCTGATCATAAAATCAATTTTTTCTTGTTGGTTATGCCTCACAACAAGAATCCTCCTAAAATGGCATAGGCTAAGCTTTCTAAGCCTACAAAAAAGATTAATGGATAACTATGGTGTGTAAGAGTAAAATATCTTCAACACCTAAGAAAGAATCATCCACTTTATCTCATTCCTTAATAGAGACCATCCTTGTATCACTCTGTAGAAAACCTCAATGATTATTTCTTAACCTCTATGAAGGTTCTAACACCTAGATAGCCATGGAGAAGACCTAGTAGAAGCTCTGAGAAATGGATAATTATCTCTAATGGTGATTCTTCTCCTAGATTTAGAACCAGTTCCTTCTGGTACAATAGTTTCTCCTTTCTTGGGGATGAGGATGAAATGCAATAGTTTTTATGATAAATTTTCTCTCATGGAATGTGCAAGGTCTTACAAACCTCCTTCGCAAGTACTATATTTGTAATACTAGACACAAGCTTGGTTTCCTAGATATTTTATCTCAAGGAGGTTAAGTTTCTTTGGCTATTTTCTTGATGCTTCTTGCCATATTTTTTAGATAGAAAATGCAAAATTTTCTTCACAAAATAAAGCTAGTTGAGGTGGTGTCGTTACTTTTCTCTCCCCTCATTTGATTTCTTTGATTATTTATCATGGATCTAACTCAATACAAATAATTATTTAGATTTCTTTATCCTTCAGTAATTATTCCTTTGGTATATTTAATGTTTATGCTCCCAATGATTCTATTAAAACATCTCAACTATGACATTGTATGGTGATTAATCTCCCACAAGTTGTTATATAACTAGGGGGTGGGTGTGAATCTGTTACATTTATTTATTGTACAGTCCCTTCAAACACTCTAGTATTAAAAAACATCATAAACATCATAAGCATTTACTCATTTTTCTCATTTAACTTCTTAATTAACTCACATAATCAATTTACTACAAACTATTCATTTTTTTTTTTGGTTATTACTAAATGTCAATAATAAAAATTCATTGTAACCAAGTTACATTAAAAAGAAAATAACATGAAATCAACTTACAACATAATACAAATGACACATTTGACACTAATATTTTAACATCAAATCCCTATAAAGGAAAAAACCACCTAGGACTGGCAACCCAAAATTTTCACTCTTTTGATGTGAACTCTACTAAGATCCAACCTTGTTAAAGGTTTGCATACAAATTGTTAATGTGAACTTGTTAGAGGATTTACACCGTAATATCATCTAGAACTTATCACTCCTTGATTCTATCTAAAGAATGGCCTACTCTAAAGGACCTATAAACAACACTAATCAATGTTACCATATACAATTTTATATACTTGTTAGGTCCACTTAGTTAACAAGATTTTATTGCTACAATTGTTAAAATGTAACAATAAAAATTGTTCTAGTAGTTTTAGCACTACCTTGTGTTGTGGTTTCACAACACATGCCTCATTTTGACTAGAAATGTGGACCCCCTATTTTATTTTTTGGCTTTCCTTTTCTAGGGTTTTGTCTAGTGTCCTTGGTCAAGTCTAGATCTTGACTAGAAAACCCATACTCTGAGAATAAAATTTTAGAGTGCCAAGTCATTGTTTGACAAGAAAAGAGAGAGGTGCACTAGTACACCTCATCAGGTGCAGTAGTGTGCCAAATCACCTAGGAAGCAACATCACTTGGTGATGCATAGTTGCACGACTACATACCACCAAGTGGTGCACTAGGCCCTGGGTCTATATAACTTGGGGACCCCCACCCTCTTCCTCACTTGATACTTTTATTCATCCACTTCCCTAGCCACATCATTGCACCTCATCAGGTGCACCTTCCTTGCTCCTCACCATCTGCAACACAAAAAATAATGTTAAAACATCATATTAGGGTTTGCAGTAGAACACCTAATTAGGTGCACTATTGCACACCTATTGACCACTCAAAAACCAAAAACATTAAAAAATTTGAAATACTTTAAAAGAAAAACTCTAATTAGGGTGTGCAGTAACACACCTAATTAGGTGCACTACTATGCACCCATAAAAACATACAAACATTGCCTAAGTCCATGTAGGGTACACATTGCCTACCTCACATTTATAAATGGTAGAAAGCACACCAGGTGCACCTACTAGGTGTGCCTTTTCTTTATTTTTTTGGCATTTGAGGGTTAAAGTTAGGTTTTTGGGTATTGTTGAACATTTAGGCTTTTAGGGTTTTGTTCATGTTAATGTTAGGGTTTGATTCAATCATTTTTTCTTCAACTCTAAACTAATGGACATCATTTTTATGTAGATTCAATGGCTTCCTCATCGTCCTCCCTCTCTATAAAGATGGTACCAAAGCCTATAGTATTTAAGTTTCAACATGTTCCAACCAAGTCATGGTTTCAAGACGACTATTCAAAGATCTAGGACACCAAATTGGGTCACACAGATTTGGGTGCATTCTTGACATTGTGGAATAAACCCATAGAAAGATCATTAATGATATCCACTCTGATTCACTTTGGAATAGTTAATGCAGTATCACATCCAGTTTTACTGTAGTCCTTAGAATTGGTCATGACACTAGCAAAGAAATGTGTTCCTGAAGAAAGGGTCATGAAGACCATAACTGGAGAGATCATCCTAGATCTTTGACCCAAAAATATAGATAAGGTGTTTGATCTTCCAAGGGTGGATCAATTTATCAGATTAACTTATCACCAAGCTAAGAGATGGTATAGGGAACATATTGATGAAGCTCTTAAAATCATATAGTCATCATACCTCGTCGAGAATACTCCTCTAGGGTGAAAAGAAGGCAGAGTCAACATGACAAGAGGATATATGAAGGAAGATATTGGATATTCAATCATACTCTTGAGTAGAGTCATGGGTTTGATCCTATAGTGTACAATGAGTGTCATGGGGCTGATGTATTCATTTTTTTGCTATATGTTTATGATATTATTATTAAAGGTAGATTACCCTCTATTATTTAGAGTGTTCAAAAATATTTGAGAGAGTAGTTTAAGATGACAAACCTTGGACTTCCAAACTATTTTTTGGGCCTATACATTGTTTAGTCTTTGGATGTGATGTTGAAAACTTGATTGATTAATTTTATATTGTGTTTGATGTTACACAAAATGTCATATCATTACCAGTTAGTATATGCTAAGCACACTCAGGTGATGAAGATAGTTTCTTATGTCTACCAAGCATTCCAATTGTTTTCCAAGTTCACAAGAAAATGTCTACTAAGTTTAATTGGGCACCTAAAAGAAGTTCATAGAAGTTTAGTGTTAACTGAGCTCACTCAGTTAACAAAGGAAAGTTTGATGGAAACAATGTTAACGAAGCTCAGTTGGTTACCAAAGAAAGTTTATGAAATTATATTGTGAACCAACTCACTTGGTTAAGACAAGAAAATAATTTTAGAAGTTAGTGACTTCTGAGTAGGGTTGGCTAAGAAAGGATTTTCTTGTTTTGGCATATTGAGTTTAATGGATTTGTTTGTTGGTTCTAGTTGACTGAAGAGATGAAGAATTATTGTTATAAGTTTTATTGAAGCTAACTTGATAATTTATATGATATAATTATAAGGTCAAGTTGAGGACTAAAAAAATAGTAGTAATGTGTGGAAGATAAGAAGATACTTAGAGGAAGCAAATTGGAAGGATAAGAAGAATATCCTTGTTGGGCTGCAAAGATCAATTTGATTAGGAAGGATCAAGTATTCAAGCTAGAATTGAGATCTCAAATCAGCAATATAGTTGCATCAATAATTAGGTCATTTCATTATTACTCTAACCATTGTAGAACTGAACTAAATCTCTTAACATAGTTAGCCTAATAGCTATTTACCAAATCCTCTAACCAGGTGGCATTTCTATATTGAAGTGTCAAAAGACCTCTAACAAGGCCACTCCTAACAGGCTGATTAAATCCTCTAATAGGGTCACACCTAATAGTTTTCAATTTAAATTTTAATAGGGTTGGCTCCAAACAAGGCTGACTTTAGAATAGTGAAGAATACTAACTAGTTGCAATTGGTGGTTTTTCCCAGATTGGGTTTGCACATTAATTCTTGGTGTCACTTGTGCTCATGCTATTTCTTTTATGTGTATGAAAATACCTTAATTAAGGTTAATAAAGCTTAACATCCTAAGATCTTCATATTTAGTATTTTTTGAGTAACAATTGATATTATAGTGCTTGTTGAGTTACAACATATTGATAGTGTTAACGGAGTGCTTGTGTTTTAACCAAATGATAATAGTTTCAACAGAGTTTATTTTTTATACTAATATCTAAGGGATTTGGAACTTTTTTTTTAATTAATTGATTTACCTCTCCCCTCTCAGTTACTCCTCTTATATTTCCAAAAATTGGTATTAGAGCTTTTGGTGATTAAACAAAAATTTAACATATGGAACACTATGATGGTGGAGGTGTAAGATTTGGGAATAATGAACCATGTTGCATAAAAGGAAAAGGTTGTGTTGCTATAACTAAAGAACTCAGATGTGACAATTCTTATTTAGTTGAAGGACTAAAATATAATCTACTAACTATAGCACAATTGAATAGAATTGCATTCAAGGTATAATTCATGAATGGGAAGGCCAAGCTGCTAGATGGAAAATAAAATCTACTTGGGTTTGATAATCAAACAAAACGTAACTTATTCTACCTAGATCTAAGTGAAATTTCATATTTCATTGCTCAAGTAGAAGAAAGTTGGCTATGACATAAAAGATTTTATCATGTGAACTTTTCTAACCTGATCAAGATAAGAAAAAACAAAAGAGTGAGAGCTATTCCTAGTCTGAGGAAACCTGATATGGGCATGTGCAAGAATTGTCAAATTGGTAACATTGGAAAGATAAGTTTTATGAGCAAGAACTATCATTCTGAAGAAGTCTTGGAGTTGGTTCATAGAGACTCGTGTTGACCTATTGAAATAGAGAGTTATAGTGGAGATAAGTATTTTATTTTATTTAGTGATGATTATTCTAGGGTGACGATATAGTAATGTATTTGAAAGATAAGTTTGAAGCTTTTCAAAAATTCAAGTGGTGTCTGGCTAGAGTAGAGAAGGAAACATGAAAGAAGTTTAAATGTTTGAGATCAGATAGAGGAGGTGAATTCATTTCTAATGAGTTCAATGAATTCTACAATGAGAAAGGAATCAAAAGACAAGTATCAACCCCTATACACGTTAGCATAATGATATAGAAGAAAGAAGGAATATATCAATCATGGATTGTGCAAGAACTCTGATGATAGAAAATAATGTTGGAATCAAATACTAGAAGGAAACAATGAGTACAAAATTTCATACCTTAAACAAAGTATAGCTGAAGAAAGACTCAAATTAGACTCCTTATGAATTATAGTATGGCTATAAACCTAATGTAAGTTACTTGAAAGTATTTGGTAGAAAATGTTATATCTTGAAGGAGACTAGGAAAGGTAAATTTGATGTCAAAAGTGATGAAGGAATATTCCTAGAATACTCTAACAGAAGTAAAGCATACAAATGTTTGAATCTAACCAGTCATAAGATCATTGAAAGTGCACATGTGAGGATTGATGAGTTTGCAAAAAAGAGTGAAGAAGAGAGAAATAAAGAACTTGAAGATTACATCAAGTTTATTTACTTTGAATGTGATAAATTACATAATACAATTGAAAGTCACTAGACTTTAGCTCTAGAGTCCCCAAAATCTCTAGAAGAATGTAAGTTGCAACAAGTGCAACCTGATTCATAGTCTAAAGGACCCAAGTTGTAGTTAGAAGTGGCCTACTTGTAGCCAGTGCACAACCAAAGTCCGAGTTTGAAAGGCCTAAATCACAGATAGTGGGACTAAAGCATGATGCAAAAGATCATGGTGCAGTAAGTGGGAAAAGCTCTAAATCCAAACTACCTCTACTTGAAGATATGTGAGAAGACACCATGCACATGAGAAAATCATTGGAGAAAAGCCAAAAGGTACAATGACAAGGAATAATTTGAAAGGTACATGTTTTCTTACTAAATTTGAACCTAGAATAGTTAAAAATGCTTTGGATAATGAAAGTTGGATTGAAGAAATGAATGAAGAGATAGAAAAAATAGAAATGAATAAGAGCTAGATTCTTGTTCCTAGACCTAATTATAAAAATGTAATTGGCACAAAGTGTGTGTTCAAAAATAAGTTGAATGAAGATGGAGAAGTTTCAAGAAACAAAGCAATGTTAGTATGCAAAGGCTATTCTCAAGAGGACAATATTGATTATGGTGAAACTTTTTCTCCTATTGGAAAATTAGAAGCTGTTAGGACTGTACTTTCTTATGCTGCACATAAAATAACCTGAAGGTTGTAGATGCTAGCAAAAAGGATATGGTTTGTAAACTACACAAAGCATTCTATGGTCTCAAACAAGCTCCTAGAGATTGGTATGAAAGAATTCATAATTATTTGATTAAGATTGGTTTTCAAAGGAAAAATGATAACAAAAACCTATACATCAAAAGATGATTAGACAAGAAGATTATGTTGACAAAAGTCTTTGTGGATGATATATTGTTTACTAGAAATCATGGTTTGTGCAAATCTTTTTTAAAGTAAATAAGCAATTTTAGATGTCAATGTTTGGACAAATCAAATTCTTTGTTGGATTGTAGATTCAATAGAAGAAAGATGGTATCTACATTACTCAATCTTAAGTATATCAAATAAAAATTGAAGAAGTTTGAAATGGAGGATTCAAGACCAATTGGAATACCTATGTCTACTAGACACAAGCTTTCTAAAAATGATGATTCAAAGGAGGTAGATCATACCACATATAGATCTATGATTGGAAAACTTTAGTACGTAGTACATACTAGGCCTGATATCGCTCTTGTAGTTGGCATGCTGGTAAGATTTTTAGCTAATCCTAAAGAAAATAATATGATGGAAATAAAGAGAATCATGAGGTGGGTAAAATCACAAACCCGTGTCACCCTTTTACAAAGGAAAAGGCTAACAAAAGTGTAGTTCACATTCAATGACATAAAACTGGTATTATTATTTAGAATTTTGAAATGAAGTAAACTAATGAAATGTGTAGAAATTGATGAATTTTAGGATTATAATTTGTAATAATAATTTGGAATAAGAAATTATGTATTTTCCTTTTTTCTAAAGTTAAATTTTAGTTGTTGAAAAATGCTAGAAATTAGGGGTCGAGTTCCCACTACAAAACTGTATAGAAATAAAATTATTTTCATTTGATTTTAGATTATGTTATTGATGATATATGTAGCTAGAATAATAAATAATAAAAATGGGCTTTAGACCCATATTTTCTCTTTTATAATGATTCAGATTTCAACTTATTCGAATTGATAGTTTTCATCTCCCACCATGTTTTTTGAAATAAATCTACTCCAACCAAAAGAAAAATTATATATTCTAGAAGAGGACTCTCTCCTATAGAATGTCATATAATTTTTTATTTTTTATATTATTTCATATTTTTCTTTCTCAAAATTGACATCCTCTTGAGTGTTAAAATATATACTTGTAGAATTTTTGAGTTACAATATACTATATCTAAATAAAACACCATGACCCCTATATGAGAATATTCTTGACTTTGAAATCTATAAAATGATGTTTATATGTTAGTAAAAAAAATCATAATAAATAGTAAGAGTTATTGAAACGTTAGTTTTTTGAAATAATTATATTTTTTTAGTAATTCAATACTAACTACTATAAAACATGCATTTAAAAGACATTTTTTATTGGAAAAGTGCGAGACCATATACAACTTAGCTGGAATAATTTTATCATGATCATATGCTTGAAAAAAAAAAATTAGATAGAAATACTCAAATTTAGTTGTTTTGATAATTTAGCCTGAAAGATGACACAACTTTGTACTTTTACCTAGGTATTTAAAGGGTACTAGAGATTATGGATTATGATACAAGAAATGAGGTGACTTAGATTTCAAATCCCTCACTGATGTAGATTGGTCAGGAAGTGTTGATGATAGGAAAAGCACCAGTGGTGGCTCATTCTTTTTTGGTAAGGGACTAGTGTCTTGGACAAGTGAGAAGTAGAATTACATCTCTTAGTCTATAGCAAAGGCATAATATGTTGCAACAATAGTCAATTATTATAATATTGTTTGTTTCAAACAACTATTGGCATGGATGAAGGTAGAAATCAAAGATCCAGTGGTTATCTTTTGTGATAACACCAGTGCAATTAGTATATCAAAGAATCCTATGATGCATACCAAGACAAAGCATATTGCAATAAAATATCATTTTCTAGGAGAACCAGTGCAAGAAAAAGAAGTGCTATTGGAATATGTGAATACTAAAGAATAAATCATAGACATATTTACCAAGACATTACCTAAGGATGCATTTTTGTATCTAAGAGGTAAGCTAGGGATTATTCCCCTATCTGAAGCTCACTAAACAACATTTAGTGATGCATCAACTTAGTACTTTTGAAGATTAGTCAAATTGACGCAATAATGAAAGGGTAGATTGCATATGAATCAATACATTAGGTACATTAAAATTTACTAAATATTATCTTTGGCATAAGATGTGAAAGAGGGAGATTTTGATGTGTCATATCACATAAATTTTGTAAAGAAAGAGTTTTCTATGAGATTTTTTTTGAATGTTTAAAGACATCAAAGAGGAAGAGTTTGATGAAGAATAAAAATTGAGAATTTACTAACAGAGGGAGAAACTAAAGTCACAGGGAGAGATTGATGTCAAAGGGAATTCACATTGATAGAGGGAGTTCTCATGGATGATAATTGAAATTAAAGTAAGCATATTATCCATACTTTTATTTTTCTCTAAAATTTCATTGTATTATGACATTTTCTGTTTCCATCAATGCTAAAGAGGGAGATTGTTGAAAATAATTGATTAATTGTATATTGTCTTTGATGTTACACAAAATGTCATATCTTTGTCATTCAGTGTATGTCGATCTTACTCAGGTGATGAAGAAATTTTATTATGTCTATCGAGTATTCCAAGGTTATTCCAAGTTCACAAGACAGTGCCTACCAAGTTCACTTGGGCATCTAAAAGAAGTTCATAGAACTTTAGTTTTAATTGAGCTCACTCAGATAATAAAGGAAAGATGGATGGAACTAGTGTTAACCAAGCTCACTTGATTACCAAAGGAAGTTTATGAAGTTGTAGTTAACATAGGAAAATCATTTCAGAAGTTAGTGACTACCAAGAAGGTTAGCTAAGAAAGGATTTTCTTGTTTTGACATATTGAATTTAATGGATTTGTTTGTTGGTTCTAGCCAAATCAAGATGAATAATTATCAAGTTAAGGATTGAAAAAATAGTAGTAATGTGTGGAAGATAAGAATATGCTTAGAGGAAGCAAATTGGGAGGATAAGCAACATATCCTTTTTGGGCTACAAAGATTAATCTAATTAGGAAGGATAAAGTATTCTGATGTAGGGGCATCTAAGGGTTAAGCATGTTGACTTAGATGAGGGTTTTGATCAAGATTTACTTTCGGGGGTCATAACTTTTGACTTGGATGTGGGTTTTGGCTGAAATTTTATAGGTAGTTGCACTAGAAGGATTTTTTTAGATTTTTGATTGAGCTCACCTAATAGGTGGCCATTTTGACTTTTTTTTTGAGAGCTTGAAATCTCATCTTGACCTCTAAAATTGGCTTTTTTGTATTTTTTCTAGTTTTTTTAGAAATCTATTTTTGTAATAAATTTGAAATGATATTTTTGATTTCATTGATTAGTTGGAAATTTGTCTTACCTTAGTTGGGGGCTTTTCTTGGGAAAAATTAGGATTTTTAGGATGAGTGTTAAAAATTACCAAAAATGGAAAAATCTATTTTTCCCAAAAATCTACCAAATATGGTAATTTTCAAAATTGTAATAAGTAGGTGTTGGTTTTCATTGTAGAGTCAGAGTAGAGTTGCAGAAGTTTTAGTAAAAAGTTATGGTATTTTGAATCATTTGTCTTGTGTTAATTTCTGAATTGTTCTTTAACGAGATTGGGTTGCATCATATTCAAGCTAGAATTGAGACCTAAAATCAATAATAGAGTTGCATTAGCAATTAGTTCATTTCATTGTTACTCTCTAACATTGTACTAGTTAACTAAATCTCTTAATAGAGTTATCCTAACAACTATTTTTCAAATCCTCCAACAAGGTGACATTTCTAGATTGAAGTGTCTAAATACCTCAAACAAGGCCACTCCTAATAGGGTGATTAAATCCTCTAACAAGGTCACATATAGAACTATGTTTTGTAACCTTTAACAAGGTTGGCTCCTAATAGGGCTCACTTGAAAAGAGTGAAAAACAATAACTAGTTGCAATTGGTGGTTTTTCCCAAATTGGGTTTCCACATTAAATCTTGGTGTCACTTATGTTCATGCTATTTCTTTTATATGTATGAAAACAAGTTAATTAAGGTTAATCACACTTAACATCTTAAGATTTTTATGTTTAGTGTTTTTTAAGAAAAAGTTTATAATATAGTGCTTGTTGAGTTACAACATACTGATAGTGTTAACCGAGTGCCTGTGTGTTAACCGATGACAAAAGTTTCAATAGGGTTTATGTTTTGTACTTACATCTAAGGGGTCTAGAATTTATTTTTGTATTAACTAATTCACCCATCCCCTCTTAGTTAGTTCTCTTATATTTTCAACAAGCCATACTCCAGCAAAAGTATGCTCTTGATATGCTTTAGAGATTCAACATGCTTGATTGCAAGCCTTCTCTCATACCTTTTTACTTAGATTTTATTTTATCTACCACTTTATTTACTCATACAATGGATTCAATTTTATATAGACAACTTGTGGATATTTTATTATACCTAATGCACACACATCTTGATAGTTCCTTTTTGGTTGGCCTTGTCTCTAGGTTATCACATGATCCTCATGAGAGTCATTAGCAAGCTACCAAATGTATTTTGATGTACATTCAAGGTACTACATATGATGAGATTCAATATACATTAGGGTATCCTCATATTTTTGGTTGTACAAGCTTAGATTAGGGTGATGATATTGATGATTTGAGGTATAATTAAGGCTTTTTCTTTTCTTTTCTTTTTTGTCTTGGTTATGGTCCTATCACATGGTCTTACAAGAAGAAACATACTCACACTGTAATGCCCTGTCAAGGGATCCAAAAGAATTAACCTAAAGTTTCACTAAGTTTGGTAGCTTTTTTTTTTTTTTTTGAAAAATGAAAGTTAAACCATTCACAACATACACATAGTAGTGGAAGCAATAACAACATTCAACTGAAAGTATACATAAACATACATAACAAGTTACATTCCTTAAGGATCTCTTAACGTTGAATCACATTTAAATTATCTAATATTGATTCCATCTAATCCCACATCCATATGAAGTAATGATGAAAAGTCCAACATTCTTAAGCAATATACTTTTGTTCCAAATGTCCCTTAGTAGATTAGTTTTCAGATTGCTCAATCATCCATTGTACATGTCACAGGGTATGAAAGGCTTAAAAGAATATACATATGTGAAAATAAAGTACATCATCCTATTCTAATCCATGATGAAAGTGCAATAAAGTAAATGAAACCATATTCCATACATAATACATCATCATAGAAGATATAAACATCCATAATAAAAGATAACCATACATGATAAACACAACTAACTAAGTGCACGGCTCCTCCCAATTGTAAATAGCATCATTAGACCATCATGGGCCCTAGCCATCCCTCTATGCATAACATCCAAAGTCACTGAAGAGATCATCAATATTATCATAGTAAGGAATGTCACTCCTAAAACATACTACAACATATCCTGAAAGAAATCTAACATGCTACAACATATGCATAAGAAATATAATCATGCAAAATAAAGCATAAGATAAGTAAATAAGATCATCTATCATATGTTAATCATAAATATAAGGATACATGTCCATCATCATAATCCAAGAACATAATGAAGATAAATGCCAACAAAGAATTCTTCAACCACTGTGTCTCGAATGGATCTCAAATGGTAAGAGTGAAAAAGCACTACCACCCGACCGCGTGGAACCTAAATGGCCCACTCCCAATACACTGAGGAGATAGTCTCAAGTCCCAAATAGGTTATTAAGCCACAAATATCAAATCACATAACACAAATAATCTCTAAGTCCAAGAATCCTAAAAGTATACTAACTCAAAGGTTCTGACACACAGATTGACATCTAGACCCAGAGGCACAACAATGACATGTAGGAAACCTACTATGTAAGTGGGAAAGTGTCATCACATGGATCATGCTAGAGTTACCTTGGTAGTCTTTCTATAGACCTCAGCCCCCTAGTGACCCATATGCGGCCACTAGTATCCTCTCGTACTGATGAGGCATACTACAGAATGCAAGGTCACAACCAAGTACTCTCTCTACTCCCATCCTAGTCTGTACTAGCCCTTGAGGCATGGGCGAGAACAAACAATTATCTTATTAGGTTCATTTAATTAAATATTTAGTGTAATTTTTTCACTTATTAAACAACTTACAATGAGTTACCCTGGCAGCCACTTAGGGCCCCGACCCCCATTGCAAGCCACTTCCTAACACTACATGTAGATAACCTACCCTAAGCTCATGAAATCAAAAAATCACACAATTACCTCAATCCTATACAAGCAACTGGAAGGCATCAAAAGATAATCATAATATCACATCAGTTCTTTGTGAGCAACTAAAAAGCATCAAATGACAGATCACTGTGTCCATGGGTTCTCAACAAGCAACCAAAAAATATCTCAAAATAACATTGTTCAAAGACTTCCAAAATGGTCAAGTCATACATGTCCCAACATGACATCATCAAGTTCAAATAAAAACTTTAGTCCCATCAAGGTGACTAGAAAGTAATCCAGATACAACTGATCAATGACTCAAAAGTCGTTACATATATCATAGCTTACAAGAAGATTGGAAGAAATATCAATCAGTAAACCACACACACCATAGAGCATGCCATCTCATAAATATGGTTGGGTTTAAAAAGATCGAGATCAAAAGACATTAGCATGACATCGCAAATCATAACCCCCAAGCCTCTGGTAGACATCCTATAACTGGTCAACAATCTAGTCAACCCAAAACCCCAAAACAGATAGCATAGAGAAAAAACAAAATGTAAGCACATGTTTTTGGTTCATTAAAATAACTTAGTTGAGTTAAATATGGGGTTCTCAATTTCATTTAAGAATTAAATATCAAGTGAAGAAAATTGTACATTTTCCTAACCCATGTATTTGTTTTGATAGGTCAAGGTTTTCCTCCATAGCTCTTTAAATCAATTTTCTAAAATGTTCTAAGGGTATTTTACATAATCACTATATTCAAAATGATCCCTCCTTTTAAAAGATAAATTTCTCCAAATTACTCTAGGCAGAATTATCATTTATTGTTTTCAAATAACTCGATTTACAATATTAATTAATTTATAAAAACATACCCTTAACACTTAATTAATCTAATTTTATATTAATTTTTAAAATATAACTACATCATTCATTAATTGATATCTTTAAAATATCATTAACAAATTACATAATAACTATTAATTAATTATTATTAATATATAATAATTAATGTTTAAAAATTGTTAATATTTAATAACAATAATTATTAGCAACATATTAACTCTATAATACATATTACTAAAAATAAAACTAAACTATATAAAACTCTTCCCCATGTGGTATGTAGTACTTGCTGTCGCAGGTCTACTCTGATAGTGAGTACAAAGTACCCCTATCATCACATTACCTGCAATAGTAGGTTCTCTGCCACCGACAGGGGTAAAGGGGTATGAGTTTGTCCCTCCCTCATAAAAAAAATTTTAATTTTTTTTTATATATACATTTTTAATAAATGTTTTTCAGATTTATAAATATATATATTTTTGAAACATTTTCAATAATGCCTACAAAATATAATTTTTAAAAGAAAACACTTTTCCAATTCTTTTTCCTTTTGGTATAGCATAAGCATTCCCCTATAATGATTGTTCCCAATTTATTTTAAAAGAGCTAATATATATATATATATATAAAGATCAAATCTAATACATGAGTCCAACGTATCCCTTTTTAGATTCACCTATTTAAACCCTAGTCCCATAAATTTCTCAAATCTATGCATATGGGATTTCTCGTACAGAAATTTAAATATCCATGACAAGAATATATATAACTAAAATATGGAATTTTCAGAAAGCATTTAGAAGATACAAAGAAGATAGGAAGTGGAAGAAGTGAAATAACATATGCAAAATCACAAGTGTCTACTTGGACACTGATGCTAATTCACTTCTCCTCAAAATCTGCAGAGCAAGCCCCTTCCTTCTCCAACATTCGTGGATCCACCCAAAAATGCTCCTTGAGCTACAAAGAGTGCTTGAATATCGGGACCTCTCAGGAAGCACCTAGAATGTCTCTAGAAACAACTAGAAGATAAGATAAGTGTTAACAACTAAGCACGAGCCTTTTCCAACCTTCTAGATGAGTCACAAGGTTGTAGACACCATGTGCTTAATTTGTGTGCTAACTCCTACATTGTAGACATACGTGCATAAAAGAGGTGCACATACTCCTAGGTAGACTTATGACTTTTATTTTAATTCTTTTATTATTATTAATATTATCATTTATTTATTATTTTATTATTATTATTTAATTTCTTTTATTTAGTTAATTTCCCATTTAATTAATTAAAATCAAAATGTCAAAATATCATAATATTATATTAATTTTTATTCCAAAATAATTAAATCATTAATTAAATCTTTTAATTTAGACTTAATTAATAGAAAATTCACCAAAGACCTCCAAAATAAAATATGAAAACCCATCATAGAACAATCCATACAAAATCAGTCTAAGGGGTTAAAATCATGAATTACGTCATCCAATGCATTCGGTAGGTAAAACATCTTAGATACTTGTCCTACTTTTCTAGGACAAATGGTTTAAGGGTTTAGGATTTGGACTTGAGAATTTATCTCCCCTCTCTTACCATTGAGATGGTGTGATAGGGTATGCTCATCCTGGCAATTTAGGGAAGTCGATACTCGGTACCTGCATAAAATCCATGCATGTACATACACAATATATATATATATATATGCTAAGCTAAATAGGCAATGGCAGGAAGTGGTACATCATGTAGATCTTGACTAGTAGGTGACTATGACTCCCTTCCTTGACCACATCAAAAATGCCATACATAAAGAAAATAAAATGCAAACACCATACACATGCAGTACGGGGTAAGTATCCATAAGGCAACACACACACACACACACACACACACACACACACACACAATAATAATCCATTTAGTTAAACATCATCAATAACTGAGAATAGTGTAATAATCATGATGTATACATGAAATGTAGAGTCTAAGTAATCTCATCATATATCAACTGAATCTATAACACAATATCTAATAGTCTCAAAACAATGCTACTAACCATCAACATAAAACTAGCCTAACAGAGTTCGACAATGATAGCAACAATGTAACTAGGAAAATATAAACTAGGGCAGACACTACACACACATTATAATCTACAAAGGAAGAATACAAGGAAGATGTGCTAGCTAATTAGGAGGTATTATGGCTTTGATAGTTGATTATAGAGTTTGATTTTTCCCTTGATAGTTGCACCTTTCTTTTTTGTGACAATTAAAGTGCTATACACATTTCCTACAATCGAGCTAAGCATCAATGAATTAAGCACATTGAGCTTCATATGCACTTGATCGGGCATTTGATTCAGTTTGGCTCTTTTAGCTTGGTGTATATGCCCACTATTGAGCAAGTTACTAACATATTCACTAAACCTTTTGCATACCCACAATATCTTTAGCTATATTCTATGCCTAGGTGAAGGAAATTATCTTTGGGGGGTCTTAGTGATGAGACCTTTCTTCATTCTTTTTGTTTTACCATTCTTCTATACTTTTTTGTGTAGGGGTTTTCCCGTACAGTTTTCTCTACTTCTCCATTTTTTAGAGATTTGGTTTTACTAGGTGCCTTATTAGGCTATGTTGTTGGGATCCATATATGCTTTTAGCATTGTAGTTTCCTTACTTTTTTTCATGCATTTTTTGTAGTTGCATTGTTGTCCATCTTAAGGGGATTGTTAGAGTAAAGGATACATTTTACTACAATTATTAAATTACCTTTACTCTCTTCTTAAAATTCACTTTACGTACATGCTTTTCCATTTAATAATTTGTGTTCACCTCTTAGGGTTTCCCTTTTAGGTTTTATGATCTCCTTCTGTGAGGATTGATACATTGTATATTTTACTCATTCTTTTTGTCTGATAATATATCTTGCATATTTCAAGGCCAAACCCTTGCCTTCTCTTATATTTTCTTCCTTGTGACAGGTTCTTATATGCAGGTATTCTATGGGATCTTTGGATTTGTTCTTATCAAATCCTTCATATATTATGATAGCCCCTATAGAAAAAATGGGTGTAACATGGATACTTTACCAATGAAGAAACCCAAACATATAAAGCTACAAATAACGTAGAGTAGAAAAAATTAATAGCTTTGAGGTATTAATGAGAAGAAAAATGAGGGCCAAATATAATAAAATATATTCTAATCTAAAGAAGCCCATAGAAAAGTTGAAGTGTATAAACTACATTAAACCTATTGAGTCAAAGCATCTACAAGGCAATCTTTAACAACTTTTTTTAATAAAAATAATGAATAATCAATAATGTCCATCCATCTCCATATGATCAGATAAGTCCAAAAAAATATATATATATTTACATGAGAGTCATTAAATACCAGTGATGGAGGAGGCACTGCAAAAAACAAAGATGCCAAGAAGATTCTACCAGAGGCTAGTAACCAAATTCCTCATTTGATGAAGGCTCTATGTGTAATATATCAAAGAACTCGTTTGAAAGAGAATGGGAGGAGATCACATGATTATGAGAGGAAATCTAAAGTATAGCACCAATTTTAGAGATACCTTAATTTTTCATGATAATATAATACTATTATATTTATATAATAAAACAATAAAAGAATTCTTAAATATTTTAGAATGGTTTTATTTTTTAAAATAAAATAGTTATTGAATGATACTTTCAACACAAAAAATGAATTTACAAAATTTTAATAAGCATTTCAATGATTCATCCTTAACCCATCTAATGGAGAAATAAATTTGATTATATAATGTCATTCATATTTACACAATTGAATTGGTGGTAGTAATAGAAATTTAGCTTGTATATATATATATATATATATATATATTGAAATTTGAATATTATTATTAATTATTAATACAAATAATAAGAGAGTTAACATAAGTGAAAATCATGTACTTGACACTTGTATGCTAGTAATTATATATTTTCATTAACTAATATTATACTTTATAGTTCCCATGAATAAAATAACAAATTTAAATTAATTAAAAATTTAATATATTAATAGATTATAAAAGTAAACATTATTTTTGCTACACATCATCTTTTTCAGATTATTACAATATGAAACATCATTTTTTACTCTAAATTCTTAACTAACCTAATTATTCTAGTATATTATTTTTTTATGGATTATACCATTCTCTTAATTTCATAATAAAAAGATCATAAATATATATTGCACAAAAATTGATGGATAATTTACTTTTATACTATAAATTTTATTGCAAGAGAAGTTATTAGAGTTGGCACACGTCTTCTCTCTAGGTGACATTTACAAAAATGTTTGAGCATTCCCCAAATTTGTCTGAAAGTCATCTCAGTCATTGATCTAAGTTGGTTGAATGGTGATAATATTAGCATAAACTTAATTACAATGTGAATTCAATGATTTATTATTTAAATTTCATATATTCCATTTCTTACAAATTTATAGGAAAACTTTGAATATGCAAAAAACATTGAAGAATTCAAGAGAACAATAGAACACAATTTATATGGAATTGCAAAATTTCTATTCATATGTTTTAAACTTAAAATCTATAGGTAGATGCAAGTACAATGATTATAATTTGATAAAATAAAGTAGAAACCAACAAAAATGTCAATAGAGAAAACCCCTATTACTATCTATACAGAAATCAAGAGACACAATTAAGCCTATGAATCCTTGAAGTCACTAGTTGTCTTATACTACTTCATTCAGATTAAACCATTTTTGGATAAAATTCCTACCAATTCATGCCCATTTCTTATGGCTCTTCAACTTCCTATCATTTAGGCCCAATAGAAATGGTTGCAAGGCCACATTCTAGCCAAGTTCTAGAAGCTTGTGGATTTTACCTTCCAAAGGGACCCCCACACATAATACTACTTGAGAAACAACCTTAATGTTTTTTCCTAGGTATTTTTATTTAAAATTATTTCTTAAGAGCATCAAAATGTCAACCCTTTCTCCTCTGAGGTCAAGGAGAGAGGCTAGAAAATGGGAAGTGATGTTTGTATTAACACAATACTTTTTCTCATTCCTTAGAAACTTATAACCCAACAACATTTTCACAACATAATCGATGAAATCTACAACAAGACGAACATCACTATAAACTGACTCAATTATTTTACTATGGAAGGGACCTAAAAAGTTCTTTTGCTCCTCTTCCAATTTGTATGTCAAATGAATTTATGTTTCCATCTTGAATCTCAATTTATGTAAATAGGAGAATTCAAGAAATAATAAAATACAAAAAAATGACTACCGCACTAATTAATTAACTCACTAGAAATTATATTTCCCACCGAGAAATGACTACCGCACCAATTAACTAAACTAGACCATAATTTATTGATTACTATCACTACTAGACTAATGACCACCAAAGAAGAAACGAGCAAAGACAAATAAAGAAACTCAATTTCCTATAAATAAGCTTGGATCCCTAGAAATTTACTAACCCTGTTCCCTATCCATTTTTCCTTTGATTTCAATTATTTTAAAAGATTAAATCTTTAGAAAATTTCCTCATAAAGATTTGAATAAGGTTGAGATTCCATTTGAGATGTTTGGACCAGAATAAACCTTCAACTATTGATATTTAACCATCAGACTATAGATGAATGTTATGTACATGTTGGAGATATGATATGTAATTAGAAACATTTCCCCAAAAGCTATCACTTCAAACATGCAATTAAAGATCACATGTGTACTATGTACTAAGTAGAAAATACTTAGTAGAAATTTAAATTAGGACTCAAACAATTTTGAAAAGTAATAATCAAATACATCATCTAATTATTATAAAAGAACTAAATCTAAAATGAAAACACCATGCCATAGAAATATCAAAAATGACTTTTCTTTTCATTATATTTTCTATATTTACTTTACATTTCATCTTCATATAGATATATATACTATACTAAAAAATGGTTGTGGCTTCCCTCAAAAAGGGAAGTGACAAGTTTCTAATTGTTACATTTTATTAAAAATTTGATAAACCATTTTAAAAGATGAACCCTAAACTGATGATTCTTCTCATATTACTTCTTTTATCCTTCGAAAAACTCCAATAAAATTGAAGTTCCATTTTTCTTGTTCCACCACATTTGCAACCTATTCTTCAAAATTAGTAGGGTCCAAGAACTTTTTAATGAACATACCACGAAGCTCTTCCTTATCCTATTCCTTTTCCATATGTTTCATGACATCCCTTGGATTAGCAAAGATAACCTATGAAGCCTCCATAAGCCTAGTAGCAATAATACCAGTGTACTCCTCATCTTCATCTTACGTCACATTTGGGTTGACAACAAGGCTTATATTTTTATTTTACAACCCCTCTACCATAGGTACTCCCATTTTTGGCAATCAACTACATTTCTAATAGTGGAAAGCATTGAGAAAGATGTTTGCATTTTGAAGAATGGTGTTTTGATTAGTTGTCATTCTTCCATAAATACAATAGTAAATTCCACATATGTGTCATCTTTTTGATACCTTATTTTCTTATCAATCCTCAATTTAATATGAAGCATAATCTTTTGATAACTTGATAACCAATTTGATAACCATATGATCAATTTCTATTTATTACTTCATTTAGTAATCACATCATTTATATATGATCATATTTGTTGTTTCAAAGTCTAGATAACCCAATGCATTACATTTTTTTCATTAAAAGGGGAATTTTTCCTCATTCAATGTACAAATTTTTCCATTAGAGGGGAAGAAAAACCTCATGCAATATATAATTTTTCTATTAAATTAAAAAAATTTCCACATACAATATATATGTTTTTTCATTCAATGGGGAAAATGTAGAAGTCAAGAAATCCAACTTCACAGATCCTCAAGAACACCTGCATGCAAATATCCTGCAATGAAGAGAAGCCAGAAAATGGAAAAAGAAGAGCTTAGAAGTTCTCAAAAATGTGAGAGAGAAAAAATTTATTCTAAGTTATTAAAAATGAAAAGTACAAAGGTTAAACCTTAAAGGTGAACAAAACCCTAAAGGAAAGAAAACTAGGTTTGTGCATTAAAATTAATATAAAATATTAATTATATGCACCTAAAAGAAAGCTTAAGAACTAGAGTAATAAATCACTTAATTAACTAAATCAAAATGATCTAATTAATAAGTGAAACAAAATAATTACTCTAACAGCCCCCCTTAAGTGAAGCTCAGGAGGAAGCTAACCTAGCAAAGCTATGAAAGCAGGAAAATGGGTCCTAAAAAAAAGGCCTGATCAGGTACCCAATACAAGGAAATCTCTATAAATCAAAGAAAAAGGAGAAAACCTAGTGGGAAAAACCCCTCTCCAAAAAGAGATGAAAAAACAATAGAAAGAAAATGGCTCAAGAGACTCTCTCAAAACCATAAACAACCCCCCCATGAGAGAGAGATGAGACATCAAAGCCCCCCCAAAAGGATGGAGCCACTATAGAAATGAACAAACCAATAGAACTCCAATGTAGAAGAAACAAGGGCACAGAACAAGGAAACCATTGAATGAAAGGAAGGCCTAACTGATGCTCAAAGGAGTAGACATGAGGATCCTAAAAAGGAATCCCCAATGTAGGTGTGTTGATGCTGTCATGAAAGAGGAGATGAACATCCTCTATAGAATCTACAAAAAGTTCTCCTAAAGGCTCGATGAGTGGAGTTGGAGGGTTCAACAGAGCTAAAGAAGAAAAGACTTCAACGGAATGTGGTGTGGTGATCTCATAAACAATACAAAGGTTCACGTGTCCTGACTGCACCACATGATGCTCTCACAAAAGAGAAGAAGTATGATTTGATGATGGAGTGGTGGACTAAAATGCGAGAAGGTGTAGAGACAGGTGGTATGATCAACTATCCCTATAGCAATAGGGCCTCCTATTGCACTATCCCAAATGTAGACTAAATCTATAGTGAACTCAACTGTCTTCCCTGATCCACTGTGTGTAATCTGATACATTGAGAGAAGGTTTGTAGAGAGAGATGGAACATACAAAACATCATTGAATGTGCCATCCTGAATGCAAACTGAACCTTTCTTGCAGATTGTTAGAGTAGTGTTATTCCCCATGAAAATATGAGGAATCAGAGAAGCCTCAATAGAGGAGAAGACCCCTTGAGAAGATGCCATATGGTGAGAAGCACCTAAATCTAGTATCCAAGGGACCTGGGAAGGGGATGCAAGGGAAGCCCATAATGCATGACCTTGCCCAAAATCTGGTGAAGATGTCAAAGAGGTGGATGAAGACTAAAAGGTAGACCCCTAAGAGGTAGAAGAGGATGGGGATGAAATAGAGCTCTTTTGAAGAAGAGCTTGCAAATCTACAATCCGTTTCTCATAGCCATCAAATCTCTTCTGAAAATAATGTGCCTCATCATGGGCTCATTTTTGACAATAGGAACAGGAAGGAGTCTCAATCTTCTTTTTCTCCTTCTTCTTAGAAGAAAATGATGGATCAGTAGAGTGTTGAGAAGAGGAATCAGATATCTACTTTAGCTTCTGCTCTTGTGTATCCTTGGCAAGTAATGCATGTGATGGTGAATCTATCTAAGTGAGCTTGGACTACTCATGAGTTAACCTATCACAAAAAATCTCAAAAGAGGGTATCTGATGTCTATTACCCAAGGCATCCATAGTGGAGTAGAAAATGGAAGAAAAGATCTCATACTGTTCTCGCAACTTTGAGAGTATCAAAAAAATACACTCATCATCTATTTTATTTCTACCACATCCCTGCAAAACTATGCATAGAGATTTGAACTTCATCAAGAAGTCCTCAATGGTGGGAAAGCTATTAGGTGTCAAAGAAGTCAACTTTGCATTAGGTTGAAGTGCTTGGAACTCATTCACTTGGCCAAACAAAGTCTAAAATTTGAGCCAATAAGTTCGTGGAGTAGTCAAACCATCCAAGTGAAATAGTAGACTATCAGAGATGTTTAGTGCAATCAGTCCCATGGCTTCATCCATTTTGTTTCTATGCTAAAGAACCTCATAAGGGCACTATAGAGCAGAATGGTTTGCATCTAGGCATAGCCATAAGCCTCTTGACATGAGAAGCCTAGTTATCTGTGTCTTCCAAGTGTGATAGTTGTGCAGCATGAGCTGGATCATAAAAGGATCCAACATTGAGAGAAAGAAAAGACGGAAGTAGAAGGGTCTGATTTTGAAGCAAATTATAGAATAGAAAATTCTCACCCCCACAACAAATAAAATTATCCTCCAAAACCAAAGCAACAACTATGGAAAAACACAAAAATTGAGAAAAGAACCTGGAATTTGGATGCAGAGAAGAGGAAAGAAGAAGCTTCTACGTCAACACCAAATTTGGAAGCTCAAAAAAACTTAGAATCAAACAAAGCTAGCACCATTTTATCCATCTCTGAGTTAATTTTCTGATGCTTCTTTCGAATCGAAAAAATATATCTATATGCTCAAGTTATCAGCAAAAAATTGACTGTAGGTCCAAAAAAGGAGCTCCCTAGAAAATTATAGACACTGTCCTAAATTTGACACTCATATGGTCATCATCAGCACATCACCAAAAAAATCCAATTACCAAAAAGATGATGTCATCAGTCAAAAAGATGACATCATCATACCAGAAAGATGATGTTAGCTAGTCATCAAAAATTAGATGTCAACTGACAGAATGATGACATCAGCTGATGTGCCTTGTCTAAAAATGACATCAGGATGATGTCACTCACTAGAGCAGCAGAATAGCAAAGACTGTCAGTGGCAATAGTGCCTGAGAGGAGAACCTGATGGCCCTGCTGGTTGAAGTTGAGTGGTGGTGGTGCCTGGGTGGCTAGTCAGTGGCGGCGGGGTGCAAGCTGCTTCGCTAGTATTGCGTCGGTTGTGGCTGAGTGTAGGTCGAGCATGGGTTGCGCTCCAGTGGCTGCAGGGTGGCACAAGAGCGGCCCATGGGTGGAGTGCCCAAAGAAGACTATTATTTATTTATTTATTTATTTATTTTTTTGAACCTTGCATCTGTATGACCATATCAGGGGGGCCAAAAAAAAATTCCAAAATGCCCTGTAGCCGAAAATAAAATTTTTTATATGTTTTTTGATTGCAAACGGCCTTCTGAATCCAATGGTGGCATCCATTTGGGCTCAAAGTGCCCCAAAAATTTTCCCTTCACCCTTTTGAAGAAAAAAACTCTAAAAAAGCTAGGTTTTTTGACTGCGAATCATGGCTTCAAGAATCTTTAGACAAGGAAGCAGCAGGTCTGCTCTAATACCATGTAGAAGTTGAGAAATCCAACTTCACATATCCTCAAGAACACCTGCAGGCAAATATCCTGCAATGAAGAGAAGCCAGAAAATAGAAAAAGCAGAGCTTAGAAGTTCTCAAAAATGTGAGAGCAAAAAATGTATTCTAAGTTATTAAAAATGAAAAGTACAAAGGTTCAACCTTAAAGGTGAACAAAACCCTAAAGGAAAGAAAACTAGGTTTGTGCATTATAATTAATATAAAATATTAATTATATGCACCTAAAAGAAAGCTTAAGAACTAGAGTAATAAATCACTTAATTAACTAAATCAAGATGATCTAATTAATAAGTGAAACAAAATAATTACTCTAATAGAAAATTGCCTCATACAATATATATTTTTTCTATCACAAGCAAAAAAATCATCTCTTAATTTATTTTTTGTATAACATGGGAAAAAATTGCCTTAATTTTGACATTGAAAAAAATTGGTAATTGAAACTAATTTGTTTCCTTGAAACTACTATTTGGATCACCATGAATTTATAATTTTTTTTGTGGAGGGGTTTCTTAAAGTTATCCCTATCTCTCTCCTTAGCTACTTTGTCTTGCATACAGGGTATGTGCAGGATCATGGTGTGCCAAAAAGTGGTGATCTGAAAAATATGTAGTCCTAAAATGCCTCAAAGCATTTCAAAATCTATTACAATTTTTTTCCCACCCATCTTGATACTAAACAAAAACAATTCATACCTTTATAAGCCCTACTATATCTTTTGATACCAATGCTATATGCTCAACTTTAAAAACATCCTAAAAATGTGTTTTAAGCCTATTCTTGTGTGCATTTTTACCTCAAGCATGTAGCTAACAACTTTTTTCACCAAAATTTGATGAAATGAAAAGGGTTTCTTAAGAATGTTCTTAGCTTTCCACAAAATGTAGGGTTTGTCAAATTATGATTTCAATAAGTAATTATTACTTATTTTCTAATGGAGTTACATATAAAATGTTGATTGGCACACTACTTGAACAACAACTATAACTTTAAAATGGTACAACATTTTTGAAATGAAAAAGATGCTTCACATTCTAAGATTCTTTTACTATAAGGACAAAAAATAAAAAATAAATTTGGTAGAGTTTTGAATTAGTTAAGGTGGTCAAACACGAGAGTTTTTAATTCCAAAAATACTAAAGTAGAAAATTTATAATTAATTATTTATTTAGAATAAAAATAAACAAAAGCATGTGTCACATCTATGCATGAGTCTACCTCTTCTATCTAGAATATTATTGAAAAATATTATCATTTGATTTTGATTAAGGTGATTAGACATACCTCTACTTCTTATTTTTGTCCTAAAATTTTTGTACTATTGCATTAAAATTCAAAATTTGACCAATCAATTTTTGCTTTTTTCAGATAAGTCCTAGTATTTTAGAACGTAAATTCCATTTCCTAGATATTCTTTTGTATCAAGTTTTTGATATACATTTTATAACAAGTAGAAAATTGCACGTCAAGTTGACATAACCCTTTGCTGATTTTTTATTGCCACTTAAGAGCATAGTTTGGTTGACCATTATCTTGCACATACCTTACAATATACAGGGCATTGTAGATTCAATTATGAGATTAGTTAGTGAGCTATATGGAATTCACACATGGATGGAGTCTATGTGTGCTTACTATTCAAATGACCTCTTTTATAAAGAGGTCAATGACTAAACTTGAAATTTTTTTTGTGAAGCCAAAGATTGGTGAAACTATTGATGAAAAGAAACCTCACATATGCATTAGATGGTTTTAGAACCTGCCCATATCTAACAATTTTCAATAGTGGTGGTGGACAATATTGGACCATGCAGGTCATACACTAATCATGAGGTACCCATCTACTTTCTTAATAATTTATGGGAAATAATTGACTTAAGTAAAAACTGAAATTATATTTACATGAGAGAATTTTAGGGGATTGATAAAGGGATGCCTTAGGAAAGTTCTAAAACAAAAATTAGAGATAATACTAAAAATCATCAATGTTTACAACCCCTTTTTCCTCTTCCTAAAGTATTTGTTCCTACACCTGTCCATCATCAAGTGGCGAGCTCTACTCTTAGTTCATTGAGTTTCATATCTAACAATTTGTTAGAGAAGTGGACTGAGGTGAGGGTAGTTACCAACACATCACACATTTACATGAGTTAGAGGGAAATAGTTAAGGGTCTCTAGAGTGATCTAGATGCTTCTTATGCTACCAATGGTGATGATGAAGCTGATACTTATCCTGCCTATGACGATGCTAAGGATTTTGATATGACCTCATATGTTGAACTTCTCAATATAGAGGATGAAATTTAGGAGTATGTCTAAATTTAATTATAGATTAGGGCATTCATATATACATTCTACACACAAAAACACATATATCTATGTACATGCGAACCAATAACATGTTGATTTTATGAACAAAGGATGGATGATTTTTTTCTTTCTGGGGATCAACATCTAATTGCCTCAATAACTAGATGTGTTGGCATCCCTTACACCATATGAACTTTGATGTAGATACATTGAGGTACACTTAAAATAAATTAATAAATTATATAAGAACTTGAACTTAATAACATGGAATTATGTATTATTTTTAGGTAATTTTGTAGGGTTCATCATGTGTTATAGAGATAGGTAGTTCTTCACATGCCAATTAATTAACCAAAAACATATAAGATAATTAAATTTAGGAAAAAAAACAATATTTTGCACATCATTAACTTTCATATAATCAATTATAGAAAACATTATTTATTTTCAAATAGAATTGAACTCATATTGGATTCAAGTACAAGCAAACTTATATTTATATATTTAAAGTAATATTGAATTAAAAAATAAAAGTTGGATGCACTCACTTGTTCAAATAAGGTCTACATCATAAAAAATAAATGTTGAAATTTTTGTAAAATCACAATTGTATAAGTTTAATTTGTATGGTACAAAAAGTTACATGTATTATCTCAGATATTTTGACTGTACTCACCATGTGTAACTACAAAACATGTCGATATCATCTATGTGTCATCAAATAATTTACAAAGATTTAATAATACTAATGTGTATAACACCAATATATATATTAATGGGACAAAGACCACAATTTAAACTGAAATTGAAAATCGAATTGTATGACCAAAAATGTAAATAACTTAAGAATTACACTAACATATTAAATTAAATCTAGTCACCTAGTGAGTTTTAACCAAATGATTAGCCAAAATTTGAGTGTCATCAATGTTGATAAGTTGTACTTGACACCTAAAAAACAACTAATTAGTTGGCTACATATTAATATTATTGATGACATGCAGATATTAATTATACAAGTACATATAAAAAGAGAAAGTGTGTAAAGTTGATCCAAACTAGTGTACCATCTACATCCTTTCTCTTTTTCAATGCATCTATGATTGCCTCATGCTCTCCCATTGAATTTGTCCATAATATGTAGTTGGAAAGTATCCCTTTGTATCTTCATTATTTGATATATATTGCCACCACCACATAAGAATGACATAAAATCTTCTTTTGTTTTGGTAGTCTTTATATGTTAGTAGCCTATTCCTTTTTGTTAGGTTTTTGAGTAGTGTTTTTCTAGATACCATGACATACCCAATTGGATAATGATAACCATTATCATCTAGTTGATGAAATATCAAATTTCTCTTAGGTTCTACACATCTAGCTAGCTAGTAATTAGTCTAGTTATCTTTATCATTAGGTGCAATAACAAGATACACATTTCCTACAAGACAAGTTGAAGTATATGCATGTACTTCAATTTAAAACATGTAATTTTTAATTAAAAATATTAGTAAATTAAATATTACATATATTTAAAATATAATTTTAACTAAATAAAAGAAATAAATTCAATTATGTACTAGGTTGTATAAGGTATGAACACAATCATAGTCATTAGATGAAAATGAATGATCTAGGTCTTCATTTCTTTTATCATCTTCAATGTGTATGTTAGCAGGTGCTAATAATTTTTGTTTCCATTCTCCAACCCATTCTACATTCTTGCATTCTTCTCATTCGTGCTACAACACAAAATTGACATCAAATGCAAGCTCCCTAGTCCATATAGTCAAAGTGTTAGAAGACTCGCTAATTCTATTACAATCATATATTGAAAGGATATTTTTCTCTTCAACTAGCTAGAGGAAATATCTAATTATAGAGTTCTAAATTGAGCTAATATTTAAATATGTATTATACCATTCCATAATGTCATATACATTTTTGAATTTTTCTTTTTCCTCAATTTTTACTTTCTTTTTACAAAGGGATCTCTTAATACATGGACCGATACAATTATGTTATCCTTTACCAGGTCTAGCCTCAAAAAAACATCACATATGATGGATATTAGATTTCTTATATTTCATACTTAACTGATAGAATATTTTAGAATTCTTGAATTATATTGTATAATTATTTGATGATATTAAATGTTGTGTCATTTTAAATTCTCTCTCCCTTAAATTATCTTAAAGATCTTGAAGCAATACTGGATAAACTTAGATGATTATAGTTTATTATCGCTCATATAGAAATGGTACTCTCTCAAAAAAAAAATTGGTGCTCTTATGTATTATCAAGTGCATCCCTACAAACAATATGAAAAAAAAAATCTATTTGCACTAAATTGTAATGTTGCCTTGTACCTCATCTTGGGGTGCAAAATATGTAGTTTCTACAAAGGGGTAAAGGGTTCTCCTTTAATACCACAAACAAATAACATAAATAGAGAAATAAAAATAATTTGCAAGAATAGGATTTGGGCTTCTTAATATCTCCAAATGTATGAAATTTGTGAATTTTTGAAATACAACATGTGAAGCTACATGGTCATTTTCCTTATAATATTGTTTATCCTTGAACCGCCAATAACCACCTAGAACTACCCTAGACAACCCTATGAGCCTTCCTTATACATGCAATTTTCACCTCTTGGGAAGGTTCTAGAATCTAGTTTGAACCCTAAATTATTTTATTTTTGATATTTAATTACATTAAAGTCATCTCAAATTATAGTTTCAAGTAGCCTAACTTTAGGAGGCCATAACATTTTAATCATAGCTCTTATTGACTATTATAAACAGAAATGATAGCTCCTAATCTACAACACCATAATTATATTAGTATTTTTAGCTAGGTTTTGACCTTATTTCAGAGCATCTAAGGCCTTCAAAATTGAGTTGAAGGATTTATAGCAAAAAAAATTAATAACTTCACCAATACACATGGTATGCCAATAAAGCTCAATTAGTAGGCTGATATATCTAAGGTGAACCTCAACCTATCAAATCAAAAAATTCCAAGCATGTATGAGAAACTAAAAATAGTAAATTTTCACAAATATTAACCATGCACTTAAACAACCCTTGTTGAAAAAGATAGAAACATAATAATTTTGGGGCAATACAAGATTGTCCTTACACTAGGATGCTGTTATGTTATACATGTGTGGCAATTTGAGAAGTGACCCTATCATGTTTCAATTATTTAGAGGGACACCAAGATGGCTAACCACCTCCCTTTTTAGCCATGATGAATCTTCCATAGGTCATCCTTTCCATTTGACCAGATATTCCTCATATGTTAAATTTTTTACACTTCTGCCAAGACAATTACCTAGTATATAAGCAAGCTCTTTTGTAGATGAAGTAGTTGCTCGTGTGAGCATGAATTATAATGATATTCCTATGGTAGAGTATCCTAGAATTTTTGGATAGATGATATAGTGATCATATGTTTCATTCATGATAGAGTTTTTCATTCATGTCAACATACAGGGTTATTCTGTGCGATTAGCAGAGTAATAGAAATAGATTGGATTTACATGACTGAAGGATTTTATATCATCATATACATAATCAAGGACTTGTTCTATGGAGTGTGTTGATGATGTGGTCAAATGCTCATGCAGAAAAACGGAGACAATGCTGAGTTACTCAAGATTTATTGAAGACAACATTCAGACAAAGTTACTAGTTGAGCAGTTGCTAATAATTTGATTATATCTAATAAGAAAGATAAAATCTATTTAAGATATATTGTAAAAAGTTATAAGACAAGTTGAAGATGATGTGGTTAAGTGGGTAAATTTAGATTTCATGCATGTGAAGAGTGAAGACTGTACGCAAAGAGTTTGATTTTAATTGTTAAAATTCTTAATATTATAATGTAACATGTAAAATAATATCTTAAGGAGGTCTTATATTATTATTGTAAATTGGGAAAGCCTCAAGGTTGACTCAATAATTTTTTTATAGGAATTGGTATAATGGAAAGATTATTGCTATGTAGTAAAATGTGAGATAAGTGAGATCTAGTTTGGATAGTTATGTAATGTGAGTATGAAAACATGTATGTGAGATCCGTTGAACTTGATATTGAATATCTTTTGACTAGAGAAGTTTTTGGTGCAATAGAGGAATGATGAACTAAGAAAGTACTATATCTAGAAAATAATTTATTGTTTGGAAAGTATAAAGGTACATCTATAGTATTTAGTGATGATAGTACAAAGTCTATTTGGAAAGTGGGTACTTTTGCCTTCTCATGAAATCCTAATAGGATTGGAAAATACCATAATAGGGTTGGAATCTCATAATAGAGAATCAAAGTCTCTTTATAGGGTCTAAAATATACCAAATGTATTTCATTGACTCCTAACCCTATATGGATGATGTAATTATAGGGTAGCTTGCTCCTTTAGTCCTTACTTTATCAAGATTTCTCTTATCCTATTAGGATTCATGTGATTCCCTAATCTATAGAGGATCTCTACCCTATCCTCCAACTACTCACTATCTAGTTACACCAATGGCTTTAATTCCTTCCATCTCCAAATGCCTCTTCAAGACAACTTGCTGACTTCCTTCCTTAGTCTTTCTTGATCACTTTTCTCAACCTTGTAGGGTGAGGGGATCTTACAAGTGATGTAATACTTCTCCTACACTTCTAAACACACATTCCACAAGTTTAGTTCTTTAGCCAAATATTCAATTAAAACAAAATCCCCTTTAAGACAAACTTCAACACCATTTTCAAAATCAATATCACCAATAATATCTACTACTACATTATTTTCAAAATAAAAGGATTCTAGAATGGGACCTTCTTTGAAATTCACATACAAAGAGTCACTATTTTCACCATCTCCCTTAACATTAAAAGATTCATATTCTACTAGGGTATTTTTAGAATGTATTTTTATAGAATCTTTAAGAAAAATATGATCATTATAACCTTCAAAGGTGAAACTTTTTACACAAGGTGAAAAAGGAACTTGAGGCAAGATTTCATAATGGTTTCTTTCCATTTCTCTTGTGTTGTCACAAATATTGTCATTTTTTAAAAACTGGATCAGCATGAGGCTGGAGTAAATCTAGCTAGACTTCTTGGTCATTCATGACAACATGATTGAAATAAAAGGATGAAACTAAGATAATTGAAGCTTCTTCTTCATCAACCTTCAAATATTTAGTTAACTATGATACCCTTTACTGATATATTTGCAACATTTTTCTCTTTTCTTCTAACTCTTTCAACTTGTGGAATCTAACAAAAAGGCTTCTCCACAATAACCAAGACATGGCATCATCTTTCAAACTTTCATTATTCTTGATAGCTCAGGAAATGCTCTATTTATAGCTGTCCACATATTCATGCAACACTTTATCCTCCATCAAATAAAGTTCTGTGAGAGTGGAATTTGGCCTTGGCTTTCTCATTGTTTACATATCTAGCATGATATTTATATAGAGTTTCCAATGTCCTACACGTGGCGAAAATCATAAAAATAAGGAAATAATTACAAACATTGATATTTGTTTCCAGATCCCCAACTACTTCGCCAAAAATATGTTAGTGAACAGATTGTCCTCCAAAGAAAAACATACAGATTAACTCCAAAAGCCTAGATAGGAAGACTAAATATGCACTAATAGTTGGGTCACTTTTCTATTGAAAATTCTAAGAACCTTTTGAATTTATCTAGATATAGCTCCCCATGTTTAATTTATAATGAATTTATTGAAACGCAATTATAGATTCTTTTATCCAAAAAGCACAAAATCTACACAAACATCCACTCGTAAACACAACATAGATGTGAAGAAACTAATTAACTACAAGAAAAAAAAAGGCAAATGATATAGAGCTCATTTACCTGATCCTTACATTAAAGAAGAAATGCATAAAGAAATATGAATTATTCTCCCCAAACATATGAATAACATAGCCCAAAGTCTAAATAATAATCATGAAAATAATAATATGCATCAAAAATGTATTTAGAGACAATTAAGCTAATTCATAACTAATCGTTAAGTAGAAAGCTAATAGAAAAACCCAAAGTTCTAGTATACTAAAACTCTCTTCCTTTAAAAACAATAGAACAAAGAAAAATCTACCACTTGACACACATTAATTATTCATTTAGAGAATTATATATCCTCTTGTAGCTCAAAATCCATAGAAAAATTAATTTTCCCCCACTCTTTTTCTACTATTTTCAACTCTTTGTTTACAACATCAAGTCTTCCCTTTGAAAGCTCAAAGACTTGAACCCCTACGTAGGTTGATTTTCTTTCCTTAAATAGCACTTTGGAATATCTATTTTAGTTTCTATAGCTGACAGATGGTTATGGCAACCAATTCTTAGGAACAAGAAAATGAATCCTCTATTAATTTGGTCATATGTTTATGTCGTTATAAACATTATCTTGTAAATATGCAAACACAATACCTTTATAACATAGGATATGTTGATATGTGGCATATTATTATTGATCTTAGTTTGGTTTTGACTAATGAGTGTCTATACATTTAAGTCATTTAATTAGTTCATTCCGAACAAGTAGTATATGTCGAGAACAACATGTATAAGATAGAGCATGCTGAGTCCATAGTGAGTGCCGAGTCACTCATGTACCAAGGCATTCAAGTGTTGAATAGATAGTGTATGCCGAGTGATATAGAAACTAAGCAAGCAATGCATGTTGAGTCATTTAGATGTCAAGTCACAGTATAGAAATTACTATATGCCAAGAATTAGAGACTTCAAATGTTGAGTAACATATTTTTTCATAGTTATTTGTTTTGGCACAAAATACTATGTAAACCATTTTTGAGTTGACTATAGATTTAATTACAATATTTAGGTGATAAGAATGAATCTCAAGTTGGAATCTTTATGCATTAAATGCATCCAATCAGGTGAAGGGAAGGTTTAAGTGGAAAAATGGATGAATCATAGCCATTGATTCATACCTAACCCTAATTCACCTAGGCCTTCTTAAGGAGGACAAACCCTAAACTTCTTATATGTGTGTGGAAGGAGCAAAGAGAAAAGTTTGCATGCAAAAATAGAGTATTCACAATGACTAATGTATTTTGAATTGGGATTACATTGAAGAATTAGTTAAAGTAGAAAAAAATAGTGGACAACAGAGAGACATCTTATCAAGAAGGATCAAGAATACATCAATTTAGAGGTGATCTATCATCAAGCAATAAAGTGCTAACCATAGGATCAATGCTAAGACATTTTAATGAGTGAATCAATTAAATCTCTTAACAGAGTAGTCCTAATAGGCTATATTGAAATCCTCTAATGAGGTGCTTACTTTATTGTGAGTTAATGTCATTCAACAAGGTACATTTTTAATAGGGCATTGAAATCTTTTAACAGAGTAAGATCGAATAGTTTTTGCAAGCCTCTAATAGGGAAGACCTTTCACAGGGTAGATCATGTCTCATGATCAAATATTGTAACCTTCATTGGATACACTTTATTATTGTAGTAGTAAAGATTTGTGGGTGTCATCCCCACCCTAGTTTTACCTTCTCATTGGAAAGCTTCTAGGTAATCATAGCTAGTGTCATATATATGTGTGAATTCTTACTTGTTTACATGATTTAGATGTACATGTTTAACATGGTATTTCAGTTTCCTTATTGAATTAATGAGATGGATGTGTGGTGAATTCCAACAATTGGTATCAAAGCCTAGCTCTTTCAAAGAGAAGCTTTAGAACTTTGAGGAAAGATCTTGGAAATGGAAGTCTACAAGTTGGTGAAGACCATTGAAACTTATTGAATTGAAATAAAACTCATTCTACATCAACTAAATGAAGCAAGAGAAGACTTAAAGATATATTTGAACAGAAAGAAGGAAATTGCTATTGAGGAGAATGAGACACAATACAAAGAGATGGATACTACTAATTTATTTGCTAATGGAGACTCCAATGAATTTGATGCAGCAGTTGTAGACCTAATGGAAAGGAAAAGAGCCCAAGTTGAAGAAATTAGAAATCCCAAGTTAGAGTAAGAATCACAAGCCATACTACTATGTGAGGTGACTGAATAGAAAAAGAAAGCTGTGGAAGAAAAAGCCATGATTGAAGATGACAAAATATTTTTGACTAACATGTTGGAAGAGAAATCACTAGAGCTAACTAGGATTTCTAACATGCAATTGGATACATTGAGTCATCAAATGATGAATGAAAACTATGAATTAAATGTCAAGGACATTGAGATAACAACATTGATGTTGCAAAATGAGCAATTAATTAATGACCTAAAAAGGGAAAAGAAATTTGCTAAAATTTTTAACAAACCAAGTGAAACCATGTAATGCCCCGCCAAGAGATCCAAAAGAACTAACCTAAAGTTTTACTAAGTTTTTTAAACATTTTTTTTAAAAGATAACATATAACAACAATCATAAAGCAATAGAAGCAATAACATACAACCATATATAAGAAAACGTAATAGATTACATTCCTTAAGGATCCCAAGATGTTGAGTCACATTTAATTTTTAATTAATACTAAATCAAATAAATAACACATCCACATGAAAGAAGAACTACAAGTCCAATACATTTAAATAATATATATTTTTTCTGAATGCCTCTTGGCAATAAATTTGGAATGTACAATCATCCACTATACATGTCATAGGGTATGAAAGGCTGAAAGAATATACATTTATAAAATAGATTACATCATCCCTTTTGGATCAATGAAACAAGATACAATACAATAAGTAAAATCATCCACCATAAAGATATAACCATCCATCATAATACACAAAGATAGAATGAAAGAAAATGTAGAACAAGGAAGTCCAACCATGACATCAATGGATGGATCTCAATGGTAAAAGTAAAAAGAACTACCACTCAACCTCATGGTAACTCAGAAAGGTCCACTCCCACCACACTAAGGAGATAGTCTCAAGTCCCAAATAGGATATCAATCCCAAAGTCAAAAGTAATATCTAAGTCAAGGAAACCATAAAATTAATCTAACTCAAAGGTTCCTAGAAAAATCAACATCTAGACACAAAGGAAAACATAGACACATAGGGAATCTACTATGTAAGAAGGCAAGTGTCATCACATGAATCAGTGCTAGAGTTACCTTGTTAGTCTAAGTTAACCTCAGTCCCCTAGTGACTTTATGTGGCACTAGTATCCTTTCATACTAACAAGGTATACTAATGGTGCATGGTCACAACCCCTCTCTACTCCCATCCTAGTCTATACTAGCACTCGAGGCATGGGTGAGGAAATACAAAGACTCTGAATAAATTTCATTTTACTCCCATTTAGTGTAGTGTTTTCTCTTATTAAAATTTTTACAATGGGTTACCCTAGCAACCACTTTGGGCCCCAACCTCCATTGCAAGCCACTTCTAGACATTAAATATAGATAACCTACCCTAAGCTCATAAAAGCACAAATCACAGAATCATAGTATTTCCCTCGATCCTATACAAGTGATTGAAAAGCATCAAAAGATAAATCACAATAATTCCTCAGTTCTTTACTAGCAATTAGAAATCAGGGTAAACTTTAAGAAAGCTACCTCCAAAAAAGATATAAAGTATTGGTGAATCTTTCATTATTTTGAAAAAAAAAAAAAAAAATTATATTGGCAAATCTCTTAGTTTTTTAATTCTAATTATGATTAATATTGGTGATTATTTTCAAATCATAATGTTTTTGTATAAAATATTGATGAATCTCAATAATAATAAGAAGTTCATTAATCACCATGGAATATTACAAATCAAAATTGAACATTTTTTACCTTGTGCAATATTATGAGGATTGTTACATATACTCTAAATCAATAGTGAAGACTAAATATTGGTGATATATCCCTAAAGTAACTAATAATTATGATAATTATTAGTCAGTTCAATTTAATTTCTCCAATAATATACTATATTTAGGTGACTCAAATCTAATCATATAACAAATATTGCGGTGAATATTTGAGTTTAAATTTTTCAATAAAATAAATTATTGATCGATTTTAAATATTCTAGAACTAAATTTTATAAAACTACAGTGATTAAGGTTGTATCAAATCTTAAATTATTAGCCAAATTGCTAACCAAAAAATTCTAAAATTCTAAAATTTGTGAATATTAGCCACTAAAACATTCTTTGTTGGAAAGCATCCCAAAATAACTGATCGAATAGTCAGGACAATTATGTCATAACATTCATCTCATAATCACACAAGGACACTAAAAGAAATAACAAACAATATAACCAAACTCATCATAGAGCATACCAAATACATTACCATGGTTGAGTTTAAAAGATCAAGATCAAATCATCATAATATCACAAACACAGAACTCTCAAGCCTCTGGTAAACATCCTAAAACTAGTCAACACTCTAGTCAACCCAAACTCAAAACATAAGACAACATACAATCAACAATGAAGGTTTCACAGTTTGGTTTTATTTTTAAAAACACATAGTTTAAATTTAATAGCAAGGTCAAGTTTTTGTTTTACGGTAAGTTTTCTGAGTACATAAGATGTGCATTTTAACCCTTACTATTTAACTCATTTCTTGTATTTGAACGTAATGCACAAATGTCCTTATCTTATGAGATAATCAATAATTCATTATTTTAATAATTTAATAAATAAATTATTTAAAATTATTATTTTAATAAATAATGATTATTTTATTAATTAGGATTCACTAAATAATAGCATAATGAATAAGTTTAACTTTATTGAATAATATTCATCATTAATAAGAAATTTAAAAACTAAACTTCATTTAATTAAATAAATCTAATCATTATAACATAAAATTATATTAATATTTTATTAATTATTAACTAATTAATAAAATTATTAATAATTAATTAAAAATACCTATATTATAAATTCATTAATTAAATAAATTATTAATAAAATAATAATAAAAATAATAAATCAAAATTTAAAAAAGGGAATTGCATTTTACTTGGAATTTTAGGCACACCGGCTAGTCTTTAATGGATGTCATCCAACCACCTAGATGGTTGCTATCGTAGTGGCCTGCAACCACAGCAATAGTACAGTTGCCGCAATACCAACTACAAGCAACAATGACGTTAATTGCTGCCAAGAGGAGGTAAGGGCGAGGTGGGGTAAAACCTACCTATCCTTAATTTTTTAAAAATATAAATTTCCATATTAAAATTTATTTGTTAAAAATAAAACAATGCCCCTCCCAATTCACCACTATTATATACATACATATATATATATATACATATATATATATATATATATATATATATATATATATATATATATATATATATATATATATATACATATATATATATATATATATATATATATATATATATATAGTTCTATCAATACCTTGATAGAGAAAATACAATCAACTATTTAAAATTTCAATCAAAAATTTCCATTTCTTTCAAAACACTTCCGAGTTTAATTTACAACTATGAATCTATAGAATGAGAGTTATTTCAAAATTCTTAATCCTCACATATATAGAAGAAATTGGTATGAATACCAGTAATTTCAAAATGAAAGATTGAAAACTTCATCACAATGTAATTTGGAAAATGATTCAACAATCATGAAGAAGATGGGAAAATTAAATTACATAATTAACTGGGTGAACAAAATACATAGATCTACCTAGTCCTGATGCTAATTCACAAACACCTAAAGATTTTGAGAGAAATCTCTTCTCTAAAAACCTTCTCTCTGAAAATTCCCTTCTCCAAAATTCCTAATCTGTGCGAAAAGAACTCTTAACCACTGATATGAAGTTCTTCCCTAAAATCAAGGCACTGATTCTGCAATCATGTGAGGGAACTTGTTGATCATAGTCTTTTAATTCTTTATTAACTTTTTTGAACCTTCATGCATACTTTATGCAATTTTTAAATATCTTTAATAAATTAATTCCTCTTTCACTTTTATTTTAATTTTTGAAGCATTATTTGATAAAATATTCATTAACTTAAGTAATAATAATATTTAGCATTTATTTAAAAATGATCACCTAAATATTTTATTATTAAATTAAATAAATATTATTATGCTCTCAAACTAGACTATAATTTTCTCTTAAAATTTAATTATTTTTATTTAATTAATTTACCAATTAATTCAATATAATTAAATATTGAAAATATCATAATAATTTCATTTAAATTGAATCAACAATTAATCTTTTAATTTGATTTAATTAACAAAAAAATCACAAAAAAATTACAAGACAAAATATGAAAACCCATCATTAAATACTACATACAAGATCAAACTCAAGGGTTATAATCACAAATCTATGTCATGCAATGAATTTAGAAGGGTAATCATCACAAATACTTGTCCTAATTTTCTAGGACAATTGGTTTAAAGGTTAGGATTTGGACTCAAGAATTTACCTCCCCTCTCTTACCATTGAGATATTGCGATAGGGTATGCTCATCCTGACAATTCAAGGAAGTCAATACCTAGTACCTACAATCTGCATAAAATCCATGCATGTACAAACACATTTATTATAAGCCTAATAGGCAATGGTAGATAACTTGGTGCATCATGTAGACCCCAACTAGTAGGTGATTATGACTCCCTTCCTTAACCACATCAAAAACATCATACATAAAGAAAATATACATGCACACCATACACATGCAGTATGGGGTAAGTATCCATAGAAAAAATGTATAAATAATCCATCTAAATATCATCATCAAATAACTAAAATCACTATAAATAATCATCATCAAGGCATAATCATGCATACATGAAATAACTAGTATCAAGCAAGCAGTCTCATCATAAAATCAACTAAATATGAAACAATATTTGATAATTTAAAAGTTAATGCTACTAATCATCAAGCATAAATTGGCCTAAAAGAGTTTGGCAATAATAATAAAATATAAACTAGGAGTAGGCACTACAAGCCATCAAATACTTTGATAAATTAATGAGATTCCATAAACCTAATAATGATACATCTAGACTAGGACACACAAGTAATGAAGAAGGAGAGTCATCCAAAAGTGTTGAAGAAAGGAGTAAAAAAAGTAGTAATTCTAAATCCACTTATCATAGTTGTGGTAAGAAAGGACATACTACTAATATGTGTAGAAGCAAGATTGTAAATTAGAGTGTTAACAAAAAGACCTTGAGTCACTGTCATAAGTGCAACAAACAAGGTCATCAAACACATGAATGTAGAACTATGACCATGCACATACAAAAATTTGAAGGATATTGTTATAATTGTCAAAAGTATGAACATAGAGCTTTTGAGTACAGATTCAAACCCATGTGATCATCAGATAAGAAAACAAAGGTAAAGAACAATGGAAACTCTTATAACTAGGATTATAATACAAGATATAGTTGTCATTATCATCAAGAGTATGAACGTCTTCCTGAGAATTGTATTAGGACACACTTCAGAAGTGACTACAAAAGGTGGTTGAGTCAAACCACATGTTTTAGTTGTTTGAATATTGGTCACATTAGTCGATATTGTCCAACAAGGTCAAAGGCACCAAGTTGTGAGTTCAATAAAGGTAAAGACAAAGGCAAGGCATATGTTGAAAATGTTAGAAATGAAATGAATAAGACATGGAAGTAAAAAGAGGATTGCAACACATCAAGTGGAGAAGGGATCACTTCACCAAATGGGTCAACTAATCATACCTCATCAAACTAAGCAATCCAGATGTATGTGAGATTGATATTCAAAAGTTATATCATATATTAGTTCCAAAGGATTTAGTACTAAAAAGTCTACATAAGCATGAATAAAGATGCAAGATGTTATTAGGAATCAAAAAAATCTTTAAGTTTTTTGTGTTATTGCTAAGCATAAAAATTTCCCTATGATTGCCAAGTGATATGCTAGAGGATGTCGAGCTAACAAAATAGCTAGTTGTTGTCAAGCTTGTGATGGTTTCCAAATGACTAGTGGATGCTAAGTGAGCCAAAAATTGGTTGATGCCAAGCTTATAGCTATGTAAGAACTCAACATTAGTTGCAATACTTCAAAGGGGTATTAGATCAATTTCTTCTCATTTAACATCATTCAAAATTGAGAGAGTGTAAGAAGAGATAGAGGGAATCTAGAAATTGCATTCAAAGTGATTGTAGGAGATCTGAAAAACTATTCAACATCAGTTCATCAAATTTTTTGCAAGGTATTTATCATGTGTCAAACTATGTTATTTATAAATTTTGTAGACCCTAGTTTTGTAAAATAGCATCTATTTCTTCGAAGGCAAAAGGAGTAGAGGGAAAAGAGGTTTTGAATGTTTAGTTAGTCAGCAATGAAGTAAAACAACCTATTTTCAAAACCATACCATATGGTGCATATAAACAAGATCCCTCACATGTGCTATCTATGATACCACTGAAAATTTTAATGATTTTGGATGTCAAAAAGTGTTACAATTGTAACATTGGTAGTATTGGTGACGTGGAAATAAAAGAAACATATGGAAAACTATGTGAAAATGGTGTGGTAAGGGAAGAATTTAAGATTGTAAAAAGGAAAGGGTTAACACATGCCTTAGATTTCCCTAACATCTTCAATACTAAATGGACCAAGATTGTTTTAAGTAGGATTCATGATTGTTCACTGTGGTTAGATAATTGGCCAATCAAAATCATAAAAAGAATAATTTATAGGGTAATAGGATATCCAACCTTAGATTGGCCAAAACCTATGAGGAGTGAATCTAAAGAGGTTATTGAGGAGAACACAAGGGTTGTGTGGAGTAAGAGAGGAATGACCATAGACACCATCACATATCCTATGATAGATTTTGTAGTAAGGGTAATTGCACATAATTTTTACCAATCAAGAAAATTGAATAGTGTACCCTATATTACAGTAGATGTGGGTTACAAGATTGTGAAGAAGAATCATACATATGATCTTGCTAAGTTGCAGCTACAACAATTGATTGAAAAGCTAGGAGCAATAAGGAAAACAAAGAGTGCTTAGTGTAAATTTGGATCTATTTTCATATGCATCTTCTTTTGTGTTTAGAACTCATTTGCTACATTTGGCACTATGTCATGGAACACAAATAAGTCTATTGTAGTTCAAATAGGAGAGTTCATTGAACAATTAGGTGAAAATTTTGGGTCAGTAATGACCAATTACTCTAAGTACTTCAAGTAATCCATGAAGAAGAGATTGAGGACTCTAGTATCATTAGTGGAAAAACATTATGATGATGTTTGTTTCCTAGTTGATGTTGATTATACATTTTTTCAAGAAGCAACTCCAAGAGTAAGATGGTTGAGGCCATTAGGTTATGAAATTAATATAGATGAGGCCTTTGCAACAATAATAGCATTACTTGTAGAAGAAATAGACAAATATGCCAAAGGATTTGGTAATTATGAGATGGCCAAATCTAAGATTACTATGTAATTAAAGATTGCCTCTATCATTAAGAAGAAGGAGAAATTAGTATAGCAATTGAAAGAAAAACTCAGTGAAGGTGTCGAGCAAGAAGAGGATGAAAATGAAGAAGACACTCAGATTCAAACCCCACTTGCATTGACACAAGGAAAGGGTGAAGATCAACAAGAGGAAGAAACAAAAATTGTAGAAGGTGCCAAGGAAAAAGAAGCTAAGGAAGCACCTATTTCTATTGATAAAAATAAGAGAAAGGCTAGGGCATAAGCAGTATCAAGACCCAAGAAGGTTGGTAAACAAAGCCAACCCAAACCTACTGCACCTACCACAAGGGCTAGTGCAAGTTTCACTACACAAAATACAAAAGAGAAAGCAAAACCTATAGAGTAAGAAGGAGGAACATAGAAAAGAGCAAGGAGAAAACACATTACTCAGGCTAAATTTGATGAGGAAAGAACTAAATCTAATGGCAACAACCAATTCCAAGTGGTGGGTCATAATCCATCTTTAGATCTAGACAACCTATTTGAGACTGTTAGAAATAATGCAAATTTATCAAGATTTTCTCATGTTGATTTTGAAAACCTTGGAAAATTTGAAAAGAATCAAGTGGAGGAAGCAATATATGCCATGATGGAAAATTTTAAGAAAGCCCCTCTAGAGATTGCCAACTCTATGCCTAAAAGTTTATATGAAAGAGTTGAGAAAAAATGGCATTATTGTTTGAACTTAGAAAGGAAAATTAGGGAGACATCTCTTGCTCACATTATACCTAAACTCAATAAGGAATAGATAGTTAAATCCATAAAGAAATATGTTGTTAGATTTGTCCCTAAATATAAAGCCTTCAACATATTGTAGAATAACATAGAAGTTGTTGCAAAGAAGACTAAACAGATGTGGAAAGTTACATATGGGTTAGCTACAGTTAAAGTAGGAGAACAAGAGCCTATTTTTTTTAAAGATTTTGAAGAAGATGACAATAATTAAGGAACAGTTAAAGGAGGTACTGAAATGAATGTAGATAATTAGGCAACAATTGAGAAAGAGCAGCGAGAAGAATAGAGTGTACAAGATACACAAATGCCAAATGTTGGCCCTCAAAAAATAACAAGTATGAGTACTGAAACTATCACAGTTAAGGATGTTTCTAATCTGACTACTCAGAACATCAATCTTGTAATAGAGGATGACATGAAAAAGATACTTGATCAATCTACACTACAAGCTAAATTGCATGACAACCCTATAATACTGAGTGTAGAAGAAATTTGGAAATCAATGACTAAAAATACAAAGGAAGAGGTGAAAACACAAGAACTACCTACCATCACCCCTTAAGTCACTAGCATACAACCTTTAGATAAAGTACTAGGAGTTGCACCAGAAAAGGTTGATACAATTGGAGAGGATAAAGTAGAAACTCAAGCCACTGTTGAAGCATAGAGTCAAACAAGTTAGATAGATTTATTTGCACCTCCAACATAAGTTCAAGGTGCAATTCAAGGCATTACGGTAGAAAAGGACAAGCCTAAAGAAATTAGGTTGACACCCAAGCTGAAGGAGCAAGAAGCGATTCAAGTCCTGGTAACTTTACCAAAATCTGGCACTCCTTCTAGTCACACTCTTTAGAGGCCAAGCATAGATGCAACACCTTTGCAATTCTCAATGCCAATTCCAAGTTCATCAAAGGAATAAGAGGTAATAACATTTGGAGATGTAAGCCTAGATGAAGAAATTATTTTTCCAAAATATGATTATGCCACAATGACAATAGAGCAAAGGGGTATACTTGAAGAAGCCCTAGCTAGAAACAAACATCAAGAACTACTTAGAAGGGATCATAGGTAGAAGCAAGCTTTTCTTGATATTAAATACATCTTCCTAGATGCATTTAGTCTACCTACTCCAAATGAAATAAAGCCACTTATTGAACAATTGACGAATATAGTGGAAAAGGTAAGTGATGCAAACATCAATACTAATGTAAAATTATTAGAATGGTATAAAAAGAAATTTCAAAGTAAAGTGAATGAGAAAATATCTAGTGATATAGTGCTTACAACAGTTGCATTGGCAGCTAAGGCAGAAAGTGTGAAGAAGGTACTTGAGAACATTTTCTCTCTGTAAACCAAACTATGTAATCCTACATCCTTCACACAAGAGACAAGGAGTCACATTTTGAACTTGGAAAGTCAAATTAATTCATTAGGTGCAAAATTACCTATGACTCCAGCTCAAAGTGAGAAGTATTTCAAGACTTTATTACAAACCTAGAGTCAGTTAGCAACATTATCTATAGATGAAGCCAACATAAGGGCCAAACTGAAAGGTATCTAAACAAAATTGACTCCTCACATGTGTATGCGTGAAAATGCAGCCTATGCTAACACACACACTTCAACACGGTCCTTATTTGCGGATTCAAAGTGAAATGAACATTGAATTGTTCATCCAAAATTTTCCCTGCAAAGCGACCTGTTGCCTTCTATCTAAAGGGATTTTGCCTGTTAATATCCTCAGAGTCGAGGTGTAGGCAACCAGACCCTCTAAGAAAGAAGGATTTGACAATGGAATTAAGCTAAGAATGAGTATATAGATTAATCTAAGAAATGAAAGATGCAATGTAATCTAAGAACAAATGAAGCAAACTAGATTAAGCATATGCATGATTAAACTAAAATGAGATTAAACTAAAAATGAGAATGTATGCAAGAAATGTAAGTAAATATGAGCATGAATTTTAACAGCAATTCGATACCAAATCAATTTATCCTCTCCCAAATGAAGAGATGAGGGTCTCTTAAATAGAGTTTCCTAGAATCCATCGACAGTTGAGATCGATTCAGATCAACAGTTAGGATTGAAGATGAGTTTCATTCATAAAGGGAGATTCCCAAATTAAAGGGAGTTAACAGACTTAATTTGAGATAAATAAGGAGTTAACTGTTTTAATTTTAGTAAAAAAAGGAGTTAACTGTGTTAACTCATTTTTGATCAATAGTGAACTGGAAATTCCCCTTTTTGAACTGAAGAGAGATTTTGTTGAGATATTTAATTTAATAAAATGAAATATGCTCTCATAATTACTTTTTCTATTTAATTAAATAATCTTTAATTAATTAGAGACACTTTTGTTTAATTAAATAACTTCATTTAATTAATTAGGAATGTTTTCCCATTTAATTAAATAACTTTGTTTAATTATTTAGAAGTACTCCGTTTAATTAAATAATTTCTTTTAATTAATTAGAAATACCTTTCCCATTTAATTAAATAATTACATTTAATTAATTAAGATAGGCGTATTTATTAAATTAAATAAATTTAATTCCATAGTATATTAGCCTTAGGATATAATTTAATTTAATTAAAGTATAAATGCTTAATAATTAAATTAAATATTAATCAAGTAGGTTTAATGCAACTAATATGAGTATGTACTATAGGAATTAAATAAGAAATATGATGAATGTAGATTAGGGTTTTTTTGCATCTGATAATTAAGTCAAGTAGCAAATAGCAGAATGAGAATTGCTTATTAGAATAGGACTTTGAAATTATCAGAAATAGACTAGAATTGGTATAATGGCAATGAGCCAATTTTGGGGTAGTACATTTTGCCCCTCTTTGAATGAATGTGCGAGCAACACGTACAATTCAAAGATAATCAGAAAGCATGATGCGAACATGAGGTTGGTTCCGAAGGTGATGACACAGAGACCAATTGATAAGCTTTTTAAGGACCATCTCTAGAGCAGAGCTTAATCCTAAGGAATTCAAGCAGAGCACTTAGATACCTAAGATCGATAGCATTTAAAATACTATCTCCAGAACGAAGCGTAATCTTTAAGGATCTAGACAGAATGTCTAGATACCTAAAATTAATAAGCATTTAAAAAGTTTCTTCATAACAAAGTTTAACCTTTAAGGATCTAGATAGAACACCTGGATACCTGAGATTGATAGCATTTAGAAGATTATCTCCAGAATGAAGCTTAAACTTCAAGGATCCAGATAGAACACCTAGATACCCGAAATTGATAGCATTTAGAAGATTATCTCCAGAATGGAGCTTAACCTTCAAGGATCCAAATAGAACACCTCGATACCCAAAATTGATAAAAGATAACAAGGTCTCATCATGAGTCATAGAATCATCCCCAGAATGAGGTTTGATCCTCAGGAGTCGGGGTTTAGACTGCCCCAATACCTGTCCATCAAACTCTGAGAAGAGTTGTTATAAGGTTGATCAATTGATGAAAAGATAAGATAGATGGCAGAGATGTCAGATAGAAGGGAACAAAAAGCCCCAAGTGATGAGATGCCCCAAGTGACTAGGACATAAGATGGGAACTAAATGCCCCGAGCAATAATTATTTAATGATGTAATCATCATGCCCCCTTGGGAGCAAAATCGAAAGATGACACACCAAAAATATGATTTGAAGCAGTATATCATGTAAAGTTGACTTAAGTTGACTATTTTCAAAATGAATTTTGAAAATATGGAGAATGTAAAGTTGAAAGGATTCCAAGAATCATAAAGTATCAGAAAGATTTGACTGCACAAGCGTTCGATCACATCGGTCCCTAAAATTTTTAAATGCATTTTTAAGGCTCTTGGGTGTGTCAGATTTTGAATTTGATCCCAAAAATGGATCCAGAATGGTCCAATTAGCCAAGGGTGCAATTTTTGCACAAATCCAAGCACTTTGAAAAATTTGGTCAACACCTATATAATGGCTTGAAGGGTCATTTTCAATTCATTTGTGCTTTTGTCTTTTAGTGATTTTGAGCTCTGATATAGACATGGCAGTGAACTTGAGATATCATCATTTTGAGTGCTCCAGACGACCAAGTCGGCCAACAGACTACGGCCCATCGGTGAGTCATCGATCTTCCATCTTCGTACTTTCGATTACACGCATTTCGAGTACATTTATGCACATTTTTAGCATGTTTTAGGATGTTCAATTCTTTCTTCGCGCGAGACCAATCTCTTCTCACGCAAAGATATTCTTTCTTCGCACGAAGAAACAAGATGTGCTATTTCTTTGTGCACGGCCGAAATATCTTCGCACGAGGCGATTTTGGCTTCGGCGAAGATGGAGATTCTTCACGCGAGCCAATTCCTGGTTCGCGCGAGAACCTCTTTTCTCGCGCGAGATGATCTATCTTTGCGCGAGGATATCTATTTTCGCGTGAAGGCGAGTTTCTTCGCGCAAAGGGAGAACTATTTTGTGCGAACCCATATGTCTTCGCGCAAGATTTCAGCAATCTTGCACAAAAATTTTGTACCAGTTTTGTGATTTTCGCATTTAGAAATCGCATTTTATTTTGTTTTGATGCTTCGATTCGACTTGATACTAATCATTTGTTTGTCATTTTTTTTTGTTGTGTGTGCAAGAGGTATTCAGAGATGTATCATTTAGATCTCATTATCCGCCTTATGGAGAGTTATTGCGGCGTTTGGATGACATAAATCGGGCACACATTGCTCGATTGGGTTTGTCTTCACTATGCTAGATTCTAGCCGTGATGGTGAATCATGGTTTACTGACTGCATTGGTAGAGTGTTTCCATTCGAAGATGAACACATTTCATTTGCCGATGGGTGAGATGACCATCACACCAGAGGACATATGGAGGATCTTGAGGATCCCCTTTCACAGTGCCAGGGTTGTGTATGATACAATGCCTCAATTAAGGACAGAGGCACTATCCATTATTTTTGAGAGAGAGCTACCGAGAGGCAGGGCCATCAGTTGGGATGAGCTAATGCATACTTATGGACCTACACACAGGTTAGCATCTATGTTGGGTATTTTCTTGTGCTGCTTCCTATGTCCTGACAGGGGACAACATGGGTTGGAATGTGGATGGGGTGTCATGCTCCGTAGGATGGTTGAGGCACCTGAGATCTTTGGGTGGGGTCAGTGTATGTTGGCCCATCTTTTTCATGAGATGCATGAGGTCGTCTTCCACAAGAAGAAGACCATGGAAGTAGGTGTTTATGTGCTACAGATCTGGGCCTGGGAGCATCTCCCTGTATGTAGGCCAATTTTTTAGGATTCTCAAGAGCCCATGGAGCCCTACATTTGCAGATATCGAGGCCATATTACCCAGGCCCACCTAGGTAAGACTGAGCATTGGCGGACACATCTTGATGACCTGGTGTCTGTTATATGGTGACCCTAGAGAGAGACAGAGGACTGGGATGATGCCCTGAGAGAGCTTCCCTGGATGTTTAGTTCTTGACCGCTGGCAGGTAGGACGACATCAGTCATAGAGAGATTTGTCATCTCACTAGTGTGGCAGCAATATGGTAGACCACAGGACATTTCAGCTGAGTACTATGCGTATGCCAGGGTGCAAAAGGATATAGAGCGAGGATGGCCTCCACGGATGAGTCCAGGATGATCCATGATAGATATTCACAGCCTTGTTGTAGTTCAGTGGGACTACCTACCAGAGGTAGTAGATGTCGGGATGACGCCTGCATATCAAGAATTTTTGATGAGCCATCCATTCCCATGCTTCACAGATCCATTAGGGATTGCAGGTCAGGTACAAGGGCAGGGACAGGTATCACAGCAATAGCAGGCAAAGCCACAGGTGCCACCATAGGTCCAACACCGGGTACAGCAGATACCTATTCCCCCACGGTAGATGGGATCAGACCCAAGTGTTGGGGGCAGTGGAGCAGGACATAGTCAGCGGAGGAGGTAGAGGACAGAGGAGTAGGCCCTTCAGCAGGAGGTCCCACAGTAGCAGGTACCTCCACCGCAGTAGGCACCTCCACCTTAGTATGCACCAGAGATGGTCAATGAGGATATGCCAGATCAGTCGGTAGGTGGGGTATAGGACACGATACGGCGGTACTGAGAACGGGTTTGTGCAGCCTCCCGACAGTTGGGAGAGTTGCAGATTGCAGTGGCAGTTAGGGATGTGCAACTGGTAGAGAGACAGAGAGAGATAGATTGCCAGAGAGAGCGCGCGTGGAGGCTGCAAAGCAGAGGCTAGATTTGGCACAGGATAAGATCCGCTTCCAGTTTTCTCAAGCCGCATATTATTATGCTGCATACACTAGTGCAGTACCTGATGAGACATTGCAGGTGCAGTGATTCTCTCAATACACACGAGAGTCTGGAGGTGCACGACCTCCTATCAGGCTAGATATGCCACCACCGCCTCCGCCACCTGTTGCCCTTGTTCCTTCTGCTCCTCCCGGAGGTGAGAGTTCGGGATAGAGTTAGATGCTCTATGCCTGACTTTTATTTTGATCTCTAGCTATGTATCGATTGGTGTGCCAGCACCAGATGTATCATTTTTGATCAATTGCGCTTGAGTAGCACCCATTTTACTTGTACTGACCCATTCTTTGATATATATATATATATACAAGATTTTGAGCTAAGTATTCCTATGTACATGTCATTGTCTATTTTGTTTTGCTCTGATGTACATGAGATGTATGTTTAGATATAATGCATATGTATGAACTGACATCTGACATGGTGTTGTGCATTTTTTATTGATAGTCACAAGTATTCCATTGAGGAATGAGAATTGATGAACCAAACGCTTGTGCAACCATGGAGGAATCTGATGCATGTGGAGTATGAATAGGATTACTGTCGAATTGCGTGCTAATGCAAATGAAGTATGCAAGACTATGTTAAATGTAGCCTTAGGTCTAGTTACCAAGCCTCGATGATTTATCATCATCGGATATAAAATAAAGCTCGTATGTTATACAATTTCCACTGACATTGCAATCATGAAAATATGAATGTAACATATGTTATTGGAATTTTGAGATTAAATGTAAGCATTCGAGGCACAAGAAGCCAGAATGACCAGAACATTTGTCCCTTTTAATGTAACAAGTTAACATAAGCATCAATGCATGAATGCTAGGATGACCTGAATGTTGCTTGCATGACAGGCACACCAAACACACGAGAGATTCCTCTTATGCAAAGTATTCAATATTCATGCTGTCCGCAACGACCCTTGTGTTCGTAACCTGAGACAAAAGTGTGCTAAATATACTCGCAGTGACCCGTACGTTCACTTAATAGGATGAGTATCAATATGTACTATAGCATGAAGAGTTCACTCCAACAAACAAGGAGAAGAACCAATATCATTGACATATTTGTATAAAAGGAGTCGAGGTACACATGGCCATCCAATATGAAATGGAGGCTCTTATAGTGGACACCCCTCTTATAGGAATGTATCAACTTATTGGAACTAAACCGCAAACAGAAAACATATGAAAAGATCATGCCCCCATTCATTACTTCTCTAGTCAAAGATGACATCATCGATGTTGCTTGAGGAGATATGATAAAGCAAAACAAAGAAATAAGAGAAAATGCTCAGCATATCCAAATAAGTATATCATTGAGTTTAATGTTTTCAGGATGATGTCAAGTGTCAATGTCCAGAATATATAAGAAAGAAATCTCTTCAGTAGGGTGACAACAGTAGGCAGATGCAGTCAGAACAACTAGTGACTGAGGCCAAAGATGAATCTTCACGATGAAGAACCTAAGAAGAACTAAGAGATAGTAGGCAAACACAGCCAAGACGATTGGTGACTAACACAAAAGAGATCTTCCAAAAAAAAGAATCTTGAGACATGACCTGAGCAACGGTAGGCAGACACAACTGTAACAATTGGTGACTGTTGCAAAAGAGATTCTATGAGGAGAATCTCGAAAAGGGTGACACTAATGATAGCAGGAAGACGTAGTCAGAACAACTAGTGACTATCATGAAGGAGATTCTATGAGGAAAATCTTGAAAAGAGTGACACAGGTGATAGTAGGCAGACGCAGTCAGAACAACTAGTGACTGTTGCGAAAGAGATTCTATGAGGAGAATCTCGAAAAGAGTGACACTAGAGGCGAATGCCCCCGACCTATGACAAGACTCAATCTATGGATACATGAGCAGGAAAATCAGGAAAGCAAAATCATGAAAGTGACTAACAAGAGGCACCTGTTTACCAGGTTTTCACCTTCTTGGCAGGTTTTTTTTGTTTTTTTTTTTTTTCGTATTACAAAGGCATCTATTGCTAGGTTTTTACCAGTGTAAGGAATTTTTCTGATTTTTAGGATTTTTTTCAGGACATTTTTTGATTTTTAGGATTTTTTCAAGACATTTAGATATGTACAGAGAGCTTGCTGAGATTGAATCAACTGTAAAACTGCTTCAGGTGGAGAGTGTTCATAGGCTCTTTAAGCACTTCTCCTTCAGTTGTGAAAAGCTGATAGGCGCCAAATCCATATACTGCAGTAATGATGTAAGGACCTAGCCAGTTTGGTTCAACCTTTCCCTTTTGCATTCGTTATTGTTGATTCTTAGGATTCTCTCTTAGGACGAGATCACCCAGCAGGAAGTCACGTGGCCTAATCCTCCTATTGTAGCTTTGCGCCATTCTTTGTTGATATGCTTGTAGATGATCACAGGCCACTTGTCATTGTTCATCCAACAACACAAGTTCTTGAAGTTGGGCTATCATATAGTCATCATCTGTGATAAGGCCTTTCATAGAGATTCTCAAGGTAGGAATCTCGACCTCTATCGAAAGCACAACATCTGCCCCATATACCAACGCAAAAGGAGTCGTGCCCATTGGAGATCTAATGCTTGTTCTATATGCCCACAAGGCTAGATTGATCTGGAGATGCCAGTCTCGCCCTGACTTACTAACTGTGCGATGAAGAATTTTGAGGATTGACTTATTGGATGCCTCAGCTTGCCCATTACCCTGGGGGTAATAAATGGAAGACCAATATTGTGTAATTTTAAATTTCTTGCACAGTTCCTTAAGGTCTTTATTTTTGAATTGTCCTCCATTATCAGTAATGATTGAGGATGGTATACCATATCTACATATGATGTAGTTTGTGATAAAAAGCACTACAGTTTTGCCATCAGCAATTGTGAGAGGGACTGCCTCTACCCATTTTGTGAAATAATCTGTAGCGGTGATAATGAACTTATGTCCATTAGAAGAGGTTGGGTGAATCTATCCCACCAAGTCAAAGGCCCATTGTTGAAATGGCCATGTTGAAGTAGAGGGAATCAACTCTCTAGCTGGAGCGTGAATGAGATTCCCATGTAGTTGACATTGTTTGCAGGACCTAGCATATTTAATAGCTTCTTGCTCCATTTTAGGCCAGTAGTAACCAGCACGAAGGAGTTTGCGAGCTAGTGTTAGGCCATTGGAATGAGATCCGAAAATGCCTTCGTGAACATCAATTAGTGCACGTTTGGACTCGTCGAGTTCTAAACACCTAAGGAGTGTTTCGTTGAGACCTCTCCTATATAGATCGTCAGCAATAATGACATAATGTGAAGCGTTATAGATTAGGTAACGTTTCTCATTCCAGGTTAGACCTTTCGAAATGGTTTGATTACGAAGGTAGGAATAGATGTGATGGTAGCAAGATGATTCTTGTCCTATAATAGAATAGATCATCTTATAATTAGGTGTGTCATAGGCTGGGTAGTGTAACGCTTCCACCAAGAACTCGTGTCGAAGATCATTTTTTGGCATTTGTAGATGGGAGGCCAGAGTGGCCATGGCATCAGCCACTTTATTATCTACACGTGGAACCTGTTGGAAGGTGATGTGTGTAAAATATTTCATCAAGTCATCAACCATGCACTTATAAGGAATTAGTTTTTCATCCTTTGTTTGATACACATCATTTACTTGGTTGATGACAAGCTGAGAGTCACCGAAGATATCCAATTGATATACTCTCCATTGGGCTGCAATTTTCATACCATTGATCAAAGCTTCATATTCAACAATGTTATTTGTACAAGGAAACAGAATCTTGTATGCTTTGGGCAATGAGTATTTCTGTGGTGTGATGAAAAGTAATCTAGCACCTGATCCTTGTTGTGTGAAGGATCCATCGAAGAACATAACCCATGTATGGTGAGTGAGTGTTAGAATTGACTCATCTGGAAAATCAATGTTTATTGGTAGAAGACTCGGTATGGGTGCCTCAGCTAGCTGGTCTGCAATTGCCTGTCCCTTTATAGCTTTGCATTCAACATATTGGATGTCAAACTCACTTAGTATCATGACCCATTTAGCCAATCTTTCTGTGAGAGCTGCCTTACTGAGCAAATACTTTAATGGATCTATTTTAGCCACAAGCTGTGTAGTGTGGGAAAGCATGTAGTGTCTCAACTTTTGGGAAGCAAAGACAACTGCCAAGCAAGCTTTCTCAATAATACTATAGTTTTTCTCATAAGAGACCAATGTTCGACTCAAGTAATAAATAGCTCTTTCTTTGTTATCATTGTCTTCCTGAGCTAACAGGATTCCCAAAGATGTTTCAGTAGCTGAAATGTATAAAAGAAAAGGTTTCCCATGGATAGGAGGCATCAGGATTGGTGGATTGACAAGATATTGTTTAATCTGTGTTAAGCTTTGCTCACAATCCTAGTTCCAACTAAATTCCACACCCTTATGTAAAGTCTTTGTGAAGGGTTGTGATTTATCTGCCAATTGTGAAATAAATCTGCGAATAGATTGAAGCCTTCCCTGTAGTCCTCTCATCTGATTGATGTTTCGAAGTGGTGGCATGTCCATTATTACTTATACTTTTTTTGGATCTACTTCAATTCCATTTGCAGAAACAATATATCCTAATAGTTTTTTTGATGTGACACCAAATGCACACTTCTTAGGATTGAGCTGAAGACTAAACTTTTTCATACGATCTAGGATTGGTCCCAAATCGTGCAAATGGGTATTGCGTTTAGCGCTTTTGACCAAAGTATCATCAACATAGTCCTCCATAGTTCTATGCATCATGTCATGGAAAATTGTAGTAACAACCCGCTGATATGTAGCTCTAGCATTCTTTAAACCAAATGGCATCACATTCCAACAAAAGGTTCCCCATGCACATGTGAAGGTTTTTTTCTCTTGATCTTCTGGTGCAATTTTTATCTGATTGTATCCAGAAAAACCATCCATAAGTGAGTACATCTCATAGCCAACTGTCATGTCCATAATCATATCAATATTAGGGAGTGGGAAGTCATCTTTAGGACATGCCAAGTTAAGATCACGAAAATCTTTACAAACTCTGATAGTCTTATCATGCTTGGACACAGGGACAATATTGGATATCCATTCAGCATAATCAATTGCACAAATGAAACCAACCTTCAGAAGTTTCTCCAATTCGGCTTTGACTAGCAATGCAACATGAGGATGCATTTTCCAGAGCTTCTGTTTAACTGGTTTTATGCCTGGCATTATGGACAAGTGATGCATAATAAGATTAGGATCCAATCCCGGCATGTCAGAATGTGTCCAGGAAAAATTTATTTTCTTTCCCTTGAAAAAGGAAATGAATTGTTCCTTTTCTTCAGTTGACAATGACTGAGCCAAATATATCACATGAGGATGTTCTTCTATGCCTAGGATAATCGGCTATGTTGGCTCTATTAACACTGATGGTCTCTCCTAAAAGTGACTGGGAAGGACATCAAATATCTCATCTGTGGGTGCCTCAGAGAGGTTTTCACCCTTGGATACATCTTTTATTTTTACTATTTTTGGATCTGACACTGCCACAATGTGGTTTTCACCATCGAACCTCTTGCAATTTTTCTTTTTAATTATGTGACTAAGATATTTGATGTCGGCCTCAGTCATGTTGATGCTCTACTCATTGGTGGAAGACGTTACAAGTTCGATAGCGTTTAGGTAATAGGCAAGAGTATAGTCATTCTGGAACGTGGCAGCTCAAGATGTGCGAGTGAGAGAGTAGTGGTTGGTTCAATTGTGTTCATAGTATAGTTATTAAATGCGTGGACCAACAATTTGAGACCTACAGAGACCTCACCCATAGGTGTATTCAAACGTCTCAGAGTACAAATGTTAGTAATTGATGAATCTAAGACACTAGTTGGATCAGACCCTTGTGACCTATCCCTAGACGTTTCACTCACTCTGATTTGATTTTCATAGACATGCACTTGGTCAATGTCTTTATCAGTAGTCGCTTCTAAAAGATTGTCAAATTCATATTCATGAGAATCAGTGCTACATGGTGAGAGACTATAGAACTCCCCAATAGTGATAGGGACATACTCTCCTTCAGCCTCTGGATTCTTACACAAATACTCAATATGACATGACTGACTAGATTCTCCCTTTTTTGAATGATATTCGAGTTGCTCAGTATTGTCCTCAGAAGAATCACTAGTATCATCCAAAGTGCTAACATGTGGCACAAAGTCATCTGGCTCAGCAAAGAATTTAGCAAGATCATAAGGAATAGGATGAGGGTAAGAATCCTCATCATCAGATTCTTCCTTTTGAGTACCTGATTCAGATTGTGACTCATTTTTAGATGAACTCTCAGGTACGAGTATGAGTTTATTGGATCCCAAAAGGAAAGGGACCTTCTTGAACCCTAGGCTAGTTGTGTCACTGTTGCTTCGAGCTGTTGCTTTGATAGGATCTATTAAACCATTGTTATTGCACCCAATAGGGCTAGTTCCCTTGTAGCCAAAACGCTTCATAAGCTTAAGACCAGGTCCATACTTCTTAGGAGTGATTTCTCGAACTTGTTCTGTTAGGTCTACTGGAGACTCTTCTTTGTAAAGCCATGTAGTAATGGCTCTGATTTCACTTTCATCTTCTAAGGGAACTGTAGCTTTGACAAAAGAACCATTAAACTTGGTATGAGGTGTCAACACGAATGGCTTCTTTGCTAGTGAGGGTCTCCCAAAATGTCAAGGGGATTCTGGAATCGATGTTAATGATAACATTGGTTCCATGTGGTACTCTCCCATACCAGTTTCTTTCAATTTAAATGATTTCTCAATTTCTTTCAGCTTATTGTTGTGACAATCAGTAGACTCACAGTTAGCAGGGATGAAAGATTCAACAGCTTTGAGCATATTGCAAGTGTAGCTAGTAGTTGCAGGAATAGTAACTTCAGAGCCATGAAATGGGAATTTAATGCATTGGTGGTATGTGGATGGTACAGCGCGCATCTCATGTATCCATGGCCATCCTAACAAAATATTGTAGGCTAAGGGAATGTCAAGCACCTAACAGGTGACATCCCTTTTGACAGGACCATCGCAAATTGGTAAAGTCACAAGACCTAGTGAATTTCGTTCTACTTCATCGTACGCTTTAATAGTGATCTTTCATTGAGGATCAATAGAGTCCTTAGAATAACCCAATTGTCTAAGTAGAGCTGCAAAAACAATATTTAGGCCAGTGCCATTGTCAATGAGTACCCGACGAACACATGTCTGGTGGATCATAACCTCAATGTGTAGAGGCTGATTGTGTGGGTGATTCAGTGAGTTTTCATCCTCCTCGGAGAAGGTCATAAGATGAGGTGAGGTCAGGTGACCTACCATGGATTGAAATCATTCAAGATCAAGATCATGAGGAACATTTGTCTCAGTGAGGGCTTTGTCCAAAATTTTCCTATGAGCGGGCAAAATTTTAAGCAGCTCAAATATAGAAATGTGAGCATTGGTTCATTTCAATCGATCTAGAACACTATAACTGGTTGCAGTCAAGTTCGTCATGTGTTTTGCACCTTTACCGGATGGACCAGCAAGGGCTTTCTCCTTATGTTGTTCAAGATTTGAAGTAGGAGGTGTACGGCCTTTGAGCAGCAATTTCGCATGAGAGCGAGTAACAGTGTTAACACAGTATTGTGAAGATGTATTATCCATGTTATTGGAAGTAGGGCCTCTCAAGACAAATGGTGTCTTGGGTTTATCGTTATCTTGCTTCCCCTTTATGGTAATAACGTTGCAGTATTCAAAATCTACAGGTTCAACCATGTGAATGACATTGTCATCATTGGAATACGTATAGTTGACCTTATTGTAGGGTTTTGGTTTTGAAGTCTCTCCTTTTTCATAAGGTGGGAAAGGCTCTTTGAATGCCTTGTGGTCCGATTTTTTGTTATGTCCATCTACCACAAGTCCACCAGCATCAATCATGTCCTGGACTTTATGATGTAAATTTATACAGTTGATGGTTTGATGTCCCTTATTTTGGTGATACTCACAAAATGAGGTCTCATTCCACCATGGTGGATGTGGTTGTGGATAATAGGGAGGAGGGTTATCCATTGGTGAGATAAGCTTGTGTTGTAGCAATGTTTTGTAAACCACATCCAATGGTTCTCCTAAAGGCATATACTCTCGCTTGGGTCATGTTGCCCATGAGTTTCTTAGTTTATTCCTAGACATTTTATTGTTAGGAGGAGGCTTCTTAGCACTTTTGGCCGCTTTGAAGCAGTCTATGAGATTAAATGTTGCTTTAGCAAGTTTTGGTGTGACATTATCAACAACCCCATCATGTACAATTTCTCGATTCTTGTTGACATGTTTGATTTTATCCTTGTTGGAAGTGGAACCTTGTTTTGAGTCTCTCTGAAGAGTGAGCTCACCTTTCTTGACCATAAATTCTTCGATACGGATAGCCTATGTAATCGTTTCTTCAAAGGTACGCAAACCTTGTAGTTGGACTCTATACCCAAAATCAGGTAAGAGGTTATCGGTGAAAATGTCGAGCTTCTCCGTTTCTGGGATTTTATGGGAGTACTTGGTATAAAGCTATCTCCACCATTGGAGGAAAGTGAGAAAAGGCTCACCAACCTTTTGTTTAAGGTTGCATAGATCTCAAATATTTATAGGGTGTTGAATGTTATGAGAATATTGCTGAACAAATGAATTAGCAATTTCGTCAAACATCTTGATACCAGGAGGTAAATGTGAAAACCACTCCAAAGCTTGACCACCTAGGCTTCTAGGGAATAAATGCATGAGGTACGTTTGATTGTGTATAAACTCCATAGACAAAGCACCAAATTCCCGCAAGTGATCTTGGGGATCAGAAGTACCAAAGTACTTGTCATATTTGGGTAGTTCTACACCTCTTGGGAAAGGCATCATGTTTATACTTTTGTCAAATGGAAATGAACAAAGAGCATCCAATGTGTATGTCTTTTTGGGTTTCTCTTTCTCATGCATCATCTGAGCCAATTGGTCTTGCATAATTTTTAGTTGTTTTTGGAGTTTAGTGGTCTCAGTTTCTTCTTCACATGTGATAATGGTCTCCACATCAAAATGTGTGGGCAGTTTAGCTCCCTCTTCGGCGAGTTTGAGAAAGTACTTTTCTTTCTCTTCGTTGATTAGGATTCCCATGACCTTCTAAAAAATTTTGTCTCTTTGACATCTTGCTATGTATTCAGGAAGGATTTCCACCTCTTCTTATTCTTCATCAGTGTCATTTTCTTTCTCTTTCTCCTTGTCATCCCTAGGTTGTTCTTGATATCGACTATGGCTACCCCGTTCAGGTTCACAATTAGTCATTATAGGAACTTGTTCAGTTTTTGTACATTGTGTTTGAAAAGGGTCCGTGGAGAAAGGGTCATACATTGTGTTTGAGAATGCAGGACTCCTACCTGTCTCGGTATCCTTTGTAGGGCCCATTTGTCGTTGCACCAAAAGCCATGACTATTAATGAACATGGAACACCACATAATTAACCACCTGTGGGTAGGGGAGTGCATTGCATCACCCAACAATCTCCCCCTCGACGCACATACCAGGTGCTTACGCGGGTCGGGAAGGCACCGGGGAGATTTGAACCCATGACCAGGCCAAAACTAGGCTCTGATACCAATTGTAGGGCCCATTTGCCGTTGCACCAAAAGCCATGACTGTTAGTGAACATGGAACACCACATAATTAACCACCTGTGGGCAAGGGAGCATGTCACATCACCCAACATCCTTTTGGTAAAAAAGATTCCCAATTTGTTGCAAATTGGAAAATGTTCGTTGATCTTGAGATGACCTTGTAGGTGAGGAAGATCATGAAGATGCCTCACTAGCCAAACTGGATATGGATTGCATAGCGAAAGGTAAACTACCTCTACTATGATTATGACCCCTAACATGACCACGTCTAATGTTATCAGGATAAAACCCGTTGCCGCTTCTGGTTGTGACAGTCATAGGCAAGGACAAGAAGCTAGAACCTAGACAAGGACTATACTAAGACTAAGTCTCAAAAAGGACAAGATAGTAACAAGAATGCTATTCACTAAGGCACAAATGGTCTGATTTAAAGGCTAGAACAGCCAGAGATTATGACCACTTTAGCACAACGTATGGCAAGCATTAAGACGAGGACGTATGAGACGAGACTATTCAAGGTATAAGACACAAGTTTTCAATTAAGCGAAGTGTTGCTGTTCTAGGACTATTTGCAAATAGAGAGTGATAAACGGATGTAAAAAAGGACAGCGTGCAGGCTGCAGATAGCTAAAACAGACCCAGATTGTAAATGTTGATACAAAATTTTGCGCAAAAAACCTTTACAGGTTGCACGAAGAAGTTTTACAGGCCGCGCAAAGATGTTTTTGTCTCGCACGAAGATCAGTAACAGTTTTTAATTTCGCACGAGAATGTTTCTGGATCGCGCGAAGATGCGCAACAAAAATTTAATTTCACGCGAGGGCAAAATAGCTTTGTGCGAAAGCCAAATGATTTCACGTGAGAGAAAAATGATTTCGCACGAGACCAAAATGATTTTGTGCGAACGGACAAAACAGTTTCACAATAGCAACTAATTTTGACAAAAATTTTGATCGATCCAATAACCAGGCAGATAATCAGGCACGTAGAACATAAAGCAAGTGATTTCAAGCACTTCCAAAAATAATGAGCAAGGGAAAAAGCAACCTTGTGCATGAACAATCAAGTGACTTAGTTTGTGTTAATTCCTAAGAGAGCTATTTGTGTACATTTTCAAAGAGTTTTGCAATCATCGCACACATTCCTTAGAAAAATAAAAGTTGGCTTCTTTAAGGTATTTAATAATGGTTTGACTCTGCAACTTTTATGGCTCACAGGGGTGACCTCCAATCCCGGCGCACTGAGGTTTTGACACAGTCTGAGAACTTAATCTTCAAGAGCTGCTAGGGAGATCTGAACACCCACAATGAACCACACCCGTGGAGATTTCTTCCACAAGGACATTTATATAGCAGTTGTCACTACGATGGCAAAAATGGCTATTACCGCTTGAAGTTCTATCAGTTTTCCCTGTAGAGGGATTGTCTACTATGGTTAACCCTCTCTAAAGGTGACCGACTCACAATAGTATACCACAAGGGGACTTAGATTCCATATTCAAGGTTCTGACACCTTTTCACCTTTAGCCCAATCAAAGCAAACAGATTAATCTGACACGCTAGACTAAGATTATCCCTTAAAGATCTATGATATCATCTTCCTATGATCTATCAACCTCTCCAGAGAAAGGATGCCTTAATCAAAAAGTCAAAGATTCATCTATCTACGAGATGCTCAAAGTATCCTCCCCGCCCATAAGGAATCCGTCTTAGAGAGGAGTTTCACTAGGAACCCACTCCCTCAAGATCCACGAATAGTGTTCATGGGGGCTTAATTACTATGTGTGTACAGATGTTAATTCATGAAAGCAAATCTATCTAAAAGTAATCAAAAAGCACAAGGTGGTACACTTAATTCTTTAACTAATGTGAGGTGAGTCCAAAGATGTGGAACATTTAACCCCTCACACAAGCCAAAACGAGTGCACAACTCAGAAATTAGTGAGTTCTAAAAAGCACAAAAGGGTTGCCTTGTGGAGCCTTTAACGCTTATGTCCTATAGACCCCTCCCCTATTTAATGTGGTGTTGAGCTTGCAACCAAAGGGTGGAATGAGGGGCCGACGGATTAGCGAGTCCAATAACCCAAGATAGTTAATCAGATCTATCACTAAAGACTAAGCCTGCTAAATGAATACTAACAGAGATTACACCCTAGTATGAGTTTATGCATGTGTTGTAAAATGGAAGTACAGAAGGAAACACACAAGCTCAGCATGAAAGATGTTTGTTTTAGATCCAAATGAAATGTTATCAGCTGATGAAGATTACCTGGTGATCCTCGCAACGCGCTTAGTAGATTCTTACCTGTTTCTGACAACTTTAGCATGCTTTTTCCATTATTCCATAAACCGCTACTATGCTGTTCAAAAAAATCATTAAAAAAAACACAGAAACACTAGAAACTGCTAATAGTCAGCAGAAAAATTAGAAAACACGCAAATCAATGAAAAAAAAATTACCTCTGTCAGCAGAGTTTCACGTGAAATTCCTGACAGTCCGTGCGAAGAATTTTTACGGCCTGTGCGAAATCAAATTTGGCTCACGCGAGATTAAATTTGGCTCGCGCGAAATTAAACTTGGCTCGCATGAAAAAAGAAAGTCTCATGTGAAGATTCGTGTGCCAAAGAACTTTCTCGTGCGATGCGGAAAGAATCTTCGCGCGAAGATTCTAGATCCTCGCGCGAAAATGAATAGTTTCGCATGAAGATTCGAACTTGTACAGAATAGTACGGATAGAGAACAAAAAAAATCATTAAAAAACTACAGAAAGAGGCCAGAAAAATTGATTTTTGAGCCCCACGGTGGGCACCAGAAATGTATGCATGAAAATGCGGCCTATGCTAACACACACACTTCAACACAGTCCTTATTTGCGGATTCATCGCGGAATGAACATTGAATTGTTCATCCAAAATTTTCCATGCAAAGCGACCTGTTGCCTTCTATCTAAAGGGATTTTGCCTGTTAATATCCTCAGAATCGAGGTGTAGGCAACCAGACCCTCTAAGAATGAAGGATTTGACAATGGAATTAAGCTAAGAATGAGTATACAGATTAATCTAAGAAATGAAAGATGCAATGTAATCTAGGAACAAATGAAGAAAACTAGATTAAGCATATGCATGATTAAACTGAAATGAGATTAAACTAAAAATGAGAATGTATGCAAGAAATGAAAGTAAATATGAGCATGAATTTCAACAGCAATTCGATAGCAAATCAATTTATGCTCTCCCAAATGAAGAGATGAGGGTCTCTTAAATAGAGTTTCCTGGAATCAATCAACGGTTGAGATCGATTCAGATCAACGGTCATGATTGAAGATGAATTTCAGTCATAAAGGGAGATTCCCAAATTAAAGGGAGTTAACAGACTTAATTTGAGATAAATAAGGAGTTAATTGTTTTAATTTGAGTAGAAAAAGGGGTTAACTGTGTTAACTCATTTTTGATCAATAGTGAACTAGAAATTCCCCTTTTTGAATTGAAGAGAGATTTTGTTGAGATATTTAATTTAATAAAATGAAATATGCTCTCATAATTACTTTTTCTATTTAATTAAATAATCTTTAATTAATTAGAGACACTTTTGTTTAATTAAATAACTTCATTTAATTAATTAGGAATATTTTCCTATTTAATTAAATAACTTTGTTTAATTATTTAGAAGTAAGTACTCTGTTTAATTAAATAATTTCTTTTAATTAATTAGAAATACCTTTCCCATTTAATTAAATAATTACATTTAATTAATTAAGATAGGCGTATTTATTAAATTAAATAAATTTAATTTAATTAAAGTATAAATACTTAATAATTAAATTAAATATTAATCAAGTAGGTTTAATGCAACTAATATGAGTACGTACTATAGGAATTAAATAAGAAATATGATGAATGCTGATTAGGGTTTTTCTGCATCTGACAATTAAGTCAAGTAGCGAATAGCAGAATGAGAATTGCCTATTAGAATAGGACTTTGAAATTATCAGAAATAGACTAGAATTGGTATAATGGCAATGAGCCAATTTTGGGGTATTACAACATGGAGGTTTTACATAAGGAGTTAGGCCATGTAGAAACTCTTATGAAGAAAGACCCCAATCTCTCTACATTAGATGGCCTAGATTACCTTAGCACCAAGCTGGCCATCCAAATTAAGTCTTTTGATGTAGCTTGTGACAATTGGGATGATGCTCTTAATATTATGAGGTCCATAAACCTTTCTTGGAAAAACACACTATCAGTGTATAGCCCATTGACATAAATGTCAAAAAAGGGGAGAAAGAGAGAAAGTTAGCTTAAGCAAAAGGAGAGAAAAAGAGGTAAGCTAAGGAAAAGTAGGAGCATGGGGGAGCAAGAACAAAAAACAAGCAAGTAAAAGAGTATCACTTGAGGCATATCTACTCAGTAGGATTAACATTTTGACTATAGAACTAGGTCTAGCAACTTAAAGGAGTTATAAGATTTTGAGGTATAAGTTATTGAAAGTTTTGAAATTTTGAAGTTTTTTACAATAGCTGAATAAGAGATATGTTATAAGATAGAGCATGTTGAGTTTATAGTGAGTGCGAAGTCATTCAAGTGCCAAGTAGATAGTGTATGCTAAGTGATATAAAAATTGAGTAAGAAGTGCATGTCGAGTCATTTAGAGTTGAGTCATAGTCTAGAAATCAGTATATGATGAACATCATAGACTTCGGATGCCGAATAACATAATTTTATCATAGATTTTTGTTTTGGAACAAACTATTATGTAAACCAATTTTGAGTTGACTTACACATTTAATTAAGATATTTTGGTGATAAGGACAAATATCAAGTTGGAATCTCTATGCATTACATGCATCCAATCAGGTAAAGGGACAGTTTAAGTGGCAAAATGGATGAATCACATCCATTGATTCATACCTAACTCTAAGTTACCTAGGTCTTCTTAAGGAGGAAAAACCCTAAACTTCTTATATGTTTGTGGAAGGAATTAAGAGAAAATTTTGCATGCAAAAATAGAGTATTCATGGTGACTAAGGTATTGTGAATTGAAATTACATTAAAGAATCAATTAAAGCATAATAGAGGAAGGAAATAGTGAGCAAAAAAGAGACATCTCATCAAGAAGGATAAAAAATACATTAGTTTAGAGGTGATTTGTCACCAAGAAACAAAGTGCTAACCAAAGGATCAATGTTGAGACATTCTAATAGGTGAATTAGTTAAATCTCATAATATAATAGTCTTAACAAGCTATATTGAAATCCTCCAACAAGGTTCTTACTTTATTATGAGTTAAAGTTCTTTAACAAGGCACAAGGCACACTTTTAATAGGGTGTTGAAATCCTTTAATAGGGTAAGACCTAACAGTCTTTGTAAGCCTCTAGTAGGGAAAACCTTTCAAAAGATAGATCATGCCTCATGATCAATGATTGTAACCTTCATTAGATACAATTTATTATTGTAGTAGTGAATATTTGTGGGTGTCATCCCAACCCTAGTTTTACCTTCTCATTGGAGGGTTTCTAGGTAATCATATCTGGTGTCATATATTTGTGTGAATGTTTACTTATTTACATGATTTAGATGTACATTTTTTACATGGTATTTTAATTTACTTATTGAATATATGAGATGGATGTGTGGTGAATGTTTTATCTATCAAAGTTTAAACTACCAATTCCCTCCCCACCTCATAAATTTACTTTTCCTATTATAATTCCAACAATTATTTCATAATGGAAACTTTATCTAATAATATGACCAAAGATGTCTAATTCATACCACACACATGTTGATCTTCCTTGAGGCCACTGGCATTGGGAATTTAATATGATTAATACTTGAATTCGGTATCTTGTATCAAATACTCAGTGGATTATTTATTTATACCACTTGTCACTTTACATGTTTCCGGCTAGAGCTATGGTGACACTTTGAGGGACAAATTAGACTATCTACTCATAGTTCTTATTACCATCTAGGATGTCAATGTTGCCCACCTCTTGTGCTTCTCACACTCCACTTCATTAATGCTAATTTATGCACAATCCTTTCCTATCACTTATTGTGACTATGCCTACTCATAGCTTTCGTATAAAAGTACTACATCAAATACTTACAACTCACTAAACTCCAAACACTTTGCTTTGCATGCACTTTGATAATTACATTCAAATGGATTCATCATTTTAACCCATGGTTTATTCAAGTTTTGTGTCACCTGTGGTTTTTGAGATTGTTATAGTATTGGGAGCCATGCATTGCTAAAACTTGTAATCACACACTTCCTTAGCTCTAAGGTCATCTTGGATGCTTGGGTAAGAACTTCATTCCTTTACCATAATGAAAATATTGACATTCTCTTAGAAAGAATCTTTAAGCAAGAAGAGATGTGATGTCACATGCACCATAACATTCAAATATATGGGTTCACCATCTACATTCGACCCACAATAGAGATTATGTGAACCTTTCCATCAATCTGTTGAGGCTTTTATGAGATTGGTCAATGTTTAATGGCACCTCAAGATCCCAATACCAAATTGATAATTCATCAAATTATTTGTGGAACCATTTAGATTCATGTGTTACCATGACAGAGTGATTCAGGCATCATTAAAGTATCCATCTTTGAGATTACAAATTTGAATCATGGAAGTGACTACTGCATTGGAATTTTGCCAAACATTTTGTGAGCAATTGTGGAAGATTATAGAAGTATGAAGCTTCGAATTTCATACATGGTAGCATAGGGACACTATCTCTTTTAACTCAAAGCTATTAGTTTCATGATTGAGGGTAGGTGAGAGTATGGAGAGGCACTTGGCATTGTGAATTTAATCTAGTGATAGTAATGTTTCTTGAGTTTTCTATCCCTTCTAAATTCTCAGAATCGTACTCTAGCTTTGATGAAATACCATGATTGCAGTTCTCTTCAGAAGTTGTTCTTTGACATTATATCAAATAGACTACATGCATTGTCAGTGTATACCTAAGCATAAAATAATAGAAAGATGAGCTTGGATGGCTTTGTTGATGTCTTCTATACACATATGTCTAAAAAGAATTGCTAAGAATCCGATCAAACATCTCACTTAGAGGTATAATATTCTAGATGACATTTTCATAAACTTTACAACCTATAGTTTGTGTTAATCACTTTCCTTTATGTAGCTTGAGATTTTTTAAAGGTAATGTATTTGAAATATGTAGATTTGTACATGCACCTTTTACGTGGTCATTCCATATTGATTGATGGTGTATACCAATATAATATATTTAGAATTTTTTTGGAAACAAATTGGTGTTATGCTTGATGAGAAAATTTATAAAAGCTCTTGAAAGTTCATTTTCTTCATGCCAGAAGTTCCTTAGTTCAATCGTATCCAAAATACATTAATTTGGATAAAAAATAATTCATTATGAGGAACACTTTGGTTTGTTCTTGAACCAATTAGAATCACAAACATCTAGCATCTACTAATGATGCTCAAGGTTTCAAGATGACATATGTCAAAATACTTCGTTTTGAATCAACACCTTCCTCTTGAACTATTCCAAATATGCTCCAAATGGAAATTTGAACCTTGGGTCTTCCACTAAAATAATGACTTTGAAATAGGATCTTTGAATTGACATTTACACATCTAAACCTCTAAAATTTATTCTTGAAGTTTGAGTCTCATGATTTTTCATTTCTAAACATTGAATTATTGAACCACCTAAAGTTTTGGACTTGTAAACTTACCTTTCCATATATGAATAGATCATTTGGGTTCTCAAACTTGATCTTGAACTTGTATTCTAAAACTCAAAACTGATTTTTGACTCAAACTTTAAATGATGTGCCTTTGATGAATCTCAATTCTAAAATTGAACTATTGAAGTGATAGGTTATGTAACTTGAAGTGAAATCAATGGAACTTTACACTAGTTGACTTGTTGAATCTCACATAGAGGTGACTCCAAATAAATTCTTCAAACCTATTTCAACAAATTGAACCACTTCAAATTGTCTTGAACCTTAGTTTAAAGAGGTTGAAGACTCCACACTAAAAGTTTTATGATTGGGTGTATATGGGTACCAATAGGAACTCTAACTACGAGAGTGTTTTTAACTCAAAAAGAGAGAACTCCAAAAATCTCTGGAAAAAAAACATGTTCCTTATCCATGGGTGAATAGAGTCAACTAGAAAAAAGAAAATTGAGAGTTGCTTACAAAGAGAGTGGGCGCGAGTTGGGAAAAGCCAACTAACCAAAAAATCCTAAACTACTAGCAAGAATGAAGCTTGTACATTATTCAAACTAACACTATACACAAAAAAATCATATTTACAATATATACAAAGATAGGAAGAGAAACCTACCACAAGAACTAGAAGAAAGAAGAACTTAGGTGAATCCATTTACTGGTTGAGAGAAGTAGGAGTGTTTTTGCAACATCAAATCATGCCTTAATGGAACAACTCTAAACCGTTTCTTACTGATGACTTCTTCAATACCAAACCTCATGCTAAAAATACATATGAATATGTTAACCCAACACTTCTTCCTGAAAAACCATAACTCATCATAGCACTCTTTTTCACCCAAAAATTTATCTTCAACATTTATCCACCTAAGTTTCACTTCAAGCTGAAAAAATTAAAAGGAAGAAACCTCCTCAAGAAAAGATGCACAATATCTAGAAATGCTATCACAAAGACTCACCACTTGTATATGGTATTTGATATCACGATCAACTTGCGAGCAAAGAGATGTCTCATCCAACTTAGGGTCAATTCTTAAGTATATGCTCTGCTCATCCCTTTAAAGAATCAAATTTCCATCAAGCATGCAATATGTGTTGTCCTTTCTCTTTCCCAAAGTGTCATCACTTCTACAATCCAAATCAGAAAAGCCACACATAGAAGTATGAGAAGAGAAGTTATCAATGATTATTTCATTTTCAATCTAATTTTAATGAATACCTAAGTAATTATTGAAAAGGAGATCCAATTTGAGTGATGATAGAAATCCACATATGATTTCTTCTTCTTCAATATGAAGAATGTCTTTCATTATTCCAACTAAATCATCAAGTTTTTCAAAAAGAATTTCATCATGAGAGCTTCAACCAAAGGCATCTTTACTTCGTCAAAAACATCACTTCTATTTTTAGATTAATATGATCCTCCCATGGGTTGACCACCAATTTTGCAATAGGACAAATTACTTTCAGCCAAATTACATTTAGCCTTCTCCTTAAAGACAAAAGATTCAAATTCTGGTAACATGTCATTGGCAATTTTTTCACAAATAAGAACTTTCACAACAAGATGATCATCATTAATTTCAAATTCCAAGCTTTCTAAAATTGGAGAGGAAAATAATTCAGGATCACCTTCATCAATGTTTCCCTGAGTCCCATCATGCTCAACAAAAATCCCATAATTGTGAAAGGTGAAGTAAGATGATTTTATCAGAGATTCTTCTTCTCTCACTGTCAACTATTCTTTATCTTTGTTGTCACTACTACCATGGTTTTCACTTTTAGCTTGAATTTTCTTGTTTACTTGTGTCTAGTATTCTTGAGGCTATAACATCTCTTTAACTGGGAAGGTCTCTTTCTTCCATTTTATTTCCATATTTAGCACTTTGGCCAAATATTTAGTTACAACAAAATCCCCTTTAAGACAAACTTTAGCACCATTTCCAAAATCAGCATCACTAATAATATCTACTACTACATTATTTTCAAAAGAGAAGGATTCTAGAATGGGGCCTTATTCAACATTCACATACAAATTATCACTATTTTCACCACCTTCCATAACATTAAAAGATTCATATTCTAGTAGGGTATTGTTAGAAAGCATTTTGATAGAATCTTTAAGAAAAAAGATGATCCTCAGGAACTTCAAATGTGAAAATTTCTACATGAGGTGAAAAGTGAACTTGAGGTAGGATTTCATCATTGTTACTTACCATTTCTCTAGTGTTGTCACAAATATTCTCATCTTTTACAACTAGATCAGCATGAGGCCAGAGTAAATCTGGCTAGACTTCTTGGTCATTTATGACAAGGTGATTGAAATAAAAGAATGAAACTGAGATAACTAGAGCTTCTTCTTTATCAACTTTCAACTCTACACTTAGCTGTGATACCCTTTCTTGATATATTTGTAGCATTTTTCTCTTTTATTCTAACTCTTTGAACTTGTGAAATCTAACACAAAGGCTTCTCCACAATAGCTAAGAAGTGGCATCATCTTCCAAACTTACATTATTCTTGACAACTCAGGAATAGTTATCCACAAATTCATGCAACACTTTATCCTACATCAAATAATTTTTTGTGAGAGTGGAATTTGGCCTTGGCTTTCTCATGGTTTTTGTATCTGACATGATCTTTATATATAGTCACTAATCTACTGCACATGGATATAATCATAAAACTAAGGAAACAATTACAAAAATTGATATTTGTTTCCAGATCCCCAATGGAGTTACCAAAAATTTTTTAGTGAACAGATTGTCCTCCTAAGAAAAATGTACAGATCAAGCCCAAAAGCCCATATAGGAAGACTACAAGAAAACAAAATGTAAGCTCATTTATCTAGTCCTTACATTAAAGAAGAAATATAGAAAGAAAGATGAATTATTCTCTCCAAACACATGAATAACACAACCCAAAGTCTAAATAATAATCATGAAAATAACTATATACATCAAACTACATTTAGATACAATTAAGCTAACTCACAGATTAACATTAACTAGAAAGCTAATACACAAACCCAAAGTTCCAATATACTAAAACTCTCTTTCTTAAAAAATAATAAAATAGAGAAAACTCTATCCCTTGATATACTGATTATTCATTTAGAGAATTATATAACCTCCTATAGCACAAAATCCATAAAAAAATACATTTTTCCTCACTCTTTTTCTACTATTTCTGACTCTCTATTCACAGCACCAAGTCTGTCCCTTTAAAGCCCAAAGACTTGAACCCTTGCATAGGTTGCTTTTCTTTCCTTAAACAATACTCTGTAAGATCTCTTTTAGTTTTTGTAGTCAAAAGATAGTTATGACAACTAATTCTTAGGAACAAGAAAATGACTCCTCTAGTTACTCATATGTTTATGTTGTTATAAACATTGTCTTATAAATATGAAAACACAATACCTTTATAACATAGGATATGTTGATACATGGCATATTATTTGATAATGGAAACTTTATTTAATAATATGACTGAATATGTTTACTTCCTAGCACACACATGTTGATCTTCCTTGAGCCCACTAGTCTTCGGCATTTACTATGATCGACACCTCAATTTGGTATCTTGTATCAAACACTTTGTGGATGATTTCTTTCTACCACCTATCACTTTACATGTTTTAGGCTCACACTATGGTAACACTTTGAGGGAAAAATCAAACTATCTACTCATAGTTCTTATCACCATCTAGAATGTCAATGTTGCCCACCTCCTGTGCTTCTCAAGCTCCACTTCATTAATGCCAATTTGTGCAAGATCCTTTCCTATCACTTCTTGCAACTATACCTACTCATAGTTTTCACATAAAATTACTGCATCAAAGACATATGACTCACTAAACTCCAAACATCGAGGTCTACAGGCACTTTGATAATTACATTCAAATGGCTTCATAATATTAACCTATGTGGTGTGAATTGAGTAACCTACTAAACTGAGTAGGATAACTTTTCATTCCTCTAGGAAGTTGGTCATTGATGCCTTGATGACCCTCACGAGCATCAATTACATCATTACTAAATATAATAAAATATAAAAATATAAATTTCAAACTTCGGACCACAAACTGGACATTACCTCAACGAGTTAGTCAATTGTATTCCAACTTCCATAGATGAGGTTTCATTCTTTGTGGCCTTGATGTTGTCTCTTCTTTCCTATTAAAAAGATGTTATTTAGTAATTTGATACTTATGATTATTGTAGAGAAAGTGCCCAAACTCATCAAACACTTGCTTTCCTAAACTTCTTGAATGATGAGATTTCATCTTCGGATCGCAAGTTGGACATGCAAATTTTCTCTTTGTTTGAACACCTAAAGGATCATGTACAATTATCATGCAAAAATTTAGCATACAAAAATAATGTGTAAGAACTATAACAAACCAAAAATATGTGTCCTTAATAATGTAACATACCGCAAAAATGAGATATCCCAGGGGCATCATGTATTGTCCATACAAGCATTATATGGAATTAAAATTTGTCTTATTGTACTAGATATGCCATACATAGTGACACCATTCCATAACTTAAACAACTCATTAATTAGGGGCTCAATATATATGTTCATATCTTTAACTTTGTACTTAACTAACAATTGATGAATATGGTTTCAAGAAAAAACCTATTACCAACCCTACCCTCCATGAAAACCCTACTTACCTAACAATTGATGAACATGGCCTTCTTCTCCTAGTTTACGAGTTTTGAAAAACTCAAACCAGAGGAAAATCCCTTGGTGACCTGGGTTGTGCTTCAGAGGAAACTGCTAGTTCTAATTCTAGGGATGTTTAGGTAGTGAAAACTGAGAATGAGGATGATGCCACCAATGCTAGTTCTACCCACAATCCCTGCATTCCTATTAGAAAGAGCCCTAGATGCCTCCCTCCTCCTCCCCCCAAGCCTAAGCCTCAGGAGGTGGATAATGAGGAAGACAAGGAGACTCACACAGACTCTAAGGATGAGGAAAAGGAGTTGGGGAAAGATAATATGAAAGAAGAGGAGGAGGGGAGAGAAAGAAAGGAGGAGGAGGCTCTTCATGCCCCCCTGGAAAACCCTAGGAAAAGAAATGCCAACCAGGACCTACTCTGGCAGACTTGAAAACCTAGAGTGATGAGACCCCTAGCCCTACTATATAGTTAGAGAGCTAATGAACATCCAGGTGTTGGAAGACCTTGACAGTAGAACTCACTATGATGAGCTAATTGACCTTACTCTATTGGTCATTTCTGACAATGCATGGGAAATTGTCCTTAACCTCTTGAACAATGGAAAGAATAGCTTGATTGATAACTTTCATTCCATCAAATGGTTGTTTCAAGAAATTGAGGCTCTAAAGGATAAGAAAAACTAGGACAATAGCTAGAACATCCGTAGGGACCACGTGACCATAGGAAGGAAGAGAGATCAGGAAGGTAGTTAGAATATCTATAGTGGTAGGACACCAAAAGTGAACATGAGGACAAACTCTCCTTGGTTGAATAGAAAGTCCAAAGGTTTAATTCCATCTACTAGATGATGACAAAACAAATTGTGGACACTCTACACACCCTGAATGAGAACATTGTCAATCTGGGGGATTCTCTGATGAGAGCTGGCCTTGGTGGGGACTCGATGCAGAAGACCAAGCTGGACTTTAGCCAAGATGAGACTACTTGGATAGACTCCAGGGACCAGGTGAACCAGGTGTACAAGGTGGAAACCCAGAACATGAACTAGGAAGGAATGGACAATCAGAAGGATAATGAACCTGCAGAAACTCTGCAAGATCTAGATAAGGGCAACCATTAGTCTATGGTTTTTCTCATAGTTTTGTTGGGTGTTGGCTTTTGCCTCCTAGCCTTGGGCCTTATGTTGGTTTTGGCTTTTTGTAGCAATTTTATGTTAGCTAGAATTTTTTAATTTCTACCTTTTTGTTGTAATACTTTTGGGTTTCAGGATCCCTATAAAACCTGTTTTAGTTATTCAAAAATAATTGAATGAACATGAACATTACATAATTATTATGACCATTTCCATGCACTTTTTATAAATTAATTTAGATAAATATTAAATGAAAAAATACCTAGCACAATCATTGACAACATTAGGTGCTCCCTATTTATGAAAATCTAAGGAGGAATGTTATATTTAATAACAAAAATAGGCCATACTAAGTAAAAAGATCTCATATATCCAAATGGATTCACATTGTCCACTACCAATGAAAGCTGGAGATTATGAGGTTCTTCTTTAAAGTGTGACCATGTTTCTTCTATCTCTTTAAATTTAGAACCATCCATAGGCATTCACATAATGTCATCTTAACTTCTATTGCATGCATGGTAATCCATAAATTGTGCCAAGCTAGTGCACCTCAATAATCATTGAAGATGTGGAATAATGGGAATGTACTAATGAACCTTGTGAGACACCTTTTTTTTTAATTTGATCCAACTGATATCTACTAATATGAAAATTAGGGCATTCTATTGCAAACTCATGTCATTTATGATATAGAATGTGATCCTTGAGACATTCATGCATTGTTTGATACTTCATTCCAATTAGATATAATGGTATCTATAATTCTCCGTACAAACAAGGCATAATGTTTGATGGTGGTAACAAAAACAAACTTATCAACCTACAACAACAAATATGCATTGTTAATATAATGAATAGTAATGGTTTGCTAACATTGAAGATGACAAAATGGCATACCATATCATATGTGACATTGCTACATTAGATAAACCATTCATAGCCTTCAAGTTCACCAACAATACTATAGTAGAGAGAAGAGTTATTTGGGAGCCTTCGTATAGGGGCTTGTGTGCCTTCTCAAATAAGGGTATATCAAGACCATCTTCATCATCATTATCATATATGCTAGTACTAGCATCATGAGCATCTTCATCACCTGTGCCAATACCATCTTCTTCAATCATGTCCTTTAGAAGATTATCATTCTTCCATGGGAGTGTTATCCCCAGCTTGGATTTTCACAGCTCCGTGTTCCTCTAGTAGGAAATCCACATTTAGCAATGGAAAAAAATTGTGGCCCCGTTCAATGTGACTATGTTGCCTATAATGACTCTAAGCTTTTATGATTAGAATTCTTTGATTCTTTAATCCTTTACACTTTTTCTAAGGATAATTACATTTATCAAAATTTCTTTGGAATTAAGACCACAATGTAGCCATTTTCTCATTATTTTATTCTAGGTTCATATTGTCAAGCATGGTCTTTCTTTATAGGAAAATATATCTACAAAAATATTGGACATGTTGTACTTAATATTTATATCTGCACATATAGTTTTGAAAGAAAAAAATGATGTAACTAATTTGTATATTTGTAAAAATATTGGACATATACTTAATATTGTATCTGCACATATAGTTTTGAAAGAAAAATTTGATGTAACTAATGTGTATGTTTGTAAAAATATTGGACAAGTTGTACTTAATGTTTATATCTGTACATGTGGTTTTGAAAGAAAAATTTGATGTAACTAATGCGTATATCTGCAAGAAAATTGGAATGTTGTACGTAATGTTTATATCTACACATATGGTTTTGAAAGAAAAATTTGGTGTAACTAATGTGTATATCTATAAAGAAAATTGGACATGTTCTACTTTATGTTTTATCAGAGCCTGTGTTTCAACACTAGGAACCTTAAACCATTATGCTTCTGAAACTTAAAACGAAACATTAAATTGTGTAGGATGCCTCCTATTACTCGAAGGAAACTACGAGGCAGAGGTTGTAGGGCAAGAGGTGGTAGAGTGGGATGGGGGGATGGACCACCTCCACCACCACCACCTCCACCTCCACCACCACCTAACCCAAACTAGGACATTTTGGATGTACTTCAAACTTTGATCGGTGTAGTTCAGTAGAGAGTAGTACCTATAGTTCAGCCAATTCAGCAGATTCTAGTAGTGGAAGTAGAGGGGCTCAAAGGAGGCAGGCCCAAAGGCAGAGAGAGGACTAGGAGTCCCCCACCGAGACAATTAGAGGGGCAAGATGAGCATTAAGGTGAGTCAATACACCAGAGAAGACCCCCACTTGACAGACCTCTTAGACATATAGGAGATGATATCAGGGAATTGATTCGACTTGGGCCACCATTATTTACCGGTTCCACTAAGGGAACAGTAGCAGAGGCATAGTTGTAGAGCCTATAGCGGTGTTTTGGATTACAACCCTATGGGAGTAATCTAAAGGCATGCCTAGCAGTTCATTAGTTGAGAGGGGATGCCTCCAATTGGTGGCATCAGGAGGAGATCATAGGTGGAGTGAGGATGGATACCCTCACATGGGAATCATTCCTCGAAAGATTCTGAGAGAGGTACTTGTCAAATCATTTTCAATAGAAACAGATAGGAGAGTTCCATTCTCTTTATCAGAGAGGTCTTATAGTGACTCAGTATGAGAGTAGGTTTCTCGAGCTCCTTCCTTATGTGGAATACATGAAGGATGAGAAACTATGGGTGCATCATTTTATCATGGGTCTGAATTTTTCACTTCAGGGTCTAGTTCAGATAGCCTTCCCTACCACCTTCAGACAGGTAGTGGAGATAACACTAGTGGCAGAGGATATTCGAGGTAGACAGGAATTATGAGATCGGTCTCAGAATCGAAACTCTACCCGATAGAAACCCCCTTGGAAAGGGAATTAGAACTATACACCAAGGTCCTCTAAGGGCCAACAATCTTAGCAGCAGCAGCAGGAACTCTCAAAAGGTTACCAGGGCTTCGAGCCCAAGCAGTGGTAGTTATAGCAGGATCAGAAAGTATATACACCACAATCATAGTCAGTGTAGACTCAGCAATCTTCCAGGAGCTGATACAATGGGTCTAGCAGGTCAAGGGGGCCACAACAATCAAGATCATAGGATACATGATCTTATACCCAAGGGCCATGCTATTCTTGTGGTGGTATGGGTCATATAGCTAGAGAGTGTCCACAGGGACATTCATCCAGTGGTCAGAGAGGGGCTTTTTTAGAGCCGACAGTTGGAGACATGGGTAGGTCCCACAGAGTTTTTATAGCAGTTGACGACCATCAGATGGAGCATCAGGCTATAGATATTGAGGCTATAGGTGGATTTTGTCGGCCAGTTAGCACTAGAGACTATCCATATTATTGCCCAATAGACCCTAGCTCCTCGAGGTCGAGAGCTAGACCAAGTTAGGGTCTAGCGAGAATGTTATGATGAGGTCATGATTTCTTTGGAAGATGTAGCATGGATGCAATCTCTATACCCTTATCTTTTGATGAACTCTAGGAGGAAGTTCATGCCTAGTGGGGGAGGATGTGAGGTCTCACCCCGACCCTTCATAGCCTTAGTTGTTACTCTATCATTTTGATACTCACGACTCGAGATGTCGAGACATTATCTGATACTTAGAATATATTATATTCTTTCATGTTATGTGATGTTACTTTCAGATATATTGATGTTTGTTATTTAAAGGCTTATGTTTATGTATGATGATGAATTATGTAAAATATAGGATTAACACATTAATTTTTGGAATCTTTATGATTAAGAATTAAGTAGGATGAAGAAACCCTTATTGATGTATGTTTTAATTTATGTGATTCCTGATACATATATATACATATGTACATGTGATTTTTCAGGACTACTGATGTGTGCAATGAGTGTGCAGATATTTTAGCCGAGGAAACCGATGGAGGAACAGAACCAATCCCTATGTGTTAATTTTGGAAACCTTTTTGTCCATAATTCAAGTATTGTATTGTGAGATGTATGAATGTATGTTTCTATGTTCAGTAAATGTGAATGTCTTGTAATTATGTTCTTTTAGTGTTGCTTGACACTCGTGAAATTGTTTGTGCTCTTTAGCGTGCTAGTTGGGGTTAGTTGTGTAACTCTTGGACCTAAGTTGGATTAAGTTAGTATCCTTTTCTAATTGGGTTCTTAATTGAGTTTAGTCATCCTTAATCTGGATTAGTGCTTAATCTACATTTTAGAGTTATTAGTTGGTCCTAATTATTTCCTAGCTTTTGTTTGGCTCTAAACCCATTCGTAAGGCTTTAAAACTTGAAATATTTATACCCAAGGGGTATGGGTATGGGTTGGGGGTCTTTTCCAACCCCTAAGCCCCTTTTGTTGACTTTGGAGATCACTCAAAAAGTCTCATTTTTCCTTTGTGCGAAAATTGCAAGTGGTTATCTTGAGTCACCTCACCTCACCTCCACTTAGTGTTTAATCATAGTGTGGGTAGAGTTAGGAGTTTCTAAAATTTCAAGTGGGTGGGAGAAGTTAATGATCCTTTTGGGCGGTTGAGTTTGAGGCTTATTTAGAGGCCTTTCTTGGCCTAGTGGAGGTTGTTACCCAATCTCTACATTTAGAGAGGAGTTTTTGAAGATTGAAGGAAGGAAGTGGAAACTCTACTCAAACTTGTTCATTGCCATTACCTCCTTGTGAAGGTAGTAAATTCCCATCTCCCTTATTCAGTTTTCATGTTTTTTTCATGCTTATGCTACCTTGTTGTTGTTTCAATGTTTGTATGTTTGTGGGTATGTTGGGAAGATTTGAAAACCATGTTATTTTGGATGTTTTCCTTTCATGCTTATGTTTGCAATTTTGAGATTTTTCTTACATGGGTGTTTTGGTATTACTCACCCTTGGAGAGGGTAGAAGTGACCAATTTTGGGAAAGGTCTATTGAGTTGGACTCCAACTAGTGTAGAGTCTCTTCTCAGGATGAGAAGAGGGAGAAAGGGTAAGGTGTTATGGGCCCCTACCTATTAGCACAAACCTTGTATGATTATGGTATGTTGAAATGGAATAATGGAAGTTCTTGGTTTATAGCCCCAATTGGGCATCTGTTGGTGTCGTGCTTGACTTCTCCTGGTTGGAAGAATTCACCTTTCCCTAGTGTTGATTCATTGTGAATCATATAGTGATAACCTTGTGTGAATATGCATGTTGGATTTGTTCTTGGTCATGTTTGTTGTCACCTGATCAGCTTTTGGTCCCTCCTCAGTTCATAGAAATGTGTTACATAATTTGATATGAATCTCTTGATGAGGGACATGAAGAAAATTCAATTATATTGTTAAAATTTGGGATTGATATCCTATGTAAATTGGTATTTTAAACTTCGTTGGATTGGCAACGAAGCTAGGTTTTCTTCCTGATTCTTTCCCGGCTGAGCCTTTGAATCAGGTTTGCCAATAAAAAAATTGGTGTTTGAGTATCGTTGGTTGTCATGTGTTTCAATCATAATTTTTAAATTAGATGGATGCATATCAAAATAGGATGGAAATGGTATTGATTTAATTAGGAAAATTTTAAGTTTACTTCTATGTTGAAAACAAAAATTATATCATGGATGTAGATTCAGTTTGATTGAGCAAAATTTTTAAGTTTTTCTTATATGTTAATTATGAAAAAAACTAGGTTGAGGAAAGAAAAATCATTAGGGTTTATAGTTCAATTCAAGTTGGCTGAGAAATCAATTAATATTGCATTATGGTGTCACAATGTTTAAACCTATGTTTTAAATCTATCAAAAAAATATACCTTAAAAAAAATTTTAAAAAATACATTGTTTTAAAATCCATACTTAGAAAAATAAAGCTTCAAAATTTTTTCCCCAAGAGCAAAATGCTCTCTGGATTTTGCATGGAAGAAGAAATAAGTCTATTTGTGCAAGAGAGAATATTCTCTGTGATTCCTTGTTTTTGAATTTAAATTCGAAATTAATCATCAATATATTAAATATGAATAACTAAAATAACTTAATAATGATCTCTAATATCATAAATATCTAATTTGCTACCCATAAATCTTTATAACATTAATGCCCTATCTCCTTCTTGGACATTAGTATAGAGGGAGGAATTAAAAATATTTTAAGTTTTTATGTAAGTCAAATGTCATCACATGGGATGATGTCACCCCTGTATTACCCTCCTTGACTTGGTGCAAGTTTTAACTTCCTTAGGGACATTGGTTTTGAAGAAATGAGATTTCATTTATTTTCAACTTTATTGCTGACCTCCTGTACTCACCGCCACCTCCTTGTCTACATGTCCCCTCCCACTTGGGCAGCGCGTTGTCCCAAGTGGAGCACTTGGGAAGCGCAGCTTGGGATGGGATGGGGGTGTGGGGTAGGGGTAGACTTGACATGTGGGTAGAGTAGGTTGTAGGGCTGGCTTAGGGTATGGTGGGGGGGGGGGGTTAGATTAGTTGTTTAAGTTATATTGTTTAATTTATTTATTTTTAGTTAAGTTTTTAGTTAGATTTAAATTTGCATTAGTAATTAAGTTTTATTTAATGTTTAAATTAAGTTAGTGTTAAAGTTTAGATTAGTTAGAAATAGAGTTAGATAGGGTAGCTAGTATATGTTAAGTTAACTCACATTCTTTTTGTTAGTAAGTAGATAAGTTAATATTTGTTTTAGATTTAGCATGTTAGTATTTAAGTTAGTTAATTTATTAAACTTTTATGTTAGTTATTGTTTGTTATTTGTTAAATATAAAAATATTAGTTAATTGATTAATATGTTTGTTTTAATGTTAATTGTTTTTAAGATATATGTTAAAGCATAAAGAGTTTTAGTTTAAAATTAGTTTAGATTAGTTGCTTGTATTTTGTTAAGTGTTAGTTAATAGATTAGTTTGGTTGCTTATAAAAAGTATTAAATCTAGAAAGGTTCTTTAAATAATTTAAAAATCAATAGTAGATATAATGTTAATTAAGTAATGGTTATAATAAGAAATCAATTAGTCTTTAGTTTCAATTTCGATTCATTCAATTGTTAGATATTATGAATATAATCATTAATTTAGATTTGATTTCTTTTAATTAATTTTTAAATGTATTTAGTTTTGGTATTGAAGTAAGTCTGAATTTTTGAGTACTAATTAGTTTTAGACTTTAGGGTATTGTCTATTTAAAATAAGTTTTAATGTCGATGTTATTTGTTTAGTTGTTTTATTAAACTAATTTTGTAGTCATCTACATCATTTTTTTAAATAACTTTTACTATAATGTTGTATAAGAAATGTAAGAACATAAGTTTATCGATATCAATCTTAACGATGTAATCGTCCTCATGTTTATAATCTTAAGACGTAATGTAGAGAACCTGTACTAAAAATGCTATCTCAATCATTTCATCTTAGAGCACTTTAATTAATCATTATATTTAAAAAAAAAATTTTTGTGTGTGTTTTTGCCCGTAGTATGGACATGACATGTTTATATTTGCACATATGGTTTTGAAAGAAAAATTTGGTGTCATTAAGCATTGGATTGTTCTATGAAAGTTCTAGTTTATTCCTACTTTTCCAAAAATTGTAAGCTTTCTATTATATGTTTTTATGGATTGGCACTCACATTAAAATTCAACCCTTTCCCTCTATATGATTTAGTTTGTAACATAGATCTTCTGAACTAAAGTTTATTCTTGGCAATTGTTAAATCCATGTCTTTAGCCTTCTTAATGGGAGTCTCTAGAGAGTTAGGACTAAGAGCTTTTATCCATCCATAAATAGCACCATCAACCTCCTCTATGTTATATCAGTGGTCAATATTGATAACTTTGAAAATCAGCAATGTAGGTGTCCACTAAATAATGTCATTCAAACTAAGCCAACTTCTTAAAATGATGTTGAGGATCAAATTTGTCAATAAGCCTCTTAGCAAAATCTTCATAAGATATACTTTGATGATGTCCCACTATGATCATTTTGTGGTGCCACTAATCATGAGCAATAACAACACCATGAATAGCAACATATTTAAATGACCTCATCTTCTAGCATGTGGATAAACCATAAATAGGTATACATTTTTAGAAACCATGTTCTTGTCATTTTCTTGCTAGACACATCATAGTAGAAGAGGATCAATTTCCCAACCTTTTTTTGCAAGTCATTTTCATATGGTCTTCAACTCTATAAATCAATTAAAGGTCCTTATAATCTCTTGAAGATGTCTAAGGTTGGACCTACACTTGACTGTTATGTTCCAATCTTGCATGAAGTGATCTTGCAAACCATTTTATGTAGGTTCATTTTTAGCTTGTGGTTGGAGTATAGGAGAAATATAGGCATGAGAGGTCTACTATTAGTTATTCTAGCATGCTAATTTGTAGTGATGTTATTTAGTGAATTGGTCCCCTTGGCCATTATTGTCAACACTATTTTTGTTATTATTACTATTGCTATTATCCCCCAATGAGCCACCATATCCACCAATAGCACAATGCATTGATTTTTTTAAAGCATGCATTGATTTGTTTATGTTGTCCCCTAACCAACATATTTACAATGTTCATTGTAGGATCTTCTCCTATGTCTATCACCCATATTCACTTCTCTCTATTCTATGACTACTAAAGGATTAAAAGTACTTGGCATGATCCTTGGAAATGGATACTAATGCAAACCAAGTACTCTAGAAATTTTTTTCCCTTCTAGAACTTTTGGGGACTACCACTTTCTCTATTTCTACAAATATTTCTGCTCTTTTCCACTCAAAAGAAACATAAGAAAGCATGATAACCAACTCTTATACCACTAAAGTAACACTACTAGCCTATGCCCAAAATTCAACCCTTTCCCTCTAGATGTTTATATATATTTTCAATATGTGTATGTATGAATGAACTTAAACCTATACCAAAGGGAAAAAATTATTGAACCCATGTACCAAAATTGGAACCCAAATTGGAAGCTTAGATGAAAATTTAAACATAATTTAAATACTTCATTTGAGTTGCACAAAGAAACATTGAGGCTTCAAAATCCAAAATTAATTACCATGATGTAACTAAAGTAAAAGGACGATGACAAGTGCCAACTTGCAAACTTACTCAAAATTAACATGCTCTCCAAGAAGTTTGTTGAACACCCCAAAGGTCAAAAACACTTTTAAAATCATCATCATGATCTAAATGGCCAGTTGAGCTTAATGCCAACAAAAAAAACCAAGAAAGGTTGGAGGTGTACCCTATAAGATCTAAGTCCCCTTACCAATACCAATTAGCCTATAGGAACTCAAAATATATAATAATAGTCTCTGGACAAATTAGCCCTAAGAAAGGGGCTTTACAATCCTCTCCTAAGAATTGCTTGTCCTTGAGCAATTGTAGGTATAGATGCAATCAAATCTACCTACACTACCATGTAGTCTTCTCCACAAGTAGGTTTCTCCATTGTACCAAATTTTCTGTAATGATCCTCTTCTGCAAAGTACCCATGTAATCTAGGGACATGGCCTAGGCCTATTTGACCCATCATGGAAAAAGGGCCATAAGAATACCATAGGGATGTTCCATAGTATTAATGCTTTAGTTTTGATAATTTCTTTGAATTTGACTCTCATGTGAAATATCAATTTAATGCAATGTATTTTGGTCTTGCTTTGTTGTTGAAATTTTGTGGCTCGTTTGGAAGTTTAGAAATGACATGTTATTAGTGGCAGGGATAGAGCTCTTACTGAGTCACTAAGGACCTATAATCTATAAAATTATATATCATGACCTATTATCTATAAAATTATAAATCCCTTAGTTTTATTTCAGCTACCTCCTAACCCATATCTAAAGCTTAGTTCTTAAAACATTCTATTAAGGGAATTGTTTTCATGGAGACCTCCATCACATCCTTAATTATTATTTATATTAGTTGTGCCTGCTTTTTTAACCTTTTCTATGTTTTCAACAAGAAATTCCAATGGACAATTATTATGATTCTTCCTTTGTCTACCCACTATTATTCAAGAGAAACACAAATTTATGACAAAAAATAGAGTATATTTTCAATCATACAAAAGATAATGTAGTTGGTTCCAAATGTGAATTGTCCATATTGATATCATTGTTGATAAAAGCATCTTAATTTTTTTGATCTTCCCCCAACTCCTTGTAATCTACTACATATTTTAGAATTTGATATCTTATCAAGACATGGTTCAAAATGTGAAGTTACATCTAATTACCCTAAAAGGTTCTTTCCTTGTTACAATTCCTAGAAGTGTGATCTCCCTTCTATTCCTTGGACAGTGGTTATAAAGTGATGGGTGTTTAGAAAACATGTGATTAAAATAAAGAAAACACATCACACTTTTCTTTTCTACTCTTTATCTAATAATCCAACACAATATTATGCCAATTTCAGAACATTTGAATAAATTAAGGTTCTAAGATTATTAAGTATAGTAAATTAGTCACTTAAAAGGAAAATAGTAATATTAGAAGCAAATGTTATGTCCACAAAACATAGATATAAATTCAAAGTGACCAATGCCAAGAAAACAAATAGAATAAAGAAGGCAAAAAAAGGAGTGATACTTCAAGTTTGAACCAACCATGTTGACATTATCACCTAGACAGTTAAAATGCAAATGAATCAAATATATTTCAATGGAGGTTCCAATAACTTAATCAATATAGACGATTAAATCATGATACTACTATTAGGATTTAACATATATTTCCATGGAGGTTCTAATAACCAAAGCAGTACAAACCAATAAATAATGATATTTCTATTAGGATTAAACTATGTAATTTTCAAGTCAAACTCATTAACCCATGTTTCATGATTAGCAATTCAAAGGAACCGATCTCTCATTAGTTTGAGTGATACACTTAGCACTCATTTTATCTTGGTAATTCTCACAAAGATGAAGCATTGGTCCTTTCTAGAATGTCACCCATCTTAGTACTACTTCAACTCAAGAATGCATTACAATGGAGTTTCCTCTAAGGTTAACCCCACTTAACTAGTTACCCCATTTTCAAAACCTTTAGAAAATTTTTTTCCTTATGAACAATTGAATATAGATTCCCTTTAGCTCATCAATTGAAAAAGAGTAGATATCTTCCATAGCAAGTCAAATTATGATATTGCTATAAAGATTTAACATAATTTAACTTGCTCTATCATAATCTAACATTATGTGGAAAATATCTCCTACTTATGAATTGATGAGATAAAAGGGGCTCTATAATGAATTTTTTACAAGGAACAACACATAGCAAGCTAAGTGGTCTTAACCTTTAGGGAAACTCCACAGTTAAATGCACTCGAGCTAGAGTAATACTAGAATGGGTATTCTCCTAGGAAGGTCCAATGCTTCATCTTTGTGAGCACCACCTAGATATAATGAGTGCGAATTGTACCTTTCATTCTCATGAGAGATAAGTTCTTGTGAACCACTAATGAAACATGAGTCAATGAGTTTAACTTGAAAACTACACTTCAGTCCTAATAGCAATATCTTTTTTTTTTTTTTTTTTTTTTTTTACTTCTATTGAAAATATTTCCCACTTATCAAAGCAATAAATCTTATAAGGTTTATCAAAATAAAGGTGAAATGCATCAATGACTACACAAATCAAAATTCATGGTCAACATAGATATTTCATATTCATTTATAAAATGTTGTGATTTTCTATGAGCATCTTCACAAGCTTTTTAATCTTGAGTCCACAATTCTTATATGCATTTCTTGTTTAAGATCATACTATTTAATCCTTAGAAAACTGGACTACAATCCCTAGCTTGGACTTTACAAAGACTATACAATTTCTGTGAGTGAAGAAACATAATTATAATACTAATGACTATCACTCTAAGTTTTAATTCCCAAAGATTAAATGTAGTTTCTAGTCAAGCAAGTTGATCTTAGGCTAGTTGTGACTTGCATTTAAGGAATCTCTAAATGTACTCTAGTAGGATGGTATAGTAGAAATTTTACTTATAGAACATGTGGAATGTCCAATAAAAAAAAATGTACAGTTTGATGTGACATTTTAAATAAAGAGATAACATGTGTTCTAAACTTTTAAGCATTTCAAACCAGTAATTAGATGAATTTTACTTACTATGTTTTGCATCAACAATAGAATCTCATCCTTCATTCACAATTTTTATTTGATTCTCTAGAATTTAGCATTCTATTTCTGCTCCCTCAGTAAGTGAATAGATTTTTTTTTATCCTTAGGTAAACCCTTCACTCTTTAAATATCCTTCTTCTTTCCTTCCTTTATTGACACCTTTTCCTCAAAATTACTTTGGTCAAGAGCTAATATTGATAACAATTTTCATTTTTGTTCATAAATAACTTAAGAAGTTTTGCTAATGGATACACAACAATACTTTTGAGTGAAATGAACTTCTAAAAAATTCAACCTTTACTTATATTTTCAATGGTCTAACCTATATACTAAGTGATTGAAAAACTGAAATCATTCCAATGGGATCCTAGGCTAGAAAGATCTAATGCCTCAAGGAGGTTCTTTTTTTGCATCAAGCTTAATTATACTTTTTTTTCGTGCAAAATCAAGAACAAAGATGCATGCATTTTGATCAAGAAATTCTACAATTTCTTGACTCCTAGGATGAATTTTTTGATTTTGAAATTTGTGTACTACTTGCATCTAAATTCTATTGTTTAAATTTTCCTTTCAATTGTGCTGATTGTAATATTTTTTGAAAGGTTTAAACACAAAATGTCTCATAATATTGGTGTAGGTTTGGAATATACATAAAATTACAATCTATTTAAATTTCACATGTCCAAATAAAACCAACTATGAAACCAAACATAATCACATGGTATCATTTTACCAAAGCAATGCATTGAGCATCAAATAATGTTATCATACATGATGACATCAAGTAATGAGGGAAAATATAGAATATTTTTGGGCAAATTTACTTTGGGACAAATACTAAAATAGGAAATGCAATTCATATAACCTTGGCTTACTAATTATAGCATAAAATTCCCATGTTACCCAAAAGAATCTAGGTCAATAATGAGGCTTGTCACACTCACTCTTGTCACATTCAATGTCATGTTGTGGTTATCAAAAAATTTAAGGCATAATGAAGAGGCTAAAATTTTTGCAAGGGAAATGTCCATGAAATTTTGATTGCATTGCTTGTGGTGTATGGAAATTTTTTGGGAACATGTAACATCCCCTTTTGGGATATAACCAATTTTTCTTTAAAGGATAACAAACCTAGAGGCACAACTTATTTGAAAGAGTATTCTTTCACTCAATTACATAGTAGTTATTTAATTTAGAAGAAGAATCAATCATTAAAAAAATATATATATATATTTCTATTTGTAAACATGCATGCTAGAGCTTCAATTGTATTAGAAATTTGAGGGGAAAACACCATAAGACGTCCGGAAACTATCCTTGACAATTAAGCCCAATAGCATTGAACAAACAACTAATTCAATCTAACCCCTTAGCCCACAAGAAACTAATTCAATGGGGCCCCACACAAAACCAACTCAATCAGTGCCTACCTAATGGATAGGGCTCATACTTGTGCATCCCTATTGTGTTTCCTTGCCCTTTTCTGATAAGATTGTTGTATTACATCTAATGAGTGATTATGAGTTATAACTCCTTGGTGGATTGTCAAGTTAATCAAATAAATAAATCAATAATTCATATAAGAGATTAAGCAATGGAATTAATCATTTCATACACCAATTATTCTTCTAAAGAAAAATGGATACTTTATATTGAATGCAATTTATATCTATAAATCTATGATCTAATTAAGCCTTTTCTCCAAGGAGAGGTCTGACATATATATTCCTCAACCTTTGTCAATGTTAACCCTTCAAAAAAGAGGGATTTCTATCTAATTGATTTGTGTCAAAGTGTTACTTCTCTAGGATGGAAGAAGCTAAAAAAAAAATGGAGACATCCTTTAAATCATAATGAAGGTGGATATTACAAAGATTTGTGCTCATTATCAACACCTTGCTTAAACACCCCTGCAAAATATAAAGATAAATGGATGGAAGCATACTCAAATGGATTTGAGTTATTTGTTAGAATGTCTCAAGGAGATGCCATCACATATAGTGAAATACATATGACATTGTAAAGATTAGAACTTTGGATAGTCACTTGGTGAAGCGAGCATGAAATGGATAGATTAAAGTATTTGAAAGTTTTATGAGAAAGGTGATTGGTGAATCCAGCTAACCATTGTTGGCATTATAGCATGCCCGTTCCATAATACAAGCTTTGAAATGTAAATAAAATGGACATTGTGGTTATCCTATGACTAAAAGTGAATCCCATACGTAAATTGGAATTGGACAACAACTATCATCATGCCTAGAATGGAATCATCCAATACCACATGTACTTAATTAAGGATTAAATTCATAGGCATCTCAATGAAAAATTACTATTTAATGCATATCATAAGTAGGCTTAGGTAAAGTTTGATTAGCGAATATTTAATTACACCAAAAGACTCACTACATATTTACAAGGAAACCATCCAAAATCATTCCTTAGGAAATGTTATAATTGATAAGATACCAATTTTATTTTAAGAAAAAGATATCCAAATTTTATTTTTGATAGACTTACATCACATTGCTAGAATTTTTCTCTTAAGTGCTCTTCAAATATTGTGTTCCCCATCTATGTTTCCTTGTTCCTACAATTGCCAAACTAGAAGAAACTCCTTCTATTAGAATCTATTGTATCCTTAATAATGCTATTGTCCATGAAGGATGGAATGCTTTAGGACCTATAGTTAATGAATCTTGTATCTTATTGTAGTCTTTGATTTCAATTCTATAGTCATAAAAAAATGGCTATGTATTCATGTCATGCTTGGATCTTAGGGTTTGCAAAATATTAGTTATTTTTTAAATTCTTTAGTTTGATTACTTTTCATGTTTGATAATTAATAATCACATATTTAATTTTTAAATCATTTTCATTAACTAAACAAAGTTTCTCTCATACTCAACTTTATGGTTTTGTTGAGGAAAATTGTTTTCCTCTCCTAGCATATATATGAATTAATTATTATAATAGAAATTTCCTCACATAAAGAAAACTACTCATTTATGACCACTAATTAATAAATGAATAATTTTTGTATTTCTAAAGATTTAGATCTAAATTTCTTAGATGAGATTTCTTAAAATGGCTTTTTCCAAGAATCTATTGAAGGGAAAAGAGTTTCTTTTAGTTGAACTTTGAGAATTTCATAGGAGAAATGCAACAAATTCAATTAGAGTAAACAAGATAAGATGTTTATTTTTTTAACATCTTAATCACCTTTAATGTCAATTTAACTACCTATACTAAAGTCAAAGATCATTTGATGTAACATATTTTATTTCATATTTTTGAAAGGAGAGGTTTAATTGCCATACAAAGTGTACCTTAGTCTTTGAAAGGAACAAAATTATTAAAGAATTGTGATGAATCTATCTGATTGTTATATATGTGTGTCATGCTTTCTTTATTTTAGGATGGTTTAAAAAATAGTTTCGAGGAGACTAGATGATATCAAACATCCTTTGGCACTTGAGAATGAATTTGGTTGTATTCTTGAATGGAGGAAATAATATGTGTTGTATGAAATGATGATTCCCTACTAAACCAAATTTTATTTATTAAAATCTTTCTTTAGAATACAATGGAAGGGCCATATCATTGAATTGTTTTAAAAGAAGCCAATATTGAAAAAGCCAAATGTAAAGCTTGAAATGGTTGTAGGAGATTGGTAGATGGGAAAGAATGAAATGGGAGAGTGGTGATGCTTTAAAAAAATTCAATGCTTGGACATGGCAAGCACTGTATAATGTGAAACTCTTATCATTCCTCTTGTATTAATTGTAAATATGTTATCTCTCTTCAGTTTATCATTTCCAATATATTCGAGTCCTACCAGATTAGGCTAATTAATGGTCATGTCATTACAAATTTCAATTTTTTAATCATTCAACAATGGTTAAATTACAATTGAACTAGTCTTAGTATACATGAAAAGTTAGTATTATGTCAAGGGTTCAATATTTTAATAAAATATTAAAGATATACATAGCCTAATAGTTAGAATACTAAAGTTTTGATGACTTTTAATAATGTTGCATTTGTAGCAAAAATGTGAAAGGGATGAGCATAGTTTAAAGAGAAGTGAAGCCTTAAAAGGAGGTTTAATCAAATACATGAGCCAATACTAACCTAAAAATTGCTCCTGTAATGCTAGAGACCGCAAAAAACACCCAACATGCCCAAATAACAAAAAAAAATTAACATGGACCTGATTTGGTAGAAACTTTGAAAAAATTGGGAAATGCTAAGTTGGTCAAAATTTTGACCAACCCAAGTAAACTTTTTTTTTTTTTTAAAGTATTCAAGAAGCCCACTTAGGGCTTGGTCAAAAATTTAGTGCAAATGTACTAGTGGAGTTATGCAAAGTAGAATTAGTCTAAAAGGAATAGAGATAAGTGGTAAGAGGTTTAGGAATGATAGACTTGATTAGAAGGATCAAGAAACAATCAGTAAAGAGGAGATGTAACATCAAGTAGAAATGTGCTAATTGAAGATCAGGTGTTGAATCATTCTAATAGGTGATAGAGAGTAAATATCTTAACTGAGTAGTCCTAGCCATTAATACTATATTTATTTTGACAAGTATCTATACACTTAATTCATTTACTTAGTTCATTTCAAACAAGTAACATATGTGGAGCAAAACATATAAGTTAGAGCATGTTGATTAAATAGTGAGTGTTGAGTCACTGATATGTCGAGTCACTCAAGTGCCAAGAAGATATTATATATTGAGTGATTCAAGCTTTGAGCAAGCAGTGCATGTTAAGTCATTCAATTTTCGAGTGACAATAGTGAAGTCATAGTTAGTGTTGAGCACCAGGGACTTCAAATTCTAACTAACGCAATTTTGACATAGTTGTTTGTATTGGAACAAATTACTATGTAAACTATTTTTGAGTCAACTTAAGGATTAATTTACAATATTTTGTTGATAAGGATGAATATTAAGTGAGAATCCCTATGTATTAATGCATCCAATTAGGTAAAGGGAAGGTTAACGTGTTAGTATGGGTGAATCATAGTTGTTGATTTATACCTAACCCTAAGTCACCTAGGTCTTCTTAATGAGGAAAAAACCTAATTTTTTTATGAATTATTAGAGAGAGAGAAGGAGAGTTTGCATGCAAAAACAAGACATTCATGGTGACCAAGGTATTATGATCTGAATTACCTTGCAAAATTAGTGAAAAGAGAAAAGAGGAAGAAAACAATGAACAATAGAGAGACATATGATCAACAAGGATCAAGTACACATTAGTATAAAGGTGATTTGACATCAAGAAATAGAGTGCTAATTAAAAAATCATTGTTGAGACATTCAAACAAGTGAATCACTTAAACCTCTTAACAAAGTAATCCTAACAAGTTGTATTGAAATCCTCTAACAAGGTGCTTACTTAATTGAGAGTTAAAGTCCTTTATCCAGGCACACTTCTAACATGGTGTTGAAATCCTTTAATAGGGTAAGACCTAACAGTCTTCGTAAGCCTTTAAAAGGGTAGAATTTTCATAGGGTAGATCATATTTCATGATCAAACATCGTAACCTTCATCGGATATACTTTATTACAGCAATAGTGAAGATTTGTGGGTGCCATGCCCACCTCAATTTTACCTTCTAATTGAAGGGCTTTTGGGTAATTACATCTTGTGTCATATATGTGTGAATGCTTACTTGTTTACATACTTTAGATGTATATGCTTTACATGGTATTTTAGTTTAGTTATTGAATTGTGAGATGGATGTATGGTGAATGTTTTTAGGGGTTAAATTTTTAAAGCATTGCTTCACTTGTTTGAATGTCTTAGTAATGATCCTATGATTAGCACTTTATTTGTTAATGTCAAATCATCTCTATACTTATGTGTACTTGATCCTTCTTGATTAGATGTCTCTCTATTGTTCATTTTTTCCTTCCTCTATTCTCCTTTAACTAATTTTGTAATGTAACTCAAATCATAATACCTTGGTCACCATGAATGTCTTCTTTGTGAATGAAAACTCTCCTCTCTCTAATAATTCATAAAAATTTTAGCGTTTTTCCTCCTTAAGAAGACCTAGGTGACTAAGGGTTAGGTATGAATCAATAACTATGATTCACCTATTTTGGCACTTAAACCTTCCTTTTACCTAATTGGATGCATGTAATACATAGGGATTCCCACTTAAGATTCATCCTTATCAACAAAAATATCATAAATTAATCCTTAAGTCAGCTCAAAAATAGGTTACATAGTAGTTTGTGCCAATACAAACAACTATGTCAAAACTGTGTTACTTAGAATTTGATGTCCCTAGTGCTCGACATTAACTATGACTTCACTTCTATCACATGGAAACTGAATGACTCAACATGCACTACTTGCTTGGCTCTTGAATCACTTGGTATATACTATCTTCTTGGCACTTGAGTGACTTGACACTCACCATTTACTCAACATGCTCTAACTTATGTGTTGTGCTTGACATATGTTACTTGTTTAGCATGAACTAAATAAATGACTTAAGTGTATAGATACTCACTTGTCAAAATCAATCTAAGATTAATAGTTAGGACTACTCAATTAATATATTTACTCTCTGTCACTTGTTATAATGATTCAACAACTGATCTTTTTAGGCCTTTCACAGGGTAGATCATGTTTCATGATCAAACATTGTAACCTTGATTGGGAACACTTTATTACTATAGTAGTGAAGATTTTTGGTTGTCATGCCCATCCCATTTTTACCTTCTCATTGACGGGTTCCTAGGTAATCATATCTTGTGTCATATGTGTGTGAATGGTTACTTGTTTACATACTTTAGATGCATATGCTTTATATGGTATGGTACTTTAGTTTACTTATTGAATTTTGAGATGGATTTATGGCAAAAAATTTTATGGGTTAAATTTTTTAAGAACTAATTGACCACCACCCCCCACCCCCCCACCCCCCCTCAAAGTTTACCTTTCCTATTGTAATTCAAACAATTGGTATCAGAGCATAGTTCTTTGAAAGTAAAGCTTAACAACTTTGAGGAAAGATCTTGGAAATGAAAGTCTACAAGTTGAGGAAGATTATTAAGAACTAGGAGATCTAAATACAACTCATTCTTCATCAATTGAATAAAGCAAGAGAATATCTAAAGAAATCATTGAGAAGAAGGAAGGAAATTGCAATTGAGGAGAAGGACACACAATACCAAGATATGGATATGACTAAGCTATTTTCAAATGGAAACTCTAATTAATTTGATGTAGTAGTTGTAGATCTAATGGAAAAGAATAGAAACCTAGCTGAAGAGATTAGAAATCTTAAGATAGAGTAAGAATCATAAGCCATATTACTATGTGAGGTGACTGAATAGAAAAAAGAAAGCTATAGAAGACAAAGTCATGATTGAAGATGACAAAAAGGCTTTGACTAGTAGACTAGTAGAGAAATCATTAGAAGTAAATAGGATTTCTCATATGGTTTTGGAAACAATGAATCAATTCATGATTGCTAATCATAAAGTAAATTATAAAGACATTAAGATCATAACACTGAAGCTGCAGAATGAACAGTTGAGCAATGATCTAAAAAGGGAAAAGGAGTTTTCTAAAAGTTTCAATAAACCTAGTGAAGTCATCAAGTACTTTAAACAACTAATGAGATCCCCTAGATCTAATAATGATACATCTAGACTAGGACACAATAGTACTAAAAAAGGAGAATCATCCAAAATTGTTGAAGAAAGAAGTAAAAAAGGTAAGAACTCCAAGCTTACTTGTCATAATTGTGGTAAGAAAGGACATACTACTAATATATGCAAGAGCAAGACTATAAGTCAAAATGTTAAGTAGAAGAACATAGGTCACTACCATAAGTACAACAAACAAGGTCATTAGGCACATAAATGCACAACCAATACCATGCACACTGAAATATTTGAAAGATACTATTATAATTGTTAGAAGTATGGACATGGAGATTTTGAGTGCATATCCAAACCCAAGTGGTCATCAAATAAGCAGAGAAAGGTAAAGAACAATGGAAACTCTTATAATTGCGATTATAAGAAAAGTTATAGTTGTCACTACTATGAAGAGTATCGACATGTTCCTAAGAATTGTATTAGAACACACTTTAGAAGTGATTACAAAAAGTGGCTGAGTCAAACCACATGTTTTATCTATTTGAAGACTAGTCACATAAGAAGATATTGTCCAATAAGGTCAAAATCACCAAGTTGTGAGTTCAAAAAAGGAAAAGGAAAGGGAGATACTGAAAATGTCAGAGATGAGATGAACAAGACATGGAAGAGAAAGGAAGATTACAAAACATCAAGTGTGGATGGGATCAATTCACCCAATGAGTCAAGTGATCACACTTCATCAACTAAGTAATTAGAGGTATGTGGTACTAATATTTAAGGGATATACCATACATCAGTTCCAAGGATTTAGTTTTGAAAATATTACATATGCATGGATAAAGATTCCAAGTGTTGCTAGAAATCAAGGATAAATCTTTAATTTTTGTCAGTTTTTCATGTCACTATTGAGCATGAAAAGTTTCATGCGGTTGCCAAGTGAAATGTTAGTTGATACTAAGCTTTTAGTGGTTGCTAAGCATATGGAAAGGCATGTGGATACTGAGTGAGCTAGAAATTCAATTGAAACCAAGCTTACAGTTGTGTAAACACTAAGCATTAAATGCAGTGTTTTAAGGGTTATTTGATCAATTTCTTGTTCATTTGACATCATTTGAATTTAAAGAAGAGTGAAGAAGAGCACAAAGAGATCAAGTTGATCTAGAGAATTCTAGCTGAGCATTTGTAGGAGATTTAAATGATTGTTCAACACCATTTCTGCAAGATTTATAAGGTATTTACCATGTGCCAAGCTACATAGTTTCAAATTTCACAAACTGTAGATGCATAAAATGGCATCTAGTTCTTCTAAAGAAAAAGGTGTAGGGGTAAAATGGGCTTTAAACATTCAATTGATTAGAAATAAAATCAAACAACCCATTTTCAAAGTTATCCTAGATATAGCTTATAAGGAGGATCCCTTTAGTGCATTTTCTATGATATGACTTCAAGTCTTGATGATTAAAGATGTTAGGAATTGTTACACATGCAATATTGGAAGCATATTAGACATGGAAATTAGAGGAGAATGTGGGAAACTATGAAAAAATGGAGTGTTGAAGGAATAATTCAAGATTGTTGAGAAGAGAGGGTTAACTCATGCCCTAGATTTCCCCAACATCTTCAAAACAAAGTAGATTAAGATTAGTTTTAAGTAGAATTCATGATAGCTCTATATGGTTAGAAAATGGGCCAATGAAAATCACAAAGAATATTTTTCATAGGGCAATAGGGTATCCAACCCTAGATCAAGTAAAGACCATGAGAAGTGAATCAAAGAAAGTTATTGAAAAGAACACGAGAGCTATAGGGAATAAAAGGTTAATGACCATTAACACTATCATAGATGCCTTGATAGCCTTTGTAGTGAGGGTAATAGAACACAAGTTTTATTAGTCTAGAAGAATAAATAGTGTACCTTGCATTGCAATAGATATGGGCTATAAAATTGTGAAGAAGGATCATACTTATGATATTGCCAAGTTGTAGTTGTAGCAATTGATTGATAATTTGGGAGCCATAAGGAAAACTAAGAGTGCATAGAGTAAATTTGGTTCTATTCTAGTATGTATTTTATTTTACATGTATAATACATTTCCTACATTTAGTAAGGTTTCATGGAAGGTGAATAGATCAATTTTAGTTCAAATAGGTGAATTTATTGAGCAATTAGGTGATAACTTTGAGTTAGTGATGACTAGTTATATTGAAGATTTTAAGCAAACAATGAAGAAAAGAATAAGGATACTAGTCTCACTAGTGGAGAAACATTTTAATGATGTTTTCTTCCTAGTTGATACTGATTACATATATGTACAAGCATCAATTCCCAGGGTGAGATGGCTAAGGCCATTAGGTTATGAAATCATTGTTGATGAGGCCTTTGAGGCAATCACAACATTACTTGTAGAAGAATTGGATAAGGAAGCCAAAGCATTTGGTAATTATGACTTGGCCAAATAAAATATCACTACAGAATTGAAGATTGCTTTAGTGATGAGGAAGAAGAACAAATTGGTGAAGAAATTGAAGAAAAATTTGGTGAAGAAGCCAAGGAAGAAGAAGAGGAACATAGTGAAGAAGAAGAGGACACATAGGCTCAAGCACCATTGGCACTAACACAAGGTCAGGGAGAAGATCAATAAGAGGAGGAAGTAGAAACTACAAAAGGTGTTGAGGAAGAATTCAATGAAGCACCTATAACTATTGATAAGAATAAAATGAAGGCAAGGATTCAAGTAGTGAGAAAAACAAAAATGGGGTCAAAACCTAATCAGCCCAAACCTACAACACCTACCACAAGGGCTAGTACAAGAGTCACTACATAGAAGGATAAAGAAGTAGCCAAGACTAAAGAGAAGGAAGCTAGATAATAGAAGACACTAAAGAGGAAGTATGTTGCCCAAGCTAAATCTAATGAGGAGATGATTGAATCAGATGACAATAGCCAATTTCGAATGGTGAGTCATAGTCCCTCCTTATGTCTAGAAAATTTATATGAGAATGTTAGATACAATGTTGATTTATTAGGTTTCTCTCTCATTGAGTTTGATAATCTTGAAAATATTGAGAAGAATCAAGTTGAAGAGGTAGTATATGTCATGATGGCTACATTTAAAAAGGATCTTGTAGAACTTTCTAACTCTATACCTAAAGGTTTATATGAAAGAGTTGAGCAAAAATGGCACTATTTTTTAAATGTTGAAAGATAGATTAGGGAGACGTCCTTTGGTCAAGTTATGGAAAAACTTAGTAAGGTTGAAATGTCTAAAGCCATTAAGAAATATGTTGTAAGATTTGTACCAAAGCATAGGGCATTTAGCATATTGCAAAACAATATAGAGGATGATGTACAAAAGTCCAAACAAATGTAGAAAATAACCTATGGGCTGTCAACACTAGAAAAAGATGACCAAACAACTATTGAGGTAGAAGAAGATGATAATGAACAAGGCATAGTTGTGGGAGGAACTAATATGAATATTGATAACTAGGAACCAACTAAGGAAGAGCAACAAACAAAACATATTGTACAAGTTAGACAAATGTAGAGTTCCAAACCTCCAAAGGTGACAAGTGTAAACATTTAAACTATCAAAGTAAAGGATGTTTCTGATACTACTATTCAAAAAATCAATTTCCCTACAAAGGAATATTTGAAAAGGATACTTATCCAGTCCACTCTCCAGGCCAAATTATGTGACAACCCTATATTGGTGAGTGTAGATGAAATTCAAAAGTCAGAGACTATAGCTATCAAGCATGAAGTGAAAACATAGGAAACACCTATAACCACTCCTCAAGTTACAAGTGTACAACCTTGACAACCCATAGCTATACATAAAAGGAAGGAGAAAAAAGGTTTCACTATCAGAACACTCATGCAAGATACTCCACTCTCAGGAAATGATCAAGAAACTTAAAAAGATAAGGTTGAGATAGTTGGAGAAGACAAAGTGGAAATGCTAGAAAATGATGGGACTCCAAGCCAAATAGGTCAGGTACATACACCTATACCTCCAACACAAGATCAAGGTGAAACTAAAACCAAAGAGGCAGAATAGGAAAAGTTTGAAGAGACAAGTTTGAAACCCAAGCCAAAGGAGCTACCAGCAATACAAGCACTGGTGACATTACCAATTTTTTTTACTCCTTCTAGTCAAGCTCTTTAGAGGCCAACCATAGAGGCAAAACCATTGCATTTTTTAGTACTGAGTCCTAGATCAATTAAGGTAGACAAGGTAATTACTTATGGGGATTTTAGCCTAGATAAAGAGATTGTATTGCCTAAATTTTATTTGGCAATAATCACTATTGAATAGATGGGCATACTACAAGAGGCCCTAACAAAGAAGAAAAATTGAGAGCTACTTAGAAGGAAGCATAGGCAAAAGAAACCTTTGATTGATATCAAAGATATTTTATTAGATATATTCAATCTACCTACTCTAGATGAAACAAAGCCTATCATTGAAAAATTGACCAATATAGTGGAAAGAGTTAGTGACCCAAACCTGTATACTAATGTAAAACTATTAGAATGGTTTGGAAAGAAGTTTCAAAATAAGGTAAATGAGAAGATATCTAGTGGCATATCACTAACATAGGTTGAGCTAGAAACCAACATAGAGAGTGTGAAGAAGGTACTAGAGAATATTTTCTCTCTATACACCAAACTATGTAGTCCTACACTCTTCACACAAGAGCTAAGAAATCACATCCTAAGTTTGGAGAGCCAAATGAAGTCATTCAATGTAATGCTTCCCATGTCTCCAACTCAAAGTGAGGAACACTTTAGGAACCTATTGCAATCCTAGAGTCAATTGGCCTCATTACAAGTAGATGAAGGCAATATTAGAGCTAAATTTTGAGTCAACTTAAGGATTAATTTATGATCTTTTGTTGATAAGGATGAATCTTAAGTGGGAATCCCTATGTATTATATGCATCCAATCAGGTAAAGAGAAGGTTTAAGTGGTGATACAGGTGAATCATAGTCATTGATTCATACCTAACCCTAAGTCTCCTAGGTCTTCTTAAGGAGGACAAACCCTAAACTTTTTATGAATGATTAGAGAGAGAAGGAGAGTTTGCATGTGAAAATAGGACATTCATGGTGACAAAGGTATTTTTATTTGAATTACATTGCAAAATCAATTAAAGGTATTAGGACTAATCTCAGACACAAATAACAATTACATGAAAAAATAACCAATACCAAAAAATAGTAGATCGCATAAAGAGAACACAAGACACAAAGATTTAACATGGTTCACCCAATCCCTAGGCTATGTCCACCAACAACAAGTCCAATATTATTATTTATCCACTTATTATAACATAATTACAATCTATAATCCCTTACAGCGCAATACTGCCACAAGAATCAATTTTTGCATCATGCATTATGAAAATCCCTAACCCTAAGCCTTTTTATATGAGCTTTTTGTTGCTTACAAAATTAGGGCTATAATAATAGAAAAATAATAGCTAATGCCTTTTACAATATAAGGTCATTTTTTACTTTGGTTCACTACCCCCCAAAATCCCCACTTGACCCCATCTTGTACTATGATAAGGAGTTCACATTGGGGGCGCTAATCCCAAACCCCCATAGAAATAATATGGGGAGAAAATTGCATCGAATAAACCTCCAAGTCTAATTAGGCTCCACATCACAAAAATCTCCCACTTGGAGACTGACTAGACTCTACAATAATAACTTCTCACTTGGAGAATGATCTTAACACTCCTAAACTTGTATCTCCCACTAGAATATCAAACCACCCTGAACTTTGTTGTTCTTTTATTTTGTTTAGTCTAGAAGACCAGCCAAAACCAAAGAGGAATTCGGCTTCTCCCTTGTCACAACCTTTGTAAACATATATGTTGGATTATCATTTGTATGTATCTTCTCTAGCTTTAATTTTCCATCATCCAAAACTACCCAAATGAAATGTTACTGCAACTATATGTGTTTTGTTTTTGAATGTAGAGCTAAATTATTTGTAAGATGAATGGCACTCTAACTATATATAAAAAAATAATTATCCTTCTAAGGGTGTCCCAATTCTTTCAAGAAGAACTAAAGCCATATTATCTCCTTAGCTACCTCTATAGTAGAAACATACTCTACCTTTGTAATGGATAAAGCATTAACCTTCTCTAATCTAGAAACCTAGCTCACAACTACCCCACCAATAGTAAATACATAAGATGTACTCTGCCTAGTATCAATATCCCCTACCAAATCTAAGTCAACATAGCCATGTAAATCAATAGTAGAGCTAGAAAAGTGTAAACACTTACTGAATGTTCCTCTCAAATATCTGAGAATCCATTTAACTGCATTCCAATGTGTTGCCCTTGACCCTATCCTAGAGGCATTTTTGCCAAACCCCTGTAGAACTAATATGGGGAGAAAACCACATTGAATAAAGCTTTGAGTCTAATTAAGCTCTACATCACAACAAAATGAGTATAGAGGAAGGAAACAATGAACAATAGAGAGACATCTGATTAATAAGGATCAACTACACATCAGAATAGAAGTGATATGACATCAAGAAATAGAGTGCTAATCACAAGATTATTGCTGAGATATTCTAATATGTGAATTAGTTAAATATCTTAATAGAGAATTCCTAATAGGCTATATTGAAATCCTCTAACAAAATGCTTACTTAATTGTGATTTGAAGTCCTTTAACTAGGCACAATTCTAATAGGGTGTAGTCTTTATAAGCCTTTAACAAGGTAGACCTTTCATAGGGTAGATCATGTTTCATGATCAAACATTGCAACCTTCATTGGATACACTTTTTTATTGCAATACTAAAGATTTGTGGGTGTCATCCCAACCCTAGTTTTACCTTCACATTGGAGGGTTTTTGGGTAATCACATCTTGTGTCATATATGTGTCAATGCTTACTTGTTTACATACTTTAGATATATATTCTTTACATGGTATTTTAGTTTACTTATTGAATTATGAGATTGATGTATGGTGAATTTTTTAAAGTATTAATTCATCCCCCCAAGAGTTCACCTTTCCTATTATAATTTCAACACTAATAGGATGTTTTAAGTCTCTTAACTGAGTGCTTACTTAATTTTGAGGTAAAATCCTTTAGCAAGGTGAGACCTAATAGTCTTTGTAAGACTTTAACAAGGAAGAATCCTCATAGGGTAGATCATAGTTTTGTAGAAGTTGAGAAAACCAACTTCACAAATCCTCAAGAACACTTGCATGCAAATATCCTACAATGAAGAGAAACTACAAAATAGAAAAAGTAGAGCTTAGAAGTTCTCAACAATATGAGAGCAAAAATGTATTCTAAGTTATTAAAAAAAAGTAAAAAAGTTCAACCTTTAAAGGTGAACAAAACCCTAAAGGAAGGAAATCTAGGTTTGCACATTATAATTAATATAAAATATTAATTATATGCACCTAAAAGAAAGCTTAAGTAACTAGAGTAATAAGCCACTTAATTAACTAAATCAAGATGATATAATTAATAAGAGGGGGAAAAAATTACTCTAACACCCCCCCCTTAAGTGAAGCTCAGGAGGAAGCTAACCTAGCAAAGCTATGAAAGTAGGAAAATGGGTCCTAGCAACAAGGCTTGATCATGTACCCAATATAAGGAAATCTCTATAAACTAGAGACAAAGGAGAAAACCTAGTGGGAAAAACCCCTCTACAAAAAGAGATGAAAGAACCAAAGAAAGAAAAATGGCTCAAGAGACTCTCTCAAAACCATAAACAACCCCCCCATGAGAAAGAGAGATGAGACATCAAAGCCCCCTAGAAGGATGAAGCCCTTGTAGAAATGAACGAACCAATGAAACTCCAATGCATAAGAAACAAGCGCATAGAACAACGAAACTACTAAATGATAGGAAGGCCTAAATGATGCTCAAAGGAGTAGACATGAGGATCCTAAAAAGGAATCCCCAATGTAGGTGTGCTGATACTATCATGAAAGAGGAGATGAATGCCCTCTATAGAATCCACAAAAAGTGCTCCTAAAGGCTCAGTGAGAGGAGCTGGAGGGTCAAGCAGAGCTGAAGAAGAAAAGACATCAACGATATGTGGTATGGTGATCTCAAGAACAATACAAAGGTTCACGTGTCTTGATTGCACCACATGATGCTCTCACAAAAGAGAAGAAGTATGCTTCGATGATTGAGATGGTTGACCAAAGTGTAAGAAGGTGTAGAGACAAGTGGTATGATCAACTATCCTTATAGAAATAAGGCCTTCTATTGCACTATCCCAAATGTAGATTGAATCTACAGTGAAGTCAATTGTCTTCCCTGATCCACTATGTGTAATTTGATACATCGAGAGAAGGTTTGCAGAGAGAGATGGAACATACAATACATCATTGAATGTGCCATCCTAAATGCAAATTGAACCTTTCCCATAGACTATTAGAGTAGTGTTATTCCCCATGAGAATATGAGGAATTAGAGAAGCCTCAATAGAGGAGAAGACCCCTTGAGAAGATGCCATATGGTGAGAAGCACCTAAATCTAGTATCCAAGGGACCTAGGAAGGGCATGCAATGGAAGCCCATAGTGCATGACCCTATCCAAAATTTTTTGAAGATGTCGAAGAGGTGGAAGAATATTGAAAGGTAGACCCCTATGAGGTAGAAGAGGATGGGGATGAGATAGATCTCTTTTGAAGAAGGGCTTGCAGATTTGCAATCTATTTTTCATAGCCATCAAATCTCTTCTAAAAACAATGTGCCTCATCATGAGCTCCTTTCCAACAATAGGAAGAGGAAGGAATCTTAGTCTTCTTTTTCTCCTTCTTCTTAGAAAAAGAGGATGGACCAGTAAAGTGTTGAGAAGAGGAATTAGATATCTACTTCAGCTTCTACTCTTGGGAATCCTTGGCAAGTAATTCATGTGATGGTAAACCTATAAGAGAATCCATCTAAGTGAGCTTGGACTACTCACGAGTTAACCTATCATAAAATATCTCAAAAGAAGGCATCTGATATCTATTACCCAAGGCATCCATAGTGGAGTAGAAAGTGGAAGAAAAGATCTGATACTATCCTCGCAACTTTGAGAGTATCAAAAAAGTACACTCATCATCTTTTTTGTTTTTACCACATCACTGCAAGACTGTGCGTAAAGATTTGAACTTCATTAAGAAGTCCTCAATGGTGGGTAAATTAGTAGGTGTCAAAGAATTCAACTTTTCATCAAGCTAAAGTGCCCAAAACTCATTCATTGTGCCAAACAAAGTTTTGAATTTGGTCCAAATAGCCAGTGGAGTGGTCAAACCATCCAAGTGAAATAGTAGACTATTTGAGATGTTCAATGCAATCAATCCCATGGCTTCATCCATTTTGTTTCTATGCTAAAGAACCTCAAAAGGGTGCTACAAAATAGGTTGGTTCACATCTAGATAGGACCATAAGCCTCTTGACATGAGAAGCCTAGTCATCTGTGTCTTACAGGTGTGATAGTTGTGTAGTGTGAGTCGGATCACAGAAGGATCTGACATTGAGAGAAAGAAGAAGAAAAAAGTAGAAGGGTCTAATTTTGAAGCAAATTATATGATATAAAATGCTCCCCCCAACAAAAAATAAATATATCCCTCAAAATCAAAGCCAAAACTATGGAAAACACAAAAAATTGAGAAAAGAACTCGGAATTCGGATGCAAAGAAGAGGAAAATAGAAGCCTCTAATTCAATGTCAAATTTGAAACCTCAAATGAACTTAGAATCAAATGAAACTGCACCATTATCTTTATCTCTGAGTCAACTTTCCAGTGCTTCTTTAAAATTGCAAAAATACATCTATATGCCCAAGTTATGAGCAAAAAACTAACTACAGGTCCAAAAGAGGAGCTCACTAGAAAAATATAGACCCTATCTTAAATTTGATGCTCGTATGGCCATCACTAGGCCATTGCCAGGGGAAAAATATGGCCATCATTTTTTTGATGTCAATAGCTAGAAATGACATCATCCTACCAAAAAATGATGTCTGTAGCTGGTAACAGGTTGATGATGTTAGCTAGCTTGAAAAATGCTAACATCAACAAAGGAAATGGTGACATGTTCCTAGGAAATGATTACGTGTGATGCCATCTTATGAGATCAGTGATGGCTGGTCAAGAGTAGCAGCATCACTGGCTGAGGTTGTAATTGGGCAAAGGAATCCAATGGCTCAGCCAATGGAGGTAGCGACTGGGCAGCATGCTGGTGGTGATGGAGTGTTGGCAGCACCATGGGTGCTATGCTGGTTGCGGCTAAACACAAGCCAGGCACAGGTGGCACTTTGTGGCTATGGGGTGGTGCTAGGGTGTCTTGTTGGTGAAGCACCCAAAAAATTGCCTTCTTAAATTTTAAAAAAAAATTTTAAACCCTGTGTCTGTAAAACCATACCAAGGGGGCCAAAAAAAATGTCCAAAATGCCCTATAGCCAAAAATGAAAATTTTTATATGTTTCTTGATTCAAATGACCTTCCAAATCCAATGGCAGCATCTATTTGGGCCCAAAGTATCCTAAAAAAATTCCCTTGACCTTTTTGAAGAAAAAACTTTGAAAAGGCTAGGGTTTCTGACTCTAAATCATGGCTTCAAGAATCTTCAGACGAGGAAGTAGTAGGTCCGCTCTGATACCATGTAGAAGTTGAGAAAACCAACTTCACAAATCCTAAAGAACACTTGCATGCAAATATCCTGCAATGAAGAGAAACTAGAAAACAAAAAAAGCAAAGCTTATGAGTTCTCAAAAATATGAGAGCGAAAATGTATTCTAAGTTATTAAAAAAATATACAAAGGTTTAACCTTTAAAGGTGAATAAAACCTTAAAGGAAAGAAAACTAGGTTTGTGCTTAATAATAAAATATGAATTATATGCACCTAAAAGAAAGCTTAAGTAACTAGAGTAATAAACCACTTAATTAACTAAATCAAGATGATCTAATTAATAAGCAAAAAAAAAAAATTGCTCTAACAAGTTTAAGGTCAAAATTTTTTAGCCGTAATTGACCACACTTTATAGCTACATTAGTGAACATTTGTGGGTGTCATCCCTACCCTAGTTTTACTTTCTCCTTGGAGGGTTTCTGGGTAACTAAAATCTTATGTGTTATGTGTTGATTTAATTTATTCAATGGATGTGGTGAATGGTTGGTTATTTTAGTTTACATGCAAAGTTATGAGATGGATGTATAGTGAATTATTTTTAAGTTTAATATTTTAAAGTGTTAATTTACCACCACCCTCTCCCCCCACAAAACTTACTTTCCCATTGGTACTTCCAATAATTGGTACTAGAGTTTAGTTCTCTAAAAGGAACTTTTGATAGCTTTGGATCTAGGATCTTAAAGATGGAAGTCTATAAGCTAGGAAGGACTATTACAAACCCAAAGATTGAAATACAACTTTCCCTACAACAACTCAAGGAGGCAAGAGATGAATTGCAACATTCATTAAAGAGAATAAAGGAGATAGATATTCAACAAGATGAAACACAATATCAAGAAGTAAACACTACTAGATTATTTGAGGATGGAAACTCAGAAGAGTTTGATGCAACAATTGAAGATTTGATGAAAAAGAACAATGCCCTAAGTGAAGAATTCAAGAACCTAAAAATATGACACTAAGCTCAATCAATATTGTTATGTTAAACAACTAAACTAAGAAAGAAAGATGAAGAAGAAAAATGCATGAGTAAGGAAGACAAAAGACTTCTAGCTAATAGATTTGAGGAGAAGAAATTAGACGTACAAAAGCTTGCAAACATGCAATTGGATACAATGAATCAACTAATGATTGCAAATCAAGATTTAAATAGAAAAGACATTGAGATTACAGCTTTGGAACAATATAACACCCTACTATAGAATGAATTGAAGGCTGAGAAATAAAATCTTAACAAGCCTACTGAATCCATCAAGTACTTTGAAAACTGATGGAATCACCAAGGCCAAAGAATGACATTGCTGGTTTGGGATATTCTACTACTAAGCAAGGAGAATCATCTAGGAGTGGTGAAGAAAGGAACAATAAATGAAAGAACAACAAACCCACTTGTCATCACTATGGAAAATTTGAGCATACAACAATTTTTTTCACAAGCAACCCTAGAAATCAAAATGCTAAGAAGAAATTCAAGGGACACTATCATAAATGCAAGAAGCAAGGACATTGGGAATATGAATGTAGGACCAAGACCACCAACACTCAGAATTTTCAAGGTTATTGTTACAACTATCATAAATATGCACACAAGGCATATTAATGTAGATCCAAATCTAAGTGGACATCAAACAAACAAAAAAAGGGACATCACAATGGAAATTCTTATGATTGAGATTACAACACAAGGTATAGTTATCACTATTGCCAAGAATATGGTCATATCCCTGAAAATTGCATTAGGACACATTTTAGAGGAAATTACAATAGATGGTTGAATGATATCATGGTCTTTAGTTGTTTTAAGACTGGTCATGTCAACAAAAAATTTCCAACTCATTCATCTCCATCGAGGAATGAAGATAGCAGAGGCAAAGAAAAGGTAGATGTTGAGAAGGTAAGATTGTAAAAGATATGGAGAAATAAGGAACATTGTACAACACATCAAGTCAAAACGAGTTCACTTCATCCAATAGATCAGGTGATTACATTACCCCCAACTAGGAAATAAAAGGTATACATGGAACTACTATTTAAAATAGAATATTATACATTATTTCCAAATATCAAAGATCTAAAAAGATTATAAATGCATGAATTAAAATGAAATGAATTGTTTAGAAGCAAGAGATATTCTATTATTATGTTGTTTTCTATGATGTTGTCTATCATTTAGAAAATTGTAGTTATAGCTAAGTAATGAAGATATACTAGTGTTCACCAAGCTTAATATGTTAGCCAAGCATGTTGAAAGTCCTATAATAGCCGAGTTTATAGTTGTATAAGAACTGAGAAAATAATGTCAAATTTGAAGGATTATATAGTTATTTTTTGAATCATTTTCACTTACCAGACTTTGAAGAGCACGAAAAGAATGAAGATGATTAGCAAAAGGAGATTCAGGTGTTTGCAAACTAGATTCTACTAAGATCTGAGAGGTATTCAACTTGTGTCAAGTTACACTATTTCATATTTCACAAACCTTAAATAATAAATATGACAAGTAGTTCTTCAACAATAGTTAGGAAAGAGGGGAAGGAAGTTTTCAATATATAGTTAGTTGGCAATGATGTAAGACAACCACCATCTCGTACAATTCTTGAGATCATGTTTAAGAAAGATACATCTATTGTGTTATCCATGATACTGCCAAAGGTGCTAATGATTTAGGATGTGTGATATTGCTAAAGTGAAAAGATTGGAGAATTTGGAGACATGGAAATTAGGGAAACCTACCAGAAATTGTGTGATAATGGTATTTTGAGGAAAGAAAATAAGATTGGCAAGCATAAAGGGTTTATGCATGCCCTATACTTTCGTGAGGGTTTCAAAGCTAAATGGATTAAGATTATATTGAACCATATACATGATAATCAAATTTTTTTAGAAAATGGACTAATTAGGATTTCAAGGAGGATTGTTCATAGACTATCAAGGTACCTACCCTAGATAGATCAAAATATATGAGAATAAATTCTAAGGAAGTTATTGAAAAGATCACTAGAGTCATGCAAAAAAAAAGAGGGATGTTAGTTGACACAATTTTAGATCCCTTGGTAGCATTTATAGTTACATTTATACCATAGAAATTCTTTCAGTCAAGCTGATTGAATAGTGTTTCCTACACGGGAGTTGACCTCAACTACAAGATTGTTAAATGTGATCAGTTTTATGACCTAGCTAACTTGTAGCTTCAACAACTCTTAGAGAATTTGGAATCCATTAGGAAGGTCAAAAGTGCATCATGTAAGTTTGGCTCATTGATTTTTTTCATATTCTTTTATATGTAGAACACTTTTTCCACTTTTGGTAAAGTTGTTTGGAAGACAAATAGATCAGTTGCCCAACCAATAATAGAATTTATTGGACAATTGGGAGATAATTTTGGTTCTATTATGACAAGCTATTTTGATGATTTCAAGAAGTCAATGAAACAAAGGTTAAGAATACTTATATCCCTAGTAGAACAAAACAATAATGAGATTTGTTTTTTAGTGGATGTCGACTACACATATGTGAAAGAAACTATACCAATGGTTAGATAGATTAAATGCTTTCCATATGAAATAAATTTTGATAAGGCTTTAGTAGCCATTACTACACTATTAGCAGAGGAGATTCATAGGGATGCTACATCCTTTGGAAATTGTGAGGAGGAAAAGTCTAGAATAACTATTAACTTCTAGACTACCTCTTTCATAAGGAAAACGAATAAGATTGTAAAGAAACTAAAAGAGAAGTTTGGAGAAGGTGTAGAAGAAGGAGATGAAGAGAAAGAAGAAGAAGAAGAAAGATGTCAAGAAGCTCTAGAACTTACTCAAGGTTTGGGTGAAGATAAAGATGTTGATGTAGAAGGTGTTGAGGAAGAAGAAGCCAAGGAAACACCTAAGATTATTGAGAAGAAGAGGAAAGAAAAGAAATAGGCAATGGAGAAACCAAAGAAGATTGTGAAGAATTCACAATAAAATTCAGCTATACCTTTAACAAGGTTAAGCACAAGGACAACCACTAATCATGAAAAAGAAGTTACTAAGGCAAAAGGGAAGAGAGAAAGTGCCATAGCAGAGTTGAGCCAACCTACTAAGAAGCCAAGGAGGAAGTACAAGCCTCAAGAGGATTCAGATGAGGAGAAGATAGATTCTAACAACTTGAGTCAATTTAAAGTGGTAAGCCACAATTGTTCATCTAATATAGCTAATGTATGTGAAAATTTTAAAACAAATGAGGATTTATTAGGATTTTCACATATAGATTTTGATAAGATAGGGAGTGTGGATAAAAATAATGTAGAAGAGGCCATATATGACATGATGTTAACATTTAAGACCACTCCTCTAGAGATTGCCAACTCCATACCAAAGAGCTTATATAATAGAGTTGAGCAAAAGTGGGAATTAAGTTTGACCACTAAGAGACAAGTAAGAGAGGCTACATTAGCCCAAGTTATAGCTACTTTGGACAAGAAAATGATTATAGAAGAAATGGAGAAACATAAAAGAATATTTTATCCTAAATATAGAACATTTCAAATACTAAAGAAGCAAGTAAAGGATGTGGTAACCAAGAGCACATTGATTTAGAAATATATTTATGGGTTCTCTAGAAAAGATATAACTAAGAAAGGAAAGAAAGAAGAGGGAGATACAAGAAAAGATGTTTAAGCAAAGGAAGGTACTATGGAGGAAACAAAATAAATTGTTGAGGAAGAATAATAGGATGCACAATATATTCAACTGTCGAATGCTAGTTCCCCACATGCAAACCAAGAGAGTCAATAAGACTTGGTTATTATCAAGGATTTTCATGATAATACATCTCAAAATTATAATCTTTTGATTGATGATGATCTGAAGAAGCTACAACAAGACTCGGCGAGTGTAGCTTTTCCATGCAACAACCTAGTATTGGTGAGAATTGATGAAATAAAAAAGGCATAAATTAGATCTATAGGGGAGAACCATCAAGCTATAGAAAATGTACCCCCATTAGCTACAAATATAAAGGAGATAGAAATAATAGATCTATAGAAATATCTAAGTGTAAACCTTGAAAAACAAGATTACATCAGAAAGACACCATCTTCGATATCTACCATAGTCATTTAGATGAAAGTGGTAGAGGAAAAACCAAAATCTACATCACTGTCCAGCCTAAATAGTTTAGGTTTACAAGATACAATGATCATTAAAAAGGATGAAAATGAAGTAAACAAGAGTAAGGAAGCAAGTCCTGTACCCATTCCAAAATTACAAAGTGAAGTATAGATAGAGGGAGGAAAGACTCAAGATCATAAGTTGATTGTTGCAAGTAAGGAGAAAATTACTATATACACACTAGTTACTTTACCAACTTCTACAACTCCTCTCAATAGTAAAATGCTTTAGAGGCTAAGTACTTAGGACACCCCATTACAAATATCAAGGTTGAGTCCTAGTACAACAAAGAGTGTTGATGCTACATCATTTGAGGATTTTATCTTAGATGAGGTGATTGAATTACCCAAGTTTAATCTATCATCAATCACTCTTGATGAAATAAATATTCCTCAAAACACTCTACAATGAATGAAAAGGAAAGAAATTATGAGGAAGCACAAGAAAATGCAAGTGTTAAATGAATTCAAAGATATATTCATTGATTCTTTCATCCTCCTAGATTCAACTACAAAAAAGCCTATTATAGAGAAACCTGTCAACATTGTAGACAAGATTAAGGATGAAGACCTAGACACTAATGTAAAACTATTAGAATAGTTTGAAAGCAAGTTTCATACAATAGTTCAAGAAAAGATATCTAGTGCCATTGCACTTAGACAAGTTGATCTAGAAACCAAGATGGAAAATGTAAAGAAGGTATTAAGAACATTTTATCACTATACACTAAGTTGTGCAACTTTGATATATTCCCCAATGAAACTTAACATGCTATTGACCAGCTATACGGAGAATTGCAACTCATAGGTACCACACTAAAGTAATATCTTGGTGATTTTCATTTATATTTTCAATAGTTACTAATGACTCGGAGTAGGCTTTCTGAGTTGCAAGAAAAATATACAAATATTAGATCTACTCTGATCAGTATCTAGTGCATGTTGACACCTCACACAAGAGTATTGCACAAGGAACTAGCCTATTTAGAAATATTGATGAAGAAAGTGTTGAAAATATAAGGTAGGAAAGGTTATTGAGAGGGGAGGATTTAATAAGGAAGCAATAAAATATTTACCTTATTTCACCAATTAATCCTTCATATGTTATTATGATCTAATTGCATGCATGAAAGAATGAAAGCATTAAAACATTCATAACACTTTGACACAAGATATGGTGATGCAAAAACCTTCCAATTAGAAAGTAAAAATGGGGTGGGGATGATACCCAAAAGATTTAGTATTGTAGTATAAAGTTAACTTGTTAAGTCTTACAATTGACCACTTCTAGTGATCTGCCCTATTAGGAGCAATAAGGACTATGAGGTCAACTTTCTTAAATTATTTACAAACATACAATGAAGTATGCACTTGGTTAAGAGATTTAGAAAAAGTTTGTTAAGTTTACCCTATTATAGTATTTGACAGATGCACATCTTAGGATGAACCAATGGCTAGTCTCTGATCTATAGCTTTGATTTGCTAAATGAGATTCCTTGAATTACAATGATCACCTACCTTTGATAGATAAATCATTATTGTCCCTTATACTACTTGTAGCTTTCTATAATTTGCACTCCTAATCATCATATTATACTTCCCATACTTTTTTGGATGTGATATAATGAATTACATATATACCAATCCAGATCACAACTTATAGGAGTCGGCTGCAATACCAATTTCATCATAATTCACAAAGTCAACCAAACTGTTGTAACTCAAATTTTTAAGACAAACTCAGTGATGTTATGATATGCAAAAAATGTTGTTAATGCTCAACAAACTTTGGCACTTAGTTGAACTTGAAGCTTAGTTCATACTAACCACTTTCATGTAGCTTAAGCTTGGTCAACACTGTGTGACTCAGTGAATACTAAGAAACTTGGTAGATACTAAATCTAGGGTGTTTTTTAATGGTGAATATTTGTGATTTTACAAATTTTAGAAATTTTTCCCTAGTGATTTGTCTAATAATTTAAGATTTAATGCAACCTAAATCATCACATTTTTATTAAATTTAGCTCTTAAATTTTAAAATCACTCAATAATTTATTTTATTAAAAAAATTAAACTCAAAGATTTGCCACAATATTCAATGCATGTGATTAGATTTGATTCACCTAAATATTATATATTATCGAAGAAATTAAAATTAATTCACCAATAATTATCATAATTAGTAGTTACTTTAGGGATATATTGCCAATATTTAGTTTTCACTATTGATTTAGAATATAATGTAATTATCCTCATTATTTCCATCAGATAAAAGATGTTCAATTTTGATTTGTTATATTCCATGATAATTAGTGAACTTCCTATTATTATTGAGATTTGTCAATGTTTTCTAATAAAAAATTATGGTTGCAAAATAATCGCTAATGCAAATAATATTCTACGATATTCATAGATAAACATAATTTGTTTTTTCAAAATAGTGAAATATTTGCCAATATTTTATATCTTTTTTTAGAGGGGGGTTTCTTAAAGTTTACCCTAGCTGAATCACTCAGTTGACATGGCATAGCTTGGTCAACACTCAATTCACATAGTTAACATTCTAAGCTTGGTATATATAGTAGAACTTGGTTAAGATACTAGATCTCGATTAACACTATGATCTTCTTCACTTCCTCTAAATAGGTCAGTAGCCTCTACTATGCTTGATTTGTACTAGGTAGTTGGAAAACTCTACAGACTGACTCAGGTGCCCGATAGACATTATATTCTAAATACTTGGCTCAGGAACAATTGAATCACTTGGGTTACACTACAAACTGAATGATAAGCTTGGTAGAAACTATAGAGCTCGGTAGAAATGTAACCATATTGACTAAGTGTTGAGTCATTGATAGAGAATTTGACCTTAATATCAACAATCTTCCCCTTTGGCATTAGTGACAAAAACATTTATTAGACAAAAAAATGATGATTCAAAACTATAAGCCAAAAATTTCATTATCATCATTATGTGTCTTCAACTTGATTTTGACTTCTAGCTATTGTGGCTCAGTAACATACTTTTTCTTTTCTTTTCTTTTTTAATTTCCTTTTTAAAGATATTTTGTCCTTATCTGTATAGGTATTTGAATACTACTATACTACTCCTCATTTTACAATATCTTCTCCCTCTTTATATATTAAACATATTTACTCCTCCCCCTTTTTGACGTAAATGTCAAAGGTGTATAATATCTATATGTTAATACCAAAATGTGAGAAGAAATTAGAGTGTACCTTCAAAATAATACCATAGTCTTGTCCCAATTCTCCTATAGTACCTTACTGAATGCAAGGCAATCTAAAATTTTGCTAATAGTGACATGTAATTATTGTCATTTATGGAAAAACATGGTGTACTTGTTGATAGGAATCCTCATAAATAAAGATACTTAGTGTTTGGTAATCATAAAATTGTCTAAGTATAGAATTTGGTTTACAGTAGTATATTGTTTTGTTTATAACATGTTTCAGACATCATATTATGACATGCAGAGTTAAATGGAGATAGTATACATGTTGGTGATGAGATGTATAACATTAGAAGTTTGTACAGACTATAGAGAATAAAGTTAGTCATGTTTTGATGAAGTAGGACAATGAAATTGAAGGAAATAATTATTTTGTTTATAAAACAATTACTTGTCCAATTAGGGCCGACATCCTAGATGTTTGCTCTAAATTGGAAAAGTGAATTTTGGTCCTAACTGACATAGTAGTAACTTATATAAAGGCATCGTATTTATGAAAATGACTTCTTGCAATAATAAGTGTCATTGTGACATTGTGAAGTGCTATCTTGTAAGATTGTGAAGTGAGCAAACTTTTGTGAAAGTGAGATATGAAAAGTTTTATATAAGCTATTTGATGATCTGAGATCAAGTTGAAGATCAAAGATCAAACAGGGAAGGAAACTAATAATAAATTACTTGGTTGAGCAGTGAACTCTTCTTGTATTTGAAATTGCATGTTTGATCAATGGGCTCTTCTTGCTTACATTATACTACAACTCCTAACAGGGTTGGAATCTCCTAATAGGGATTCCTTATACTAAATTTTTTCATTAACTCCTAACAAGGTCCATCCTCTAACAAGAAACATATATATTAGTATATTATCTAGTGGGTATCAGCCACACTAGGCTTTTCCCTTGGCCAGGGTTTCCTTAGTTAACAAAATATGGTATTATGATCTATTTTTGTGCATTTTTACTATTACTATTAAGTATTAATTTATTTCTTTTTTTTTGCATGGTTTAAAGTAAGTAATAACATCTAGTTGGTGGCTAAAGTTTGTAGATTATTGATTCATCCCCCTCTTAGTAATCCTAATTTCTAACAATTGGTATCAAAGCATAGTTACTTTGAAGAGGCTTAACAGCTTAAGTAAGATCCTTATGGATATAGAATAGTTCATGTAGAACCTCAAATAATCTCTTGAATAGATTAATCTCCTTACTGAAGAAAATGATAAGTTGAAGGACAAATATAGAGACTCCAAAGTATACATTGGTTAGATGAAGGAGAAGATTAATCATTTAAAATTCAAGCATGAATCTACTAAATTTTGAACTAGTAATGATGACTATCCTAAGTTGAAAGCAGAGTATAAGATCTTGAAGCATGAGTTGAAGATTAAAAATCTAAAGTTGACTTTTAGAAATGATCCTAGCAAAGTTGAATCTGATTTGAAGACTAAAAATGCATATCTAATAGCCAATCTAGAAAAGAAAATATCTAAGTTTAAAAGATTGCAAGAAGATCATGAAGAACTCTATAAGTACAATACTATTGTGAAGGTTGAATTGACACAGTGGAAACAACTTCTTGAGAAGTTTCATTCTAGCAATGAAAAGCTTGATGATTCAATATCAATTAAGAGATCTACTTATGATAAGATTGGTCTTGGTTATCTAATTAACATGATGACAAAAGAACCTATGATTATTTCAAATCCAAAAGAAAAAGAAAAATTTGATGATAAGATTGAATCTAGTCAATCTTCTCAGGAACCTAAAGAAGTTGAGCAAAACAAGGAAGTTGAAATCTTGGATGAACCAAAGCAAGTGGAAACTCCTATGAAAACTAGGTATGAATGTTGGAAATATTTAAGAATATGCTATGTTATTGAGAGGGGAAGGGTGGATTAGTAACTCCCAAAACTTCAACAATTTCAACACATAATCTAGTAATTCAGTTAGCATTTAATCCATCACATATACCTTGATCTAATTACATGCATAAGAAAGAGAAAATATGAAAGCATTCATAACACTATGACACAAAGATTTGGTGACCCAGAAATCTTCCAAATAGAAAGTAAAACTAGGGTGGGCATGATACCCACAACTTTAGTACTATAGTATAAAGTTAGCCTGTTAAAGCTTACATTGATCACTTTTGATGATCAGCCATATTAGGAGTGATAAGGACTACTAGGTCCACCTTGTGAAAGGATTTACAAAAATACAATTAAGTATACACTTAGCAAAGAGATCTACAAAAGACTGCTAGGTATACCTTATGAAAGGATTTGACTGATCCACCTATTAGGATGAAATAGTAGATGATCTATGATCTATAACTTGGTTTGCTAAATGAGATTCCTTTAAGTACTGGTCACCTTGGTGTGATAGATATGACTTTGCTACTTCTTATACTACTATAGCCTTTGTAATTTTCTCTTTTTGATCTTCTTTTATTAATTCCTTACACACATACACCTTTTCCATACTCATATATACATTGGATATGATACAATGCATTACATATATATCAATCCAACTATACAAATTACAAAGTCAGCCATAATACAAGTTACCAAAAATATTAAAATGTTGGCCCACGTGAAGATATTCAAGTTTTGAAGTCTGACTTGATGAGGTTCTAATACTTGGCATCATCATGCACTTGGTAGACTTAGAAGATCGGTCCATACTGATCACTTCCAAGTAGTGCTAAACTTAGTTTGCACTAGTGACTCAGTAGATATTGTGAAACTCATCATATAAACTAAATCACTTATTTACCTTGACATGACTCAGTAAACATTCTCTCCTCAAGCTTAGTATAAAGTGAGTCACTTGGTTAACACTAGGAAGCTAAATTAACATCGAACTCGCATCACATACACTATGAACTTAGTGAACACTACACAGCTTGGTTTGCACTAGTAAGCTTGGCATACACTAAGATGTATGATTTACACTGTTGATCTTCACTATAACTGTGATTGCTTGGTAACCACTAAGATTTATCCAAAGGACTCCATAGCAGCTGTAGAACTCAGTGACCATTGAAATACATGGCAAATACTGTGGACTATACAATGAGCTAAGTAGCTATATACAATCTAAATAAGTGTGTGTCACTAATAAAAAATTTGACTGATACTTCAATAATCTCCCCCTTTGGAACTAGTAATAAAAACACTTATCAACCAAAATTGAATTCAAAAATTTTCCTAAATATCTTTTATCCATTCCTTGTATTACTAGCTCAGTAGAGTATATTGTTTTTGAGATTTTTCAAAATTGATTTTGTAAGGGATATATCTATACATGGTAAGGCTCCTTCATACAATATAATATACATCTTCTTAATACAATATATCCCTATGTACATGTCTTACTCCCTTATTGATGTTTCAACTTATTGAATGATCTCCCCCGTAACATATGATTTTCTCCATACATGTATCTTTTCTCCCCATTTTTGACATTAATGCCAAAGACTTATTCTAGTTATTTACATAGTAACAAAAAAATGAGATAGAAAATCTAAATTTACCTTGAGAATGATCACCAAGATGTTATCCCAATTGTCTTGCAGAATCTTGCATGTGTGAAGTGCAATTTGGACTTCTGCTAATAATTATATCATATGATGTGCAATGGAGAAGTTATTGTCATGGATGAGATTTTTTCAATGTACAATATGTTTTTACAATGCATCCATGATGGGAAGAATCATATTTTGTATATATATTTATGTAGATCTAATCCTTGCTTCTTCACTAAGCAATTGTGCTTGCATATCTGACAAAAATTGTATCCTTTGAAAATGTTTAGAGCTTGAACTAAGGTCAAGTTGTAGCTGTTGAGCACTAGATTTCAACTCTTCATCTATTTTGGACAATTTGTCCTTTATTTCTTTTGTAAATTTAGAACCATCATAAATCTTTCCAAAAAGAGATGACACATTTGTATAAGATACTTCCAAATTACCTAAAATTGTAGAAATTTCTACTTGATGAATGGCTAACTACTGAGCAATGTGCTTCAACACTTTATTATCAAGTTTCTTCTCTGATTTTTGCACTGACTTTCCTTGTCCCTTAGTTCCTTCATTAAATTTTTGTACTACATCTACTAGCTGGTGCAAAATTGGCTAAGAAGAGTCAACCTCAATACCTATGGCCTCTGCCAAAATATTCTTTGCATCTTTAATTATTTTAAATTCCTTATTTCTCTCCTCTCTTAGTTTCTGTTGTCTAGCCTTTTTCTAGAGGAGTTCACCAAATAACTACATTTGGTCTGAGGTAAGCTTGGAAATTTCCCAATTAGGGATAAAAATTTTCTCATCTAAATCAATATCTTCCTCTAGCTCTTTTCCTTTACTCAAAAATTTTGTGCATGGTTGAACCTTAGGCTCAATTGTCCTTACACTTATTGATTTTGTACCCATAATAGAAATAATAGTAGACATGCTAGGACTTACTATGAAAACTAATATTGTACTTATTGAAGGAATATTTATAGAAATACCTAAAGAATCCAAAATTGGCGTGCTCAAAATTAAAGTGTTCAAAACTGGAGAAGTCAAAACTGAAGTACTTAACTAAGTAGATGAAGGAGGAATCTACAAATCGGTAGATGAAGTGGAGGTCACTTCTATCAGTGATGTGCTAAGTTTAGTAGGAGAAAAGAGTGATTGGATTAGCACTGGTGGTCACAATCAAACTTGTTGGATTTGTCTTGGTGCTTGATGTGATTACTAGTTTTCTTGGAGAGTGAGGAAGTGAGACAATGACTACTATAGCTATCTTAATTGGATCAGTCTCATCATCATTTGGCTTTTCTTCCTCGATAACCTCTTGTCCTTGATCCTCTTTATCTTCTTCATTGTCAAAATGAGTTGCTTCCTCAACATTATCTTCTTCATCTTTCTCCTTATCTTCATCATCATCATCATCATCATCTTTGACATTGACTAGAAAATCACTTAGTTTATATAATAGATAAATATTCTTCCAAGTGTTTGTTGCATTCCTAGCAACATGCTCAATGTCCTTAATCAAAACTAGACAAGTATTAAACTTTAGAGTCAAATTTTCTTTATTTTTCTTCAATGACTCTTTTACCTTAGCATTTGATATGCTCGATAATAGTTGTGTCAAGGTTTTCCCATATATGTCGTTGATAGTTTGCATGGAAAAATCCCATCTTGGCTTTATCTTTTCCAACAACTCATTAGGAATTTGAGAGGCAACTTGGTTTGGTGAGTATTTCCATTTTCCCATCTTGTTCATCACCAAGTCTTCAATCTGCTTATGCTCCTCTGCTATCCTAATCTCATATTTTAATGATTTGAAATTTATTATGGCTACTCTTGCTTCTAGATCTTTTAATCTATCTTGGAAGGTGGATGGAGGTTTTTTGAATACAAAGTCTCCTCCTTCCTTGTTAGATTTCTTCCTTGAAGATCTCCTTGTGAAAATTGAAGTGGATGCCTTGGTTGGCTTGGTAATAATTACCTTGTATTTCTTCATTAATGGCTCTTCTTCCTCAAATTTTTCCTCCTTTTCTTCCACGTCCTCTACTTCCTCATCTTGTCCTTTACCCTCAGTTAACAAAAGGGTTGAATTGGATTTCATTTTTGCAATTCTTCTCTTCCCTTTGTTTACTACCTGATGAAGCTTTATCTCAAGTTCAATCCTAAATTTTTCTTCATCATATGCTCCAAAATATGTCACCTTACGATCAAATGGCTCATTGAAAAGGGCTTCAATAATATCTTTGGTTTCGTCAATATTGACCTTGTAACCAAGAGGTTCTACCCATGCAATTCTAGGCTTAACTACCTGAATGTAAACTTTGTCACAATCCACCATGAAACATACATCATCCTTATAGTCCTCAACTAGTTTCTTGGGGATTTGGAACCTATTGCTCATTTTTTTTTGAATACATCAAAATCATTATCCATGATACTATTATAATTTTTACCCATTTCTGTAATATACTCATTTATCTAATAAAGCATAGACACATCTTCTCTCCATACAATAGTGCCTTTCGAAGGAAATAATTTTTGAACATAAAAGAATAGATAAGTCAACAAGGAACCAAACTTGTATGGGTTATTCTTTGAAGTTCTTATGCTTTCCATATTCTTATTGAATTGTCTCAGCAATAGCTCGACAAGGTCAAATGACAAATTGTTCTTTACCACCTTGTATGGCAAGTCTAAACCTTCACATGAACACTATTCAACCTACTAGAGCTATAAATTTTATGTGCAATGATGTGAATTCCAAACTTCAGTTCAATATCAAAAACATTTCTAATTTTCATTCCCCTGTTGTCCCATTCTACTAGGGTTTTCTTTTCCAACACTGCTAAACCTAGGATTTTTATTGTTTTGGCCTTCGCTGACATTGGGAGGCTAGTGACTCGGTAAATCATCTTCTTTATGATCAACACTAGTTGCTCCAACCACAATTGACCATTATGCACCCAACTAAGGATAAACCTAATCCATTTAACTTGAAATTTATGGGGCATGTGAGGGATATAAGTTAACCCTTTGGTTTCTAGATATTGGTGCTTGGGTTTCAAAACTCTATTTACACATAGTTGACCTAGGGTATCATCCATTTCCAATGACCCAATTTCTTGAATAACACATTTTAAATGAGTGTGAATATCATTAACCAAAAGTACCTTTAGAGAGATTTGAGATTGTGCTCCACTTGGATCTAGGTTTTGAGTGATCATAGGAGTGAGCTTGAAATTAGGTGCTTTCCATTCCACTCTATGAACCAACATGTCAGATCCTTACTTGACCTTGCTACTACTAGATTCCATCTTTACTCAGTAGGGTTTGAAGGAATTTGAAAATTTTCACTGGAAATTCGCTCAAATCACTTGGAAGCTCTAAAGATCACATTTTCACAATAGCACTCAAAATTTCATGGTAAGAAATGATTTCATGTTTTTTGTTAAAATTTCACCATAAATGCTTAGTACGAAGGTAGATTGACAAACATCATATTAATAGATTGTCATGCACTATGCTTGTATTGAACACTCAATGAAGTCTTCATGACTCAGTAACCATGAACATCTTTATCACTCCTGACCTAGCTCAGTAGAGTGTGTGACCCAACCTTACTCAGTAGAGAAGATAACTAGGTAGAAACTTGTACTCGATGATCCCTTTGTATCCAGACACTAATTTGGATCTTTTTTTTCTTTCAATCTAGAACCATTTTGGGATGTCTTCTTTGATAGCATAGTTCTAGTTTCTCCTTTGAGAATTCAAGTAGAAGTGATAAAGTCACCCAATTCTTGAGTGACTTCATCATTACTTGGACTTGTATCCTTGATAGACTTAGGAAACCATTGATGTCTCATCTATTTTTAGATGTTATCAGCTTTTTCCTATTTCTCATCTCCAATTCTACTAGTATTCATGTATTTCTTAGCAAGATGACCAAGTTTTGTACAAATGAAACATCTTTTAGTGGTGTCTCTTTTCCTCAAAAGATGTTTTGCACAATTTATTCCAATGTGTCCAAATTCTCCACAGTAATGACATCTACACTAGGTGTGGTAGTCCCATCCAAATATTTCTTTCACAATTTGCTTTGTTGGATTCAATTCCTAAGTTTTGCATTCTGATGACTTGTTTCCATGTTTCTTGCATTTGTGACATTTTCCTTCAAATATTGGTTTCTCTTTACATTCATTAGCCCTATGACAATGTTGATTGCAATTGTATCACTTTCCATTGAATTTTCCTTTTCCATTTCTCCAGCATTTGTTTGATGTATGACCTATCTTACCATAGTGATTACAAGTAGGTCTTTGGTTCTTTTGAGCTCCTTTTTTGGATGATTCTCTTTCTTTTGTATATCTAATTCCTACTTTTCCTTTTTTCCTATAGAGATTTTGCTATTCAATTGATTCATTTTTGCTTGAGATTTCATCATTCTTTCATTGATTTGCTTCTTAGAGTTTAGATCATTCCTTAATCTTCCATTTGTCTTTCAGATTTTAGATCATTTCTCATTCTTTCATTGATTTTCCTTTCAAAATTTAGATGATTTCTCATTCTTTCATTTTCAAGTCTTAGGCCAATGATTTCTTCATTTGCATTGGAGAGTTGATCAATAAGGTCTACTTTCTAAAGGAATTGGTTTTTCATTTCATTGTTCCTTCCATCTATCTCTCCATTTATCTTGTTTCTCTATTCCATGACTTCACATAACCTTACTAACTCAATTTATTGTTCTCTTCTCTGTTTTCTTACTTCTTCTTTCAGGGATCCATTCTTTTCTAGGAGTTCTTTGATTTTTCGTTGGCTTCATCTAAATTTCTTGAGTAAAGGTCTTCAATTCTTTCTTCAATGTAGAGATGATCATTTATTTAAATTACAAGTTCTTTTCTTCATTTTAGGGATTGAGAGAGTTGCTCCTTTTATTTCTTGAGTTGGGCAATGGCCATTTCTAAATCCAGCTTCTCATTATCAATGGCCTTGTCAAGTCGGAAGATATCCATGGCCTTGATCTTTGCTCAAGTTGTTAAGCTTTCTCCTAAGAACCACAAAGCTCTGATACCAATTGTTGGAAATATTTAAGACTATGCTAAGATATTTAGAGGGGAGGGGTGAATCAATAACTTCTAAAACTTCAACAAATTAAACCCTTAATCCAAAAATTCAATTAGCATTTAATCCATCACATATACCCTAATCTAATTGCATGCATAAATAATTGAAAGTATGAAAGCATTCATAACACTATGATAGAAAGATTTGGTGACCTAGAAACCTTCCAAATAGAAAGTAAAATTGGGGTGGGGATGATACCCACAACTTTAGTACTTTGTTAAAGCTTACATTGATCACTTCTAATCATCTACTCTATTATGAGCAATAAGGACCACTAGGTCCACCTTTTGAAAGGATTTACAAACATATAATTATGTATGCACTCGGTAAAGAGATTTAGAAAAGACTATTAGGTCTACCTTGTGAAAGAATTTGACTGATCCACCTATTAAGATGAAATAGTAGATGATCTCTCATTTGCAACTTGGTTTGTTAAATGAGATTCCTTTAAGTATTGACCACCTTGATGTGATAGATATGACTTTGTTGCTTCTTATTCTACTATAGCCTTTGTAATTCTCTCTTTCTAATCTTCTCTAATTAATTCCTTGCATACATACACCTTTTTCATACTCATACATACATTGGATATGATACAATGCATTACATATATATCAATCCAATTATACAAATTATAAAGTTAGCCATAATACAAGTTACTACAAATATTACAAAGTTAGCCTAGATGAAGATATGCAGGTTCTAAAGACTAACTCGATGAGGTTTTGATTCTTAGCATCCACTGTCAATTCTCATCATTATCATGCACTTGGTAGACATAGAAGGTCGGTCCATACTGATCACTTCTAAGTAGTCCTAAACTAATTCTACACTAGTGACTCGGTAGATATTGTGAAACTTGTCATATAAATTGAATCACTTATTTACCATGACATGACTCAGTAAACATTCTCTTCTTGAGCTCAATATAAATTGAGTCACTTGCTTAACACTGGGAAGCTTGATTAACATTGGACTCGCAACAAATATGCTACGAACTCGGTGAACACTACATAGCTCAACTTGCACTAATAAGCTCGACATATACTAAGGTGCACAATTTACATTGTTGATCTTCACTATAACTCTGACTGCTCAGTAACCACTAAGATTTGTCCAAAGAACTTGGTAGCAACTGTAGAACTTAGTGACAACTCAAATACATGGAAAACACTATGAACTGTACAATTAGCTCGGTAGCTATATACAATCTGAATAAGTCTGTGTCACTAATAAAAAACATGACTGATATGTCAACAATAAATTTCAAGGTAAGTTATTTTTATGTAATGAAATAGGTCACATGAAAAGAGATTATACTAATGAGTCATTTAATCATGTTAAGGACTCTTATTGTCATAATTATCATGGTATGGGTCATCATGCAAATGATTTTAGGAAACCTAAGAATGATAATGATAGGAGAAACAGTAGAATGTCTAGAAATACTAACCCTACAGATAGAAGAAGATCTAATGAAAGGACATTGAGATCCTATGAAGATAGAAGATAGATCATGTGTTATAAGTGTAACAACTTAAGACACATTTCTTAGAATTGTCATGCACCTGATGATCAGCAAAATCCTAGAAGTAGAGCATCTATATGTTAGTTACGTAATAACTTTGAACACACAACAAAGTACTGCAGATTGGACAAAAAATTCAAAGATAGAAGAAAAAATGGAAGAAACTTTGGGAACAAAAGGAATGATAGAAGAAATCATGAAAGGAACTCTAGATCTAATAATGAAGAACAAAGAAATATTGTGAGTGAACTTTGATAAGAACTTAATGAAGTATTCATGAAAGGAATAGATATCTCAAAAGAAAAGTTAGATGATGATGAGACAGAAAGATTTTAGTTAGTTTTTGAGTTTGATTCAATTAAGTTGAATTAAGCTTGTTCATAGCATTAGAATTGGGAAAATTCAGTCTAAGACTGAATTAGAGGTAGCAAAGTTGGGAAAAAGGTGTATGTAGTTATGTTTAGAATGTACCTAAGCTTGCTTGTGATTTGGAGCTCATCTAAACAAGTTATGAATAAATTCAGAGTTACTAGTATTACAATAAAGGTTGACCTTCCAACAGAAGATGAAAAGTATATATTTGCAGAGCATTTCATGATGCAAAGTCTTGAGGATGTTTGTCATTATAGAAGGAGGCTATAGTAAACCTCAGGTGACATCTGAAGATTAGATAGAAGATCTTAAGTAGTTATTTGATTACAAAATGTAATTGACAACTTTTTCATATTTATGAAGTATGCAATTAATGCAAGTTCAAGTTGATGGATAAATGGATTATATAATTGAATTTTACTTCATTGCAAACACATTCAAAGTGAAGAGAATTTAGAAGTGACTTTTTAGAGTGATTTCAAAGAAAACCCTATTTTTGGAAAGAGGTATTTTATTATTTTTCCCCAAATTTGTTTGGTAAAAGATATTGTTGATAAGAATCATGGATATGTCAGTAGTACATAGTGTTGAGAATGAGGATAGACCAACGTTTAAGATTTTTTCTATAAAACCTAATGAAGGAAACCCTAACTCTACATTGTTTATCACTCCAAACAACATAGTTTACCTTGAAAATGTAGAAAGTTATTTGAATTGAAAGTTTGAGTCAATTGATAGTGAATAAATGAATAAGGATATGGAACTAGTCTTTAACCATGACATGACTATGAAGTCTGAATTTTAACATATAAAGGAATTAGACTTGTTTAAGTACCATTTCTACCATGAGTTAGACACAGATGAATGGACTCAAATCATATTGAGTAGGATACATGATAGAAAAAACTATGGATGCAAGATAGTGTAGCTGACATCTCTACTTACCTTATTCATAAGGTAACTGGTCTTAGTAAACAAGGTCCATTGTACCCATAGGTGAGAAGATGGTTAAAAAGAAAGTGGAAAGTTACACTAAAGAATTATATAATGGAAAGGTTGTGGTACTTAGCTCCATCAAGAAAGATGATGTGAGATTTCATAGAGCTATTTCTTATTCATTTTGTGCAAGTTCCAAGATTAATAAACTCTTAGCAGGCTTTATATATGTAGCATATAAAACGTGTGTAGAGAAAGAGCAAGTGAATCTAAGTGAAATACTGAGGATGAAACTCCTAGAAAACCTTGAAAAGATTAAGAGAACCAAGAATGGTGTGTTTAGATTTCATTCATTGATAAATCACATATTCTTTCATCTACTTATGACATTCCATTACTTATCAATCATACACATAATGAGTAGTAATAGATGCACTATGAAGAAGATTTCAAAGGTATGCAAAAGGCACTGTATAGACAAGATACTGGATAGTGGAAACTTAATAATGAGAACATTACACAATGAGATGAAACAAATATTTAGAATTGTACTTGCAATTGTGGACAAATTCAAGGAAGACATTTGTATTCTAGTTGATATGGATCATACATACATTTAAGCAGTGGAACCTTGGTATACATTTTTAGATCCCTTGAGCTATGAATTGAGTGATGATGTTGTAGTTGGTTACATTGATTTTTTGGTGAATTTAGATAAAGATAAAGCATAATAAAATTTTGGTACATATGATGAGATCACTCAGCATGCTCATCAAGCAACCTTGGAGAAGGCATCACATAAGAAAGTTGAGTTAATAATGAAGAAGACACTATCAAAGGCTGGAATGAAAGAGAGAGAATCTGAGGTTGTTAAAAAGACAATGAAGCAAGGTGTATTGAACATACAACCTTTGTTAGTATCATTTTCTAAGACATCTTCAAAATAGATCATTCCATATGAGACATTGTTTGATGTTCAGCCCTGTAAACAGAAGAGAACATCTAAAAGATTAGTGGAAGTAGTGTCTACAAAGACAAAGAGAGTCAAATAGCTAGCTACCTAACCAGGAAAGAGATAGAAAACATTGTTGACAATTGAGTCAAGTGATGAAGAGGATGAGGAACAAGAAATCAAGCAAGTAGAAAAGGTGACTCCACCTAAGTAAGTAGCAGGAAACACTCAACAACATTGGAAGCTAAAGATTGAGAAGATAAACACAACAATTGCAAATAAAGGTAACTTTGTTCAGATGAACAAATTTTATGATTTATACAAAATTTTTGAAAAGGATTAGATAGATATATCTGCTCTTAGATATATTTTATCAAATAATCTAAAATTGAAGGACCTTGAGAGCATTATAAACTAAAAGGTCTATGTGAGACTCATTGAAAAAAAGGCTCCTACAAGTGAAGAAGACCTTGAACTTTGGAAGTCTATGCTAAGGACCATTTTCAAGACTGATGATGAAGATGACATTAAGAGATTGTTGAATAACCTCACACCATATTTGAGGAACAAATTAATACCATTTTTATTTATGATTGGTGAGAAGAATAAATTTAGAAGTGAGATTGCAGTAGAAATTAGTCAAATGTTGTTAGAAAAAACATCTCCTCCAACTCCTAGAACTTTGAAAGTGTCACTAAGTGGTGACACTATGTAGATTAATCAAACTAATGTTACAATTAACATTGATGATACCAATCCATTTGGTAGTTCTGAACCAAATGTACTTGACATAGAAGATATTGAGGATAGGTTGAGGCATATTGAGGAATAAAAGAGGCTACTAGAAGAAGAAAACAATAAGATAGAGGAAGCCAAGAAAAAATTTCTTGAGGAAGACAAGAAAAGAAAGGAAGATGAAGAAAATAGAAGAATTGCAGAAGAAGAAAAGAAAAGAAAAACTGGGGAAGAAGAGAAGAAAAGATCAAAAGAGAATAGAGAAAGAGAGGAAAAGGAAAAGAAAGAAGAAGAACAAATAAGAACAAAAGAAGAAGCAAAGAAATAGAAGGAAGATGAAGCTAAATCATATAGTTCATCTACTCCACTCTCTCTTGCCAGTTTATCTACTACTGATGATAATCAAATAGATCTAATCTCATCCCTAACCAAGCTAATTGTGAAGAACAAGAAGGTGAAGAGTTTACAAAGAACATTGATGGAAGTGACAAATAGACTACACAATACATTGGCAGTTCAACACATAGAAATGGATCTTTAATAGAGAGCACAAGTAGTGCTAAAGTCATTCAATGAAGAGTTCACAAACTTGTTGAATGTTGTAGAGGCAAAGGCTCAAATTTTCCATGATGCTAACTTGTTTAGCACCATCTGCCAGAATATCAAGAATGACTTAGTTAATCTTGATACATGCATAAAAGAACTTTGGAAATGCCAGAAGGAAAGGAAAGCTTTGTATGTTAAGTGCACCTTATCATACAAGCTAACTAAAGACATTGATAGTTAGATAGAGAAAAAGATGAGTGAGCTAGAGCCTTTATCCAACTAGATCCAACATCCATCTTGTAAGGTAGATGATTTTGAAAGTCAAGTTGCTAGTGTTCATAGTGACATCAGGAAATTGGAACTTCGAAAAAAACATATTTTGAAGGGGACATATAATGTTAGAGAATATATTGATCCAATGTTATCTTTTGTTGAGAAATAGTTAGAGGAATGTGTCAAGGCCATGGATTCATATTCAAAATTTTTGTATTTAGATATCAATGTAGTTGAGATTGCATCATATGCATTATGTGCAATACTCACATTAGTTGAGTCTACTAAAGAGAAATGGACCAAAGGTATGGATAGTTTGAAGACTATCTTTTATGATTGTATAAAGATTATTTCAGCATAAGGAAGGTTAACAATTTTGAAAAAAATTTGGGCAAAATCTTGACATTTTGACCTTTGTCATTGATGTCAAAGGGGGAGAGATTCATGTGAAAATTGTATACATGAGATTGTTGGGAGAGACACAATGGGGAGAGATACATGTGGAAACTATAAAAAAAGTGTAAAGTATATTATAGTGGGGATCATATATGTAAAGTTGAACAAGTTTTAATAGATATAATTTTTATTTTGATAAATAAGTTTTTGTCACTTAGCAAATTTTCCTTATTTTGTTGCCATCAGTGCCAAAAGGGGCAATTTTTGAAAATTGGCTAATAGCGATATGTAATTTTTGTCATTTATGGAAACACATGATGTACTTGTTGATAGGATACCTTAGAAATAAAGATACGTAGTGTTTGGTAATTAGAAAATTGTCTAAGTATAGAATTTGGTTTATAGCAATGTATTGTTTTGTTTATAACATGTTGTAGATGTCATATTATGACATGTGAAGTTACATGGGGATAGTATACATGTTTTTGATGACATGTATAACCTTGAAAGTTTGTACAGACTATATGGAATAGAGATAATCATGTTTTGATGAAGCAGGACAACAAAATTGAAGGAAAGAATTGTTTTGTTTACAAAACAATTACTTGTCCAATTAGGGTTGACACCCTAGATTTTTACTCTAACTTGGAAAAGTGAATTTTTGTCTTAGCCAACCTAGTAGTTATTTATTTAAAGCCATGGTATTTGTTCAAAGGACTTCTTGTTATAAGAAGTGTGATTGTGAAGTTCTAAAGTGCTATCTTGTAAGATTGCAAAGTGAGTGAACTTTTGTGAAAGTGATATATGTGAAGTTTTATATGAGCTATCTAATGATCTAAGATTGATTTGAACATTAAAGATTAGAAAAGAAAGGAAAATAATAGTAAAATTACTTGGTTGAGCAGTGAGCTCTTCTTGTAGTTGAAATTTCATTTTTGAGTAGTGGACTCTTGTTCCATACATTATACTACAACTCCTAATAGGGTTGGAATCTCCTAACAAGGATTCAAAGTCTCCTAACAGTGACTCCTTATACTAATTTTTCTCATTGACTCCTAATAGGGTCCATCCTCTAACAAGGAACATATATATCAGTATATTATCTAGTGGGTATCATCCCCATTGAGGTTTACCCTTGGCCAGAGTTTCCCTAGTTAACAAAATATGGTGTTATGATTTATCTTTGTGCATTGTTACTTTTACTATTTACCATTACTTTATTTCTTTGTTATGCATGGTTTAAAGTAATTAATAATATCCAGTTGGTGACTAAAGTTTGTAGATTATTGATTCATGTGCCCCCCCACCACCCCTCCCCCCCCAACCCCCCTCTTAGTAATCCCTATTTCTAACATGGAGAATATGTTATAATGGATGAGTGTCTTTGCATGTGAGCTGTATTTTTGTAATGCATCCATTTTGGAAGAATAATGCCCTAGATTTTTTCAAGTGTGGGCCTAATCATGGCTTCTTCCTTCAATAATTCTACTTGAAAATTTGTTAGATATGTGATCTTTGTGTAATTTCCAAAACTATGATTTGGGTCAAGTGATAGCTAGTGTGCACTTTCCTTCATATCTCCATCTATCTTGGACACTATCTTTGATCTCCTTTGTGAATATAGATGTGTCACTTGACAAATAATGAAATAATATTACTAACAAATGTTTCTAGTGAAGTAAAAATAGTAGATAAATCTACTTGACCTATGCAAATTCTTTGTAGAACTTGTTCTAACACTCTATTCTCAAATTTGCTTTCAGCTCTTTGTAGCAGTTTATCCTATCCATTCAAGTCTTCATTATATTTATGGACAATTTCTACTAACTACTTTAGAATGGGTTGTTTCACATCAACCTAAATATTAAGAACACCAATAAATATGCTCTTTATATCTTCAAGAAATTCATTTTTTTCTCTAAGCTTATGTTTCTTAGCTCTCTTCTTTTGTAGTTCACTCATGATATCCATTTGATAAGAGGTGAGGGTAGAGATATCCTAATTTGGAATAACTATGTCCTCATCTACGTCAATTTTTTTTGCTTCTTCTTTACCCTTTTCCTTTAGAATGGTATAAATATTTTGTTTACCCTTATCTAAGACTTTAGTACTTATTTGAGACTGGTTCTCAACTATCATTGTACTAGCTATGGATATACTTGGAATAGAAATAATTGTAGGTATAGATGAACTAGTAGAAAATTTAGAAACAACACTAACAATAGGAATACCTTGTTGTTGCTTGGTCAATCCTGATGATGGAGGAACTTGATGATCAACAAATGAAGTGTTGGTGACTTCAGTCAATGTAACATTCAACTGAATAGATCCAAAGCTTGGTTGGGTGCTTGGTATAGAATTAGCATCCATAACCAACTCAGTAGAATCTTTCTTTGAGCCTAATTGCACTAAGGCATTGGTCAGAGAGTAAGAAAATGAGGCCATAACCATGGCTACAATTTTATTTCCATCAGTTTCCTTAATCCCTTATATCTTTGGAAGAATTCCTCTAGTAGCTTCTTTTTTTTCCACCTCATCATGTAGATTGACATCATCTAACTCATCATCTTTTATTTCTACATCTTCTTCCTCATCTTCATCATGCTTGTCATCAACATGTATAATAAAGTCACTAGGTTGATGCAATGGATAGATGCTCTTCCATGTTTTTGTAGCTACCATCACCACATATTCAATGTCCTTAAGCAATATCATACATGTGTTTAACTTGCGAGTGAACTTATTCTCATTTTTATTCAAGGATTCCTTTATCTCCTTCTTACTAAGACTCAACATGAGTTTCTTCAAAGTCTATTCAAAGATGTCCTTGGTAGTCTTCTTTACATTTTCCCATCTAGGCCTTATTGCTTGCATAAGTTCATCAAGAATTTGTTATGCAAGCTCATCTAGTGAATACTTCCATTTACCCAATTTTTCATGAATGTATCCTCTATCTACCTTTTCTCTTCTTCATTCTGTGTCTCATACTTGAGAAACTTGAAACATGCCATGCCAATTCCTTCTTCCATTTTCTTAAATCTTTTTTGAAGTGTAGGTGTAGATCTTCTGAAGTTGATCTACTCAACTTCATCTTTACCTAACTTCAACTTATTCTTAGATTTGGCTTCCCTCGTTGTAAATACAATAGGGAAGGATTTGGTAGGTCTTGTTATGATGACCTTACCCATATTCTTTGGAGGTTCTTCCTTCCCAAATTCAAATTCTTCTACCTCATCATCTTCATCATCACCATCTACATTATCTCCTTTGCCTTCTATTAGCATGAGAATAGAACTTTCTTGTTTTTTGCTTTTCATTAATTTTTCTATTCTCTTCCTTTCTTTGTTTATTGGTTGAGGTATCTCAATCTCAAGCTCAATTCTTTCCTTTTATTTATAATATGTTCTAAAATAGGTGGCTTTAGGATCCACAGGTTCATTCAACATAGCTTCTATAATAGCCTCAATGGTGTCATCAATGTTAGCCTCATAGTCTATAGGGTCAATCCATGTCATTTTAGGTATAGATGCCTAGATGTATGCTTTTTCATAGTCAACCATGAAACATATATCTTTCTCATAGTCTTCCACAAGACTCTTGGGTATTCTAAACCTATTTTTCATCTTCTCTTTGAACTATTCAAAATAATTATCCATGACGTTATCAAAAATTTTGTCCATTTATACTATATACTCATTGATCCAATATAAAATTGGAACATCCTTCCTCCATACTATTGTACCTTTAGAAGGGAAAAAAAATTGAATAAAGAAGTATAAAAATTTCAAAAGAGAACCAAACTTACATGGGTTATTCTTTTACCCTCTGATGCTCTTCATGTTCTTGTTGAATTGGTTCAATAGTAACTTGACAAGGTTGAAGGATAGATTATTCTTCACCACCTTGTATGCAAGATCAACAACTTCGCAAGATACTTTGTTCAACCAACTAGAATTTTATATTTTGTGTGAGATCACATGTATGTCAAAATTTAACTAAATGTCTATTATGCCTTTCAACTTCATACCTCTTCCATCCCACTTGGCAAGAGTTCTCTTAGCCAATTCAACTGAACCTAGGGTTTTGGTTGTCTTATCTTTGTTTAGCATTGGAAGTCAAGTGATTTTGTCGATAATTTTCTTAGTAATCTAAACATATTGATCCAACCATAATTTCCCATTGTGAACACAACTTAGAATAATTCTTATCCTTTTGACTTGAAACTCCCTTTGCAAATGTGAAATGTGCATCGAACCCTTAGTTTCCAAATGTTGATGCTCAAGTTTCAATGCACCATCCACACACAAATAGTTGAATGCATCAGTCATATCTTTTGTTCCAAGTTCCTAAATAGAAAACTAGTAAAATGAATAGATATCATACATGAGAAATAGCTTGGGAGGAATTTGAGATTGTTTACCAGCTGGGTCAAGTGCCTCTACATTTGTTGGACTCAAATTGAATGTAGGTGCCTTGTAGTCGACTCCATGGACTAACATTTCAAAACCTTTCTTTTCTCTCCTACTTGAAGATTCCATTCTCAGTAAGGTTTCTGAAAACTCAAGAATTCTTCAATAACAAATACTCAAATTTCTTAAGGGCTTTGAATTAGCTCTTCACAAATAGCTCTAGAAATTTTTGGTGAAATAATGCATATGATTTCTTCCATTTAATGAATTTCCTCTTTTCTAATGCTTCATACTTCATACTCACTCACTCATAAGATGTCCTCCACTTAGCTTAGTCTTTAATGCTCAGGAGACATCTACAGCTTGGTAGAGATACCAATACTCGGTAGGAAATACCAACTCTATTTTTTTAGGTCAAGTCCCAAGACCCTCTCTAGATTCCTACTATCCTTCTTTTCAAGGTCTTAATACCCATTTATTTTGAAGACAAAAACTGTCCACAATAGGCCTAGTTAATTAGGTCTCCTAGCTAGGAAAAATAAGAAATATCTCAAAAATTCCCTTAGCAAGGTGGAAAAAAAATTTACTTATGAGTACCCTTTTGGAAGACCTCAAGGATTGTCAATGTTTTAGGTTCTCAATGTGTCTGTATAATAGAAAGCAATAATTTAGCCTTAATACAAGGGTTTCAAGCAAAAATTGCAGCATCAACTAGGGCCTCTTCACAAGGGTACCAAATTTGGCCTTGGAAACTTCTCCTTTGGTATAAAGCTTCATTTTTTGACTACCTACCTTCTCTAAGTATAGTTTGAAGTATTAGAAACATTCCTTATTTTAGCACTGTGATTCCCTAGCCAAGTGCACGAAACTTTCCTAGGGCATCATTGGAAAAATAGCAAAATTTATTTTTAGGGCCCAAGATTTATAATACATTATGTACATGATTTCCTCCCCCATTTCTCTCATTTCCATGATGATTCTTGTATGCAATAAAACTTAACCTATTGGGAGCATGTGTAATCAAGAAAACGTTAGTTTTAACATGTATATCAAATATCCAAAAGAAAGCAAAATATAACTAATACTATGGTTGAGTTTTACAACTCAATACAACTAAAAATAAATTTCTTCATGAAACCTAAAAGTAGCTCAATAAGGGCACTCATAAGAGGCCTTCTTGTTGTGCTTTACATTGGAGGGATATTAATGTGCTCTCCCAAACATAACTATTGAATCTCAATATGTTTGAAAATGAAATGAAAAGTGTGTGAACCAACTAGACTTAGCATGATAACTCCTTTTGATTCCCTTTCTCTTTCATCATATTATTTAATTATTAACCTCTTATTGATATCTAGGAGGTTTTTTAGAACCCCCAAGAAACAAATCATCTTCAATGTACAAAGGTTCAAACCAGATCCATTATCTACAAGGACTCATTTTATTTTATGTCATTGTATAAGGACTTCAATGTGGAGCAACAAATTGTGGTACTAATTAGGACCTTGGAAATCTTTGTATGGAAAGATTTCCAATCATGGAAGTGAATTGGGATGCATTAATTTTTTGGGGAACACAAGCCTCTAAAAGAGCAGTCTCTAGAATTTCCTTGTGGAAAGGTGAGGTGGTGAGAAGCTCTAGAATGGGTATCTATGTAGGAGTCTTCCCTAACTAGGATAATGTGTCATAGTGAGAATCAGGTCTTTATGAAGTGGATGGCATAGTAGGTGCATGTGGAACTAATGGATTAGTGGGATTGGAAGTGACAGCTTGCAAAGTAATTCTTCCCCATTAAGTGGTTGCATCACAATCAACTGCTTGTAGGACAAGTGTATTTACATGAGCGTCCACTTCTTCAATGTACACACACATGGAGTCAAAACCACATATATTATTTGTTTCTATTTTACAACACAAGGAGTCAAATATTGATATGTGGTTAGTAGAGTAGTCATAGTGTAGTGTGTTAGACATGGAAGCTCCATTGACATTATTCATATTATTGTTTTCATTGTTGTTAATGTCATTGTTGTGGTCAAGAAACAACTTCAATTTGGAACTTTTAGAGGGTGGTCCTCTTTCAACCTCAATTTCCCCATCACCGAAAAGATTTTGAATGAATACTTTGAGTTACATACACTTATTTGTGTCAAGTCCTTTGATGTAGTGGTATTTGCAATATTCATTTTCTCTATATCATTTTGATTTGGGATGATTTTCATCAAAGGGTCATGTGTTTAGAAAAATCATTAAATGATGATCCACTAACTTTTGGAATATGACATCTGAGGGTTCATGAAAGCTAGTGAATTTTTTATTTCGATAATAATCACAATTGTAGTTGTTATTTTTGTTATTGCAGGGAAAAGTTTGTGTTTGATTATGAGATTGTTGGTTGTTCTAATTGTTGTTTTGATTTTGATCCTGATTGTCATGGTTTGAATTGTTGTTGTTTCAATTACAATAGTTTTTTTTGTTGTTGTTGTTTCCTCCTCGAATGTTTTATGCACTTTTGACATCAGTGACACCATCATGGGTAGCACCTTTACTTTTGGACCAAAATTTGGGTTTTCTATTGTTGTTTGTGTCATTCTTTAAGGATGAAGAACTATATTATTTAATGGAACCCTTGTCTAAGAGTCCATTTTTAATGTTCTTACCTTTCTTGACTAACATGGTAAACTCTTTAGGACTAGCCATCTTCATTTGGAAAGACATCTTAGGTATCAAATTCTTGATGAATACATCCACAAGGTGACAATCCTCAATTTTGTATGGCATGCAATTAGCAAGATGCCTCCACCATTGTAGAAAGTTGGCAAATGTTTCACCTTTTTGTTGTTTCATGTTGCACAAATCGCTTAATGAGGCATGATGTTCAATATTGTAAGAGTATTGTGCTACAATTTTTTCCATCAAGTCATTGAACAAAGTAATAGAACCCTTGGGTAAGTTCATTAGCCACTCAAGTGTGAGGCCTCCAAGACTTTGTGTGAAGAGCCTCTTAAGATAATCCTCACTATAGGTCAATTATTGAAATAAGATGGAAAATTCCTTGAGATGTGTAAAGGGACATGTTTCTCTTGTGTATTTATCAAAAGTAGAAATTTCAAAGTTTGGTAGAAATGGTATCATATTAATAGATCTGTCAAATGGAAAGGGAAACATTTCCTCAAAAGAGAAGTCCTTCACCCCTTTGTTGTTCATGTTATGGACCAAATTTCAAACTCCATGAAACTGCTAGGCTAGATCTTGATTTGGTTGCATTTGTGATTGTTGGGAATTGATGAACTTGCCTCAAAAATTGTATAGATTCCCTAACATATTATGAGGTCATGGAGGTGGCAGTGCACCACTTTGGCCAATGTATTGATATGCAGTCATTGGAATTGGCACAAACATTTTCATCATACTTGTTGGCATTTGTAAATAAGAAGAATATATTGGTTGTGATAGGATTGCCATCTGTTGTATAGGTACTTGCCTAATGTTTAAGAATCCTATAGTTGGACCTATCAAGGTTGACTACAGAATGCTAGCATGTGTAGTAGTTTTAGCCATAGCACCAATGATTTTTTGAATATGTTCCACACTTAATTGGAACATAGGTTGTTCTTGTTGGAATGTCTTAATGGGAAGAATGCTTTTGAGAGGGGGGGTGAATCAGAAGTACTAGGCTTTCAACCACTTTTAAACCCTTAATAACATATAACTAAAATTAACATGCATGCATATAAACATTAAACAATCATGAGAAACAAACATGCATTACCACATAACACTTGAGATTTTGATGACCCAAAAACCCTCCAAGAATAAGAAGGCAAAACTGGGGTGGGGACGATACCCACAAAATTACTACAGCAATTGATTTCAACCACTTCTGATGGTTTTCCCTGTTAAAGGCTACAACAAACTGTTAAATGTGACCCTGTTAAAGGATTTCAACACCCTATTAGGAGTGTTCCTTGTTAGAGGACTTAAGAACATTCAACTTAGAACGCTACCCTATTAAAGGATTTACATAAGGCTGTTAAACCCACCTAACTCAATAGGATTTTAAAATTCCTAATAGAATTGTGAGAGAGTATTAGAATAATACACTTGATCTAATGCAATCTCTAATGCTGATCTCAGGTACTTGATCTACTTTTCTATCACTGATCTCTACTAGATCTGATCTGCTGATTATGTTCCTTGTTCTATTTTGATCAACTAGATGTGTAAATTTGTCGTCCTTTCCATTGAATCTTTGACACTAATGTTCTGCAATGACCTTAACAATAGGCTATTATTTTCCTTCTTCTTTCAACTCCTCTTATTACTCTTGCATTGTTCAATGGCATCAAGAATTCCTTATAAATATTAGTGGTTCGTTATGCATCCTTGATTCAAATGTTCCTGCTCAAATCCTTGAAATTCACCCATTGGCTACATGCATTCTCCAATTTTCTGATTCACTGCATGAGGATTGCATAGGTGGATGTGAGGATTTGATCTTATCCTTTTATCCTATCATGAGTCATGCATAATCATTTTACATCTTTGTTTATATTGGCACAAACTCTTATGCTAATCCTGCATTGCTCAACACATGAAGTAATATTGATGCTTGGCACCATCTATTTTGGATTGCTTGGCATCCACTATGTTTCTTGTTTTACTTGGATCCTATAGAATTACTGTGTCACTCAGCACCTGTTAGTTTTCTTCATTGCTTAGCACTTGTTGGATCCTGAGTTACTCAGTACATATTGGTCTCATCTACTCGGCACCTACTATGACTCACTTGACACATACTGTCTTTTGGTCTACTTGGTACTATCTGTAACTCGGCATGTGTAGTAAAAATGGTTAAGTGTGTTGACACTCATTTGCCAATCTTACTTATTTGATCAACAATCTCCCCCTTTGACATGAGTGTCAAAAACACTTAACTGATCGTTCATGATCTAAACCTTATGTGTCCATTTTTCACTTACAAAATTTTTAAAAAAAATATTGTGATCAACAATATACCTTATGACTCCCCCTAAGTTGATCATGTCATGAATTCTAATGTCTTGTGCCATTGTGCCTGATGTTTTATGTTTTTGACCTATTCTTAACTTCTAAACTTGTTATCTCCTTATCTTCTTGCTATATGCATTTTTCCTACTTTAATATATCTCCCCCTTTGAATATTATCTCCTATATTATCTTCCCCTTTTTGACATTTATGTCAAAGGGTCCTAAATGGTAATTCCATGCTTGGCCAAAAATGTTTTATTTACCTCAAGGAGTATTTTGAGAGCTGCATCCTAGTTATTCAATGCAATATACAATGACTTGTGTTGGATTGCAAGCTCTGCAGCTAGATCAACAAGTCCTTCATGCATAGAAATATTTGGATCCTTCTTCAGGACTATTTTTGCATACATTTGCTCCCTATGTAATATCTCCAAGTGAGGGGTGATTGAGGCTTGTATTTGCATCAGTTTTTCTTTAATAGTGGCCTCTTTTGTTGATAATGTAGCTAATTCCCTCTGATTGTGAAGCGTTTGAGAAAATTTCTTCTCACTATGTGCAAGATTTGAGGGTAGTTACATACTGGAGAGCTTAAGTTTTCTCTCAAGGTTCAAAATTTTTGGATTTATTTATTGTGTGAACTTGGAAAAATCACACAATTTGCTATAAAGGGAAAAGATGTTCCCTAGTACAACCTTTACCTTATCCAATTTCTTGGCTAGGTCAACCTATCCCAAAATAATGTTGTTGGCTATCTTTTGGTTGACTTTGCCTAAAAAAAAAATTTCTGACCATTCCATGAGTTTTACATTTTTATCATGGTCTTCATTATTTACTTGGTCAACTATATTAGATAGTTGCTCAAGGATTGGTCTATTTGAATTTGGAGGTTGTAGGCTGCATGCATCCATGAATATATCTTTGATCTCATTCATTGCCTGCTTGTATTTGTAGTCTTTCTTCAATGCTTCTTGCCTCCTTCTCTTATCCAATGCACTTTGTATTTCATTCATCTTTTATTTAGTTAAAGTGCTTGAATCATAATAGGGTATTTTAATTTCTTCATCAAGCTCAAGAATACCATAATGAATGGTCCTGGCTACCCTAGTAGAACTTGAGCTTGGTGTACTAACATGTAAGGTCAACTTGTCAATACTTGACTACTGAACAGGTTTGGTAGGAGTTCCTATTTTTGGCAATTTAACCAAATTTTTTATATTAGACTCCTCCTTATCCTATGTTTCTTGCTTATCCTCTTCTTGTCTCACTGCTATTGGGGTGTACATGTTATCTGTACTGATGTACCTACAACTTCCCCTGCTATTACGCTTGGCTCCTGATGAGCTTGCATGGCTATTCTTCATAGTGATGAAGGTAGTAGAAATGGAAATCTAGTAGTTTGAGTGATCTAAGGTGGTTCTTATGGTGACACCTTGGCTTCTTTGAGTTTATCTACTACCTTTTGGAGATCATCTAAATTGACCAATATAGGACTTGTATACAATTGTGTTTGAAGAGTTTTTTGGTCAAGAATCTTAGTGAGATCCTCTGCAATTGATGTTTTGACTTGAGGTGTCAACAACATCCTTAATCTTTATGATTTATGCAAGTGTGATAGTAGAGTGAGGAGGACTAGGAGGTGGAAGTTGTGTGTCTTGCACACTTTGCTGCTCATCAGTACCCCTGTCTTCATCTTTTCCTTCCTCCTCTTCAATATTTTTCTCTACTTCTATATTCTCTTCTCTCCTCTTTCTTCTTTCTTCTAGCTTAGCAGTAGCTTCTTCTTTGTACTCCTCTTCAAGGACATCTTCAATTTTCTTATATAAATTCTTCCACGATCTTGTGGTTTTCTGTACAACTTCTTCAATTTTGTTTTGGAGAATGGAGAATGCCCTATACTTAGGTGTAAACCTAGTGTTATGCCTTTTGGCTACTTTAGTTATCTGTTCTCTTTTTAAATCAAGTAGTATGCTTGGTAGGGTTGATTCCCTCATCTCCTTCTCCATTTTCAAACAGAAATGCCATATGTCTTCTACAATTTTAGACAATTCCTTTGGCAATTGTCCATCTAGTTCAAGAGGTGTATACTTGAACTATGCCATTAATGCATAGACTAATTCTTCTATGCTATTTTGTTCCTCTTTAGTGAACTTATTGAAATCAATCTTTTTCATGTTACTTAAGTCTCCATTCCTAATCTTTTCACATAATGTATCAACTAAAGACTTAGGAGGGTGACTTACCTTTTCAGACTGATCTTCCTCATCAGTATCAGGTTGAGCCACATATCTTCTCCTTTTCCTTGGCTCTTCCTATGCCTTCCTGGTTGTCTTCTTCTTCTTTGTAGCTTCCTCTTTGGCCTTTTGTGTAGTGGCCCTTGTTGTAGCTTTGGTTTTTGGCTTCTTAGGTGTTGGCATGGCAAATTTCTTTGGTTTAGGCTAAGAAGTAGGAGGTATCATTGCCTTCCTTTTGATAGGTGCTTCCTTGGCTTCTTCTTCCTCGACACTTTCATCTTTGTCTTCACCTTGGCCTTGTGATGATTTAGGTGGCCCTTGCTCTAGCTCATCTTCTTCTTTCTCATCATCACCTTCTTCTTCTCCTTCACTAATCTCCTCTACTTCACTTGCTACACTTGTTTCTTCAACACCAAATTTCTTCCTTATCTTTTTCACCAACTTGTCCTTCTTCTTCATTGCTATAGCTATCTTGATTTCTGTAACAACTCTTGATTTGATAGTGTCATACATTCCAAATGCCTTGGAAGATTTTTCTATTTCCTCTACAAGTAATGCTATAATATTTGCAGAAGCTTGATCAACATCAATTTCATATCCCAATGGTCTAAGCCATCTTACTCTTGGAAGGACTACTTGGATATAAGTATAATCAATGTCAACAAGAAAGCATATATCATTTACACATGCTTTTCCACTAGTGAAATAGGTATCCTCATTCTTTTCTTCATTGCATTCTTGAAGTCATCAAAATAGATAGACATTTCATCATCAAAGCTATCTCCCATTTGTGCAATAAAATCATTTATTTGATCAACAATTGTTTTGTTCTAACTCTAGTTGACTTTTCCAAATGAAGGGAATTCCTTCATCACATAGAAGAACATACAAACTAGCACTAACCCAAATTTACATTGTGTTCCCTTGGACTTTCTAATAGCTCCAAGATTTTCATTAATATGTTTCAACATGAGCTCTACAAGGTTGTATATATGATCCTTCTTTATCAGTTTGTATGCAACATCAACACCTATACAAGGCATGCTATTCAATTTGCTAGACTAATAAAATTTATGTGATATGATCCTCACAGCAAAATCTAATAGGGGATCTTTTACCATGTCAATCTCCATTCCCTTGTTATTCCATTTTGCACCTGTGTTCTTCTCTATTGTTTCCTTCTTTTCACTTCTCAGTGTCTTCTGCCGATCTAGGGTTGGAAATCTTGTAACCCTATGAACCATCTTCTTGGTAATTTTAACTAGTCCTTGCTCTAACCAGAATGATCCATCATGAATTTTACTAAGTGTTATGTGTATCTACTCAGTTTTGAATACTATTGGAAAAACTAGGGCTTTGGTTAATCCCTTCTTCTCTATGATTGAAAATTCATCCTTCAATATACCATTATCACAGAGTTTGTCAAAGGTGTTAAAGATTTCTAATTCTCCTATGGATCCTATTTTGTAGTTATAACACTTTCTCACATCCTAAACCATAACAAATTTTTCAAGGATTGCAAATAGGGCACCAGCGGGATTGTTTTTATATGCAACTTCTAGAATAGGCCTGAATTCAGGTTGCTTAACCTCGTTACTAACAAGCTGAATTTCATGGCTCTCTTTCCCTTTGGTGGACTTTGAACTAGATGTCATTTTAAACTGAACTAGGGTTTGGCATTTTAAATTAAACTTCACAAACTCGGACCTAAAGGAAATAAATGGTTGAACACTTAAATTGCTTGGGTAGATGCTGAATTGCTGCAAATTGCTAGTTGACATCTTGAAAATCACTTAGTCGTGCTTCTGATAATTGCTCTTCATTTGAATGGCTCAAAATGATTCAATTTTCACCTTTAAGGGACTCAAACACTTTCCATTTAATGCATTCTTGTACCTTCACATGTCACTCAGCTTCTAAAGATTTTAAAACTCAGAACCACTGGACAACTATTCTTACTCGGCATCTACTCACTTTGTTGATAACTTGGCCACCATTGCAATTTTTACTTGGCTTCCACTTGACTTCTTGACTTAGCATCCAAAGCAATTTCACTCAGCAACCAAAGACAGCTTGGCATCATCATTCAAGTTTTGTCTTAGCATCTTATCTTATGCAAATTTATACTTTGCAGTGCTTCATCTCTAGTTAGGGCTGATGTATGATACTTCCTTATATGTATCAACCATGTAGGCTCATCTTGTGATTAGTTGGATGAAGTATGATCACTTGACCTCTTGGGTGAAGTGACCCTTCCATTGGATGTACCTAATCCATCCTTTTTCTACCATGCCTTCTTTATGTCTGTTCAAATGTGTGCCTCCTTGTCAACTTTTTCTTTTCCCTTATTTACTTCAGTCTTGGGTGCCTTGGCCTTTGTTGGACAATTCCTGCTAACATGTCTAGTTTTCAAGCAATTGAAGCAAGTAGTTTGGTTCAACCATCTTTTATAGTTCCCCTTAAAATGTGTTTTGATGCAATTCTGGGGTATATGTCCATACTCTTGACAATAGTGACAGCATTGCCTTGTATTGTAGCCCCAATTGTAATGGTGTACATAGTTGTCCCTTCTTACATGCTAATTTGGTGTCCACATAGGCTTTGATCTACACTCAAAGGCTCTATGTCCATACTTCTTGCAATTATGATAGTTTCTATCAAATCTTTATGTCCTTGTGACTTTAGACTTGTAGTCTTGTGTCATATGTCCTTGCATGTTGCATTTGTGACAATAACCCTTGCTTTTGGGTGTGTTTGGCTAATTGATCCTTCTACTCCTACAAAGATTAGTAGTATGCCCCTTTTTATTATAGTAATGACAAGTGGGTTTAGAATCCTTACCTTTGTCACTTCTTTGCTCAACATTCTTTGATGATTCACCAACTTTAGTGCTGTTGTATCCAAGTCCTGATGTAAAATTGGTTGATCTTGGGGATTTCAACAACTATTCAAAGTACTTGATAGCTTCACTTGACTTGTTGAGATTTTTTGTTGTTTCTTTTTCTCTCTTCAATTCATTCTGCAGTTGTTCATTATGATTCCTTAAAGTAGAGATCTCAATATCTTTCATGTTAAGTTCATGATGAAGGTTCATCAATTGGGCAAGTGTATCCATTTGCATGTTTGAGATCCTTGTTAATTCAATACATTTTTCTTCAAGTATGTTTGGAAGATTTCTTTTGTCATCTTTCATCATGACTCTATCCTCAACTACTCTTTTCTTTTTCTCAATGATTTCACATAGCATCATAGCTTATAATTCATGCTCTATCTTAAGAGTTCTTATCTCTTCTACTTGAACTTTATTTTTCTCCATCAATTTTTCTATTGCTGCATCAAATTCTTTGGAATCTCCTTTGGAAAATACTTGTGTGGTTTCAATCTCCTTTTAGTGAATATCATTTTTGACTATAGCTATTTCCTTCCTTCTTTTTAAGGATTTTCTTAATTCCTCTCTAGCTTCCTCTACCTTGTGTAGAGTGAGATGCACATCTATCACCTAGTTCTCAATGATCTTCCCAAGTTTTAAGACTTCCATCGTCAGATCTTTTCCTCCAAGCTGTTAGGCTTCTTTTTGAGTGAACTGTTCTCTGATACCAATTGTTGGAATGTCTTAATGGGAAGAGTGCTTCTGAGAGGGGGGGGGGGGTGAATTAGAAGTACTGGGCTTTCAACCACTTTTAAACCCTTAATAGCATATAACTGAAATTAGCATGCATGCATATAAACATTAAACAATCATGAGAAACAAACATGCATCACCACATAACACTTGAGATTTTGATGACCCAAAAACCCTCCAAGAGTAAGAAGGTAAAAATGGGGTTGGGACGATACCCACGAAATTACTACAGCAATTGATTTCAATCACTTCTGATGGTTTTCCTTGTTAAAGGCCTACCTTGTTAAAGGCTTCAACACACTGTTAAATGTGACCATGTTAAAGGATTTCAACACCCTGTTAGGAGTGTGCCTTGTTAGAGGACTTAAGAAAATTCAACTTAGAATACCACCCTATTAAAGGATTTACATAAAGCTATTAAACCCACCTAACTCAATAGGATTTTCAAATTCCTAATACAATTGTGAGAGAGTATTAGAATAATACACTTGATCTAATGCAATCTCTAATGCTGATCTCAGGTACTTGATCTACTCTTCTATCACTGATCTCTGCTAGATCTGATCTACTAATTATATTCCTTGTTCTATTATGATCAACTAGATGTGTAAAATTTTTGTCCTTTCCACTGAATCTTTGACACCAATGTTCTACAATGACCTTAACAATAGGCTCTACTATTCCTTCTTCTTTTGACTCCTCTTCTTACTCTCACATTGTTTGATGGCATCAAGACTCCCTTATAAAGATTAGTGATTTGTTATGCATCCTTGATTCAAGTGTTCCTGCTCAAACCCTTGAAATTCACCCATTGGCTACATGCAGTCTCCAAGTTTTTGATTGGTTGCATGAGGATTGCATAGGTGGATGTGAGGATTTGTTCTTATCCTTTTATCCTATCATGAGTCATGCATAGCCATTTTACATCTTTGTTTGTATTGGCACAAAATCTTATGCTAATCTTGCGTTGCTCAGCACATGAAGTAATACTGATGCTTGGCACCATCTATTCTAGATTGCTTAATATCCACTGTGTTTCCTACGTTACTCAACTCTTATAGAATTACTATGTCACTCAACACCTGTTAGTTTTCTTCATTGCTCGACACCTGTTGGATCCTAAGTTACTCAGCACATATTGGTCTCATCTGCTCAACACCTACTGTGACTTGCTCAACACATATTGTCTTCTGGTCTACTTGGCACTATCTATAACTTGACATGTGTAGTAAAAATGGTTAAGTGTGTTGACACTCATTTGTCAATCTTACTTATTTGATCAATAGTGTTGAAGCACTTGATGTGTGTATGGAACTAGTTCTCACCACTAGTTCTTTTTACTTGCTAGATGTTTGGACTATGTTATAAGTTGGCAACATGGGAGCACCATCCTTGGTAATTTGTCTAAACAAAATACTCTTTTCAAATCTCATAGGGACATTAGCACCATCTTTAACCAGGTTTAGGAAGATTTTTGTCTTTTTTGTCCTAATAGACTTTTCCAACATTTTCAAATTATATAGATCCACAAGAAATCTTTGGACATCACTAGGGATATTAATATTTTTAATGGGATCTACATCTTGGTACAATTCTTTTTTGTCATGTAAGTTACTCCCTATAGTTGTGGCTCGAAGAGGATTCTCTAGTTCTTGTATAGATGTTGAGCTAGGCATACCAAAGTTCATACTAGGGGAAATGTGTTCCCCATTGAAACTAATCAAAAGATGAAGGAATCCATCTCTTATTGTCTTAGTCATTCTAATAAATGTGACATAGGATTAAATGTGAGCTTTTCAGATCATGTTTTTACCATACAATTGTGTCCAAAATAATGGGTGGAAGATTGTGAGAGAAAGAGAAGATTTGAGAGAGAAAATACACCTTATATGATAAAAGGGACAACAACCTAAATGTGAACAAAAGACCTTTTTTATTTGTTACAACCAGTGTGATATAGGATAAAAGTATCTTTCTCCTACCAAAGATGGAAAAAGAATCTTTAGGAAAAATAGGACACTGAATAGATTACTCACTATTTGGAGATGGAATTGTGATCCCAAATTAGTGAGTGTAACTATGATAAATGTTTTCCTGTAGATAAATGTATAGTGTTTTAATCTCAAAAGTTTTGTAACTAAGATGTTCTTAGGCCAAAAGATTAAGGTTCAAGTGATCAATCTCTCCAAAGGAAATTTTGCAAATGGAAGACTAGAAATTTTGAAAGTGAATTAATGTGGAAAATGAGAGCGATATGGTCACTATGTGGATAACTCAATCTTCTCTCATTGGAAACAAAAATCTCGAGTTCATTCCAGGGAAGGCAGACCAATTTCAAAGTTTACCATTGTATAAGATTATATCATAACGGTCCTATTCAGCTTCCTCTTTCTTGATGTCTTTGATACCATATCAAAATTATTTATCAATGTGTTCTAGGTTTTTTCTTTACTTGTAGGAAAATGGTTTGGATAACTTCACCTTCTTAGGTTTGACTTTGTTGGTCATAGCAAGAAAAAACAAACCTAGTTACAAGACCAAGCACAATAATTTTGAAAAAAAGTTTGTGACTAAAAGACCTAATGAATTTAAAATGCTAGACCAATTATAAGAACTCATGAAAATAACCATAGGTCAAGAGGACCCACTTATAACCATTTCACTCACTAAATGTGAGTCTCACCATTTCAATCATTTTTGGACTTTTTTAATGTTTGGTATTAGTTTTGGATGTTTAAACAATTAAGCACACTATTCTACATCAATAATCCTAATAAGGCCATGACTAGGATGTACAAAGATTATCTAGAGGGAATCCTCAATATACACAAGGTACATGGGGCCTAAATCTATAGATGAAATAAAATAGTGCATGCCAAGTGATTTAGGTGTCGAGAAATAATTAGTACCAATTTCTACAATAGCCAAATAATATTATTAAGAGCATAATGAAGGCTAAGCATCAGAGCCTATTAATGTCAAGTGAACAGTTTTTGACATAGTTGTTTGTTGTGGCATAAAATTATGCCTAAACCATTTTTGGCTGACATAATCATGAATTTATGATTATAAGGGATAAGTATGGAGTCATGTTATGAATCCCTATGCAATGCATGAAAGCAATTAGATTAAGGGAAGGATTAGAAAACAATAAGGATCAACCATAACCATTGATTCTAACCTAATCCATCTCCACCAATTTTGATTTAAGAAAGCTAAACCCTAATAAGTTTTTTAATGCACAAGGAGAAAAATGTTATGAGTTGATAAGGAATTCATGGTGTCTGTGATGGCTATTATAGAGTTTTTCAAAGTAGAATCAGTTTAAGAGGAAAAAACAAAAGCAATGAGAGGTTTAGAAAGGATAGATTTGATTAGAAGGATCATGAAAAAACTAGTGAAGAGGAGATTTAACATCAAGTATAAAGATAATAATTGAAGATTAGGTATTGAATCATTCTAATAGGTGATACAGAGTAAATATCTTAACTAAGTAGTCCTAATAGGCTATTGTAAAACTTGTAGCCAAGTGCTTACTTAATTGTGAGTTAAAATTCTTTAGCAAGGTGAGACCTTAAAATCTTTGTAATCCTTTAATATGGCATACCCCTCATAGGGTAGATTAGATTTTATGGTCAAAACTTTGTAGCCATAATTGGCCACACTTTACAATTGTAGTAGTGAAGATTTGTGGTTGTCATGTCTAACCTAGTTTTACCTTCTCCTTGGAGGGTTTTTGGGTAACCAAAATTTTATGTGTTATGTGTTGATATACTTTATTCCATGTATGTGATGAATGGTTATTTATTTCAGTTTACATGCAAACTTATGAGATGGATGTATGGTGAATTATTTTCAAGGTTAAAGTTTTAAAGTGTTGATTCACCCCCCACCCCTCAGAACCTACTTTCCCATTGGTATTTCCAATAGGCATCATCTAGATCTGATTAGGTGAGTGACTAAAATATTATTTCTAGCATTAAAAAATTAGTAAATACAAGAACATATGTAAGAATCCAATATACAAAACATTAGATAGTTAATATGGAGTAAGTGATAGGGAGTCGCAACTCTCTCAAGAGCCCTTTGGCTCTTCCTAAGACCTATTCTTTGGTCATACTATGCTATTCCTCACTACCCTACTAAGATCATTTCTATGATTTGTAACTCCTTATAGAACTATCCACTAACTTTAAACATTCAATTATGCCTCAGATTCCAACTACACACTCATAGGCTCAATTAGCCATTTTACTTCTCACTATTCTTAGAGATAGGAATTTGCATTCCCTCTATTCATTTCTTTTTTTCAATCCATTTTCACCCATTCTAATGGATTCTTTCTTAGGTTTTCTATTGAGTTCTTATTTTGCTAGTTCCAAGCCTTGTAGCCTTTTTGGCCTAATTAGGCCTCCCAAATTCTATTTTCTCATGTCATCTGCCAACTTCTTCAAACCAACTCCCAACTTGGTTAGGGATTCTTCCTAAGATATTTATAGGATTCAAGACTTCCTAGGTCTTAGTCTCCCAAAGTGTCTGTATTTAGGACTTTCACCAAACTCCTATTTTTGAGGTTTTATATGGCATGTGACACTTCTTGGTTTCTTTGCTCTCAACAAGTTCTTTAATGGTCTCCTCTAGACTCCTCCTTACATACACATGTCTTAGAAACATGACCCTTCACTTCTACACTTCTTTATTGCCACAACCAATCTTTTAAGCAAGTCCTCTCACTCCTATTTTGTACAAGCACCCAACCAAGATGCCTCTACACACGCTTAGGGCTTGATGGAAAAAATATATCTCCTATAAACCATGGCTCCAAAGACCATATATACACTATATATATAGTCCCATACTTTATTCCAAGAGGTCATGAAAGTTAAACCATGGTAATTTAAGTGGGGCACATATTTACAAGTCTAGCTCTGAACCAAGTGGTGAACCAGTGAAATGCAAGAAAATAACAAAATGCTAACCAGTCACGCAAAAAACTAAACCAATTCTAGACAAGGTAATTACACAAGAAAAATTGAAGTCTCAAAGCATTATTTTAGTCCTTTCAATCCATTTTATGACTAGATGAAGGCTCTGTTACAAAATATAGTTAGATCTTATTCATTCCAAACCACAGTATGTACAATGCCACTCCCAACCATTAGGTTAGTTTTTATATAACTTTATATACCATATCCCCACATTCTTGGACCCTTAGGTCATGCTTAGAACACCATTAAGGTGATTTCCTAGTTTTTAGGAAATGTTGTAATGACAACTTTACAAAGTTTCAAAGTTGTCATGAGCAACTTTTGCAACTTTATCTCATTCAACAATTCCATCTCCTAACTCTCATATCTCAAGCTATAATCCACTCCTTGGATCCCAAAACTCTTAAAAATATGAAAAACATAATTGCCACTCTATTATGGGATTTTGGTCAACCTTTGACCATTTTGTTGACTTCCCTAGGACTTTGATCTATAGCCCAATTGAAAACACAAGTCACAAAAATCTAAACATCCTTATCTCAACCCACACACAAAATCAACCTTGGGAGTTTATGAATAGTCCTTATTACCATGGTGGTTGGATAAAACCACCTACAAGACAAAATTGGAAAGATCTTCCAAGAAGACCTAAAGGTTCTCCTACACTAGTAAGGATTAGTCTAAATCCATAATATAATTAATTGTATAATTTAAGTTAGTCTCTCAATCAACATTAATAACTAGTGAGATAGTCTTAATCATACAGAGTCTCTCAATCAACATTAATAACTAGTGAGATAATATTAATCATACATGCAAGTTTAATTTTTAAATAAACCAAAAATAATCATGATGGTGTATATAAGACTTGTAACATATGAAGATTCTAATTAATAAGAAGATCCTGAAATAATAATATTTAAAAAGTAACAAGAACATAGATATTAAGCAAGACACTAAGACAATTCAAAGATACTTGTGTATTGCAACTAGTTTACTTAAGAATAATTATAGTGATTAAAATCAAAAGGATCAATTAGCTGACACATTAAATTAAGATCCTAAAATATCATCAATCAATAAGTAGATATGAATACATACAAAGAAGATAACTAAAATCAATAAACCCAAAATCATTAATATGTTAACCATTTTCAAATACTAGGTTATGAGGTTATTACTAATAAATAAATTAGAAATGTATCTAATAATCTACACATCAAGTAGAATAAAACTTACATCAACAAAATAATAATAATAAAGGAACCTAAAAATATTCCCAACTTCCAAGAAGCATATCAAAGACATGTTAGAGCTAGAGGAGTATTACAAGATAACCCAACCTTGTATTATAATAGCAAAAATAAACTCCACCTCAATAGGAGTACACTTCAATTCCATCGAAGCCTTAAGAGAATAAATATAGAACAAAGAAAACTAACCCAATAGAGAAGAGAAAGAAGGAAACATTAGGCTCTAACCAAAGACAAACCAACTATAGAAACCTAATAGACCCTTAACCAAAATTTTAAAATAAGAACAAGAGGCCCTCAAAAACACCCAACCACTACCATACAAACAATACCAAAATAAAAAAATAAAAAAGGAAAAATAAGACACCAAAAAGCATAATACAAAACCATCAAGATTCAATATAGAGCACCCCTAAACAAGACAAAAGATAGAAAAACAACACAAGACAAATAAAATTAGAAAAAAATGGAAAATAAATGTGACTGTAAAACAAAAGGCCAAAAAATAGAACAAAGAGCATGAAGGCCCTTGCAAAAATCCAAATTAGACACAAAAAAACAAAAATAGGAACCCAAAAAATGAACAAGGAAAAAATAAAACCTAGAACAAATACATCAACTTTAAAATAGGGGAGTCATGTGAAAACAAATTTAAACACCAATGCCCTTGTAGAACAAAACCAAACATAACAATGCAACACAACCACAAGACATGGGCCAATCCAAACACCATGGAAAAGAGGGCCAAGAATTGCAAATCCTACCATGAGACGATGTATAACATCTTCTAACATAGAGATGATCAAGAGGATCTACTTCAAACTAGCAACAATCAAGCCATGGAATCTCACATCGTCAATCAAAGAAAGAACATATAAAAAAGCAATGCTAGGATTGACCAACAAACAAATGGGTCCTCTACCATCGTTCTCATATACATCAAGATCAACTTGATTGCTTAGAAATAATATACAAACCCAAGAGCTTCATCTACAACTGCTCCCTCCTTTTTCCTCTACTCTCATTTAATTCATCTTTATCTTTTTTAAATTAGTGGATTAGAGTTAGTGATCTCTTTTCCTATCAAAGGTCTATCAACCATATGTTTCATGACATATAATATTAGTTTTAAGGTATATATTAAAGAAACCCAATTAATATGATATAGAGTTATTATGAGCCAAAATATAAATCTCCTTATTATTTAGAATCACTTCTTGAAACTATTTACACTAAAATCAACATTTTTGAAACAAACTTCACATTCAAGTGACTACACCTGTAAAACTATGAATAATTTGAAACTAATGTAAACTAGTGATTTCTAGTAATTTGTTCCTACTCTGTAACCATATTTTTCAATTTATAAGTCAAATTTTTTCTTCTCCTTTGAAAAGTGGTACATACAAACAATCAAAATGTTTAAAGAGTGACAGTTCGCTTAAGAAGCATAATTTCTTTTTTTATAGAAATGATAATAAGGTAATTCTTTTGATGTTGGATTTGTAACATCAATATCTAGAGGATGTATTTGGTTTGATTCATTTTGGTTGAATATTGTATAGTTTATGAAGTGACGTTAATCGTAATTCAAACATACATTCATTTCGACAAGGATAATTTGAACTCAATATATCATAAATAAAAAAATATTTTTCAATAGAAAGCTATCTCAGTAATCTATTTCCTAGAGATTTTTCAAAAAAAAATTGACCTAATTTACCTTTTTTCCTGAAGTGGCGAAGTTAGTTAATGTTCAATCATTAATCAATCTATAATGAGTTAAACTCATATTTGAAAGTCTTAATGAATATAGTACATATTAAAATAATAGTTGTTGGGAGGCTTGCTACGAGAAGAAAATTTTGACATTTTTTTAATTTATAGTACGAGTTCATTTGATCTTAGTTTTGAGGGTCAAAACAAAATTTTAAAAAAACTACGTAAATAGTAAAAAAACCTTAAAATCATGTGTTCGCATGAACATAGTGTTGGCATGAATATGTTCATGTGAACACATGTACACATGAACAGTACATGATGAAACAATTTGGTGGCCAAAATTTTTTTTTGGCTGCTTACATGAACATGTAAAAAAGCTTATGTTCACACAAACATATACAAAAAGATTGTAATGATGTCACTTTCGCATTGTAAACAAAATGTTTGATAGTGAAGCCAAATTTTATAAAGTAAATGTGAATTTTCTAAGGCAGCCAATTTTTTAAAAAAATTTGTTGATTTTTTGATGGGAAATAAGAAAGGAAGACAAAGAGAACATGTAAGGAAGAGATCTCATGTAGCAGAACAAAGGAATCTTCACAAAACTTTGGCACGTTATCATCAAAATAAACAAGGTATGCAATTATTTATTATCATGGTATTGAATTTAATTATGTATCAATTTTATTTTTAATCTAATTTGATTCATTTATTATAAGGTGTTGTAGAAAATCAACAAGGTGAAGGTGAAGAAAATGTTGAAGGGGGCTCAACACAAGTAGAAGAAGTGCATATGGGAGAAGGGTCAAGATCACTCCCTACAAAATCTAAAACAATGAATTTTGAAGAAGGTTCAAGATCACTCCCCACGTAGGTTCAAGTAACAGAAGTTAGAGAAGGGTCAAAATCTTTCCCTGCAGAATCTCAAACAATGAATGTTGGAGAAGACTCAAGATGGCTCCCTATAGAAAATCATGTAATAGAAGTCAAAGAAGGGTCAAGATCAGGTGCTCCTACTAATATGGACAAACTCATAAATATTGCTCAATCTATAAAGAATGGAATTTCTCATTAAAAAAGACCATTTACTTAAAATGAATGTGGATAAATTGAGAACATTTGTAGCTACTTCTCAACCCTTAAATTTGTCTAAGGAAAGGTCAATGAATAAGACGATAAGAGAAATAATGACTAAATTTTATAACATTGAAATACATGAACAAGCTTAGTTGTTTTCACTTTTGCATAGAAGTTGCAAGAGGCATTGAAATTGTTAGGTTTAGACACAAAATCAAAGAAGAGGATATTTTATAACATGCAAACTAATGTGATTGAAAATGCTAAACAAGGTTTGAGAAACATAGGAAAGTGGTCTCAAACTAAAGATAGGTCCATGGCAAGAAAAGTGATGTTGATGTCTATTGTAAATAAGAATATGACCTAGAATAGACAAATGTCTTCAATTTTGTCTAAAATGGGGTTTAGTAGGAAAACAATGAGAGAATATGTTAAGAGAAGACTAATTTTTGATGATAGTACTATGGAAGGCAATTGGCCAATCATGTGTAGAGCACCTTCTTTTGATAGGATTGATGAGGGATTCAAAAATTTAGTCATATCATTTTGGATTGATAACACTCGTCCTTCATCAAAAAAATAGAGATGTTATTAGGAAATATAGGATTACATTTGGTCAATATGAACATCATACAAAACATGAGTTATATGTGTCATTTTGTAGTGAATATCTTAATATAAAAATTGGGCAAACATTGTTTGAAATATTGAAGCCATACTTTGGGAGGTCAAACAAAATGTTTGAAACTTGTTGTTGTCATTATCATATTGAGTTTGATCTCTACTATTAGGTATTTTGAAAGTTTATAGAAGATACATATGGCTTTCATGTTGCTCCTCCTAGTAGGTGAAGTGAATTTATATCATCCATTTTATGTGGAAAAATAGATGATCCAGTTGGTCCAATAAATTGCATCATTTAAGAGTATGTGAAACATGTGGTGAATTGACTCTTTTTCCTTTAAAAATTGAAAATATCAATGTAACAAAAAATTTGAATTGCAAAAGTTACAAGTATGTGAGACACAAAATAAAGTTGGGGAAAGAGACAAAAAGGCTGGAATATGTTGAAGGGGAATTACCTATTGCAACATTTATGTATAGATTTAAGAATTTGATTCAACCTAATATTCATCATACATTTTTTGCAAAGTGGAAAGCTCAATAGTTTCAAACTTTGAGAGATAATTTCCCACTTGGAACAATTGTCTCAGTTGTTGATTTTGTAAAGAACTATTCCTTTGTTCATCAAAAAGAAATTCAATCAGATTATTTCTTTTCTAAGAAGGTCAGTATGATGGTACATGTTTGTTATAAGCACAGTTAGATTTGGATGGTGTTTAGAGTATATTTGGAGCATGAGTCATTAAAAATAAATATCACTTTTATATAAGTGATGATAAAGAACATAACATTCACTATGTAGAACATTGCTTCAATATTTTTTTTTCTTACTTGAAAGAGAGAGACATGAATATTGATAAACATTATGTTTGGTCTGATGGATGTGCTGCACAATTCAAATCATGTAGACCATTTTATGCATTATGTAGATATCATCATAATGAGAATATAAAGCACATATGGAGTTTCTTTGAGAGTGGGCATGGAAAATGCCAACATAATGTTGTTGGAGCTTGCATCAAATGTGCTCTGTGAAATTATCAAATGAATTATAAGGAAGTTCATATAAATAATGCACATGATGTTGTTGAATGGTATAAAGCACATTTTGCATTAGATGAGGTTGGAAAATCATCAAGAATGAGTCCACAGGTACCATATAGAGTCTTTTGGGAGATAATAGGTATGGATGTGTACATTTGTTTAAATTTTATGCAATTAAGTTTTAAATTTTCATTTTTAAGTTTTATCTTGATTCATTGAAGTTTAAATTTAATTTGTCCGTATTTTTGTAATGAACTTTCAGGTGTTAATAGAAAAAACATGCATGGTTGCAAGAGGACAGAAAAGATATGTTCCTTACATTCGGTTATGAATATAGATAATCACAATTGGACATTGAAGACAAGAGAATATTCATGTTTTTGTGAGAGTTGCATTGATGAAGACTATCAAGAATGTATCAATCAAACACGTAGATATACAAATGCATGGTGTTTGGTACCATTTCATGCTACCAATACATTTGATAAAAGATGATGAAAATTTTGATGACATTCCATTGATTTCTGATAATTATAATCATATCTTTCGATTGGTAAAAGAATTAGAATTAGATTTCTAGCCCTTTAACAATAGTTAGGGCTAGGGTTAAGGTTAGAATTAAGATTAGAATTAGGGTTACATAGCTAGAGTTATATATAGGGTTAGGGTTAGGGTTAGGGTTAGAGATAGAGTTAGGATTAGGGTTAGGATTAGGATTATAGCTAGAGGTAGAGTTAGGGCTAGAGCTAGGGTTAGGGTAAAAAATAGAATTAGAGCTAGAGTTAGGGTTAAAATTAGAACTTTAGGGTTAGAATTAGAATTAGAGTTCTAGGGTTAACAATAGGGGTATAGTTAAAGTTTGGGTTAGCATCAGGGTTAGGGTTACAATTAGAGTTAGGGTTCTAGAGTTAGGGTTAAAATTAGAGTTAGGGTTACAGTTAGAGATAGAGTTAGGATTAGGGTTAGAGTTAGAATTAGGGTTAGAGTTAAGGTTAGAGTTAGAGTTAGGGTTAGAATTAGAGCTAGACTTATGGTTAAAATTAGAGAACTAGAATTAAAGATAGAATTAGAGTTTGAGTTAGCATTAGGCTTAGGGTTAGAGCTAGAGCTAGAGTTAGGGTTTCTAGCTTAGGGTTAAGAATTAGAATTAGAGTTCTAGCCCATTAACAATAGTTAGGACTAGGGTTAGAGTTAAGGTTTAAATTAAGATTGGAATTAGGGTTACATAACTAGGGTTATATATAGGGTTAGGGTTATAGTAAGGGGTGTAATTAGAGTAAGGTTTAGAGATAGAGTTAAGATTAGGGTTAGGGTTATGTCTAGAGATAGAGTTAGGACTAGGGTTAGAACTAGAATTAGAGCTAGAGTTAGGTATAAATTAGAACTTTAGGGTTAGAGTCTATAGAATTAGAGTTCTAAGCTTAACAATAGGAGTATAGTTAAAGTTTGGGTTAGCATTAGGGTTACGGTTATACTTAGATTTGGGGTTTTAGACCTAGGGTTAAAATTAGAGTTAGGAATTGAGTTAGAGTTAGAGCTAGGGTTAGGGTTAGGGTTACAAATAGAGTTAGGGTTTGTAACTTAGGGTTAGGGTTAAGAATTAGAATTAGAGTTCTAGGGTTAATAATAGGGGTATAGTTAAAGTTTGGGTTAGCATTAGGGTTAGGGTTACAACTAGAGTTATAACAAGGGTTTGAGTTAGAGTTAGAGGTAGTTAGGGTTCAAGGTAGAGCTAGAGTTAGGGTTTGAGTTTGAGTTTGAGTTTGAGTTTGAGTTTGAGTTAGGGTTAGAATTAGATTTAGGGTTAGAGTTAGAATCTAAGTTTTGGTGTTAATAATAGGGCTATAGTTTATAATGATTGGGTTAGCATTAGGGTTAGGGTTAGAAAGCTAGAGTCAAAATTAGGATTTCCAACTTAGGGTTAGGGTTAAGAATAAGAATTAAAGTTTTAGGGTTAACAATAGGGGCATAGTTAAAGTTTGGATTAGCATTAGGGTTAGGGTTACAATTAGAGTTAGAATAAGGGTTCAAGTTAGAGTTAGAGCTAATTAGGGTTCAAGCTAGAGTTAGAGTGAGGGATTAGTTAGAGCTAGAATTAGAGTTAGGGTTCGGGTTAGAATTAGAGTTAGGATTAGCACTAGGGTTATTGATTCCAATCAGAGTTAGGGTTAAAATTAGAGTTAGGGTTCAAGTTAGAGTTAGAGCTAGAGTTAGGGTTAGGGTTAGAGATAGAGTTATGATTAAGGTTATGGTTAGGGTTAGAGTTAGGGCTTGAGTTAGGGTTAGAGATAGAGTTAGAGTTAGGGTTTGGCTTAGGGTTAGGGTTAAGATTAGAATTAGAGTTATAGAACTATGGTTATATATAGGGTTAGGGTTAGAGTTAAACTTTTTATTATTATTTTGTATTTTCTAATGTTATACTAATATTTTTCTAAATTTGTTTCCTAATGTTAAATTAATATTTTTCTCATATTGTAGACTAATCTTTTTTTAATATTTTTCAAATATATAAATATATAAATATATATATATATATATATATATATATATATATATATATATCTTGTATTCTTCCAATAAAACATATATTTTTCTAACATTTTATAATGTTCTAGACTAATTTTTTCTAATATTTTCTAATATTTTCTAAAGTTTATTATAATATTTTTCTAATAACACTAATATTTTTCTAACAAATTTTGTAATACATTATACTAATATTTTTCTAATATTTTAGATTAATGTAGGCAAGAGCCTACAACACATTGGTAAATTGTGAGCCTCTCATTGGAGAGGTTTTGGGGTCGAATCTACTCGCAATTAACACATAATAATAATAAATAACCTAGGCTTCGGTTGTTTACCTATAAAAAAAAAAAGTTTTAGATTAATTTTTTTTTTAATTTTCTAATGTTTTTCTTATTTTTTTAATATTCTAAACTAATTTTTTTAACGTGTTTAAATATTTTTCAAATATTTTCTAATATTTTTAATATTTTGTAATATTTTTTCTAATATTTTCTAATGTTTTTTGTAATAATTTTCTAACTTTGTTTCGTAATGTTATAATAGTATTTCTCTAATATTCTACATTAACATTTTTAAAAAAAAATATTTTCCAATGTTTTCCTAATACTTTAGATTAATAGTTTTTAAATATTTTTTAATATTTTTCTAATATTCTAGACTAATGTTATCTTAATATTTTCTAATGTTTTTCTAGTGTATTTTTTAATATTTTCTAATGTATTTTCTAATATTTTTGAAATAACACTATTATATAATTAACCGATAAAGAAAATTATAAACAAAAAAATTAATATAACTAACAAGCATTAATAAGTAATAAAAATATTAAATTAACATTAATATATTCTTTAAAAACATTATAAACATTCAAATAATCACATATAAACATACCTAAAACAATGTAACAACTTAAAAGTGGAGGAAAAATATGTGGTTCACTAAGCACTCAAACAAGTTCGCTCCAATGTCCAAAATGATTTTACCACAACATAAAAAATGAAAGTGAAAATGGAAAATGGTGAATTTAAAGTGAAATATCACAAATTTGTAATATTCACATGAAGCCTTATAATGCTTATGTTGACGTGAACATACTTAATTCTATTAAGGTATGTTTTCGTGATCCTATATACAAGGGATGTTCACGTGAACATTATAGATAAGTTTGTGTGAACATACCTAAATAGGAATTTGGAAATTTACATAGGTTTTTCAAAGTTGTTCATGCCACATAAGTGGCATCCACTATTGTGCAATCACCCTGTGTGTACATCTCTTTGAGAACTAAAACCTTATATATAGATCTCAATAATATTTGAAACTAGAAGACATGGCCTTCTATGCTGGCATCCCATATTAGAAATGTAAGAGGACCTAAGGCTTGTAAATGACTTGAAATAGGGTATTACACTTTTTAAACTAACTTATGACATGTATTATGAAATTTTATACTATATCCCAAAATAGACAAAATAGAATACCTCAGTTGGTTAGTAGATTCTTACGATATTTTTCTAAATGAAAGTAATATATATTTTATTGCCTGTGGACTTATATTGATATTTTTCTACTATATGATACATGGTTATAGGTCCTATTGGGTGGTTTTGTACGTGCTTTCACTTTTTGGTGTGTGTATGAGATATAGTATTGATAGTAATTTTCTTAAGTATTGTTGTACTATCTAATTTGCATAATAGCTCTAGCTAGTGATACTAGTATAAATACATTACCAATGAGGGCATATTGAATAATAAATTGTAACGCCCCGCCAAGGGATCCAAAAGAATTAACCTAAAGTTTCACTAAGTTTGCTAAACATTTTTTTTTTTTTAAAGTAAGAATGTATAACATACACATCAAACACATAGTAGCGGAAGCAATAACATGTAATCATCGACAACCATACATTGCAAGTTACATTTTTTAAAGATCCCAAGACGTTGAGTCACGTTTAAATTTAATTAAATCTAAGTCTAACAACTATCACATACATATGAAAGAATAATCAGAAAGTCCCATGTCCATAATATACATCTGATCCGAATGCCTCTCGACAAACTAATTCGGAATGCTCAATCATCCACTATACAAGTCACAGGGTATGAAAGGCTTAAAAGAATATACATATGTAATAATAGAAATACATCAACCTCCATGAATCCATGATACAAAGTACAGTAAAGATATATACAAAACTATTCACCATACATGATACATCCATACATCCATAATGATAAAACATCTATCATAAAATCTACCCATCCATCATAATAATCCAAGAACATAGTGAAGGTAAATGCCAATCACGAAAACTCCAGCCACGGTGACCACGGAACGGATCTCAATGGTAAGAGTAAAAGCACTACCACCCGACCGCGTGGAACCTAAATGGTCCACTCCCACCGCGCTGAGGAGATAGTCTCAAGTCCCAAATAGGATAACAAAACCTATAATCATAAATACTCTCTAAGTCCAGGAAATCCTATAAGTATGCTAACTCAAGGGTTCCTAAAAAGATCGACATCTAAATCCCAGAGGTACCACAAGACACGTAGGAAACCTAATATGCAAGCGGGAAAGTGTCATCGCAAAAGTCATGTAGAAGTTACCCAAGCAATCCCTTAGGAATCCCGGGTCCCTACTGATCCTGCGGCCATTAGTATCCTCTCGTACTGACGAGGCATACTATGGAATGCAAGGTCGTAACCAAGCATTCTCTCTACCCCATCCTAGTCTGTACTAGCACTCAAGGCATGGGAGAGAACATACAATTATCTTATTAGGTTCATTTTCCCTTATTTAGTGTAAATGTTTTCACTTATTAAATCAACTTACAATGGGTTACTCCAGGCAGCCTCTTAGGGCCCCGATCCCCATTGCAAGCCACTTCCCGATTCTACACATAGATAACCTACCCTAGGCTCATGAAATTACAAATCAAGAATCATAATAAAATCACCTCAGTCCTATACAAGCAACTGAAAAATATCATAAAAGATAAGCCACAAAATTACATCAGTTCTTCATGAGCAACAGATAAGCATCCAATAATAATCATATGATCACGACAGTTCTCTATCAGCAACTGAAGGCATCAATGATAAATCACAAAATCCAATGGTTCTCCAATGAGCAACCAAAAAGTATCCCAATAGTAAATCACAATACTGATCAAAGACTCCAAAATGGTCCAGTCAAAACATGACATCATCAAGATCATAACACACACTTCAGTCCTCTCAAGCGACCGAAAATCAATCCAAGAATAACTGATCGAGACTCAAAAATGGTTATCAAATATAACTGATCGAGACTCGAAAATGGTTAAGTCAGGTATCTCAAATACATACATCTCAGCTTCACACAAGGAAACTGGAAACCAATAACAAACAGTAAACACAATCATGTCATAGAGCACTTCATCACATTACCATGGTCGGGTTAAGAAAGATCGAGACCAAATCATCATGATATCACAATCACAAACCCCTGAGCCTCTGGTAACGACCTAGGATTGGTCAAGCTAATACAACCCCAAGGAACCCCAAAACACAAACAACATACATAAAACAGAACATAGGTATCAAGTTTTGGTTTGATTGATAATATACTATTGAGTTAATGTAACGTTTCAGTTTTAGTTTCAAGGTATGATTCAAGTTCAAAATATTTCTAGATAACCCTACAAGTTGACACAATCACTTGTTCGAGTGAAATTAGAATTACCCTCCCATCATGTTTTAAATCAATAATATAATTTTACCATTTTTATCAAATAATATCCATTATTAATTAACTTTAATTAAACTAATTTTAATTAAATTAATTAATAATTATTGATCAAAATTCTTATATTAATATTTTCATTAATTATCAATTTATTAATATTTGACCAAAAATTATTAATAAATTAATAATTACAAAAAAAAACTATATTAAAATGCATCGATATTTAAATTAACAACTAATAATAAAAACTATCAATAAATATAATAATAAATTTACATTATAAAACTTATTAATAAAGTATTATTAATTAATAATATATTTAATATTAAAATCTATTAATAAATTTATTAAATAATAATAAATTTATTTATAAATCATATTAATTAAAAAGTTATCTAAATTATAATAACTTTATATTATATAACCTTTCCTTAAAAAAAAACATTAACAATACGTAAGCTTTATAAAAAAAATTTTAAAAAGAAACTTTAATCGTATATTAATTAATAAGAGTTTATTAAAACTTTTAAAATATCTAAATTAAAACTTTATGAACCGTTAACATATACTTTACTAAAGTATTAATAACAATTCTATTTACACAAACTTTGAATGTATTCCGCTGGCCCTTTAATATAGCCGCAGGGTATAATACACATGGTGCCGCTAGCGGATTTAAAAGGTAAGTTTATGGAGTAAGTTATTTTGTTTTATATATATATATATATATTTAAAATATTAAAACAATGTGTAAAACTTATTTATTATAAATACTTTCAAATCCATTCTCTTTCATAAAAATGTGTGTTTCGTTTTTTTTTTTTTTTTAAAGTTTCAATAATAATAATTTGAATAAATAATATTTTTTTATTTTTTTTATTTTTTTAAAAATTTAATTAATTTTATTTTCACTTTTAAAAATATTAACAAATATAATGTGATAGAGGAAATATTAACCATTCAAGTTTTTAATTTCTTATTTTCTTTTTCTAGATTTCAACCCCTCCCTGTTTTAAGTAAAATTTCATTTTTCCTATGGACAAAGTTTCAAATTGATTTATTTTTCCAATTCTTATATACAGATGAAATACAACATAATATCATAGAGTTCATAACAAGAGAGCGAATGATTCATTCAAAAATACCCAACAATTCTTTTTTTTAACAATCACGAAGAAGACAAGAAAATATAATTGCATAATTATTCAGTGGTCAAAGCACAAGACTCTACCTCAATCTGATGCTAACACGTAACCAATCGAGAATTGTGAGAAGATTCGCTTCCACAAATTTGCATCCAGATTCGTCCCTAAAAATTTCTCTCCCCAAAATTCGTGTCCCATCTTCATGTCCCAAAAATGAACCTTCAATGTTGTGATAAGCAAAATTTCTCCTCAAATCGGGGCACTAATTGTGCGTTCACCCGAGAAGACTCTTTGCAGATCTGGGTTAACTCCAATTAACCTTTATTATCTTTTATTTTATTTTGCATTCATCTTTTATGCACATTAAGTTGAATTATTAAATAACTTTATTTAATATTCTACTTGACTTCTATTTTTAATCCTTATTACTTTTAATCTCATGCGCACTTTATGAAATTAAAGTAACATTATTATTTTCACTTTTTTTTTTATCTTTTAATAAATTTCTTTTATTTAATCTTATGCATAAGTCATGCGAACTAGAATCTTTTATTAAATAATTATATTTTCACTTTTTAAATTATTTTAGAAACTAAATTGATAAAAATATTTATTAACTCAAATAATAATAATATTTAGCATTTATTTAAAAATGAACTCTAAATATATTATTATTAAATTAACTAAATGTTATCACGTTCTAAATTTAGACTTAAAGCTTTTATCTCCAAATTTAATTCTTTTCATTTAATTAATTTCTCAATTTAAATAAAAATAATAATTAAATATTAAAATGTCATAATAATCTTCTATTAAATTAAATCATTTTAATTAATTTCTTTTATATTTAAACTCATGCTTAGATCATGCGATCTAGAAACCTTTAATAATTTAATATCTTTTCCACTTTTAATTTATTTTTAAAAACTTTAATTGATAAAATATTTATTAATTCAATTAATAATAATATTTAGCATTTATTTAAAAATGAACTCTAAATATATATTATTATTAAATTAAATAAATATTATCACATTCTAAAATTATAGTTAAAACTTTTATTTCCAAATTTAATTCTTTTTATTTAATTAATTTCTCAATTAATTAAATATAATTAAATATTAAAATATCATAATAATTTTCTATTAAATTAAATCATTAATTAATCCTTTTAATTGAACTTAATTAATAGAAAATACATCAAGGACTCATAAAGCAACATATGAAAACCCATCATAGAAGAACACATACTAAATCAAACAAAAAGGGTTATAATCACAAAATAACATCATTTGATGCATTTGGAGGGTACTTAACTCAGATACTTGTCCTAATTATCAATTAGGACAATTGGCTAAAGGGTTTAGGATTTGGACTTAAGAGTTTATCTCCCCTCTCTTACCATTGAGATAATGCGATAGGGTACGCTCATCCTGGCAATTCAAGGAAGTCGATACCCAGTACCTGCAACCTGCATAAAATTCACGCATGTACAGACACAATATTCTAAGCTAAACAGACAATGGCAGGAAGTGGTGCATCGTGTAGATCCCGACTAGCAGGTGACTACGACTCCCTTCCTTAACCACATCAGAAACACCATACATAAAGAAAACAAACACGCACACCATACACATGCAGTATGGGGTAAGTATCCATAAGAAAGCACGTGTGATAATAAACCATCTAACTAATCATCATCGATAACTGAAAATATTGAATAATCATCATACATGCATGAAATATAGAGTACCAAGTAATCTCATCATATAATAAACTGAGTGTAAAACAACATCTGATAATCTCTCAAATAATAATACTGATCATCTAACATAATTGGCCTAAAAGAGTTTGGCAATGATAACAGAAATGCGACTTAGGGGCAGGCACTACATAAATTGTCTACTGACAATTGAGTAATGCATTGATTTGGTTTGGAGCATGGTCTTTTTTCCTTAAGGATTTTCCCCTTGTAAGACACTATGATAATGTGGGGCCTCCCCTGATCTTCCATAGTATAGATGACATAATTTCATTATGGTAATTCTAATTTGATGTTTTGATAGACTTTTGAGATGATATGGTTATGTCATTTTAATATCTGCATTTTGATGATTCACACTTATGTCTACATATTAGGAACTAATTGATATATTTAATGATTTCATTTCATGTTCTAAATTATTTCAATTGCTTTAATGGAAACTAAATTGTAGAAATACTTGGATGTCAAATTGTAATTGAAAATTAGTTCCAAAGAATAGATTTAGATATGCAAACAAACCCAACTCACATGCCTTGTAACTTAAAAGTCATGAATTCAATATTTCATCACTATGATAGAAAATAGATTATGAGGTTGGTCAAAATATTAATCTAATCATGTTACATAAGAATCAATGTTGATATGTAAGGAATGGTATTTTAATGTTTTGAATGTTTTATAAGAAAATGATTAGAAAAAGGAAAGTAATTGAAAATGATGAATATGCAAGCCTAATGTTGAATGTGAAAGTTTACACTTGTTATATATTGTTTATATGATTTTATTGGATTACTGATGCTCGAGTTTAGTATGTAGGAATTTGACCATGGCATTTAATGGGGGACCAAAGCTCAAACCCATGTGAATATGACATAACCAAGGTTGAATCAGTGGAAAGGATTCAAACCTCATTGTAATGTGTTTTGTTTCATAAACGTGAATTGTATAGGTTTGTAATAGTGTGTATATATATATATATATATATATATATATATATATATACACACTATATATATATATATATATATATATATATATATATATATATATATATATAGAGAGAGAGAGAGAGAGAGAGAGATCGCTATATATGTAATGTTTTATTTTTATGTGTCACTTGACACTTGTGTTTGTCCATGTGTTGATGACTTGTCATTTAGAGTTTCGGGCAAAAGTCACCTAGCCTAAAACCTAACCCAATGCAATACCCAAGTTAACCCCTTATGGTAGAGTGTTAAGAGAAGTCTCCATTAAAGGGAAATTCAATTTTTAACTTCCTATTAACTTTTAAGGATCAAAAAGTGGTCCTAGGAGGTTATTTTGGTGAAAAGTAAGTGCCCTCATGATAGTACTATGGGTTGGGGGTCTAAATTTAACCTTTAGTAGGCCTAGATGACCTTGGGAACCCTCCAAATTTTGAAATTGAAGAGTTCACATGTTTTCTTCCACTTGGTCAAGATACAATTTTAGAAAGGGGCAAGGATGTAAGAAATAGAAGGCTTCTTGTTTGGGCCATTTTTAGTTGAGTGAGAAGTTGGAGGCCTTTTAAAGGGCTTGGAAGAAAATTAGTGGGTTGTCTACTCACTCTCTAACTTAGAGACTCCTAGGGTTTGTAAGCTTGGGAAGTAGCTCTTCTACAACCATTCATTACCATTTTCAAAAGGGTTCAAGGTTTGTTTCTTCTTTCCCATGTATTATTTTTCTTCAAAATTTGCATAATGGTATTGCATTCATGAGCATGTAGGGGTGTGAGTTCATATTGTGAGTAGATTTCATGGCATTGTATTGTGATGTAATATTTGAATGTAAATGTTTGAATGGTGTTCTTACCATGCAGTTAGTTTGATTCCACTTTCAAATTGAATCTTGGTATTGCATTCATGAGTATGTAGGTAAGGAGAATGCTATTGTAAGAAGAAATATGTGATATCATCTTGTCACTTGTTGTGTTGTATTGTGTTGTGATGAGCATGGAGTTTGGGTTTTCATTGTTCTCTCTTCTTTCTTTCTTTTCTTTTTTTTTTCCTTGAGCTTCCATGATTTGTGCATGAGTGTTGTTATGGGTGTGAGGGCTTCACTCACCCTTTGGGAAGGGAAAAGAAGACCAGGGTGAAGGGCTTAGTTGGGCTTTAAAATGTATTTGAGAACCTTGGAGTATGGGGTCCATTGTATGCCATAATCATTCATACCTTGCTTGGGGTGATAAGGGAAGTATGATGTATAAAGGAAGTTTTGGTGGAGTATGGACTCCAAGAGAGTTACAACTAATGGTAGTGTGTTTGGAGGATGTTGTGAAAGCCCCAAAAGGGCATGAAATTATTATATGGTGGAAGCCCTGAAAGGGCATGAAATTTATTTTCTTGTAGGGTTTGTTTGATATGGAAAATCTCCATTTGAAAGCACACCTTCTCCCTATGTTTATGGTTCCATTGATGAACCATTTTGTTTTATCCTTGGGATGGGATTATTCAAGCTTTAAGATGTAATGTATATGTTCTTGCAAGTTTGTATGTGAATCCTAGTTTGAGCCTTGTTTCCCCTAGCATGAGGGTGGTCTCTTTGGAGGCCTATGGTTGGGTGGAGAGCACCCATGGTCTTTGTTGTTTTTTTGTGCTATATTTGTTGATTTTGCTCTCAAAGGAGCAAGGGAAAAAGCTTGGAAGAATCATCTTGTAGATGTGCTAGAAGGATAAAACTTGTCCTTGTGCTTTGTATATATTATAGAGGATCTCTCTCCCCACCTTATTGTATTATTGTAAAGAAGGATTGCATAGTAGCAAGGGAGGAATAGGTCAAGCCATTATTCATTTGAAAAGATGAGGTCTTTCTCTATGTTATAGAATATTGCATTATAAAGATGAACCCTTGGATGTTGTCATTAGTGTATCATTTTAAGGTCTACATTTTATGTACATTTCTATGAAGAATAAAGCCATGAAAGAAATGAAGACATTTGGATATTACCTTACAGACTCATAATGTAAAATTGAATGACATGCAGTTAGTTGCAATGAAATGGAAGGGTTGACAATCATAATAATCATAAAGGGAATGTAAAAGAAACTCATTCTATAAGATATCTCCTTGTTGATACTCATGTAATGTACATATATTGTTTGCATCATGCTTGTTTTGAATCATGAATCCATTAGGATTAAACCACGGACATAGATAACAATTACATGCAAATGTAGCCAATAACATATCACATAGAAATGAACACAAGACACCAAGATTTAACATGGTTCACCCAATCCCTAGGCTACATTCACCAAACAACAAGTTCAATATTATTACGATCTAGTGATTATAACCTGATTACAATCTGCAACCCATTATAACTCAATACCACTATAAGAACCAATTTTACATCACAACAATACCTAACCCTAAGCTCTTTTATACAAGTATTTTTACTGCTTTAGGGTTATAATTAATAATTACATGTCGGCCCAAATCCTAATAAAATAGAGTCCAATTTTTTTTTTTTTTAGGCTGATGCCCCGAGCCCCAAAGAATTTATGAAGTATGTACAGTACTTTCCTGATCAGTCGCCACAATCTAACAATCTCCCACTTGGGGATTGATCAAGCTACACACTAAACAATAATGTCCCACTTGGAGATTGATCCTATAGCTATGTCTCTACTCCATGAGGCTCCCACTAGATCAAACCACCCTAGACGCTACTATTATTTTATTCATATTCAGTCTAGAAGACCAACTGAAGCTGAAGAGGAGTTCAACTTCTCCCTTGTTACTATCTTTGTCAACATATCTGCCAAATTGTCATTTGTATGTATCTTCTCCAACTTTAATTGTCCATCCTCCAAAACTAGCTGAATGAATTGGTACCACAATTGTATGTGTTTGGTCTTGGAATGCATAGTTAAATTCTTTGCAAGATGAATGGCACTTTGACTATCTATAAAAAAATAGTTATCCTTCTGAGGGTGTCCCAATTCTTCGAAGAAAAACTAAAGCCATATTATCTCCTTGACTATCTCTATAGCAACTAAATACTTTGTCTCTATAGTGGATAAAACATTAACCTTTTAAACCTAGAAACCCAGCTCATGGCTGCCCCACCAATAGTAAAGACATAACTTGTAGTATTTCACTTGGTATCAATATCCCCTGCCAAATATGAGTCAACATAGCCCTATAAATCAATAGTAGAGGTCCAAAAGTGTAAACACTTATTAGATGTTCCTCTCAAATATCTAAGAATCCATTTGATGACATTCCAATGCTCAATTCCTGGATTACTCATATACCTGCTAATGACTCTCACTGCATGTGTAATATCTAGCCTAGTACATACCATAGCATATATCAAGCTTCCTACATCTGAAGCATAGGGTACCTTGGACATCTTATCCTCCTCTTCCTATGTCTTAGGACACATCTCCTTAGTCAACTTCAAATGACCAGGTAAAGGTGTGCTGATAACTTTAGCATTCTCCATAGAGAAACATTGCAACACCTTCTCCACATAATTAGTTTGAGATAGTATCAATGTTTTGTTCTTCCTATCTTTGCAAATCTTCATACCAAAGATTTTTTTGCTACCCCCAAATCCTTCATAGCAAATGCATGTGCTAATTGGTGTTTGAGCCCCTTAATGTGATCCATGTTAGACTCAGCTACAAGCATATCATCAACATATAATCATAGAATAATGTAGCTGTCATCATCCAACCTCTTAAAATAAACACAATGATCTAAATGACACCTATTGTATCCATGTTCATGCATAAAACTATAAAATTTTAGATACTATTGCCAAGGTGCTTACTTCGAGCCATATAAACTTTTCTTCAATTTGCACACTAAGTTCTACTTACCTTTGACGGAAAATCCTTGTGGTTGAGCCATATATATCTCTATATCCAAATCACCATGAAGGAAGGCTATTTTAACATCAAACTTCTGTAAATAAAATTTTTTCAGTAGCCACAAGACTTAAAACAGAACGGATAGAAGTCATCTTAACAACAGGAGAAAATATCTCATCAAAATCAATGCCCTTTTTCTGTGCAAATCCTTTCACAACTAACCTAGCTTTAAATATTTTCTTACCTCCTTCCTCTTCTTTCAACTTGTGAACCCACTTATTTTGTAAAGCTCTTTTACCTACAGGCAACTTGCATAAATTCCATGTCTTATTCTTCAACAAAGAGTCCATTTTGTTTTTCATTGTAGACTCCCGCTGAATCTTAGTATCCACTTGCACAAATTCATCATAACATTTAGGCTCACCAACATTAGTAAGTAAAATTGAATACAAAGGGGGAAATAATCCTTTTGGAGGTCTAATTTTCCTTGTTGACCATCTAAAATTCATCGGTGTGTGTGGTATTTGTTGTTGCACATCATGAGGAATGGCTAGAACATCAGCTTGTGGAGTATCATCTTGCACTACATAATCATCTTCTTTCTTTTCATGTTGCTGCAATAGATCTTTGTACAACACTTTCTCATTGAATATAACATCCCTGCTTCTTAAAATTTTATGATTTTCACAATCACAAAGCCTATAACCAAATTCATTAATGCCATATCTAAAAAATGTACATTATTTTACTTAGCTTCTAGCTTGGTTCTATTTTCAAAATCTATCTGAGCAAATGCTTCATAGCCAAAAGTTTTGAGAAAAGAATAACTCACCTTCTTACCAGTCCATGCTTCCTCTAGAATACCACAACCCAAAGGAGTAAAGGGACCTCTATCAATCAAATATACAATAGTATTGATAGTCTCCACCCACATGTGTAAGGGCAACCCAACATGTAACCTCATGCTCCTTGCACATTCCATTATAGTCCTGTTCATGGATTTAGACACTCTATTTTCCTGTGGAGTCTTTGGAACAGTTTTCTATCTAGACAAATACCATTAGTGGAGCAATAATCTTCAAATTCACAACTACAATACTCACCACCATTATCAAATCTGAGACATTTTAATTTCTTATCAATCTCATTTTCAACCAAGCATTTCCATTTTTTAAAAGTTTGAAATACATTAGATTTCTGTCTAAGGAAATAAACTCATACTTTACTAGTTGCATCATCAATAAATGTAACATAATAATGAGAGCCACCAAGGGAAGATACCTAAGCTAGTTCCCATACATCTATATGCACAAGCTCTAATTTCTCCTTTTTGTTTTCCTTCTCAATCTTTACAAAACTCACTCTCTTTTGTTTTTCATATATGAAACTTTTACAAAAATCCATATTAACACATTTTAGACCTGGTAAAACTTTCTTTGAATGAAGTAATTTCATGCCTTTCTCACTCATGTGCCTAAGTCTGTTGTGCCACAACACTATACTAGAATCTATAGCAACTATTTGTTCTCCCTGCTCAACTGCGGCAATTGTTCCTGAATATTCATTTTTATCTGAAACAATTAAAGTAGAAGGAACAATATGACCTGTACAAAGATATAAGGTGCCTACTTTCACACCTTTTGCTACTACAAGGGAACCTTTTGAAACCTTCCAATTTTTATCATTAAAAGTGACTACACAACCCTCATCACTGAGTTGCCCTATTGAAATTAAATTCCTACTCAGCCTTGGAACATGTCTTACCTCATGTAGTAGCCATTGATTCTCATTCTGCAACTTAATCTTAATTTTTCCCTTTCCAACAATCTAATAGGGTTCATTATCCCCCAAATAAACAAGCTCAAAATCCCATTGGACATAATCAATGAAATAACCTCTATGAGGTGTAGCATGAAATGAAGCACCAGAATCTAAAACCCATGAATCATCATCGTTTTTCTAAAGACAGAAGCAAAGCATCCTCTTAGGATTTCTTACTTACCACATTTGCCTCTTTGTCTCCATCTGGTTTATCTCCTTCATTTTTCTTTCGATTCCAAGAATATTTCTTTTTATGACCTAGTTTCCCATTGTATCGAAAATAGTTCGGTCCTCTCGATTGAGACCTCCTCCCCTTTGACTTTCCTCTTGATTTCCCATGATTTTATGAATTACTACCTCTCTTAGTCGTCTCGCCTCTGCTTTGTGCATTCAAAGCACTTCCTGATGTAGATCCACCTGAGGATTTCCTATGAGTTTCCTCACTCAAAATAACACCGATCACATCATCATATTTCAGGTTACTAGATCCAAAAAAAAATTACTCACAGCCATTACAAATCCATTCTAGCTTTCAGGCAAAGAACACAAAATCAAGAGAGTCCTAATTTCCTCCTCAAAATTGATACCCACAGAAGATAACTGACTAGTAATAGTATTAAACTCATTTAAATGATCTACAACAGATCCAACTTCTACCATTTTCATATTAAATAAATGCTTCATGAGAAATACCTTGTTTGAAGCAAAGGGCTTTTCATACAGTGTCACTAGAATTTTCATCAACTTTTTTGTTGTCTTTGTTTTTGTAATATTAAATGCCACCGATGGTGCCAAGCACAATCGAATGCTTCCAAGTGCCTTTTTGTCCAAAAGATCTCATTCATCATTTGATATAGATCCCTAATTCTTGGCTTTGCCTTCTAACAGCTTCCATAAATCCTTTTGATAAAGGTAGTCTTCAATTTGCATCTTCCATAGCTGGAAATTATGCCCATCAAACCTATCAACCCTTAGCTTACCCTTGTCTGCCATCGCTCCCACTCAACCGTGAGACTCCCACTCAACTGTGAGACTTTCTTACAGAGGATAACTAAAAAAACAACTAGGCTCTGATAACACTTGTTAGGATTAAACCACAGACAGAAATAACAATTACATGCACATATAACCAATAATAAAAAATAATAGATCACATAGAAAAGAACACAAGACACCAAGATTTAATGTGGTTCACCCAATCCCTAGGCTACGTCCACCAAATAGCAAGTTCGATATTATTACGATCCAATGATTATAACTTGATTACAATCTGTAACCCCTTACAGCTCAATACTGCCACAAGAACCAATTTACAATCCCTAACCCTAAGCTCTTTTATACAAGTATTTTTACCGTTTTAGGGTTATAATTAATAATCACATGTCGGCCCAAAATCCTAATAAAATAGGGCCCAATTTTGTTTTTAATAAATTTATGAAGTATGTACAGTACTTTCCTGATTAGTCACCACAATCTAACATAATCTATACCTTTTAGAATGATTGTTCATGTAAGTATATTTCATGAAGCATTAATCCAATAAGAATTATTACTTAGAATTTCATCATAGATAGGAAGAAGTAATGTATTTGTTTCATATTTGATCTTGTATCAAATTCCTTTCAAGTGTTAGTTGATGGTTCACTTCATCTTAATAGATTCATTAATTTAGATAGTCATATTGGATGTGTTTAAGATCATCATATTACTACTCTAACAATATCCACAACATCATTTTTCAATAGAGTAGATATAGAAAATAAATATTGGAGGGGAAACAATTAAATAGGAACACAATGTCAAGCTAAAGTGATAAGTTGGGAGAGCATATTACATTCTCTGGAAAATGTATAGGAAGGTAGAATTAATTCACCCTAGATTATATAGATCACTAAAATATTCACAAAGAATATCTTCTATAATCTTTGACTTCTAAACTTAAAATAAACATGAATCATAACAACAAACTTAAAAAAAATATTTATGCATATAAAATCATGTGAGATCGCATAGAAAGTCACGTGCTGCAAAGAGAACTCAAATTTATATAAACCTTAGAAAAGACTACTTCCTAAGTATCCATGAATGTGACTAAGACATGACAAAAAAAGTCAAAGAAATAAAATCAAATAATCATATTAGCCATACTAATGATAGAGCGTACATTATTAAGCACCACAACAAAAAGGGGAGGAAACTTTAAAAAGTTTTAAGTGGCAATGTGGGCTTCCCAAGGCATGAGGCGCCCTTTGTACAACTTAGAAAACTATTGGAGGATGGGAAGAGGGAAGTGGACCCTACCATTCCCCTCCTCATTCACGTCATCATCTACCATGAGCACTATAAATGTGCTGGCCTACATTTGATTGGGGATAGATACCATTGGCGCCTTCTCCCAAAACCAAGAAGTAAAGCGCTCTGTCTAAGATGTGAGGCGTTCCTAGAAATCATTTCACCCTGTCCCTTGTTGGAATCAAGGGGATATCAAGAGCCACGTGGGAGGTAAGAAAGTGGCAAAATTTAAATGGCCTAGGAAGTAGAAGCAGACCATACAAAAGGGAGGGGTAATAAGTGCAATTTTATGTAGAAGCCTCAAAATTAGCACTTAGTCTTAGCGCTAACCATTTGGCAATGGGAATACAAGGAGAATAAGCATATGTAAATTCTTAAAATTTTGAATTCTTTGTTTGGATGCACCAAATTGGAATTGGAATACGAAGTAAAATAGGAACACGTATTCTAATTTTGGCCCAAAAATGAGGTTTTGCAATTCTACCCAAATATGTGTTATTGAAATTCGTATTCCTATTCCACTTTTATTTATTTTAGAAAACATAAATTTTGGGGTCCATGAATTCCCCATCAAATATTGGCTGAACCAAATAGAGAACAAGAATACATAGCCCTATTTTCTATTCCAAAATAGCTATTCCTATTCCCCTATTCCTATTCCCGTAGCCAAATGGGCCCTAAGGGAAGTTTAAGGGGAACATTGGGAAGTGATGGTGGGGTTGACGAGGGTTAGATAAAATGCATGCTTAGTTAGGCACCTCAATTGGGGTAAGATTTTTTTTTTTTGCGGGTACGTGGAAATGTTTAAAAGTCGAATTAGTATTTCAATTAAGTGTTAATAGGTGGGTTAGGAGGGGAGGAAATAAAGTGTCAAGTAGGGGCTAGTAGGTTAGTATGTTAGACAATGTGGGTTAGGAGATAAAGGTAGTTAGCAAATTATGAAATGTTAGATAAAGTCATGTTTTAAGAATGGATGTTTAGAGTTAGATAATTATTTGAGTCTTGTGTTAGTAGGTTTAATGTAAGTAATATTTTTAAGTAGAGTATTATTTCAATCATGTGCTAATAGGGGATGTTGGAAGGATTAAGTATGAGACTAAAGTAATTATTTGGGATTAAGACTGAATGTGTAAGAGATTTTGATAGTTTCCATCTTGGTATATAGTTTTTTTTCTAAAATGCATATGAAGGGTGAAGTAGAAGTATGAGTAAGGGTGATAGGTTTTAGTTGTTAAATAAAATAATTATGTGATTTATTCAACTACCATTACGTTGTAGTAAGGGGGTGGAATGTAAGTGTGATAATAAATTTTGTAGTTGAAAATTAAAATGGTAGTTAAATTGTAATCAAATTTGTAAAGTATAGTGATGTTTAATTGAGGTGAAAAAAATTGTTAACGGGAAAAAAATGTAGGAGCCTTATTAAATTGTTTTTTATTGGAAACAACCCTATCAATGCTAGTTAGTTGATAATTAATAATAGGGTTCTAGGGGAAATAAAATTAAAATAAATGGTATACACACACACACACACACACACACACACACACACATCTGCAATCACCAAAGTGATCGTATACAATTTTGTTGGAAGTTTAGGCCCCGTTTGGTTGCTGGAAGATGAGGGCCAAAACTGGGTTATCAAGGGCAAAACCAGGTTTTGCAAAAAAACTTTGTTGTTTGGTTGGTTAAAATAATAACTCGGTTTTCAATTTCATCTTCCAATTTTGGTCAAAAATTGGAAGAAGTTTCTTCCAGTAAAAAGGTGGAATTCGAAATTAAAACCAGGTTTTGAATTTTATGACAGTTTTTTTAATAATATTGTGGGGTCCACAATATATTCATCTTCCGTGTCAACCAAACGGACCATTGGCTTTCCAAACCACAAAACCAGGTTTTCGAAAACCTGGTTATAAGATAACCTGATTATGTCAAAAATTCATCTTCCCCAACCAAACGGAGCCTTAATGAAATGACTATGCACATTAGCTCATTAAAATTGGTATACCTACATAAAAGTAAATAAATAAATTTAAATAATAATAATAATAATATAGCAAAGACAAATAATAAAAGGTAAAATAAAATAGAGAAGAATTGGTCATAGGACATAATGAGTTAAGAACATTTATATATAAGGATAGTTGCCTCAGAAGTTGGGATATCTAAGAGAACTATAAACATTTTTTTTTATATTTGTAAAACTATTGAATTATGAGAAGAATTGTCCTTCATATTTCTACACGAAGTATCTTCTTCTTCAGGGATAGGATGTGGATTTGAAAAGATAAACCCTATAGCTCCTACGCTATGTCTCAGAGTTCCAATGAAATTTTAGTAAACAATCGATTTGCGATGGAAACTTGAGTGCAAAATTTCCAAATGGAAAACAAATCCTTTCACAACAACTAAATTTCTTATCTTCAACTCAATATTCGAATAAAGTAACATTCTGATATTATTGCAGGATATAACTTGTTATTATTCTGGTACCCCACAGTTCGATAGAATACTCATGCAAGAGTATAGGCATACAAGAGTATAGGCCTATGTACGTATCATTTATTAAGTTCAAAAAAAAATTGTTGGTTGTGTTTTGCATGGTCAAATTTAGGGCAGGACAGATAAGATATATGTTTTATACCTATTCTCATTTACCTATTTTGTATTATTATTATTTAGACATATATTTTACAATGAATTAGTGTATAAACTATGATTTTTCATTATCAATAAGAACATTTTTGATAAATTGTCTCTATTTATTATTATATGATTTATTTTTAAAAATAATAAATTATAATTTAAAATATTATAAAATTACATTTTATATTAGAAAATTATTTCTCCTACATAAATTAGATTATTTTATAAGAAAATAAATAATAACAAATTCATTTATAGTAAATAAAATATTATCTTATAGAACTTTTAATTTTTTATCTATATTAAATTAAAGATTATTACATATATCTTTTAATTAAATACAATCATGATTTAAATTTCAAAATCTCTGATATCAAAAGATGAGTTGATTTGTGTGAGAAAAGTGTCACATATATGCATTTAAAAGTAATGTGAACTTGAATCTTTGTTGCCTCCAATGATAATGTGGAAGTGTGATATTTAAGGAAGGGAGCTTACAATTGATGGTATTGAAAAAGGTTTGACATAGGGGGAAGGTTCTAGTAGTCATCAAGGCTGACTTGTGTCTCAAGAGCTTAGCTAAGATTTTAGTGTTGGGCATTTATGAATCTCTCTATAGAGGTCGTAGAGTGCGAATTGGTCCAAAAGTGCCATTTTAAAACACTCTATGATACCTGTTATGTTCACTCTCCAACAGTTACAAAAAAAAAAAAAAAACTTTTACTTGTGGTAAAATGTTCTAGTAGTGCTTATGAAATGCCCCAATAGTGGTCCATAACTTGATTAATCACAAACAGAACGTGTTGAATTTATAAAGAAGAATTGTGTCCAATGTCCTAAGGAGTAGTGCATTGAGTATTATATGACAAGAGAGACTCATGCTATTCGAGATTGCCATGGAATGGTGTTGAGGATTCAGTAATGGTATTGAAATTGTTATTGAAAATTTTCTCTAACGGATACTTTAATGGAGCTGAAAATTAGTCAATTTATTAAAATTTATGTGAAAAATTGTTAAGAATCTATTCGAGGAGCTACAATTAGAGTAATTATAAAAAGACATAAAAGGCTCCATAGAATCCATTAAAATTGTATAATTAAAGCATTAAACATTGTCAACATTTCTAGAAGCATAGAATGTTTGTTTATTGAAAATTCATGAAACACAAATTGTGATATGATCGAACTGGGTCTCGCACATCCATTCAAATAAACGGACTCGGACTTTAAAAAATAAAAATATACAGAATTAGTCCGACAAGAAAAAAAAAATTAGTAAGAGGGTGAAATCATTATTGTCCTACAGGTGCCTGGCATTTTTAAGCTATCATTTTCTTCTACAGTAAGAGTTGTATAACAATGAGATTATTGAATATGGACAATCACAGTATAATATTTTCCTGTTTATATATAAATCTTTTATTGGCCAAGGATCAATTCAAGAGTATCTAGTCTATTTAAAGGTGTTCAATTCAAAGCATTAGGCTTAACAATTACATTAATGGTGTGTATAAAATATTTTTGGGGATAGTTCCACGAAGGATATAGTTTGGTTTTTATTATTTAATTTGATTTATCTCGGAAAAAGATAAAGGTTGACTTCATTCGAATCAAAATAATGGAATATGCTTCATTGACAATGGATGATATCTGCTTGATATTTACATCGGTTGAAGAAGAATATTCCTTGTAACAAATCATGTTCTCTCCTAATTGAATAAAAATAGATAAGGAGAAGCGATGCAAAGGATTTATCAATTAAACCATTTATTTTAACAATGCTACAATTTTATCCTGCAGATTACCATGGCTATACGGCTTAGAATCTCGTCAAAGAGTCATACGATCAAGAGTAGTTGTTACAGGCATTCGTTTTTAAGTTTGAAGAGGATAAAACTTGATTTTTGGTGCTAATTAGTGATTATTAATTTATTCAAAATTTTATTAAAATGTAATCATTGTTAACTTAATTTTTATACAAGAAATAATCATTGTGCGTTATAATATAATATATGATAAAAGTTTTATTAAATATATTTTTAATATTTTGGTATTATAAGAGGCTGAAGTTTAGTTATTATTATTTATTAAATTCGAGTAGACTCAAATCTAAGACCTCACAGATACCAATTTACCATTGTGTTGTGGGCTCTTGCCTAGTTTTATTAAATAATTGATAAGCATAAATATTTATTACTGTGTAACTCAAACATTGTATACTTAAATTTATTGATTTTGATTTTTTTGTGTAAGTAATATAACTTTTTTTTTGGCGAAACATTATATTTATATTAATAATAACTAGTTCAAAAAAGCTCTAGAGAAAAGAACTAGAAAAGAAAGACTCTAGTCATTGCCTGATACAAAAAAGGATAAGAAGAAATATTGCATCAAGAGAGAGTATCTATCAACACGAATGAATCTTGTCCTAGAGATTCCCAAATCGAGAATATAGTGATTACAAAGAGCCCAAAACTCATATGAATACAATTTATTGTTTGGTGCTAGAGACAAGACCAAGAGCCCAGTCAAAAACTATCACAAAGATTACCATCATTGATCTACATCCAAAAATCCAATTAAGATCATGATATTGGAAAGCCATTTGATGAAAGTGCAATCCAAGACCCTGACCTACATACAATATCTCAAAAGAACAAGTAAGATCCATAAAAGGAAAAAACATGTGAAATCATACATGATTTACTATCAAATAAAATATGAGAAGGACTCAATCTTATTCTAAACATATTCTTTTGTCATAATATTAACCAAGTTGGGGAGATCAAGGAGGTTAAGTGGGGAATGTAAAGAGTTAATATAAACCCTGTTAGTACCCAAATTAGCTAGACAATCAGCTAAATGATTGCCTTCTCTATAAGTATGCATGATGCAACATTCATAAATTGAATCAAGATGAGACCATACTTGATGTAAAATATAATATATAAACCAATTATATATATATATATATATATATATATATATATATATATATATATATATATATATATATATATATATATATATATATATATATATGATGTTTAATACATGCATTAATAATAATGGATGAATCCCCTTCAACATGTAACTTAGATATAGAAAGTGATTTTGCAAATTCCAAACCAAAAAGCAAGGCTAAGGCCTCAGCTTTATTATTAGTACACTAAGGGAGAGAAGATGATTTTGCTGCAATCACATGACCTTTAAAATTTCTAATGACTATGCTATAGCCAGAATTGTCTAGATTTCCTCTAAAGGCCCCATCAAAACTAAGTTTGAAATAACCCTCACTTGGCAGAATCCACTTGGTTTGTGCTTGGATAAGAGGAATCTTGGATGGACACAATGGAGTAGGAAGATGAGGAAAAAGTAAACCCTTCCACTACTGAATAACATAGTCATCCCAAGGAGAAAAACATGTTTACCCTTATATTTACTTATTGAAGCATTATGTTGGAGCTAAAAATTGCTTTCTCATTTTGAGCGTCCATTAAAATTTCGAATCAAGTCAAGCCTATGAAAGCCCCATAAATGCAAATGTACCTGGTTGTACCTATAAGGCCCTAGAGGTGTTCAATGTTTCTAACACCCTCCATTCAGCATGTCCATTGGTTCCATGAAGTTAAATCATCATTCCGAGTCATTTGGCGAAGTCTTGCTTTCAGAAATTGTCAATCTTGCATTTTCATGTCAAACAGCGACAAGAGGTTGTGTTTGCAATTGAATATCTCGCACCCAGAAATGTTTTGTGATTCACTGCTTTGGGAGTGTCTAGTGTCCATACTTGAGAACCCATGTTTCAGATTTTGAGTCATTTCGAGTCTGTTTGACTAGGTTTTGAATCCCTCAAAGTTGGTAGTTTATTGTTTTCATGCTGATGCACTTTGCACACTTTTCTGGGAAGCCCTATTTGACGAGTTATAACTTTTGACCAGTTGACCAAAATGCTAAAATTACTTTTGCGTTGTATTGTAGAGGTCAGAGACTTGTTCTGTTTCAAGTTTCAACTTATGACGAATCCGTTTGATCAGTTTTCAAACATGATTCCAAATGCAATTTGTAACTTTTTACTAGTGTTAACATTTGCAGATTTATAATGTTGATTTTCTGGAATAGATTGTGTAGAGATTTTTTATCAACGTTTCGAATCACACTACGTGATCCATCATCAGGAAGAGAGAGCAAGAGATGTCAAATAATGTAAGAAGCAGATTTGGCAAAGGGTCACAATATAAGGAGACCAAGAAGAGAGGGACTGCACACACCCCAACGCAAGTCAAAAGAAGTCAAAATAAAAAATAAAAAAACACACAAAAACAAGCATGGGGGAGACAAAACCACCCCAGACACAAAGAGAAAGCACCACGAGAGACCATTATAAAAGATTTGATGCGTACATGTTTAGAGGATGTTTTAAAAAGTCTACCCATTAGTAATAAAAAGTAATAACAAATAATGCGGGGGAATAACCAAATAAATACAAAAAATAATACAAAGATAAAATAAAAGAAAAAAATTTAAAACAATAGAACAAACACCTCTCAAACTATATGCTTATGAAAGTAAGTAAGTGGTGTTTGTTCTATTGTTTTAAAATTTTTTCTTTTATTTTATCTTTGTATTATTTTTTGTATTTATTTGGTTATTCCCCCGCATTATTTGTTATTACTTTTTATTACTAATGGGTAGACTTTTTAAAACATCCTCTAAACATGTACGCATCAAATCTTTTATAATGGTCTCTCGTGGTGCTTTCTCTTTGTGTCTGGGGTGGTTTTGTCTCCCCCATGCTTGTTTTTGTGTGTTTTTTTATTTTTTATTTTGACTTCTTTTGACTTGCGTTGGGGTGTGTGCAGTCCCTCTCTTCTTGGTCTCCTTATATTGTGACCCTTTGCCAAATCTGCTTCTTACATTATTTGACATCTCTTGCTCTCTCTTCCTGATGATGGATCACGTAGTGTGATTCGAAATGTTGATGAAAAATCTCTACACAATCTATTCCAGAAAATCAACATTATAAATCATGGATTGTGGAAATCTGATTACATTAATTTGCAGATTTGTCAATACCCCTATTCGTGATGTTATAACTCCTAATCCGTGATTGGCTAGATTGAATGGTTTGTTCCCCTATATTGTCCACTGAAAAATACTACAAGTGTGCCAATTTTTAGAACTTGACAAATTCGTCTTCACACTTTAACAGGGTCATTCCATTCACAAAAAATGATATTTTACTGATGTCCTCTGTCCTGCAAATCTAAGTAGCCAATTTTGCGCCCTCGCCAAATTTTTCCTATGATTCATCATGAGCCCAAATCGTATTATCATACTCTCTTCATGACAATCTACTAGTTCCCCAGTTTTCATTAACTCATGTGCCCGTTTTCCTAGTCTCCAGAGCTCAAACCAAATGCACTTTCCAGTTTTCTAACAGGTTTATCTGCAAGTGAATTTAAGTTGGCAACTTTGGAGGTCAATATCTTTTGACCCTGATGTCGTCATGCAACAAGATCTGGCAGGCCTGTTGAACATGTCAGAAAGAATAGAGATCCTGAGTTTTAGAGCTTGGTCAAGTGTTTGGATCAATTTTTTAGGCCAGTCAATGGACCTCCTGACATGAACATTAACAGCTCACAAATCAGTGGTAAAGCAATTTTTATTTGATTAATCAGCAATCAAACTTGATTCCAATCAGTTTGTGATGTTCAGCTGGTCAGTTTGGGGTATCAGTTGTTCGAAAATGAAATTTTTTTTAACGAAACCCACCTGGGGTCTAGCTAATTTCAATCAAATTAGTAAGGCTTGATTGAATAGATATCAATGTCACTATTGGTGGGTGGGAGTTATAAAAGAAATATAGATGGCCATGCTAGTTGGATGTTATCTCGAGGTGCAAGACAAAGACACGAGATAACTATAATATGGTAGCTCATGCCCTCAATCTTAGGTCTAATTTGTTGGGGTGTCATGGAAGAACATCCACTAATATATGAATGACTATGACATGAGATAATTTTTTTGGAAGAAGCCAGACCTTTCACTCTCATTGAAGAAGAATTCTTGCAATCCACGTGAGGAGCATAGGAGGTATTCCATAGCGAGATGGAGCACTTGCATCCCACAATGTCAAAAAGGATGATGATGCATATTTCTGTGGGTTAATAACTTTCTCAAGCCATGCCAGTTTGCAGTGTATGCCTGAAATAATTTGCAAAATTCATGCATCAATCAAAGCCAATGCTAAAATATAGAGGACACCATATGAAGAACACTCCTTAAATAGAAGCAACGTCTTCAACAAAGAAACCTATGCATCTAAGCAGCAGGAAGCCACGGCCTGTAGTAGGGGATGTGGCATAAAGAAAAGAAGCATCAGTGCTAAAGAACAGAGCAACTCACACAAGGAGAGCACGAAGCCCACATTTTTTGAACAGGAGAGTTTGCACCAAAAGGAAATGAGCCCCTGTGCAGAAATGAAATCCCCCATGTACGGTAATAGCAGACATTCAAATGAGAAACCCACCCACGCTAAGTGTCAGAGTCTATGCATTTAAAGATGAAATGAATTCAGTATGGTAAAAATTGCAGTCAAGAGTCTCACAAGAAGAAAGGAAGGCCGCCAAGACATAAAGAAGGAACTGTTGTAGCTAGAGTCCTCACCACCTTAGAGGTAGCAGGCGTATAAAGGGAGGAATTCACGTCAGGTTGCCCATGGAAGGAAAGGACCACGCAACTAGTCAAGCAAGATATTCAAAGAAGCAACCTAGCCATTCTTCAACACATTAAGGAAGTGCATTCCAGGGATAAGGATGCGGCTGCTTGCAAAGTAGAACACGCCAGTTGGAGAAAGAACCGCTGAGTTCAAAAGGAGTGCTCAGAACCAACAAGAGAGCCCTACCTTCACGCAAGTGCAGAAATTTAAGAAGCTATAGTCAAAGGGTATCCAGAGCATAAACAAACAGTCAGCAGAAATAAAAAGGAAGCAGGCAAAGCTCGTAGCAAAAGGAAAGAGCCGCAACCGCTACAGAGAAGAGTCCCTCATGCCAGGGCCCACGTTAGAATCCAAGGTGCCTAGCTTGGAGAAGAAAGTCTGCATGTGGAAGCAGACAAGTAGACTCTACAATAGCTCTAAGGAACAATATATATCCACAAGTCAAATACAAAGTTCACGCACGTAGAAGGATCTGCATAAACAAATAGCTCCACACCTTGCAAGAGTAACCCACGCCATTGAAGGAAAAGCTACACATGCAGGCCAAAGCTGTGAGACCAAGTTTTCTTTTAAAAATGTATATCCCACATGCAACACGTAAACATATTTTATAATTTTTAAATTCTATTGCACACATCTTGTGGGGTATCTTAAGATATATGGCTTTTGTGAAAGCCAAGTTCACGCGTGGGCCCATGGTTAGTTGGATGGTGACGTCAGCTGGATTTTCAAAGCTAAATTTTAAATAAATATGCATGCACAATGATGTGGTGCCATTGATCTAGATGCAACATGATGATGACAAGTGGCAAGATCGATTGTGCCCGCTTTCTCGCAAAATCAACATGCTCGTTGGTTAAAAAATGCAAGATTGCGGAATGGCGACACGTGGCACAGGTCCTGTGGATGATGAGATGGTGTTGCAAGGTAGATTCAAGCAGGAAGTGACTAGATCATGACACATGTCACGATCCGACGGTTGGCGCTTCTCTGCAAAAACAAAGTGCGCACCGGTTAAATAATGTGAGATTGCGGAATGGCGACACGTGGCGCAGGTCCCGCAGATGATGATGTGGCATCTGAGGAGCAATGGTCGGCCAATTAGAGGCTGCCACATGGCTAAGAGGCTTGGTCAAAGCCTATTGACTCAAATTTGAAGGCAGAGGGAAAAATAAAATATTTTTTTAAATGCAAAATTTAATATTGTTCCTCAAAAATCAGTGCACATTCAGCAATTCTTTTAAATCAAAAAAGGGACTTTAAATATAAAGTCTAAACTTTAGGTTTGAATTAAATTTTTGAATTTTAATCTATCAAAGTTGCAAGTCAGACTTTTCTAGCAGAGAACCGTTTTCAAACTGATTTTCAATGGGTTTTTTGAAGGCCAGATAGGCGATGTTATATATCGCTAGAACTGGGAGGGAATGAATTTTTCGATTCTAGAATTGGTTTTTGCATAGGAATCCGTCTATTCGAGCAGTATGAGGTTTTCTATCAGGTTCTTTTTTTGCAACCGTATTCAGGTACGAAAGTTTAGAATTGATTTTTAACAAAGTAATGACTTGAATGGGTTAAAGAGACAATGAAAATATAGTTGGGGTCACATTCACTCAGTAAAAACTGAAATTTCACTAGTATTTTCATGGGGCAATCAAATATTTTGATGACTCAAAGGTTTCATCATTTCAACGGAGATATTTCTCAAATCAATCACAATAATGACAAAGCAAAAAATAGATCAAAGGGAGATGGAAGAAAGAGGTTATTCAGTTGCCAAGGGAAGGAATTCTGAAGGGACACATGTCAGCTGTATAATGAATACAAGAATTCTTTCTTTGCTATTTCTTTCTTTTCTTTCTCTGTTGTAGGTTGTTAGTGAGTTTTCTATTTTCCAGTTCTTGGAGCTCTGCTCAAGCTGTGAAAGCCACACACCCATCATATCTTGTATGAACAACATATGGATTTCATAGATAGTTTTGATACAGTAGTGTGATCTTGTATTTTGTTTTATGCATTCCTAATGTACTTATTTTAAGGAGACAAATACAATGTGCAAAAGGTTTTGAATTTCATTATAACTCTGTCTCCTTTCTTGTTGAATTTGTAATTTTATATGTTCAAGAATAAAGAGCTTGAACCTATTTGCAATTGCCCAGTTGTATGTTTGAAGTTTGCTTGCCTTTGACTCAAGGAGTCATATAATTGCTTGTGGTTTCAAACAAGGTTGTAGATTCATTAAGAAGGATGTGTGAAAGTATGGGGTTATATTGGATATTGTTGTCTAATTCATAAGGTGAACAGACCGAATATGAATGTCTCAAAATATGCCATATTGTTGACTGATGTTCAAGGATGCATAATTCTGGAGTATAGGATTGCCCTAATGGATAAGGCACTGGTCAATTGTAGGATCATTAAGTTTTTACTGCATATTGGACATGCTGTCTTTTCTCAATATAAATCAATCATTTTCCCTTCATGTTGAAGAGCTATAAAAGTTGAACCCTCACTCAGCTTATGAGATTCCTAGATTTGCATTTAGCTACTATAGATTGATGTTATTTAATGAGTTATCAGGAGAAATAAGGGTTTTATCTGCTTCATAATAGATTTAGTGTATGCTTTGATAACTGGTACCATATAAAGAATCTATTGGTTTACCCGCCTAGGTTTTGCAGAGCCTGAAGAAGAAGAAGGGTCTAGCCTTATAGTTGGCTTGGTGTCTGAATGGACATGTTGAAAATGGGAGTTAGCTGCCCCTAGATGTGTCACTTTCTCATCAAGATAATTGGAAACGGGTAACATTTTCAAACACCAACACATTAAAAAGCTCAACAATTGATCTCTCTAATCCTTCCAAAAATTGAGGTATTGGAGATGATGCCTATCTAAAAACTCTCTTGTTACTTTCCCACCAAATTTTCCATACTACAGATGCATGGATGTAGTTCCAAAGACATGAAAACGTTGATTTAGAGTATAAGATTGGCCATGCTTTGAATAAATCCCATAGAGAATTGGGTAATGGCATAGGGAAATTAAGCTTATTAAGGACAAAATGCCAACAATCTTGGCCAAAAGGGCAGTTTAACAAGAGGTGATCTATTGTTTCTTTAACTTGTAGAGAGAGCACATAGTTAAAGGGATTAGAAATGTTCAATCTGTGAAGATGATCACTAGTTAAAATTAAATTCTTTAGTGCAAAACATGCAAAGAATACTGCTTTTGGAAGAACTAAGCTATTCCAGCAGAATTCAAAAGCATAGTGTGGTCTGATTATACTAGTTGTGTTGGAGAGCCAAGTATCCTATTTTAATAGAGTATTTACCATCTTTAGTTGGAACCCAAAAGAGGCAATCTGGATGATTAGACATAAAGACATTCCTTTTAGCTAGTACTTGCTTGAAAGAAGTAGCCTAATTGTGGGATATAGGAAGAGTTGAGGGGTCTTGCCAAATGACTAGCCCTGTGAACCTATGAATAGATGAGACATAACTAGAAAAGGATCTCCCTAAGCTTCAATCACTATGTTTGAAAAATCCTTTAGAGAATCAATAGTGGCAAGGTGGGGGAACCCATTCCATGAATCAAACCAAAAATTGACACTATCCCTATTGTTCACTTGCCATGATATGAATGAAGTAATAACTTCTAGAGAAGCCATCATGAAATCCCAAATGAAAGACCCCTTTGGTGGGTCTAGCATAGTAAGAAATTTGGAAGGTTCCAAGTTATCTAAATATTTCTCTTGTAAAAGGTGACACCATTTGGTAGAAGATTTTTCATACATTTGCTAAACAAGTTTAGCACCAAAAGCCCTATTCCTATTGGTAATGCTGGGAAGTCCAAAACCTCCTATTCCATAAGAGGTTGACATGGCATGAATATAAATTAGTGGTATATTCTTTTGACCATTCATATTGTCTAACAAAAGAAAGGTGTGGATTAAAGTTTCAATTTGAGAAATGATACCTTTGGGGACTTGTAGAATAGAGAACTAATAATTAGGAATGGTAGAAAGAACAATTTTGATAAGAAAAATTCTACCTGAGAGGGATAACCAGTGAACCTTCCAAGCACTAATTCTATTATTGATACGATCAATCATAGATTTCCAATAAGAGGCCTTGTGTAATCCCATAAAAAAAGGAACACCAAGATAAGTAGAAGGTAAATGATCATGGGGAAAACCAAGAAGATGGATTATTCTTTGAGTAACCAATTGGGATGTATTAAAAGCATACAGTTTAGATTTAAATGCTTTGATACATTGACCTGAAACTTGTATATATAAGTTAATGGCTTTCTTCATACTTTGTGCTTCTTGATATGTAGATGATCCAAAAGGTAAAGTATCATCAACAAAAAGAGAATGAGTTATGGACAAAGATGTACCTACAATATTGATACCTTTCCACAACCTTTTTTGATTAAAAGAGTTAATATGTCTGTTGAAGGCCTCTACCCTAATGATAAACAAGAATGGAGAAAGAGGGTCACCTTGATGAACTCCTTGGAAAGAGGCAAATAAACTTGTTGGTGCACCATTAATGAGAATAGAAAAATGTACAATTGAAATGCAAGCTTTAATCCATTTACACCACCTAGAAGAAAAAGAAAATTGATGAAGGACTAGAAGAAGAAAAGACCAATTCAATTTATTGTAAGCCTTCATCATATCCAATTTGGCAACAAAGGCTGAAATATTATGTTCTTTGATGGGATGAAGGATCTAATGGGCTATTATAGCTCCCTCAATTGTTGCTTGAGCAGGAACAAAACCCCCTTGTTTTATCAATATAATCTTTAGAATAATGGGCTTAAGTCACAAATAAATAGCCTTTGTGATAATATTATGGATAATGTTACCTAAAGAAATAGGATAGAAATCACCAAAATAATAGGGATCATTAACCTTTGGGATGAGAGCAATATTGGTGGTATTAAAGTTCTTCAAAATCAAAATATTTTCTTGGATTCTTCAAGAACCTCAAGCAATTCAAAACAAATGACATCCCAACATTTTTGAATAAATTATGCAGTGAACCCATTAGGGCCTAGTGCCTTATAGCAGGCATAGAAGATACTACACCATGAATCTCAAAAAGAGTAAATGGGACCATAAGAATTAGATTGTCTTGTTGTGTAATCAAATAAGGAATGAAATCCAAGATCTCATCCACAAGGTGGGAAGAGGGGGGATCCTACAGTGGAGGGAAAAGTAGATTAGAGAATAACCTTACACTCTCAGTTTGAATGCCTATAGCATCATAAATCAAATTTCCTAGATGGTCATGAATTTTAAAGATTGTGTTATTAGCCTTCTTTTGTTTGGTAGATGCATGATAAAACTTAGTATTCTGGTCCCCTTGTTGAAGCCACAATTGTCTAAAATTTTGTCTCCAATACTCTTCTTCTCACTTACATAATTTAGACCAATCCTCTTGCAAATTATTCTATCTTGAATGCATATCAGCATTTAAACCATGTAGTAAAATATGTTCGTTAATCTTAGCTAGTTTTTCTTCTACCACCTTTTTCTCCTCAAAAATATTTTTAAAAACATATTTAAATTCCAAATCTTGATAAGCCCTTTGACATACTGCATTTTCTTATGAAACTAAAATATTTTGGTTCCTAGCTCTAGTGGATCATGATTCCACCATTGTTTTAAGAGACCATCAAAGTGGGGATGATGATACCATACAGTTTCAAACTTAAAAGATGATCTAGAAAAATTAGTAAGAGGAGAATCTGATGGAAGCATGGAAAATTGAATAGGGAAATGTTTAGATTCTGAAAATGTTATTATATCCAATTGGATAGTATAATTTCCTGATTTCCAACATTATGAACACAAAAATCTATCCAATATAACTACAATGTAATGGAACCCAACTCTTCTAGTAGTCCAAGTGAAAGATCCAGCTTGTGGGGGAACATCAAATAGAGCATTATGGTTAACAAAGTCATTAAAGTCCTAGGTAGCTCTAGGAGGGGGAATAATACCTCCATACTTATCCTTGGGATGAAGAATGGCATTAAAGTCACCACCAATAATAAATTTGGCACCTACTGATTGTTGGATAAAACCTATGAGACTAAACCATAAACTTTGTTTGTCTGATGTAGGGGTAGGGCCATAAACATTAATCAAATGGAATGAAAGTTTATAGTGTTTAATGGATAACATTTGCCAATTAGTTCCTTGATGAAGATATTGAGCCTTGATAGCTTTAGGATTCCATTATACAACAAGGCCTCCAGAAGTACCTAAGCTAGAAACATGTGAGGAATTCCATGTTGACCAACATCCAATAGATTTTTGAAAGTTATTTGATGATAGCTTAGTCTCCTGAAGCAAGATGAGATCACATTGGATAGAATCAAGACACTGCTTGATCCTATTACATTTTTCAGGGGCATTAATGCCCCTGACATTCCATGAGAGGATCTTCATAACTAATAAGAAGCACTCTTGGCAGTCCTTGTTGATCATTTAGTGGTAGAAAAATTACCATCCAAAGTTGATTGGATCCCTCCATCAACTTCTTTTTTAACTTATTGATGCCTTTGATGAACCATCTCTTTTGTAAGTAATATAATTTTGAAAGGTTGTTTATTGAATATTTCACCATAAATATAATTATTATTATGAACTCTTAAGAATTTAAAAAGTCTAATAACATAAGAGATTCTAGACACAAATTCAAATTTACTTTTGATTTTTAAATTGTTAAAAGTTTGTATTCAATTTATATTATTATTATTATTGTTATTGTAATTATTATTATTATTATTATTATTATTATTATTATTATTTATTTTGATTGGCGAATGGCCAAAGCCTAGATTAATTATTGTTATTAATTATTTTTATGTGTTAAGCAAATTTGAACCCAAGACCTCCCACATGAGAGGCTCACAAGTTACTATTGTGTTGTAGGCTCTTGCCTAGTATTCAAATTATATTATATTACAAATAAATAGATATATTTATTGAAATCTAAAATAATAAAATATAAAAGGAGCTATATTTCACATATTTGTACAAGAATATTTTGGCTAGAAGTATGGGAATATGGGAGTATGCATGTAATCATATTTTTTATACTTGGACTATGCTATGCATTGTGATTGAGTTTGCTTTGGGAAAAAATGTTATATTTTGTAATCTTTCTTTTATTGAAATATTAAGATTTTTAATGAATTTGGTCATGCGTGTGTGTGTGTGTGTGTGTGTATTTATCCCCTTGTTCCACTTTAATACTATATGTACTTCAAAACTCTTTGAAGAAACATATCACTTTTTAAAAAGTGACACTTGCAAACTTATAGTTGGGATAAAACCTAATATTAGTATCAACAAAGGAAACAAACTCTATTTCTATCCTTGGTGAGTTAGAGATAGAAATTGTAGGTGGTAAATGAAAAGCCATACTATAATCTCTGGAGCTAGTTGTAATACCCCACCTCCCTTACCATAAATATCCCTAAAAGATAATTTTCTAAGGAGGACAAATTACTTCCTCTAAGGGATGAAGGTTTACAAGATAAGCAAAAATTGATATTGGCATTAAGATGGTAGGGGATAATGAAAAATAATCCTAATTAAGATGATACCAAGGAGTAGTCAAAATACTCCATTTTTCTTTTAAAAAGATGTATAGGATTAGTGGGGAGACTAAAAAGTAAACTAAACCTAAATCCAAAGAATTTACACTCTCATTAACCTCTAATTGAAACACAAGTTATTTCAAAGATATTGAAGGATTTCATATCGTAAAGGATTATGAGGAAGATATGGAGGAGTTGTAGATTGTTAATGGTAGAGAAATCAAAGATGCTTAGGCCTAGAGATTCCTTTCTATGGAGTTATAATATTTTGGGCTAGTGGTGGATAGACTGAAAACCCCTCAAAATTTCATTGGTTGTGGGAAAAGAGAAATGGAATATAAGCTAAATAGTGTTATTGACAATATGGTAAATATTAATGAGAATCTCTACAATGTTTGGTAATGGGTGTCATCATTATTGGAGGAAAAAGATGAAGGAAGAAAATGAAAGAAATGGTGGATTAAAATAAGGAGACAACAAAAGGAAATAAGAATAATTCATTTTCCTAATGGAAGCAAGGCTTGGAATACATGCTTAAGCTTGTAGTTACATTTTTTGAGTATCCTACTAATTTTGTTGTGTTGTCATTAGTAGTTTGACATTATTAATGTGTTGATTGTATATATTTTTTTTTAAAATATTTTTTTGGAACTATTCCTAGTTTAGCTATATTAGATTAGTCTTTCTATTACTCCTTGTTGATTATTTTCTTTCTTTAGTTTTTAAAATCTTCATAATTCAGGACTTTCTCTCTAGATTTCCTATATTTTGCTTGTAATAATGGTTTCTAGTTGAATCATAATGGGTTGGGGTACTCATCCACTTGATATAATTATGAAATTATGATTATAAGATTCTTGAATGGAATTTAAAACTACTTTCAAAAGTAGGAACCTTTAGTACATTTATATAAAATAATATCATTATTTCTTTTGTGAAGAGAAAGAAAGTTTCTTCAAAAATTAAAATGGTCAGTTCATTGTCTAAAAGAATCACCTAATATGTATATTTTTCTATTATTCATTTAGATTTTATTAAAAATTTAGACCATTATATTTATGTTATACTTATTTATCATATATAAACTTAATCATTATAGTTAATGTTGATGACATGTTATGCTTATTAAGGGGATATGAATACACTTCTTGTTGGAAACAATTGATTAATTGTGTATTGTCTTTTATGTTACACAAAATGTTATATCATTTCTAGTCAGTGTATACAGAGCTTAGTCAGGCGTTGAAGACAGTTTCTTATATCTGCTGAGCATTCCAAAGTTTGCCTAGTTCAAAAGAGAGTGTCTACCGAGTTCACTTGGGTGACAAAGAAAAGTTTGCAAAAGTTGAGTGTTCATCAAGCTCACTCAGTTAATGAAGGAAATATTGGATGGAACCAATGTTAACTGAGCTCACTTAATTACCAAAGGAACTTTGAGAATATAGAGTGTTAATCAAGTTCACTTGGTTAACATAGGAAAATCACTTTGAGTTAGTATCTACTGAGCAGGGTTCTACTAACGAAGGATTTTTTTGCTTTGGCATATTGAGTTATATAGTTTTGTTTATTGGTTCTAGCTGACTGAGAAGATGAATATTAATTATTATAAGTTGTATTCAAATTGACTTGACAATGTGTAAGATATAACTATAAGGTCAAGTTGAGGATTGAATATGTGGAACATAATTGAAGATTTGATGATTCTTAGAGGAAGTGAATTAGAAGGATAAGAAAAATATCCTTACTAAGATGTAAAGATACATTTGATTAGGAAAGATCAAGTATACAAGCCATAATTAAGATCTGTAATCAAAAATTCAGTTGCATCAGAAATCAAGTCATCTCATTGTTACTCTCTAACCATTGGAGCAGTGATCTAAATCTCTTAACAGTTATTTTTAAATCCTCTAACAAGGTGCTATTTATATTGAATTATATAAAGACCTCTAAAAAGGCCACTCCTAATAGGGTGATTAAATCCTCTAACAAAGTCACACCTAACAGTGTATTTTGTAACCTTTAATCAAGGTTAGCTCCTAATAGGGTTTACTCCAGAAGAGTGAAAATTAGTAACTAGTTGCAATTGGTGGGTTTTTCCAAATTGGGTTTCCATGTTAAAATCTTGTGTTCATGCTATTTTTTTTATGTGTATGCAACTAAGTTAATATAACATCAATCACAGATAATATCTTAAGATTTTCATGTTAAGTATTTTCTGAGCTATTTTGGTGTTTATTAGGTTACAACATTTTCTCTGTGTGTTTACCGAGTTATACAGAGTTCAGTTTTAATTTATATTCACATTTGAGGGATTTGAAAATTATTTTAGTGGTAGATGATTCAGTCCTCCCCTCTCTATTACTCCTCTTATATTTCCAATAATTATTATCAAAGCTTTTGGTGCTTGCAGAGAAGGTTTTTAAGGACTAAAGCTAAAGATCAGGGTGTCTTACAAAAGAGAGATTCCCAAGTTGAATCAAGAAAACTTTATAGCATGGCAAGGACTTATGAGGTTACATTTGGCAGCTACTAGTGATTCAAGTTGTAAATATCTTGATAGCGAATACAAAAATCCTACTGGAATATTATTAGTTGAAGATATTGTTGAAAAAAATAATCATAACATTATGATGATTGGCATTATTTTTGCTCTTAATTATGTTATATTTGATGAAGTCAAAGGTTGCACTACAACTTATGATATGTATATCAAACTAAAAGCCATCTATGGAGGAGATGATAATGTAAGAATAGATAAAGACAAAATTCTCAGAGGGCAGTTTGATCAAATAAAGATGAGAGAAGATGAAAACATTGTAAAATATGTTGAGTGAATTAAAGCAAGTGTGAGCTCAATCAAAGCATCTGGAGAAGACATTGATGACAAAATAATTGTAAGAAAGGTACTCAAAACCCTTATTCCTATCTATGCAATTAGAGTGTCTTCTATTCAACAAATGAGATGTGATCCAAATAGCAATATAACTTTGGATGCTGTAGTTGGAAGATTGATAGCTTTTGAGTTGGATAACTATGATAACTATGTCCCTAGTTCCAAAAGTATTGAGTTTTCATTTGAAGCCAAGATTTCACTCAACAAAAAGGGTAAGAAATCAAAAGCCAATCAATCAAAAAGTGAAGAGGAAGAAGAAAGTTTAGATAGTGATCTTAAAGTTGTTGAATCCCTACTTGCAAGGAAATATTCCAAAGGTAGAGGAAAGTACAAAAGTCATATTACTCTAATTTTTCTTGTGAAGAAGTTGGTCACCTTGCTGCAAGGTGCCCAAATAGAGAAAACAAGGATGAAAAGAAATGCAAGAAGGAATTTAAAAACTACAAGAAGGAATTCAAAAACTACAAGGACTACAAGGAAAAATGTAAGAAATATTATTTTATGGCTAAAGATTTTGATTACAATGAAGAAGAAATGGTATATATTGTTGTAAAAGATGAATCTGGTGATGAAGGAGATAAAATGACACTTATCTCTCATGTTAGAAAAAATGATACATGGATTATTGGTAGTGACTAATTAAATCATATGATTGGAGACAAAAAAAAAATTGAACACATTGAACATTATGATGATAGTAGTGTGAGACTTGGAAACAATGAACCTTGTTGCATAAAGGGAAAAGGGTGTATCTCATTAACCAATAAACTTAGATGTGATAATGCATATTGGGTTGAAGGACTAAAGCATAATCTACTAAGTGTGTCATAGTTGAATAACATTGGATTCAAAGTAGAATTCATGAATGGGAAGGCCAAACTACTGGATGGAAAAGGAAATCTAGTTAGATCTAGCAAACAAACAAAAGGTAACCTATTCTATCTAGATCTTAGTGAAGGTTCATGTTTTATTGCTCAAGTAGAAGAAAGATGGTTATGGCACAAAAGATTATGTCATGTAAGCTTTGATAATTCGGTCAAGACAAGCAAAAATAGAAGAGTAAGAGGTATTCCTAGCTTGAGAAAACTTGATATGGGTCTATGCAAAAATTATCAAATTGGTAAAATGGGAAAAAAATGTTTCAAAAGAAAAAACTATCATTCTGAAGAAATCTTAGAGCTTGTACATATAGACTTATGTGGATCTATTGGAATAGAGAGTTACACTAGAGATAAGTTTTTCATTCTTTTTGTTGATGATTATTCTAGAATGATGACTGTTATGTATCTAAAAGAAAAATATGAATCTTTACAAAAATTTAAGTGGTATCTAGCAAGAGTAGAAAAAAAATTGGAAAGAAGCTGAAATGTTTGAGATTAGAAAGAGGTGGTGAATTCAATGAGTTCAATGAATTTTGCATTGAAAAAGGAATTAAGAGATAGGCATTGGCCCCTAGTACACCTCAGTAGAATGGTATAGTTGAAAGAAGGAATAGATCCATCATGGATTGCACAAGAACATTGATGATAGAAAAGAATGTTGTAATCAAATAATGAAAAGAAGCAATCAATATTGTAGTACATTCCTTAAACAGAGTACAATTGAATAAAGACTCAAATCAAACTCCTTATGAACTATGGCATGGCTACAAGCCTAATGTAAGTTACTTGAAAGTATTTGGTAGCAAATGTTATATCTCGAAAGAATATAGGAAAGGTAAATTTGATGTCAAAGGTGATGAAGGCATATTCCTAGGACACTCTTATAGAAGTAAGGCATAAAAAAGTTTGAATTTTTTTACTTATAAAATCATAAAAAGTGCACATGTGAGAATTGATGAGTTTGTAAAAAAGAGTGACGAAGAGAGAAACAAAGAACCTGAGGATTATAGAAGAGTTGTTTACTATGAACCTAATACTTTGCCAAATCTATCTAGAAGTCAGGAGGCCTCACCTCTAGAGTCCCCAAAATCTCCAAAAGTTATCAGAGTCTGAAGGACCTGAGTCGCACTTAGAAGCTATCAAGCTATTGCTAGAGCAAACCAAGTCTAATGAACCTAAGTCATAAATAGTGGAACCCAAGCTTAATACATAATATCATGAACAAGTTAGTGAAAAGTACTCCAAATACAAAGTACCTATGTTAGAAAGATATGTCAAATGACATCATACACCTGATCAGATCATTGGAGACAAGTCAAATGGAACAATGACAAGAAATAAATTGAAAGGTACATGTTTTCTTGCTTAATTTGAACCTAGAAATGTTAAAGATTCTTTGGATAATGAAAGTGGGATTGAAGCAATGAATGAGAAAATAAAATAGATAGAGAAGAAGAAAACTTGGACTATTGTTCCAAGACCAAAGGATAAAAATGTAATTGGCACAAAGTGGGTATTCATAAAAAAGTTAAATGAAGATGGAAAAGTTTTCAGAAACAAAGAATGGTTAGTATGTAGAGGTTATTCTCAAGAAGAATGTATTGATTATGTTGAAAATTTTTCTGTTGTTGCAAGATTAGAAGGTGTTAAAACTTTACTAGAATATGTAGCTCATAGAGGATTTAAAGTTTATCAAATGAATGTAAAATCTGCATTCTTGAATGCAATTCTTGATGAGGAAGTCTACATAGAACAACTTGAAGATTTTGTAGATCCTAGCAAAATAGATATGATATGCAAATTACACAAAGTATTATATAGTCTCAAGAAAGCTCGCAAAGCTTGGTATGAAAGACTTCATAACTATTTGATAAAGATTTGTTTTCAAAGAAAAAATTATAACAATAGTTTGTATATCAAAGAAGGACTAGACAATAAGATTGTGTAGGTAGAAATATTTGTGGATTACACTTTATTTACAGGAGATGATGACTTGTACAAGGCATTTTTGTAAGAAATGAGTAAAGAATTTGAGATGTTTATGTTTGGAGGGATAAAATTCTTTGTTGGATTGTAGATCCAATAGAAGAAAGATGGTATCTACATTACATAATCTAAATATATCAAGGAGATACTAAAGAAATTTGGAATGGAAGACTCAAGACTAGTTGTAACTCCTATGTCTACTAGACATAATCTTTCCAAAAATGATGATTCCAAGGAGGTAGATTAGACTATATAGAGATCAATGATTGGAAAATTGTATTATATAGTGCATACAAGGTGTGATATTGCATTAGCAATTGGTATGGTAGAAAGATTCTCAACAAATCTCAAAGAAAATCACATGATGCAAATCAAAATAATTAAGAGATATCTGAAAGGTACTTAAGACTATGGTTTATGATACAGAAAGGGAGGCAATTTGGATTTGAAAGCATTTATAGATGTTGAATGGGTAGGAAGTGTTGATAACAGAAAGAGAACCAGTGGCGAAGCATCCTTTCTTGCTAAAAGACTAGTGTCTTGGACAAGCTAGAAAAAAAAATGTATTTCTTAGTCTACAACAGAGGCAGAATATGTGGTAACAGTAGTTAATTGCTATAATATTGTTTGATTCAAACAATTTTTGGAAAGTACGAAGATAGAGATCAAGGATCTAGTGGTTTTATATAGTGATAACACTAGTGTAATTAATATATCAAAGAATCTAGTGATGCATACTAGAACAAAATACATTGCTATAAAATAAATTTTTTTAGAAAGAATTGGTACAAGATAAAGAGGTAAGATTGGAATATGTGAATACAAAAGAATAAATTGTCGACATATTCAGTAAGACATTACCTAAGGATGCATTTTTCTAACTAAGAGGTAAGTTAGGGGTCATTCTCATATCCGAAAATCACTAAATGAAGTTTAGTGAGGCATCAACCAGAGCATGTTGACCATCAGTTGGTTGATGAAATATTGACAAGGACATATTGCAAATGAATTAGTACATGAGGTACCTTGATATTCACTAAATATTTCTTTAGCACGAGATGTCAAAGAGGGAGAAGTTTTCTTTCATATCTCATAGAAATTTGAATCAGTTCAAGAGATGACAAAGAGGGAGAATCTAAAGGTAAAGGGAGTTCACACTAATAAAGGGAGTTCTCATGGATGAGAATTAGAATGAAACTAAGGATATGTTCCTTACTTTATTCTTTCTCTAAAACTTTATTGTATTATGACATGTTGTGTTGCTATCAATTCCTAAGAGGGATATTGTTGGAAACAATTGATTAATTGTGTATTGTCTTTGATATAACACAAAATGTCATATCATTGTTAGTCAATTTATACCAAGCTCACTTTGGCATTGAAGACAATTTTTTGTGCCTACTGAGTATTCTAGAGTTTTCCTAGTTTAGAAGACAGTGTCTATTGAGTTCACTTGGGCGACAAAGAAAAGATTGTAGAAGTTGAGTGTTAACTGAGCTCACTAGGTTAATGAAGGAAATGTTGGATGGAACTAGTGTTTACCGAGCTCACTTGGTTACCAAAGGAACTTTGTGAATATACAGTGTTAATTAAGTTCACTTGGTTAACGTAGGAAAACCACTTTGAGTTAGTATCTACTGAGCAGGATCTACTAATGAAGGATTTTCTTGCTTTGGCATGTTGAGTTAAATAGTTTTGTTTTTTGGTTCTAGCCAATTTAGAAGATGAATATTAATTATTCTAAGTTGTATTCAAGATGAGTTGAAAATGTGTAGGATATAAATCTAAGGCCAAGTTGAGCATTGAATGTATGGAACATAATTGAACATTTGATGATGCTTAGAGGAAGAAAATTAGAAGGATAAGTAGAATATCCTTGTTGAGATGTAAAGATACATTTGATTAGGAAGGATCAAGTCTACAAGCTAGAAATGAGATCTATAATAAAAAAATTGGTTGCATCATAAATTAGGTCATCTCATTGTTATTCTCTAACCATTGTAGTAGTGATCTAAATCTCTTAACAAAGTTGGCTTAACAGCTATTTGTAAATCCTCTAACAAGGTGGCATTTCTATTGAATTGTCTAAAGACCTCTAACAAGGCCGCTTCTAATAGGGTGATTAAATCCTCTAATAGGGTCACACCTAACAGTGTGTTTAGTAAACTTTAATAAGGGTTGGCTCCTAACAGGACTCACTTTAGAAGAGTGAAAATCAGTAACTAGTTGTAATTGCTGGTTTTTTCCAAATTGGGTTTCCACGTTAAAATATTGTGTTCATGCTATTTATTTTATGTGTTTTCAACTGAGTTAAAATAACATCAATCATAGATAATATCTTAAGATTTTCATGTTAAGAATTTGTCGAGCTATTTCAGTGTTTACCGAGTTACACAGAGTTCAGTTTTGATTTATATTGGCATCTAAGGGATCTAGATTTATTTTAGTGGTAGATTCACCCCTCTAGTTACTCCTCTTATATTTCCAACACTTCTATCATATTTTGTATGAAGTATGTAGGCCTTGCAAAAACTAACATGGTATAGTGATTAATAGAGATTAGGTAATATAAAAATTTGGTTAAGAAAAATTAATCTTGATGATTTCATTTGTGGTAGTTTAACATCCATGATTATAAAATTATAAATTTATTGGTATATTTTGGGTTCTTAGTATATGAAATAGTTTTAAGTAAGACAAATCATTATATAATAATTGAAGTTTTCAATGTATTGTTTCAAACACTCGTAACAAGGATTGAGCTTTTTCTAAATGGGGTTTTAAATATTTGTGAGAAAATTTTGATGAATTTTTAAAAAAAATTATGGTACTAATGGCTTAGATAAGATATTATGTACACGTATATTTTTGTGATTGTATATTATAGAGGTGTTTTAAACAAATTTTATTATTATGTAGCTTCTGCATTCTATGTAATTTAGAAGTATAGTAGGTTGGATGAGTAAGAGGCATACCATTTCTACATTTTTCATTACTGAAGAAAATGATTTGATGAGTACAAATTGTTATGAAAACATTGCATATTAGTTGTGAGGTTATAACTATTACTTGATTTCCCAAAGAATACTAATACTAATGCCATATCTAGAGTGTGGATGCTCATTTCTTTTTTCCTAATATGGTAGAACATGGTAAGTCATTTTACAAATATTTGACACATAAGATAATGTTGCAGATGCTTATGAAGACACTAACCATTGAGTAGTAGGAAAACCATGGTCCCTAATCAAATACAACTTTTTATGTATCATTGAAATATCATCATAATTTATAATACCAAGTGAAGTATTATTAAAAAAATGGTACATTTAATTACAAATTATATATAATTATTTAATGCATCCTTAACAATATTGTAATAACTTCTTGATTATCCATGTTGGCAAGTTGGCTAGAATATGATCGTGGATGTTTTCATTAATGGAAACATTAGACAAGGGCAAGATTGCTTAAGCTTAGTATATACTTTGGTGTATCTTAATGCAAACAATTTCTAAACTTAATAGAACTATGAATAATCAAATTATTTGATTTAGTGAGCTTCACTTGAAGTAGGTACAAAGATAAAAACTAGGATATGGTAGCATGGAGAATCTAGATGACATGCGTAAGGCCTCTTAAGTTAGTTTGATATTTAGCACATGTCTTGAAAGAAAAATAGGTTGATATTTTGTTACTTCAAGAGTAGAGTACATGGAAAAACAGATATATTGGCTAAGGAATTGATTTGACATGTCAAATAAAGGAATTAGCAAGGAAGGAATGACATCATAGATATTAACCCTCAGCTAGAAAAAGCTAATATTAAGTTGTGATAAGATGTTTGTAAGATAAAAGGCCGACATAACAAGGGAGTTAAGGAAATGGTATAAAGGTAGAGTTTTTGGATAAAAGAAGATATCAATGCTTATGCAATGATATGATTGATATGTGTAAGTTTAATTTTTGTTTTTTAGAAGCTATTTGATGATTAGAAATAGTAAAAATTTAAATACATGAACAAATGCAAGTGATAAAAAAGGACTAATTAGATATTTGGGATGTCAACATAGTCATAGTTTTGGTAATATCTTATACTACTTATGAAGTTGTATATTATTGTTACAATAATGTACTCACCCATTTTAGTTATACAAATCCTAGTAGCATTGAGACCTCTAATAAGATCTATTCCTTTCCAAAGGACATACACAGTATATGTATGTAATAGACTCCTCATATGGTCAAAGATCATTTGATTAGAAAGATTGCTAAAGAAGAATGTGTGTTTCAATGATTGTTTATCATTGATGTTAAACCTACTACATGTTGGTAAGAAAATTTCTTAATATTTCAAGTACTATCACTTAGTTGATTGATGAGGAGGATTTGATCAACAAGGTGTAACAAAAGTACTTAGAGGAAAGGTTGAGTTATGATTATGTATTGAAGTACGAGAATCAATTAAGATAGTGATAACATAATGTATTGATGATCTACTTGAGGTTACAAAATAACTTGTTACAATTAGAAATTTTAGAAGAATAAAGTTAGACAAAGTTCATTTGCCAAGCTTGACCAAGTCGACAGTAGGTGCCGAGAAAAGTTAGTGCAAGCCAAGCAAAAAGTTAGTTGGAGTTGAGTGAAAGAAAATTCTAGAGGATTTCAACCAAGTTAGTAGATGCTGAGTAATTTTCAGATTGATGCTAAGCACCAATAAAATCTAGTTGATGCTGAGTGATTTTACAGTTGATGCCGAGTAACATAGTATGTGTCGAGCATCAGAAGATTGATAATGCTGACCTGCTGCATTATGAAAAAGATCAAATATTCACCAAATATAAGCCAAGAAGTTTATTTTCTTGGAACTTGTGAATCAAGAGGAAGATAAGATTGATGAGCTAGTGGCACAAAATCTTATGTAAACCATTTTGGAGGTGAATTCAAATGGATTCTAAGATAAATTTCTGAAAAAGATAAGATATGGGGTAGATACATTATATCCTACCTAATCCATCAAAAACCCTAATTTTGATGATGGATAATGAGTGGAAAAATGTTCTAATTTCCTATATATAGGAATGTCTAGTCATGAAGAAAAGAGTTAATGAGTTTTGATGTGAACATATGATAAGGAGAAGGAAAGGGGTTTTTCTTCATCAAGTGACCCAAGTGAAAATGTCTGCAATGGTGTACTAAGCTACAAGGCTTAAAGAGGATGAATGCTTGAAGGGTGAACAAGTTGTTAGAGCTATAAAGATTGGAAGCAAAGCAGAGTTGAGGACTAAACATAGATCTATAATCTACAAGAAATGTTGTAAGTTGTATTAGATCAAAGCTCTACTGTTACTTTCTAACAATTGTATCACCCTAGGGTGAATCCTTTGGAGTAAGGTTGACTTAACAGTCATTGGAAAAACCTTTAATAGGGTGGCATTCCAAGTGAATGGCCTAAAGTCCTCTAACAAGGCTCACTTTTAGTAAGGTAACTAAAATCCCTTAACCGGGTCACATTTAATAGTGTGTATTGTAACCTTTAATAGGGTTGGCCTTTAACAAGGCATCACTTTAGAAGAGTGAAAAAAGAGTAGCATGTTACTGGTGGTTTTTCCCAAATTGGGTTTCCACATTAAATCATTGTGTCAAATGTGTTGATGGATGTGTCGTGTTTCATATTTTACATTTTTGCAAGTTGATTTGATAGTAACATATCAATTGCAGTTAACACACAATGAATGCATGCATGGTTAATAATGTTCCATGGGTTCACTAAATTATGAAAAGTTTTATTTGTACATCTGGACCTTGAATAACTAATTCACCCCCCTAGTTATTCTAGAAGGAATTCTAACAATTGGTATTAGAGCCATCTGCTTAAGAGGATTAATTTTAAGGTACTAGAAGCACAAAGATCAATATGTCAAAAAGAGAGGTACCCAAGCTCAATAGAGATAACTTTCCTACATGGAAAAGTTTGATGAAGCTACACCTTGGAGGACTTGGAGATTATGCATAATCATGTATTGTAGTAGAGCATGTTGATCTAGCAGGAGTCCTAACTACTGAAGATATGAAGAAAAAGGAAAAACATAATCAAGAAATGTTGGAGATTGCCTCTACCCTAAGTTATGCTGAATTTGATGATATCAAAGGCCTTAAGAGTGCAAAGAAGATGTGGGATGCCCTAGACACCATCTATCAAGGAGACAAAAATTTTTAGAGAGCCAAGTCAGAGAGCTTGAGAGGCAAGTTTGATGACATGAGAATGGAAGAAGGTGAGAATATTGCCCAATATGTTGCTAGAATAAAAGAAGTTGTTAGTGCAATAAAAGGTGCTATTGGTAAAATAAATGATGATGTTGACATATCAGTCATGTTTATTATTAGTGACACACACTTATTTAGATTCTGTATAGCTACGGAGCTCATGGAATAGCTTATAGTATTTGTCATGTAATTCAGTAGCCACTAAGCTTTACAGTTGCTACCAAGTCCTTTGGACCAACTCTAGTGGCTATTGAGTAGATTTAGTTAGTGTGAAGTTCAGCAATTCAAACTAAGCATTTCAGTATTAACCAAGCCACTTCGTGGTAACCAAGTGATTCAATGTTTGTCAAGTTGCACAATATCTATCGTGTCACAAATGTAGACCGAGTTCAAGACTATATGAAAATGATTAGTATGGACCAAGCTTCTATGTTTACCAAGAGCATGATGATGCCAAGTAGTGATAGTGGATGTTGAGTATCAAAACCTCACTGAGTCAGTCTTCAGAACCTGAGTATCTTCATGTGGGCTGACTTTGTAATATTTGTGTTAACTTGTGTAATGGTTGACTTTGTAATTTTGTAATTTGGATTGGTATATATATGTGATGTAATGTATCATTTCAAATATATGAGAATGTAATGTGAAAGCAAGCACGAGAATGTGAGCATATGTATATGCAACAGATAAAGATTTATGAAGGTCATATCAGCATAAGGAGAAAAAGTGACAAATCTATCATAGAAAGGTGATCAGTACACCAAGGAATCTCTATCAGCAAACTCAAGTTGCAAGTCAAAAATCTACTACTTCATCCTAATAGGTGAACTAGTCAAAATCCTCTAACAAGGTAGAACTAATAGTATTTTCTAAATCTCTTTACCAAGTGCATACTTTGTTGTATGTTTGTAAATCTTCTCACAAGGTGGACCTAGCAATCCTATTTTCTCCTAATAGGGTAGATCGTTAGAACTGATCAATGTAAGCCTTAGCTAGCCAACTTTATGCTGCAATAATAAAGTTTGTGGGTATCATCCCCACCCCAATTTTACTTTCTATTTGGAAGGTTTTTGGGTCACCAAATCTTTGTGTTCAAGTGTTGTAGATGCTTTCACATTTTCCTTTTCTCATGCATGCAATTAGATCAGATGTGATAAACTAAGTGTAAATTGATTTATTTAGAATTGAAATTGATAGAATTTTTAGAAGTTACCAATTCACCCCTCCCCTCTCAGTAACTTAGCATAGTCTTGAATATTCCCAACAGATGAGACTATGCTACGTAAAGTCTTCAGAACATTGTTGCCTATATATGCCATTAGAGTATTTGCAATCCAAGAGTTAAGATATATACTAGGAAATGATCTAACCCTTGAAGGTCTGGTAGAAAGACTTACTTCTTTTGAGCTATCTAATTTTGGCAACTACAGACTACAAAGTATAGAATCAGCTTTCAAAGAAAAAATGTTATTGAAGGACTCTGAGGAGGTAAAGTAGAAGAAGAAGAAAAGAAAGATAAAATATGTATCCAATGACAATAACATAGGTGAGGAACACATTGAACAATTGGAAACATTACTGGCTAGAAGATTTCACAGAGGAAAAGTCGAGTTCAAAGGTAAGTTACCTATCATTTGTTTCAATTGCAATGAAGTTGGTCATATTGCTACAAGATGTACATAGAAGAAGAACTATAGAGAGGAAAAAAGCACAAAAATAGAAGAGAAGATGATGGAAAAGACTATAGAGACAAAGGTAAGAAGTCATGCTACATTGTTAATGAACATGACTCTAATGAAAATAATGATGAAGTGGTATATGTTGCAATGAAGGATGAATCTGATGAGGATGAGGCAACTGCACTTATGACTTGTGTGAACAAGAATGACAAATGGATCATTGAAAGTGGATACTCACATCACATGACTGGAGATAAAAGTAAGCTCATTACCTTAACCTATTATGATGCAAATAGTGTAAGATTTGGTAATGATGTGCCATGTTTGATAAAAGGAAAAGGGCCTATCAAACTCATAGAAAAGATTTCATGTGACAATGCTTATTATGTTGAAGGATTGAATTATAACTTGTTAAGTGTGTCACAATTGAATAATTTGGGATGCAAAGTTGATTTTGAAAATAAATTGACCAAAATATATGACACAAATGGAAACTTGATTGAAAAAGGTGATCAAACTAGAAATAATCTATTCTATCTAGATATAGAAGATGCTACTTGTCTTATTGCAAAATTTGATGATGTATGGCTTTGGCACAAGAGATTATGTCATGTTAATTTTGATAATATGATTATTATCAGTAACATGAAAGAGTTAGAGGTTTTCCTAAGCTGAAGAAACCAAAAAATATAATATGCAAACAATATCAGCTAGGCAAGATGACAAAGTCAAGCTTTAAAAATAAAGCTTATACCTCCAAGGAAATACTTGAAATTGTTCATACTGACTTGTGTGGACCTATTGAAGTGAAAAGCTACAAAAGAGATAAGTATATAATGTTATTTTTTGATGATTACTCTAGGATGATGATTGTCATGTTTCTAAAACAAAAATTGGATGCTTTTCAAATGTTTAAGTGGTACTTGGAAAGAGTTGAAAAATAAATAGGTAAGATTCTGAAATGTTTGAGATCAGACAAAGGAGGACAATTCACTTCAAATGAGTTTGAGACATTCTGTAATGACAGAGGAATTAAAAGACACACATCTACACCTAGGACCCCTCCACAAAATGGAATTGCTAATAGAAGAAATAGGTCTATAATGGACTATGCCAAAACACTCATGAAGGAGAAGATTGTTGCTCTGAAATACTGAAGTATTGTTGTATATACCTTGAATTGTGTGCAAGTGAAGAAAGGTACTCACTCAACACCTTTTGAACTATGGTATGGATATCCACCTAATGTGAAATACTTTAAGATATTTGGAAGAAAATTCTATATTCTTAGCGATGTTAGTAGTGGAAATTTTGATGCAAAAAGTGAAGAAGGTATATTCCTTGGTTACTCCACAAGAAGTAAAGCTTGTAAGTGTTTAAATATTAACACTAACAAAATTGTGGAAAGTGCATGTTGGTGTTTGAAACTACTAAACAAAAAAATGCTCAATACCAAAATGATAACACTCATATAACCTAAGGATTAGCCAATTCCTATTAACAATTACATAAGTAAACCATTTGGACCCAACTTCAACAAAATAAAGGATGGTTTCCTACTCTTTAGGCTCTGCAAAACCAAGTTGGGTATACCTAGGGATGATTCTAATGCAAATTGTTGTATGAAAATTATCTTAGTTTCATTCTGATTCTCATCTCTTATCCTTAGGCACATACACAGTTTACCAATTTCTTTAATGCTTTCAAGTTTATATGCATCCCTCATAAGAAAATCTAGTCATAATTCTCCTAGAGTTTACAAGTATTTTTGGAAATAGCAGCTACTAAGACTCAGAAACTAAATGTAAATGAGTGGTGACCAACATTATAACCTTGGACAAAAAGGAATGAAAATGACTTTGAATTTATAATTGTTTTGACATGTACAAGAAAAATTTACTCTCAACCATCTTTGATTTATATGAATAGTGCCTTATCCATGGGAGAAAAGGTCAACTATTGGTAGGAGATCTGGTTCAAATAACTTGTACATGAATCTATCAACTGTAATCACCCATTCCCATTCTTATGAAATATCCTTTTCATAAACTCATAAATCCTACTAATTTATTGAAGCATTTACATAATCCCTTGAATTAAGAGCAACAATAAACCAATATAAAACCCATCAAGATTGCATTTAATCAATTGAACCTTATTCAAATGATCTCAAAATTAACAAACTCATAAAATGAGACAAAAATTGGTGACACAGATCTAGTGTAAATACCCTTTTGCATTATCCTTTAAATGACTAATATAATAACCAATAGAAACTCATTGAGACACCAAGATATCTTGTTGATTCTATCATTTCTTTATGTTATCAAAGAGTAGAACAATTGAAAGAAGACTCAAAACAACTACATATGACTAGACCAACTATACTTTCCTTGAAAGTTGAAAAATATACAAGTATTCAGACCCTTTCTCTAGCCCTGGGATATCACTTATATAGTGTGAGATGCAACAAGATTCAAGCTTAGATAAATTGATAAGTGTCCCTTCACAAAGATATTTACATTTTGTTCCTTCAAAAGGACAGAATTTTGTTTAATAGAAAAACTTATACATCAAACATTCTTTTGGTAGGCCCCTTTTTTGTTACATTTCTTGGAATGAAAAAAATGTTATGATTTGATTCTTTTATCATTTTGATTCCTCAGAGTAAGTGGCCATCAGGCTTGAAAGTGATGAGTCATCTTCGGTTACTTGCAAATTCACTTTAACCTGGGGATTCTCTTTGTCTTCATCATCGATTGTAAAGGTAATAGTCACCTCAATAGAATCTTTTGCCCCATTGCCTTCTACCATCTATTCTATAGATGTGAATTTTTCCTTCCATTCATTGTAGGTAGTGTCATTAGGCCAATCAAAATCAAGGACCTCCCTTTGTATAGTTATTAAAGAATTTCCAATTGCCTCTATATCAACAAGATCTTTTCTAATGGCACTATAGAATAACCATATTTTTACCAACTCCTCATTGGTCATGGCCCATAGAAAGTGGCCAATTTCATTTATGAAATTATTCATCCTTTCACAAAATATCTCATCCAAATCCTTTTTCCATTCTTCCTTTTCCTTCGCTTTATCAATAGTTTTTAAAGCACAAGGAAACAAATTAAATTTTTCAACAATATACTTGGAAAAAAAAATTGTTAATCTTTTCTAAAAGGAATCTTGTTTGTCATAAAAACCTTCCAATTTAGTCAACAAATCAAAAAAATTCTCTATTTGATGACAAGGCAATTGGTTGACAGATATGCACATAGCTATAATGTCATTATTTCTTTCTGTCCACTTCTGTACAAGAGGTTTCAACTTAATCTCATCTGTCTTTAATTCATCCCTGATGGCTGTAATTCTTGCCAACTAATAAAAAAATGTTGGTCATTCTATCCTATCCATTAAATACACTACACCCTGCCTTAATTTCTCTTCATACTAATTATTCAATTCTACATGCAATGCATATAATTTATTCTTTTCCTCTTCAAAATCCTCTGTGGTGTAGAATTGAGGCCTTTTAGGGGTGTCTGATACCTCAATAATAGGATTTGACTTAAAAGGTTCAATGGGTGGCTATGGGGGGTATGCAATTATGGGTCTACTGGACTCTCCCACCTTTCTTTTCCCAAGTTGCTTCTCCATTTGAGATATTTGGTTTTCTAATGATTGTATTTGCCTACCTCTTTCCTCATATGCTTCCAAAACTTCTTCAAATCTAGAATTGAGTTGTACAAACCCATCCTCTTCCTATCCAGACACCACATTGACAAATTTTAGCATTTCTAAAGCGATTCCAAAAAATTTCTTGTTGCCAACCTCACCAGCCCTGAATACTATTAATGCACTAGTATGCTCTACAATAGAGATTTCTTGCATTCTAATTTTGTCCCTCTTCTCAATTGACCAAATCACTAGGGCTTGGTGGTCATCAATAAATTTGACTCCTCTATGGGCCTATAGTACCTCTTCTTCAATTTTATACTGAGCATCCTTTTCTTTTCTTATTGAATCATAAACCACTACATTAACTATGTCCCACTCTGGTAAAATTAGGACCCCTGACTATTTAACTATTTTCCTTCTCACCTCAAGTGTAAATTGGGAAAAATCATTCAAAAACTTAGATTTTACTTCTTCCTTTATAACAAAGTCTGATTTATTAGGTTGCTCTATTTTTATCTTTTCACATGCTCTTTCAAAATTTCCTATATTTAATCTCCACAAAAATTGTGCAAAAGCTCTAGACTTGACAAAATTTTCATCATTAATAACTTTCTCATAAGCTTGAGAAAAAATTGGGTCTATCTCCCTACCTTGATAGTCAGTAATTGTAAGGTCCAAGGAGGGTACAATAGGCTCTTATGGTTCCCCAATCTCTAGGTCTATGGTAGCAACAATAACATCCTCTTCTCCACCAATCTATCTCAGTTGCTCCCTTAAATATGCTTCATCATCTATTTGGATTGGGGTTTGACTTGGGGAGTATTGTTCTACATGGGAGGAAGACCCTTGCTCCAATTTCTACCTCTTTGGGGCATTGGCTATAGATGGACTTTCTGGTCTTGGTCTTTGTTGAAGGGGAGCCTGTTGCACATTCTGCACCATCACATAACCTACCCTTTTTTGCAAAGTATACTAACCAGGAGCTACTATGTTTCTACTATTTATCCTCCTTTGTACTTTTACAACCCTATCTGGATAGGTCTTGGCATATGTAGCCTTCTTCTCATTCATTTTTTGTATTATTACAATAAAATTATTCATCAATGCTTGGATTTTGGCTCCCCGATATTTTTTTATCTTTTAGAGGGTCATAATTAGAGTCAAAAGCATTAATGAATTCTAAAAATTTACTAAACACTATCCATTTTTCTTTCCTTAATTCTTGTTCCTGTAAAGAGAAAATGTTTCTAATAATATCCTCAAGAAAGCATACTTGTTGTACCATGTGGGAAGCTTTTGTCCTTTCTCTTAAAAGATCATAAAACCCTTCTGGATAAATAAATCTTGTATAGGACTCTACCATGTTGTATCTATCTAGGAATAAACTAAGGTGTTTCCATCCTTTCCTCACAAAAACAAAATCATGTGCCATAGTAACAACTAGAAAGAAAGTACCTTTCTTGGGAAAATATCTTTCATAAATGGTCCCAATCTACCATAACAACTCTACTATCCCTATCTTTAGAGGCACATGGAATGGTAGCACATGAGGCTTCCCAAAAAAGCCATACACTCTTATTACTGTGGAAACATTATATGGGATTATATCCCCCCAATTATGACTAACCAAAAGCCCTTTTGCATGGTCCTTGGGTCTAACCAATTCTAGTAATGATTGAGGAATCCTAGGGCTATCTCCTCTCAAGAGAAATCTAAGCTTGGATGAAAAATATCTATCAAATCTCACAAAACTGGCATCTCTAGCTTCTGAGGTTATGTCCACACTTCATAGCTAAACTAGATTCCTCTCACCATCCTTGGTTACTTCCAGCTCCATACCCTTGGAGAAGTAGGTAACTCCCTTATATAGGCATACATGCATGAGTAATGAATACCAATCGAATGGTTTTTTTACTTTTCCTTGTGCTATCCCCACCAAACCATTGTGAATTTCTTCTGTAAGGAAAGTGGCAAAATCAAGAATAGTGTTCATCTCGAATTGTAGAGTCTAAGCCATGATAAGAACAATTAAGCCTGGGATTTGCTTTGCTTCATCCATCCCAAAAATCTTGCAGAGAGAAAAATATAATGCTTGAGCCCTAAGATTAAAATGTCTTCTTAGTAATGGCTCTAGGGTGCTGACAATAATCACAAACAGAGTACCAATTTTGGCAGCATGCTCCTGCAATGGCCCCATCCTTAGGTATATCCTCTATGCATTGTACCTTGCTTGAAGGTCATCCATGTCAATTATTTCATGCACATCATGGTTAGGATTGAGGTTGAAAACCTCTCTAATCAATTTAGTGTAAACCTTAAAAAAATTTACCCTGACATGGTTCTTTACCCACCCCATAATAGGATCATATTTCTTAGCTAGGTCAGATAGTAGATCACTATCAAAGAAAACTACAAGGGCTATTAGTTTTCCAATGTCAAATTCCCAAACATTGCTCATAGGGGTATCTAGTTTTCATTCTAAGAAAAAATTATTAAATAATTCTAATCCTTCCATGGAGACCTGGGCATCTCTTACCCAGTTAGCCCTATCATAGAAACCCTTAGCTACAACTACCCTAGGGTTCTTAGGAATCAACTCTCTCCTCTTAGTGATTTCATTCATAGATAGTGGGAATTGTTTGAGGAAATTGTCATGCATAGCCCTCTTTAGGTAATCAATTTTCCTAGAGAATTCCTTTTGTGGAGCTATTTTAAGAAAACCCTAAGAATTACATAATAGTAGATTCTTGATTTTTAGAAGTTGTAGGATACTTACCTGCGAAATCATGCTTCTTTTCTATGTAGTTTTCATTGTAATTCATTGGATCACTTGATAGAATTTTTGTGCCAAATTCTATGCCCTGGATTCAAAAAAATTCTATGCTCTAATAATCTTTTGCAACTTTGTGGTTCAACAATGGTGAGATTGAAAAATATATCTAGGCATTGAAATCACACGAATGAAATCTACACCATATTAACTCTCAGTAGCCATTATTTCCAAATTGCATATGGATTTTAATGTTATCCATTGATTCCCTTAGATTAGATGGCCTTAATTCAAAAAGAAACAAGCTTTATGACTTTAAAAACATGGCCACATGTCGATCGGGTGCTTCCCCACATTATTTAAAACCCTTGCAACTTGAAATTGTGGGCAAGTGCCCTTTGTCCATCTAACCAAGATCAATGGTGGGTCTAAATAATTGTCCATTATGGTCCCAATACCTAATTTGACCAATAAAATAATACCTTTTAGGCCTCGTGCTCTAAAAAGTCTACCATATTTATTGATAGAGTTTTCATGCCTATGATATCATCACGTCTAGCTAGGCAGACATGTCACATTCAACCAATGAATGCACTTGAAACTTTACGAACTTACAACATGGCATGACTTAGCAATCTCCATAGAACTTGGTCCCACTTGGCCACATGGTGCAAAGGCACATGCCCACATTTTCTAACCCATGAGTAGTTCCTTAATGTGGGGAAGTGCTAACCACTCATCTTTCAAAGATCTATGGTTGATAAAGATTCCACCCTTTCTAACCAACAAAACCTTTTACTAGCCCAACTGGCATTACACATTAGCATTTTCCTTATAGCTTGGTGCAATGTAGCACATACCTTTCATACTTGGTCCCACCTTGCTACATGTCATCATAGTGCTTTCCCACATTATTTAAAAATTGAGAAACTTCATAAAGTGGGTAAGCATTGACCATGGATCTTACATAGATCAATTATTGTGAAATCATGCATGTTTATAACATCAATTTAGCTAAAATGACCAATGAGATACTTCTTTTCAGTCCAACTCACCTAACAACTACCACGGGAGACATACCACTGTCACATTTTGAAAAGGTGGGCCTATGATGCCACATGTCAAAATCATGCATGTCCACATTACTTAAGATTCTTGCACATTTTTAATGTAGGCAAGTGCAATCTATTGATTAAGACAAGATCAACGGTGCCTCAAAACTTGTGGTGCACTAAAATTTTAATGTCAGTGAGGACTATGTGTCATTAAGGTGCATGATCACACTAGTACATTAGGCCCCCATTTTTGACCAAAATTTTTGACCAAAGGCCTATTTGGGTTGTTAAATTCATTTTTAAAAAAAATTTGGGCCCGAAATCGTCAAAATTTTGACCATGGTTAAGTTGATAGTCAAAATTTTGACCTTCTGAACATATGATGTGATCATAAAAAAGGGCACGACAGTGTTAATTTTGTTTTTATGTGCGTGACTGTAGTAGGTAGGAGTTTGGGATAGGGTCAACAGGAGAGGAAAGGTTTTTAGTTATACTTCTTTTGTTGGAGAAAGAGAGAAGCAGAAGCAAAGGCAGCGGAAGATAAAAGGAGGAGAATTCTATTTTCACATTTGAAATTTGATTTAGGTACGTTCGTGTGGGTTGCTCAATTTCTTAATATGCCTTGATGTTTTTTCTAGTGCTTTGTTCTATGGTCTTGAGGTGTGTTGGAATTGCTAAAAAACCTAATTAGTGGAGTTATCTTTGAGTTAGGATGGATATCTCCATGCTCAAAATGATAGTCATGCCTTGATGTTGGGTGAGATTTAGATCATAAACTTAGGTTTATGAGGACTTGTGCCAGTTAACTTTACTGGATTATATTTTTTATATCGTGCTTTTGAATTCAGTTGAATACAATATATTTGTTTAATGTTTGAGATCACAACATTATCTATAGTTAGGATGAGAGAGCTATAATTTATCCATTTTCTTGTTTATAGCTCTCTCATTCTGAGGATGGATCATGGAGTGTGGTGTAAACTATTATGCACATAAAATCTTTAGAAGAATGACACAGTTATTAGTTATCATTATTTATGGACTGTGGAAATCTAATATCTCTGATGGATTATACTTTTCTAAAGCTATCATAAGGAATGAGTCTGGGTCGTGCCCTGGGTAGATTTTGGTGAAAGAAACACCTATATATCTTGGGCTCTTAGCTAAAGAGGTTCTCTAAAACTTCAACAAAAAAAAAAAGACTATTAGACTTTCACCTGGCCTACTCTATTTCTATATGCTATATGCTCTATTAGATTTACCTAGAGCCTACACCTAGCTTGCTCAGTTGGAGTAAGCGACATGAAAAATTGGTTGTGTTAATGAGGTGGTAAAATATCTTTGGAAGATTTGAACCAAAAATTTTACTCTTACGGTGCTCAGTGAATATGCAACTTACCTTCTAAGCTAGGTTAAATATACTCTGGACCTTCATTTGACTTGCTCTATTTCTATATTCTATATGTCCTATTAAATTTACCTTGAGTTTGCACCTCTCTTGGTCAGTTGGAGTAAAGCACAACGAGTTTTGAAAGTATTAATGAGTGTGCAAAATGTCTTATCAAGATATCAACATGGATTTGAACTATGAGAGCCCTGAATGAATATGCAACTTAGCTTTTGAGATCTCCACTATAAAGGCCAGTAGATTTTACAAATAATAAATTATTGTACTCTATTTCTTTCGAGATCTTCACTATAAAAGCCTTTATCATATAGATATTTTCATGGGACTTTGTACCCAAGTTTTATTGTTAGTTCTTTATTTATTTAAACTTGGTTGCTCTAAATTCACAAAGATTTGGGTGCCATTGTTAGTGTAGGGGGGTAAAATGATTAGCTCTTCTAAAAAATTCCCATGTTAACTAAATCTTTCTTGGTTGTTTTTATCTATAATTTAGGAATTGTTCACTTTCTTTTCTAACACTTCTTTTGGAAATGATTCAATTGGCTCTTGTTTTCTGATCATAAGGATTGTTGAGTGTCTGATGGTATAGGTGTTATTGATTCTTGTCAAGCAATAGTTGAATTGGCTCAGGGTAAGTGTTTTGAACCAGTTCATTGGGCTAGATCTTTGCAGTTCAGTCATAATGGGCACCAACTTGAACAATGATTTGATGTTCCTCATTTTGCAGTTTCTGAATGAGAACATGCTCAGTGAAATGGCTCGCAAGTAAGTGTTATTTCTGGTAATTTTGGACATGGTATTGTTTAGCAAGATAATACAATTGAATAGCTCAAGTATCTTTTTGTCTTCTTTTGATGTTTAAAATACTGTGATTTTGCATTTTCTTAGGTTGGAACAAGAGTCTTGTTGCTACTTTAACATGGAATATTTTGAATCCCAAGTTCTGACTGGAGAATGGGATCAAGCTGACAATTACCTCTCCAATTTTACAACAGTCAAAGATAATTCCCACTCTACAAAAAACTTTCTATGAGATTAGGAAATAGAAATATTTAGAAGCATTGGACATGTAAGTAGTATTCTCTATTGAAATTTGACCTGTATTAGTGCTTGTTGGATGTGTTGTGAAATGCATTTCTTGCATGGACACTAGAAACCTTATTTTAACAACCTCTAATGATTAAGAATTCATATTTTTTAGGCTTCTTTTGTCGTGAAAATTGGGCTTTGTGTTATCTTTCATCTTTCTATATGTAAAAGTTGATTTTGAGTTTGTAGTTTAAATTTAACGCTAATTGATGATTCTTTTCAATGCCCACATCTTAGCTATTGAGATTAAGTGATAGCTATGTATTATAAAGATATTCATGGTTCATATTGGAGAATGTTTGTGGATTTTTTTTTGTTTATTTTCTAGTCATTAAATATTTTGTGAATTTTGTAGATAGTTATTTCAAGATTATGGGTTTCTAGTTTTGACTACTCTAAAAAACCTTTCTTTGAGATCAAGAAATGTAAATATTTAGAAGCACTGGACATGTAAGAAACATTCTCTATTAGAGTTTGAGCATAGGTTCAATGTAAGGCTAATAGATGATTCTGTTCAATACTTCTATTTTTTCCATTGGGATAATGCTAGCTTCTTATTCCCAAACTCTTCATGGTTCATATTTGAGATGTTTGCAGATTTTTTTTGTTCATTTAAAATTTTCTAGTCTTTTCATATTTTTTGATATTGTAGACAATTATATGAAGGTTATGGGTTTTAGGTTGTAATTTCTTCAGCTATATTTTTATTATACATCACAGAGTTTTTTAGGTCAATTCTGATTAGTTTTACAATTTTCTAGGAAAGATTATGCAAGAGCTGTGAAAATAATTAGAAAGGATCTCAAAGTATTTGAACATTTTAATAGTGGCATTTACAAAGAGCTTATAGATTTAGTACCTCTAGGAAACATCAGGTACTGCTTTATTTTATAACTTGTTCAAGCTATCCCACTTTTTGTTTTTTGTGTTGGTTCTAATTTTAAAGCATAATTTCATTCAATGTAGGAAAATGAGCAGCTTTCAAATTATGGGGATACAATATCTCAATGGCAACTAGTTTTTTTGGACCTACAAATGTTTATAAAGGGAAACCCTCAAATTTGTAATAAGCTGAAATTTCCACACATCAACACTTCTAGGTTAAGGATCCTCATAAATCAAAGGTCAGACTTCTCTCCTTACATTTCCATTGTTTCCAAATTTGGTTAAAGAAAAAATATCACTATTTGATAGTTGTAAGAGTTGCATTGTAGAGTTGCTGGAAATATATTGCACTCATTGAAAATAGTATCTTCAAATAAGAGATGTTTGATTGACTTAAGGAACTAGTTCATAATAATTAAGAATTAATATAACACCAATTAACTCATTCCAGAGATGAATCATGATAAAGCTCAAGTAATGTGATTAGAATTTTATTAAATGGAGCCAATTTCATGTTTGTTAATCACTTTTTAATTAGCAGTCTGCAAAATGTTTGAAAACAATTCTACCTATTTGGACAATGCAATTTTTTTAATTTGAAAACCCATTAAGGGTCAGATTTTGTACTTCAAGAAGGGATTCTTTCTTATTTTTAAAAAAAATTCTTACAACTGGCTCATAAGTTTTATATGCCTATTTTTCTAGTCTGAATTGGCAGCATCAACATTGCAAACACCCTGCTTCTATTCCTGATATTAGAACTTTTTTTTTTGATCACATATGTGCACCTCCTAGTGGATCTCGAAGCCACAAAATTTAAAAATAATTATCTTGTTGGAGTGATTCACTATTGTATACCTTATTTCGCTATTCCTTTAGATGTTGTAAGTTGTGTTACCAGCCAATATTTGAAAAAAAGTTATACTCTCTCCATATCTTAACTGTTCAAGTTTCAGGCATTTCTTGATATCATGCCCTCTATCAGTAACACACCTTTCCTCTGATTTATTAAAGTCATTTCCATAGGGAGTTGATCTCTTTGGTAGATGTAGGTTGTCTCTTACAAGACAAATGGGAAATTCTAAGCCTTCCATACCACATCCTCCTGTACTTGCGGGCACAGACAATGCTTTCCCACCTCAGAATGGAGGTAAATATTTAATGGGTCTATAAAAACTTAATTTTTTAATCAATCAATTTCTTAGTCATTCATGAATATTTATTATGGGATGTTGGTTTCTTAATTACTTCTCTTTCTTCGTATCTAAATTTCCTTCATATTTGAATTTCAATAGGATCTTCCTCCTTTGGGAAGGAATAAGCAACCAAACAATGTATTTTTTTTTATATGTTTTAGTGTGTGATGACTTCAATAGGTTTGCAAAAGAAAATTAGAGCACCCACTGCAAATATTGCTAGATCTGATTATCAAATTTTGACTCCTATTGTTGTGAGGCTTCTAAGGGCCAATAATATTATGAAGGTGAAGATTTTTGATGCAGATCCTCTTGTTTTGGAGGCTCTTGTGGGCTCTGGTATTCAGGTCATGGTGGGCATTCCAAATGACATGTTGAGGCTTATGAGTGTCTCTTCGATAGTTGTAGACATGTGGGTTCATGATAATATCACTAGATATGCCTTCAAAGGGGGCATTGATATTAGGTAAAGATTTAAAGATTTTCTTTCAATGGATGTTTCTAATTGATTGGTTTTCAAGAACTAGAATTTTTGGTCCCTTTTCAAGTTTTCAAGAATTTGTCATCTTTATGTATCATGCTGCGATTAACATTGAAAGCTAATGATATGGATCCCAGATTTTAAGATATCAAGGGGAAAAAAATACCATTAGATGTTTAGTATAGATGTTTAACTTTGTATTCAGGTAAATAGGAATGTTGTTGCTCCTTGACCTAGGATCTTTCTTTTTTGGATTCAACACATTGAGAAAGTTACCTATTTTTATGACCCATGTTAGAACACACCATGTTGATTTGTTTGGTCCTATTTCATCCCCTTCCATAAACTTATATTGGAGCTCATGAGGGTTTTTTGCAGATGAAAGGGAGTGAGTGGTGAAAATTGTGCATTAGTCTACCATCAAATTTGAAATTTGGTAAGAAACTTTACAAATCTCTTAACTTAGTTCCGTTACAATAAAGAAAGAGGGTCATTGACAAAGTGTTTATAAAGCCATCACTAATTAATTTCAAGGTCTCATATTTCCATTATTTTTAAACATATGGTATACTAAAAAAGAGCATAAGTGCTAAAATACATATGTCAAAGATGGAGGCGACGTTGTTTAATTTTATAGCTTCGTTTGCATCTTGATAGGGTGTATAGGTTTACAAGCTTGCTTGATAGCTTATCCAAATTTTGTGAGTTTAAAGTTCAAGAATTGGTTTAGAATCCTCTAAAGCTAATAATGAAGAACCCAAAATAAAAATACTACATTTATCTCTTAGTAAATCTTTAATCAAAATGATCAACATTGGCATATTTTAGTGTCGTCATTTTATGATAAGTTGACATAGATGCTATTGTGACCATATCCCAATGTAAGTATTACAAAGATTGTTCTTAGAACTAGAATCATCAGGTAGTAGCTCGCTAATGCAATTTTAAAACAATCATAATCTACCCACCTTCAATAGATTTTATCACATTCTCCTATATAATTTGTGTTGCAATGGCAGACTTGACAGTTTCTGCTATAGGAACTAACAGGATTAAAAATGCGACAGGAAGTTGTGAAGAAATCTAATATTATGTTTTAAAGTGTGTTTAAATTTTGATGTTTGTAATAATGTCCTACGATGTGGTGGCATAAATGGAATTGCAATCATATAAGCTCTCCAATTATAACCACTTAGGAAAAAGTAATTTCAATTTTATGTTGAGTCAATTTTTTATTTAAGTATTTTGTGTCTATTTACTAATTAAGCCAACTAAAATTGATAACAATAGAAAATTTACAACAATTGGAAAGTTCGCAGCAGTTTTAGGAATATTCATAATTTGCAAAATAGCTCCCTGCTTTTGCATGTGCAGACGTTTCATCTCCCTACTCGATGGAGAGGAAAGTGGTTTTAAAAAGCTAGTTTTATGTAACAAGAGGGGGATAGAATATGGAGAAAGGAATAGAAAGTTTCATGTTGTGTTAATTTTTTGCATTTTCAGATTGGAGAGTGTTTTTCTAATTTTTCTTTTCAATTTTTGAAAGTGGCTTTTTGAGTTTCATTGCAAGGGAATCAATCTGTAATATTTAACTGTGTTAAAACTCATTTTGAGAGTCATTTTGCTGATGAAGACTCATTAAACTCTCTGCAATTGGTTCTAAGATCGCAGAAGAGTATGTACATAATGTTTATTTTATTTTTGTTATTTTCTATTATCTGTGTTAGTGATATATGTAGCCGCACAGAATCCAAATATTAGATCAGTGAATGTGTTTATCTAAACACCAGTATGGTTAGTTGCATGATTGTTGTGAGATGGTGATGAGTATTAGTTTGAATCATGATATGGAAATCTTAGTCCATGACAAAGATGTTCTAAGTGACAGCCGACTTGAGCTCGAGTTTTAAATCTTGCATGGAAACATGCGATGCAATATTGAAAATGGTCTATTGTTGTTGGAAATCAATTTATCATTGTTTTGATATTCGAATTTTCCTTTTGAATGTGACAGTTTTCATCCATGTATTTTGTTTGCAATGTGGAGAAATATGGTCGGTCTCTATTAAGCTCAAGCTTAGAAATCCAAGCATGCATAATGGTGGTGTAGTTTTGAATATGAAAAATGTTATTTAATGGTTAGTATGTGGTTGGTTTGATATTAGGTGTTCTTTTCCCGAATATATATATTTCAAATAGATTTTAGAAGATTTGGGTAGGATTTTATTAAGTTGGTGCAAAAAAATGTTGCGACAGGAGGTTAGGAAAGTTCATGTCCCATTCCAATTTTCACTGGGTATTGAAAAAATTAGTTTGTTAATAGTCTGCAAGAGTTTTTAATTGTTCTTGAAGTTCATGTTGCACATTCTCATTTAAATATGTATAAAGAGAATCAGTTTGTTAATTGTTAAGTTTGGTTTTAGTTTGATCCTGGAGGGTGTATGTGCCCCTTGAAGCAACTCAGTTGAGTGACTGTTTTTCTCCTGAGTTTTCCAAGGTGAGGCTCTACATCATTTTTGGTATCAAAGATCAGAAAAAGGTTTGGGAAAAAGTGGTTGTGTGTGTTTGTGGTGTTATAACAGGTTGAGAGAAGAATCTGAGAAGAAGTCCAAGAGACTAGAAAAAAAAATATCTTAGGTGAGACACAATGGAGCAAGGGAATGCAACTTCAATATCGAGGTTGTACCTATTTAGAAAGTATCAACAGAGAAAGGATCCATAGCTAAGGAGAGAGAAAAAGAATAAAAGAGAAGAAGAAATAAGAAAGCAAAGAGAAGAGATGAGCAAGATACAAGAGGAGATAGAAAGTTTGAGAAGGAAACTTGAAGAGAATGAAGCTAAGTTGGGAGAAAATAAAATGAAGAAAGAGGAAGTGATAGAAGTTTTGGTGGAGGCTAATGAAATTGTAGAGAAGGCAGCTATAAAGAGTGCAGATGTATGTGAAGTTGGGATAGAAATCTCAACAATGACAGATGCAAGTTGTCCTTTGGAAGGGAAAGAACATGAAGTGCAGGAAGAAGAAGTGCAACACGTAACTGTTGATGAGAGCAGTAATGAGACAAGTCCTATTGGATTTGATTGTGAACAATTTGTGGTTGGAATAGTAATGTGTCCTTTAAAAGTAGAGAAGAGTACAATGCTGAAAGGTACTCCTATGAACAATATTTTGGAGGCAACTAATGAAGCCTTAAATATGCATGATGAAGTGAAATGTCAAGACGAATGTCATGAAGATGGAGATAAAGAATGTGTAGCAACAAATTCTAAAGAAGAATCTAATTTATGGGAAGAGTTTACAACCATCATGGAAGAATGGAAAAGGAATGGTGGTAGTATGGAGACTCAGGATGAAGAAGTTTCCAAAGAGGAGATATTTGATGATGTTATGGAAAAGGAAGATGAAGCTGAATACATTTATGAGAAGGTAACAAATTCTAAATGTGTTTATGATAGGGTAACAAGTTCTAAATATGTTTATGAAAAGGTAATCAATTCTGATTATGGATATGACAAAGCTGAAGATATGCAGATTGAAAAATCTGATTTGGTTCCAAGAGAAGCAACTTTAGAAAATTTGGTTATGGGTTATGAAAGGGATCAAGTTTTTGTGTATTCTCTATGTATGGAGAAATGGTATGTTTGTGAGGACAAGAAAGAGGAATTTCATTGGAAAGCATATTTGGTGGAATGAAAAATGTATGCAGTAGTGGAAGTGTTATAGAGAATAAATTTGTTACTAGAAATTAATGATCAGCAACAAATAGTTTTTATGTTATGAAATAGGGACAAACCAAAGATTAAGATGAAGTGAGAAAGACAAATCCAAGGGATTCAAGGCCAAGAAAATGCAAGATTGCGACTGGAAGATGAATATAAGCCGAAAGTAAAGATGAAGAAATGTTTTTATTTTCTAATATTTCTTTTTGCAGGTATTTCTAAGAAGATTCCAAAGAGACAATATACTTAATATCTAGTACAATGGAAGAACAAACATGTAGTAGAAGATATTCAAATGGATGAGGAACAAAACAAAAAGCATGGTTCATTACTAAAACACCTCATCTCAAGAGGACTTGAGATTCATTCTATAGGGGAGTATGCCGCAGTGGCAGACTTGATAGTTTTTGCTATAGGAACTAACAGGATTAAAAATGTGACAAGAAGTTGTGCAAAAATCAAATATTATGTTATAAAGTGTGTTTAAATTTTGATGTTTGTAATAATGTCCTACGATGTGGTGGCATAAATGGAATAGCAATCATATAAGCTCTCCAATTATAGCCACTTAAGACAAAGTAAAATCAGTTTTATGTTGAGTCAATTTTTTATTTAAGTATTTTGTGTCTATTTACTAATTAAGCCAACTAAAATCGATAACAATAGAAAATTTACAATAGCTGGAAAGTTGGCAGCAGTTTTAGGAATATTTATAATTTGTAAAATGGCTCCCTGCTTTTGCATGTGCAGACGTTTCATCTCCCTACTCAATGGAGAGGAAAGTGGTTTTAAAAAGCTAGTTTTATGTAACAAGAGGGGGACAAAATATGGAGAAAGGAATAGAAAGTTTCATGTTGTGCTGATTTTTTGTGTTTTCAAATTGGAGAATTTTTTTCTAATTTTTCTTTTCAGTTTTCGAAAGTGGATTTTTGAGTTTCATTGCAAGGGAATCGATCTGTAATATTTAACTATGTTAAAACTCATTTTGAGAGTTGTTTTGCTGACGAAGACTCATTAAAATCTCTATGATCAGTTCTAAGATCACAGAAGAGCATGTACATAATGTTTATTTTATTTTTGTTATTTTCAGTTATTTGTGTTAGTGATATATGCAGCTATGCAGAATCCAAATATTAGATCGGTGAATGTGTTTATCTATTCACCAGTATGGTTAGTTGCATGATTGTTGTGAGATGGTGATGAGTATTAGTTTGAATCATGATATGGTAGTCTTGGTCCGTGACAAAGAGGTTCCAAGTGACAGCCGACTTGAGCCCAAGTTTTAAATCTTGCATGAAGACATGCGATGCGATATTGAAAATGGTCTATTGTTGTTGGAAATCAATTTATCATTGTTTTGATGTTTGGATTTCTTTTTGAATGTGATAGTTTTCATCCATGTATTTTGTTTCCAATGTGGAGAAATTTGGTCGATTTCTATTAAGCTCAAGCTTAGAAATCCAAGCATGCATAACGGTGGTGTAGTTTTGAATATGAAAAATGTTATTTAATGGTTAGTCTATGGTCGGTTTGATATTAGGTGTTCTTTTCCTGAATATATATATTTCAAATAGATTGCAAAAGATTTGGGTCGGATTTTATTAAGTTAGTGCAGAAAAATGTTGCGACAGGAGATTAGGAAAGTTCATGTCGCATTCCAATTTTCACTAGGTATTGAAAAAATTAGTTTGTTAACAGTCTGCAAGAGTTTGTAATTTTTCTTGAAGTTCATGTTGCATTTTCTCATTTAAATATGTATAAAGAGAATCAGTTTGTTAATTGTTAAGTTTGGTTTTAGTTTGATCCTGGAGGGTGTATGTGCCCCTTGAAGCAACTCAGTTGAGTGACTGTTTTCCTCCTGAGTTTTCCAAGGTGAGGCTCTACATCAATTTGAACTTTTGTGATAAGCTTTGCTAATGCATAATTATATAAATCATGATATCATTGTACTATGACTAAACTTTCTTAAAATGATTATCACTAAGCTATGGGAACATATAGTTGTGTTTTAGTGATGGGAGAGTGAAAACCTTTCTTGTGTTTTACACATTCTTAATCGTGCTAGAAATTTGATTTCTATCTCAAAGCTTAATTATTTAAAGATGCAAGCAATAGTTGATAAGCTTGGCTATAGGTTAGTAGGAGAGAATTTAGAAGTTGCTAAAGGATCCCATATAGAGATTTTGTATAGGTTGAATGTTGACATTAATTGTAGCTTTACCAATGTAGTTGATTTCAAAAATACATTTATATTGTGTTTGTGCCACATTGGAGAAAAATGGTTTTGGATGGGTGGGCTTTACAAACCTACTTTTAAATGCCTAGCAGTATTGCAGACATCCAGACAATGTGTAATCCAAGACACATTGAATAATTTTGATTTGTTCATTAAATACCTACTTGTATAAGTAAACACAGTTCTTGGCTATGAGTAGGTGAACTTTGTAATCTTGTTTCTAAATGCTTATTAGCACTGTAGATGTTCATGCAACACAATGTCTGATGTACATTAAATAATTTGGACCTCTATTGAATATTATTCCTGCAAAAGAATTCAATTCTTGTCAAAAGAGGACTTCACAAATTTTCATCTAAATATTCACCTAGCAATAGTGTGTAGTTTAAGATGTGATTTATTATAATCTTTCTGATGAATATTTTCCCTTTTAAGTAAATTCAATTACTTGTTATGTGTGAGTGGCCTTTCCAGAAGAGAATGGTGTGGGATATATCATATAATCTATTTTTGGTTTAGTTCTTAATAACTGGAAAAATGTATTAAGGCTTTTGTCCTCCTGTCTTGTGTTGAATCTTTTATGGGAATTTTTAACAATCCACAACATCTACAACCTACACTAAGAACTCCATTTATCACCATACCACTTAGTTTGTAATATGAACAAAGTAGGTTGTTTCACCTCAAACTCACTAAAAATAGTTTCAAAATCCAAGTTGTGCTTCTCTTAGGGGATAGGCTCGGCTGCAGATTTTTAATAAATAGGTTGAGATAACAAGAAACTCTCATGGTAAAGAAAATGTTAAATATGCATGGCATGGGGCATCTGATATAAGTATATCATCAGTTATACTACATGGTTTTAGCAATAATAGATTAATGAATGGTGGTCCGACATATGGTGTTGGTGTTTATCTTGCTCTTGAAGATTGCTTCTACCTGAGGTATGAAAGATTATGTTCAAAGATGATGTCTTTTTTGGGGATTTCTTTTAAATGTTTTAATTCCAGAATATTCTTTCCTTTAATATGCATATTCTTTATTTAAGAAGGAATGTTTGATTGACTAGTACTGCTTATTCTTTATAGTGTTCCATTTTCAAACTTGGTCATTAATGGGGAACAATATGTTGTGTTGTGGTGAGTTATTTTGGGAAATGTTGAGGAAGTTTTATGCAGAGACTTCCAATATCCCCTTAAGAAACCCTATTCAACTCAAGGACTCAACAACGTCTTGGAATCCACTCAAGGAATTAGAGTTCAACTCAACGATCAACTAGAAGTCTTTGACTTTAGGAAATCAACAAAAAACTCCTCTTGAATAGGTTCACTCCCTTGAATCATTTCAACTAACTTATCAACTCACCTTGCCTTTGTTTCAACTTCCCTCTCCTTGGGAACACTCCTAAATCACCCCTCATGCAACCAACTCTTGATCTCTGTACTCAAGGATTCTCCTGATCCTTGCAATGCTTCAATACCCTTCAAATATCATAACTAAGAAGTTTCAACCTTCTCCAATCCTCAATTTTATCTCAAACCTCAAAACTACCTTCAATAGGACTGTCCTACTAGCCCTGCTCAGTGAGTAATTTGCACTTTACTATTAAACTTCCCAAACAACCTAGTGACCTCTTCACCTTTTCAAATACCCTTTATTGAGTTCTTCAAACCCTATGAATCTCATCCCTTCACCCTATGACTAATGAACCTTTCGATGACTACTCCTACATGCAACTAGGCCTAATTAGCCTCCATTTACAAAGAAACTCCTTTTTTCTCTCACTCCCAACATTCCAAACCTTGACATAGTCTTAAGGAATCTATTAAATAGCAGGATTCCTAAATTTGTTTGCACATCTATTCATATCTAATCACTCTTTCACCAAACCCTTGTTTTAAGGGTTTCTAACCTAGGGCTCTCAAGAAAAGACCCTTCCCATACTTTCAAAACCATTCAAATGGTTTAAAAACCTTATAATATTCTCCCTCAAATGTTTCCAATCAGTATTTAGCCAATCCAACCCTCAGTTCCTCTTATCCAACCTATGGTGCTCTCCAAGTGCACCTTCACTGTTTTGTCCACCAGTCACAGTTTTGCCAGTCTACTCAAAGACCTGCACTCATTTCATAGTAAAATACATGTTAAGGACATTATAATCCTCTCCCACAAGTTATAGTCATAAACAAAAAGTGGGAGATGTACTATTCCATTTGCTCACAAACTACTAAGTGACTGTTATGTGTTTGTGATAGACAATGTATTATTCAACACTGTTACAATATATTTAACTCTAATGCTAAAGAGACTCTTAAGAAATCATTGATATCCTATTATGAACCTTAAATCTTACAAAACAACAAAATTTTCATGCAAAGAAACTTGGAAATGTAACTACAATTATGGACAGCAATTAACAGTCACAATGTGACAGTAAAAAAGAAGATTTCATTGATTTTTTTTCTTCTAAACTTGCTTTCTCTTCGATCACCATTGTCTCATACATTTCAAAATACATTATTTTAAAGACCCCTTGCCCTCTAACTATCTTCAAAACCTCTTGGATTGAACCAACTCCCTTATAACTGTCATAGGACAGTCATCAAACAGTTTTTTATAACATTTTAATGACAGTCATTACTTTTTTTTACCCTTTGTGACTTTTTATGACCAAGGACTTATGAAACCTCGTATTTTATCCCTAAGTACTTCTAAAAGACCTTTATACACTTGTAACCTCAACTAACCCAATTCAAGCCTTATTTGGCTAATGTTGCCAACATTGGCAATTTAAAAGATATTGCACTTTTAGTGCCTTTTACCCCTTTAGAGGCTTTGATAGCCTTATTAAAATATTTTGGACATTAATATAAACTTGTTACACTTAAATTACCCTCTATATCTCTCAAATTACATTGAATGACTCTTAACTCCTCACTTGTGCCATTTGGCCTAAATTTGCCCATTCTTGGCAATACATTACAATTTTGACAATTTCATGCTTGGCTTACATTTGATGGCTTCAATAGCCATAATTCATCATCAAATGACTTGACATGTCTTCATTAGGAATTGATTTCCCTTGGTACCTTCATTGTCTCCTTCATAGCTCCTAATGTACCTTGTAGCTTCTTGTGTCCATTGAGTGCCCCTGCACCAAACTCCCTGACTTCAAATGTTTCCTAGTCCTTGGGAAACTATGTACCTAAAAAATAAACATTAGGAAAAACGTTTTCATGCTCTTTAAAATGTCTCAACTTCATCCTTTCTACATACTTGTCCTCTTGACACCTCATGCCTTCTATGTTCCTTGAACTCCATGTTTTTGCACCCTTGCATAATGCTAATGTGTGACCCTTCTTTTCCATTTGCATAGTAGCCTCTCTGAACTTCAAAACCCCTACCTTATTCCTGTACCTCCTCCTTCTCTTTTGAGGTCTAGTACTCATCAACCAAATAAGTAAAATCAAGAAGCAACAACAAGCTCCTTCTAGAACATGACTCATACCAATCATTGCCATCTTTCCCACACTAGGAATCTCCATCATACTCTCATATGCTTGCAACAAAATCAAAATAATAAACCAAAAATAGCTCATTCCTTTCATATTTACATATTTCTCCATGCTTGGAATGTAATCACCTTGTTTAGCCTTCCCTTGGCTCTTCATCTCCATTATCAGAGAAGCTAAGGACCCTTTTCATTTTAGTCTAAAAAGTAAGTGTATTCTGTTACAACAAGATGTATCTTTATTTTCCTATCATATTGATGTCCTCACTAGAATCCAAGGAACTTTAGGAAGTGTATAGGTTAACAAATTCCATGTCTCTGGCCCATCAAGAATCCAAGGAACTTTAGGAAGTTTATAGGTTAACAAATTCCGCGTCTCTGGCCCATCAAGAATCCAAGGAACTTTAGGAAGGCTAGAGGCTAATTGACTCCTCTCCTCTATCCATTCTCTATAATAGCCATTACCAAAATGGAAAAATATAAAGAATAGATCCCAAATTTATAACCTTGACACTCAATAATGATCCACATGGCTCTTTTACATGGGGAGCAGCCAATGTCAACAAACCAAGACAACAAAATAGCAGACCTCCTTTTCTTTGTATAATATATATTTACAAAAGATGAAATTTTTCAAAATAAATTCCAAACCTTGACATAGTCTTAAGGAATCTATTAAATAGAAGGATTCCTAAATTTTTTTGAAATTCCACTCACATCTAAACATGTTTTCGTCAAACCCTCATTTTAAGGGTTTCTAGCCTAGGGCTCTCTAGAAAAGACCCTTAACAGTTTCACAAAACCTTTCTAATAGTTTAGACACCCTAAAATACACTCCCTCAATTGTTTCCAACACTCATTTATCCACTCTAAGCCTCAGATCACTATATTCACCATGTGGTGCTTTCTAAGTGCACCCTCACTGTTTGTTCATTAAACACCCACTATTCCTTTCTCTATTCACTCTTTACAGGAAATGAATTTGTGAATAGAGGGACGCTTTTTGCTAAGTGAATACTAAAAATTATTCTAAATGAAGGCTGCAATTACTAAATGGATAGACATGTATTTTTAAAGAAAAGGCCATTTAAAAGCATATGGCTCATAAAAGATATCAATAATAATAAAGATAGACAATAAGAATAAGAAGGGAGGAATATGGGCATTCAATGGAAGAATAGGGGAATATAAGATATATATCTGGAAGAACTAGGGATTAGAAAATATATTTGGTAATTTCTACATAGGAAATAAGGTAGCTATCACCCTACATTTGCAACTACAAGATTTTTTTAAAAACACTTTGACTAAAAATGCCCTGATATTGATACTCTACATGATATTCAATATCCTTGGTTCATGGTTAAAGTGTTTGATAGTGAAAACTTATAGTGACCAATCAAGTATATCTCATGACTCTAGACAAGTTCTTTTTATAATTTAGGCATTGTGTATGAACTATTATCATTTTGTCCTCTATAAGTTTAAATAGCTCTTTCTAAGCCACGTATTGTGTCTGACCTATTATTGTTTTGTGATTTATAAGTTGAAATAGTTCTTTCTCCTCTATATAATCTTGTGTTTACACATTTGATTTATATTTTTAATACTATGTTAAATAAACCTATCAAAATAGGGTCACCCTATTCCATCGCACACCCTACTTTGACATAAAATCTTGGCATATTATTAATGGGTTTTTATGGCACTCAAAGGTTTGCATAACTAAATTGGAAAGAGATGTAATACCTCCATCCCACTTATTGGATTCTTCATTTAGAGATATTTCCATTCTCTACTCCTCCCATTTTGATTACAATTTTAGTTTTGTAACTTGACATTGTGAGTCACATGTGTGAAATTTTGAGTGAATGATGTTGAAAATTGTTCATTGGAAATACAGGCACAACCCTGATGGAATGGAATACTAAAGAAACTAAAAGAAGAGATCAAAGAAAGAAAATGAAGAGATGAAGATGATGAGGTTAGCATACATTTTTTTCTTTTTAAATCCTAGTTGTATTAGAATGCCATGATAAAACAAATTAGAGAATATTAATACATCAAATCATTTTCTATCCTTTATGCTATAAATTAGAATGAAGTCTCTTAATATGAATTGATCCATAGTTATACTTGAGAGAATGTTCATTGCAAAATAAGAGTATTTAAACTTGATATTTTTAACATATACTTGATTTATGGATGCACCATTAAGTACTCCATTATATATGCTTTGGAAAAACTTCAAATGCACCTATTCTACCTCTGCCTATAATGTCGTACTCTAGATTCTAAATTCTCAAAAACTACAATGTTCTTTTTAAACAACCTAGCAAAAATCTCGAATCAACAATACTTTATACTTCCTCTGAACTATACCAAGTATGTGCGCCTCAGATTTTACAAATTAGTAGCCAAAGAAACTACTCTTTGCACTCATACCCAACACTCCAAACCTTGACACAGTCTTAGGGCATCTCTTACATAGTAGGATTCCTCAATTTGTTTGACCCTCCATGCATTTCTATACACTTTTTCATCAAACCCTTATTTTAAGGGTTTCTAGCCTAGGGCTTCCTATAAAAGACCCTTCCTAGACTTACAAGACCTTTCTAATGGTTCAAACACCTTAAAATTTACTCAGTCAAATGTTTCCAATCAATATTTGTCCACTCCAACCCTCAGTTTATCTTATCCACCATGTGGTGCCTTACAAATGCACCTTTGATGTTTGTTCATCAATCAGACTACTCTGTCAGTCTATTCTTCTCTTTGTCCTCTTATAAACCTACACTTATTCCATAGTAGAAATACATATTAAAAAAATGGACTCCTCTCCCACAAGTTATAGTACTAAACAGACAGTGGGAGAGGCATCACTTCATTTGTTTACAAAACTACAATGTTGCTATCACATGTTTATGACAAACAGTAATTGTTCAGCACTGTTTCAATAAGACTTTTATAATATATTTGACTCCAATGCTAAAGAGACTTTTAATAAATGATTGATAGCCTTCTATCAACCTTAAAATCTTACAAAACACCAAACTTTTAATGCAAAGAAACTAGTAAATACTTTGAAACAAACAATAATGGATAGTGCTGTTATAACAGTCAGAAATAAAATACAAATGACAGAGATTTTATTCTTTCTTTCTTTCAAACTACTTTCTCCTCGACCACCACTATTTCATACATCCAAAATGCATTCTTTTTAATGACCTCTTGCCCTCTAACTGTCCACAAACTAACTCCCATCCACCAAATTCCCTTATAACTGTCACATGATAGTAAACAACAGTTTTTATAACTCTTTTCCTTTAATCACGACTTTTTTTGTTTTCTCTTAGCCACTTTCTTGGCTTAAGACTTTGGCAACATGTATTATTGTATCTAAATGGCTTTATGACACCTAAATGACCTAAAGACTCCACCTTTATCCTTAATTTCCTCTAGGGTGCCATATTTGGCTTACATTGCCAATGTCGACAATTTTACAACATATTGAACTTTTTCCATTACATTGTGTTTCTAGCAATTCTTATGCAACCTATAACCCTTCTTAGGAAATTCTGGGATTTCAAATGACTCATTACATCATATTGATTGACTCTTGACACCTCACTTATGCCATTTTTTCCATTATTGGCAATACATTACAATTTGACAACTTTATGAAGTTCCTTACATTTTGATGGCTTCAATAGCCATAATCCTTCATCAAATGACTTGGCATGTCTTCATTAGGCATTGATTGACCTTGTACCTTCATGGTCTCCTTCATGAATCTTGGTGTACCCTGTATGTTCATGTGTCCATTGGGTGCCCCTGCACCAAACTCCCTGACTTCAAATGTTCCCCAGTCCGTAGGAAACTATGTACCTACAAAATAAACATTAGGAAAAACATTTTCATGTGCTTGAAAAGCTCTCAACTTCATCCCTACTGCATACTTGTCTTCTTGACACTCTATGCCTTCTAAGTTTCTTGAATTTCATGCTTTTGTACCCTTGCATAATGCTGTTGTGTGACCCTTCTTTTCCATCTGCCTAGTAGCCTCTCTAAACTTCAAAACTCCTACCTTATTCCTGTACCTTATCCTTTTCTTTTTAGGTGTAGTATTCATCAACCAAATAAGTAGAATCAAGAAGCAATAACGAGCTCCTTCTAGAACATGACTCTTGCCAATCATTGCCATCTTCCCCACACTAGGAATCTCCATCATAATCGCATATGCCTGCAACAAAATCAGAAAAGATTTCATTTTTGAGCGAAGCTTCACTTTTTTTTGTGTAGAAAAGATTTCCCATATGTAGTATTTAAAGCAGTGTATACATCTAAAATAAGGATACATGCTTAGACATGATACCAACTTTTAATATCTAGGAAACACTATTGCTACAATTTGAAGCATATCAATGAAAATTTGAAAACATGGAATTGCCATTGATACAAAAAAAAAAAGGATTGTTGCTTTTCTATTGATCATTGCACCTATTAATATATTCCATTAAAGCAACAAGCTATATCATCATCTTTGATTCTTTGTTTCTTATGTTTTACTTTGGTTGGTAATAGTTTACTTTGTTGGGTGATGCGATGCGCTCCCCTGCCCACAGGTGGTTAATTATGTGGTGTTCCATGTTCACTAACAGTCATGGCTTTTGGTGCAATGGCAAATGGGCCCAACAAGTGGTATCAGTGCTATGGTTTTATTATTGTAACCCTAGATTGAATCCATGGGAATGCATGAGAGGATAAAAGAAAAGGCAAGATATATAAATGATTTATTGCAGATCTGAGGGTTTTGGTTTTGCTGTTATGATGGGATGTTAAAAGATTTGGGCATGTGAAATTGTTGGAGAAAAAGATTTTTTCGGATTAATGAGGGTTTTGGGGGGTAGCTTGCATAAATGACCTCCTGGGTAAAAACAGACCTCACCATTGGATCCGGGTCGACATTTTCATAAATTTTGATATATATTATGCCCTAGTTTGGCCATGTTGAGAGGAAATGAAAGAATTTTTTGGTTTCAGCCAATGATGGCCGTCAAATTTAATCCCGTCGGAATTTTCGTCACTGAAAAAAAAAAAAATGAAAAATCGTACTGAAAATGGTAAAAAGACTGTCTTAGTATAACGGCCATAACTTTCTCTCATAATATCGAATTTTAGAATTCTTATAGGCGTTGGAAAGATAATTCAGAGCACTACAAGATGGTGTAGGTTTGGTTCTATGATTTTGATATTTTTTCAGGTTTTAAGAGCCCTAAAGTCAGATGTTATTTATTTTGAGCACGAATTAGGGCATAACTTGGGCATACGGAGTCGGATTTTGGACTTCGAGTAGTCAACGGAAAGCTCTTGGAGAGCTCTACACATTGGTTTAGATTTGGTGCAGGTTTGGTATGATTTATTTGGTGATATATTTATCTGAATAGCTTATAGGTATATTTTGACTATGGTAACATTATGAGTTTATGGCATTGGAGATTTATGATTTGATGTCATTATATACTTTGTTCATTATTCAGATTGGTCTCATGATGATATGGTTATCAGTGTTTGGTTTGGATATGCATGATGACTTGTTGGATCTACAAGTTGTGCAGTGTTGTAAGTGGTTTATACTTACAAGTTGCATTTATAGCTTGGTTATGGGTTGTCTTTGCCCATTGATCTTTCATTATTGATGCATATTTAGATTGGTGGCTTGGATTTGGGTTGTCTATGCCCTAAGTCACATGATTTTATGATTTTATCTTCATGTAGAAGGGATGAGATGTTGTTACCAGGTACAGTCATGGCTTTTGGTGCAACGGAAAATGGGCCCTACAATTGGTATCAGAGCCTGGTTTTGGCTTGGTCATGGGTTCCAATCTCCCCGGTGCCTTCCCGACTCGCGTAAGCACCTGGTATGCGCGTCGAGGGGGAGATTGTTGGGTGATGCAACGCGCTCCCCTGTCCACAGGTGGTTAATTATGTGGTGTTCCATGTTCACTAACAGTCATGGCAGAGGATTGTGGTTGACTATGCTGATAGGTTGGACATATTGAGAGCCAGATGCTCGGTTCATGGATGTGATCATGGTGTCATGGATTTTGGCATGACATGAGTGGTTATACAGGTACATCCTTGATGTTCATTAGCTTGGATTTCTGATTCAGTTATGGTGGTATATCTTCTTGGTTGAGGATCATAGTTATTTGGTTTCTTTTGAGGAGCTAATGATGTGCACTTTGAGTTCTTTGATGGTTTGATGCCTTGGTTGATTCTCATGGTTAGTGGATGGGCTTTCATCATGATGTCATGGATAGCTTGGATACACGGTTTAGTGAGAGCTTGTGACAGTGATGGGGTGATAGTGCAGGATTAGTTCCTAGTTTGATTTGGATCTTCATATAGGAGATGGATTTTATGATGCCATAGGTGACTTGGTACCACAGTTGAGTGGGAGTTTTTAGCATTGATATATTTATTGAGTGTTTGCAGATGTTGGAGGTTTGTCTTAGATCCTGTTGCTGCAGAAGCATCTTTGACATTTGCATGGTGCACTTGTTATCTTCATGGTGTGTGAAGATGGATAGATCTTAAGGACTCATGGGGTTCTTGATTATCTTCATGGTGTGTGGAGATGGTTCTTCCTAGTATGTGGAGATGGTTTTCTTCATGGTGTGTGGAGATGGTTGCATCTTGAGGACTCACAGGGTTCTTGGCAAAGGTGTGGTTTATGCTTTTATTTGGCATGTTATCTTTGGTGTGAGGATGGTTTCATTATTATGTCATAGTATACTCTTGATACGCGTTTAGAATTGTGACATTTTATGGTGTGTTCATATGGAGAATGTTATCTCTTTTAGTTGAGATGGTTAGATCATGTTGTCATGTTTATGTTCCTGAGGCCATGGTTGGAACTTTGACATTGATCTTAGTTTAGTTTCTTGGTATTGAGTACACTGATCATAAGCTGGATACTTCATGGTATTGCTATGTTGCATTTGGAGTTGGCATGGATTGATTGGTTACAGGTGCTCATGGATACTTAGAGACGGTGGTGATGCTGATTTCTCTTGGATTAGAGAAGTATTTGTTGGGACAGTTGATGGTTTCAGCAGGAAGTCCGAGGGGCAGTCACCTGATATGGACTTGAGAGGATATTGTTCTTAGATGAGTCTTGGTTGGAGACTTGGGTATCTTGATGAGCATTCTCATTCCCCACTCTTGGTCTACTCGGCGGTTTGCTACTTGAGAGGTATAGCCCATTATTTTCTCTTAGTTGCATTATATTTATGCTTGTCTTTCATGGATATGGATCTTGAGCTATGGTACATGAGTTAGTTCTAGAGGGTTCATTTGAAAGATGGTTTAGCATTGGTTATCTCCATGTGCATATGTTGTTATGCTGGTTGAGTTTGAGAGATGGTTTTATATTGGGCATATTCCTTGGTTTAGGAATGGGTTTATTGAGTTTGATCTTCTTGTGAGAGGCTTACATCCATGATTAGTTATATGGTATGGTTTGGGTGTTGTTGAGGCTTCTTGTTGGGGTTTTATGGAGGAGATCATACTTGCACAGTTTACATCTAGAGGTGTGTGTAGAAGGACATGATACAGGTTATGATTTGCATGGTTTCTCTAGTCTTGGTTATCTTCCTGGATGTTTGGTTTTGCTTACACTAGATTTGAGATTGGTTAGAGATTGTGATCACTGGTTTGTGCTCATGTATGTCATGTGAGAGATGACATGGTTATTTCTTTCTCTTTCCTCTATTGGTTGTGGTGAACTTGGGAGAGCATTGGAGACTTGTTATGAGAGTTTTTCTTGCAGGTTATCAGTTGATGTATTGTGGATGTCCTTGATACTACATGGATTCACTTCTTTGAGATGTGTTGAGTGGATTGGTTATAGATTTGACATTATCTTTTGTAGTGGGAGCTTCTTGGTATATATGTGGCAGGTATTGCTCTTGAGGCTTGTGATTGCAGGTTGCAGATTGGATATGTCAGTGATATGAGATTCACTTGTTATACCTTAGAGGTATGGATAGTTGGATGGGTTTGGCACTTGCTGTGGGTGCTATTTCAGCTATGGATATTTTGACAACTACGGATACATGTGATTACCTTTGGATTAGGTTTTTTGTGCTTGGAATTTCAATTGGTATAGGATTTTATGATCTTCTAATGCGACAGGTTGGGTGGTTTTCTCTTTGGATGGCTTCTATGTATGTCTAGTGGGAGTGGCATAATAGGAGGTGAGATCATTCATGTTCGAGATGTTGGATACTTTGATTTTGTTGCGGGTACCAGGATGGAGCACTTGGTGTATTTTGATCTATGATGGTGGATGTGCTGGGAGGGATTGTTCCCTTGTTCATTTTGTGTGGCTACGGATTGACCCTATGCAATGTATACAACAAGTGGGAGATTGTTGAGATAATGGGTGTTGCACACATTGCATAATATTGTTATTTTATTATTTTATTTTATTATGTAATGTTGTGCCTAGATGGACGTGCAACATGTAATGATTCCCATGGAATATTCTTGATGAGTTGTATTGTAACATTGTAAAAATATTTTATGTAATTTTTAATATTGGAGAAAAGAATTAAATGCCCAATATTAAATGTGGGGTTAGTGGGTTAGGTAGCACATGGTTTTAGCACATGGTAATACCACTTAGTGGTTTTGTGGGACTTGCTACTATATAAGCAGCGACAAGGGTAGTTGTTGTATAGAGAAGAGAGAAAGTGACAAGGAGAAGATAAAAGGCAAGAGTCGAGCGGGACAAGGCTTGACAGGTTAGCCAAGGGAGCATTTTTGAAGGTTGGAAGCATGGCATGGGATGTGTGGATTCATGCTTGTTCACATAGTTTGCTCGGTTGTGGCTATGGCCATGAAGGCTTCCATGGTTGTATGGAAATGGTATTTTTTGCTGAATAATACATGGTGATGGATGCTTTTGGAGGCTGGGTTTTTCCTCAATGAGGGTTTCTCAGGGTATATCTTGTGTCACAATTTTGTGGGTATGTTGTCTATTCTCTTGCATGTGGATTTTAATTCCGTGATTATTTCAGATCTATTATGGGTTATGTGGAAACGGTTATATTCTTTATTGCCAAGTTTCCTTACATACATCATCTTAGCTCTCACTTTCAGTTCATTAGGATTGATCAAATGTGTCCACACCATATCAACTATAAATTTTGTATCAAGCAAAGTTGGAAATAGAAGAACTAAAATGGAAGACAAAGTAGTAAGAGGAATGTTGTAGATGCTATTGACATGGTCATCATTATTAGCAGAATCATCAAATAGAGAATTCTCCCAAGAAAAGAGAAAATCTGATAGATATATGAAACAAAACATGCATCTCCTGTATACGACTTGAATTGACAAATGTTTAAACCAATTTTTTTCCTATATAAGATGAAGTAAATGAAAAGAATGTTCAAATTTGAAAGAGTAGTGATTAAGACATCTTGAATATAATTGAGTAATTTATGAGAGCCATATGCGACTATTTTTAATAGAAAGAAATTCTCTGAAGCTTTTTTCAGGGAATTAAATACTCAAGAAGCTACTAAGGATTGTTTCACATAGTAAGATCAAAAAATAAGAAAACTTCATCCATTTATAGTGAAGTATTAATTACTAGAAAAGATTATCTGCTCTTGCTTCAGTTTGGTAGCTTTGATGGATGCTACACCGTAATTAATTTCTTGCATGTAATTACAGATTTCAAAGTAAAGAAAACTATCTTATAGTTACCAAAACCTAAATTCACTAGGAAACTTATTAAGATTCTTCTTGGAAGAGAATGGGTTCATTTGCTATTCCTTGAGTCCTTTTTCTATGCTATCTTTCTTTTTCAAAATGTATATTCAACTCTAACATTGCTTTTGAAAAGTAGAAATTGTCTTTTGAGTTACCAAAAATGGAAGTTGGCTAGGAAACTCGTGAAATTTACTTTTTGGAAGAGAATGGATTCATTTACTACACCTTCAGTCCTTCCTATGATGTTTTTCTTTTACAAAGAGTACATTTAGTATAACACTACAACATAATTTATTTCTTGCATATACTTACATATTTCAAAGTAAAGTAGAAACTAGTTTTTGAGTTTCGAAAAAAGAAAATTGACTAGACAACTCATTAGAGATACTAATTATTTTTTTCTCAAAATGTGTACTTATACTCTTACCATTTCTTTAACTTTACTTATTCAATTGTTTATAGGAAATTTGGGTAACTACAACTTTGGCTGAAGAACTTGTGGATGCACTTAAAATCATCATGAATAAGTCTACTGGAAAGGTATGGCATCCAAGATTGCACTAATTTTATGCCAATTGCTGTCATAGCCTTGCACAAGAATTTTTTTTTAAAACACTGATATGTAAGGTAGTTGTGTTTTATAGTGGCTATTAAATGAGTTAGTAGAAGGCATAATGAATCGATATTTTCCAGTTTTCATTTTAGAAATGACTAAATGAAATAGATGAGTTGAGACTTTGATTTTATTAACATATTTTGATTTTCTAGACTACTTAGTGTGCATATTACTATATGGTATATGGACAATAAATTGTGTATGTATGATTTTGGAAATGTTTCACAATTGTTTGAAAGAGTCACTAATCTGTATCTTTGTGGGAAGACTCTACAACCTTTAACTAAGTTGGCAATTCCTGAGGCACTCTTCTTTACTAATCCTTACAAAATTTGATCCTAACATAAATATCACTTATTGCTACTTCATATTCAGAGATTATTTCACTATTATTCCTTTCATTTTGAGATAGGGTGGTGGAAACAATGAATAGATTAGCCAAAAACTTAGTGACTTGTTCTATAATTGGACCTCTAAATTGTGCATTATCATTCTTCAATTATTTAGATATTGGAACCTTTACTAGTATCTTCCAGTATATGATCATTAAGTGGACCAAACTTTTGGTTAACTTGTTTGAAGGTAGTTTTCCATGATTTAATTTCTTTGCTATTACCTCGTGGAATTTTTTTATTATTCACCTATTCCCAATTCTAGACCTTTAATTAGCTTATTAATAACCTCTGTTATTTAGAAAATGAAACCTTAACTAGTATCTACCAGTCTATGATCTTAAGGTGGACCATACCATTAGTTAATTAGTTTGAAGGCAATTTTCTATAATATAATTTATTTGTTATTACATCCTGGATTTTGTTAATTATTCACCTTTAACCCATCATACTCTCTTATCTATATGTAATTAGATGATCAATCTTAACTGCTCTACCAAGTCTTGTGAAAGCCTTGTAATAAGTTGGTCATACTTTGCCCAAACTACTAAAGAATTTTCAGAAGCATTGTGATGTTCCTTGAATATCATCTCAATGTCCTTCCTTAATTTTCTATATTATCTTCCTCAGTCCAAGAAGAGTCATTAATGGTTGACACATTATTTGGGTAAAGAGTTTTATGTTGATGTTGTCTTTCAATTGACACAAAACTTCCAAGTTGATCCCTTGCTTGATTTTTGTGATCTAAAGTCATGTTTTTCTGTAGGGATCCAGACTAGTTTAAGCCTTCATCAGGAGAACATGTTCATTTCACAGGATCAAATGCCTACAATGTTCACATTTTAGGTATCACTTATGATTTCTTTCTACTCTCTTTTACACTGCTTAATGATATAAATCATTTTAAGGATTGATATGGTTTACATTTCTATTTTCTAATTGATATGGTTTACATTTTTGTTTTAGGAAGACTTTTGTATCAACATTTTAGATGATATTTCATAATCTATCTTCTACATTAACTAAGATCACATGTCAATTAAGCCTCTACAGTTTCTTTTCATCTAGAGACAATTCTAACACTTTGTGAACATTATGTTATGGTAGAAGAAAATAGCAAGGACACTCTTGGCATCATTTGCAAGGAGCCATGGGGACAATTCAAAGCAATATGCTTCTCTAAGTAAAAATAAAGAAGCTAGTAAAAGGGATGAAGCTTCCTTCCAAGGGGCCAAAACACCTTCCACTCCACATGAATCACACTTCTCAACATAAGGTCTTCCACATACCAGTCAAATGAAACTAATCTCTCTAACCTTGTTGATATGGACTATGGTAAAGTGTATGATATGTAAGTGTATGGTGGAATAGAGAAAATCTAGAGCACCACTGTAACTTATAATATAGTGGGATGGTGATAGTAGTTAGTTGGAGGTTGGTTCCAACATTCCATCCATCCCTTTTTGGGTACATGATGATAATTTTATTTGGTAGTTTTTGTTGAGCAACATAATAGTTCTATTCACATTATATATCAAGTAAATAAATGTCTTGACATTATTTAAACTTTTCATGCTATCCATTTCTTTATATAATCAAAAGGCTTGAAATGTGGAAAAATGTTCACCATTAAATGGAGACAATCCCTATGGAAATTAATTGAGCTTAGTTGAATTGTGCAATAATGAGTCATGTTATGTGTACCCCATATGTTCAAAACATGAAAATAAGTCTTTTTATCATATGTTTTATCTTTTGGTGGGCCCTGTCAGCCATGGACTGCCTTCATACAATGTACATGATTTGTCTCAATCATATAACTAATTATATATTCTTCATATTAGTTATTGTTAGTGTTTTTCAGGCATTCTATTAAACAGTTCACATGCCTTGCATATGATATCAAATTTTGCATGCATCTTGCACTCTCTCTCATCCAATTGATGATGGATTACACAGAGTGATCTAAAATGATGATGCTAAAAAACACACAATCAAATCCAAAATGAACTTGCACTACAAATGGATTGTGAAAATTTGATATTGGTAAATTTGCATGTATGTCTGCCAGGACAATCACAACTTAAACATATATTTGTCCTGGTAGACATGCATGCAAAATTAACAATATCAGATTTCCACAATCCATTTGTAGTGAAAGTTCATTTTGGATTTGATTGTGTGTGTTTTTTAGAATAATGGTTTTAGATCACTCTACGTAATCCATCATTAGCTGGATGAGAGAGTGTAGGATGCATGCAAAATATCATATCATAGGCAAGGCATGTGGACTGCTTTATAGAATGCTTGAAAATAATTTACACCTAGGTATTGGTCAAAATTTCCACCAACGCCTGGGTTTTTTCTACATTTGTTGGTGGAAATTTCCACGAATGCCTAAATTTTTTTCTACCTTTTTTGGTCAAAATTTCCACCAATGACTAAATTTTTTTTTACCTTTGTTGGTCAAAATTTCCACCTTCATTGGTCGAACTTTCCATCAACGCCTAAATTTTTTTCTACCTTTATTGGTCGAAATTTCCACCTTCATTGGTCAAAATTTCTACCAATGTCTAAATTTTTTTCTACCTTTGTTGGTCGAAATTTCCACCAATGCCTAAATTTTTTCTACCTTTGTTGGTCAAAATTTCAACCTTCATTGGTCTAAATTTTGACCAATTCCTGCTTGAACCTAAACAATGGCTTTGGAAGGTTTTCGACCAATAAATTGGTCAAAATGTTGACCAACCAGTGAGTTGGTCAAAATTTTGACCAAAAAAGTATCAACCAATGGTTTCGTCGAATTTGGTCAAAATTTAGTTGAAAACTGGGTCAAAAATTTGACCAATAAAGGTCAAAAAATGAACCCAAATGTACTAGTGCCACTTTGTTTAAAGACCCTGCATTTCATCTTTGTAGGGATGCACCACCCATTGATCTATGAGAGATCAATGGTTGGATCAAAAGGTATTGAAAATGATATTTTTAAATAAAATACCTTGAGCAAACTATGAACAAGGCAATATTAATAATTTTTTATCAAATTTTAATGAGATCATCCTTGTGCAAGCCCAACCTTAGAGTAAATGTGTCTCGCCTAAAATTTTGAAATAGCACATTCAAAAGGATTTTCAAAAGCTAGGTTAAAACAAGATAAGGCATTAGGGTTTTCTACACACTTAGGGTTTTTCAATGACTATGTTTATGACAAACCTTGAGAATGTAATAGAAATCAAACAACACAAAGACCAAAACATGATTAGGGTAATACAAAATTTGAAAATTACAAGGAAATAAAACCCTAATCTATAGGATACCATGACTTAAATGATTTTTCACCAATATTTTTAGAACATCCTCTAGATTGTGAAAAATCATACCAACATTGCAAATGTGAATTTTCATGAGTTTACAAAAGTACATGAGGATGAACCTAGAAAGGAACCAAAAGAATACAAATAATTTTTTTACTATCATGAAGTAATACCTATTGAAGAAGATGCTAAAAATCATGTTGCAAACCCACAACAACTCTCAACAACTGCTGAGTCACAACCTGTGAATGCCAAGTTGGATTTAGATGCTAAGTTGTAGAATGAGGGAAATGGACAATCTAACTTAAGATTAGCACACATGAAAGAAATGTTGAAACACCTGACAAAAATGTACATAGTGATACTGAAGCTGAGAGATAGAATGTAGTTACAAGAACTGGGCCTAGACTATCCAAATATGTCAAAAGGCATCATCCTATAGATCAAAACATTGGAGACAAAGATGTAAGGCCAATGACAAGAAATAGATTGAGAAGTGAATCATGTTTTTTAAGCATGAAGGAACCTAAGACAGTGAAAGATGCATTGAAAGATGATGACCGGTACAAGGCTATGGAAGAAGAAATTAAGCAAATAGAGAAGAACAAGACTTGGAATCTAGTTCTTAGACTAGAAGACAAGAATGTGATCGAAACAAAATGGGTATTAAAAAAAAAGTTAGATGAGAATGTTGAAGTGACAAGAAATAAAGAAAGACTAGTTTGCAAAAGGTATGCACAAGAAGAAGGAATTGACTATGGTGAAACATTTTCACATTTTGCAAAGAGAACCAATGGAGGAGCATTCTTCTTAGGCAAAAGACTTGTCACATGGACAAGCAAGAAGCAAAGTTGTACTTCCCAATCTATTGCTAAAGAAGAGTATGTTGTTGCTGCATTTGATTGTACAAATATTGTATGGATCAAACATCTACTTAAGGGAATGAAGGAAGAAATCACAAAACCAGTAACAATTTATTGTGATAATAAAAGTGTTATCAATATATCAAAGAATCTTGTGATGCATACAAAGGCAAAGCACATTGCAATCTATTGGCTCCTAATTTAACAGTTTTGAAAATGACCAAGAAACTAGAAAAATGCATCTAAGGCTAGAAAATTCCTATAATAGATACACTTCATTGTAGTCTTCGACCAACTATAAGGCATAACTCATTCTTCACTTCAGGCTCTAAAAGACCTAGGTGAGTTAACCTTGAGGTTTTGAGATATGGTACCAGTGCATTTAAAACATAAATATGAACCTATTTACTGCAAATGAAAACCCCTTATATCTCCTAATAACTCATGAAATGACACAGATCTACAGTAGTTAAATGCAAATCTATAAATCTCATATGCTGAGTGAGGGTTAAACTATTCTAGCTCTTCAACATAAAATGTAAAGATGATTTGAATTTGATTTTGATTTTATGTGGGTGGGGCAAGTGAATGAAAACCAAGTATGGACAACAAACTAATGATCCTGTAGTTGATCAGTGCCCGATCCATTGGGCAATTCATGAATCTCCCTCATGCATTTTGGATATCTAATACTTATTCATATATTTAGATATACGATCTATCCTTTCACGTTGTAAATAGACATCAGTGTTCAACTTAAATATCATTCTTACCTAATATCCTCCTCAATAAACTTGCAATCTTATTGAATCTCTCAAGCATTTACATAATTCCTTGAATTACGAGCAACAATGAAGCAACATACAACCTTAAGGGACTGCACTTATGGTCTAGGCTCTTTTTTCAAAGACCATAAAACACCACAGCTCAATTGAGAAAGGAGACAAGATTTGAACTAAAATTAAACACTTGCTATTCCTTGTATTGATTTCCTTGAAACAATACATAAAAATGCATGAAATTAACTCACAAAGAACCTAATAAACTAGACTATACAATGAGCAAATGCTGTCATACAAGAGAGAAAATGGTGAGAATGAGAAGCTGATGGGATGGGAAGGGGGTATCATAGCCAAAGCAAAAGCTTCATGGTCTAGAACCAGCACATGCCAGATCTTCCACTCAGAATTCACCAATTCCAAGCCAGTTCTACTAAATACTTTCATTCCAGAGAAAACTTTCCAAAATTCCAACCCTTCCAAAGAAAGAAAGAAAGAATGATATAGAAGAATAGACGAATTCCCAAATTTGATCTCAGAATGACATGTGTCCACTTGGAATTCCATCCCTTGGAATTGAATGACCTCTTTCATATTACTACCCCTTTGATCTGATTTTTGTTTTCATCATTATTTGTAACTGATCTTGAAATATCTCTGTTCAATAATGAAAATCCTTTATGCATCCAAAATATCTGATCTCCCTCAATCAATGTTGGTGAAATTTTGAGTTTTTACTGAATATGGGTGACAAATTTGACCTTAACTACATTTCTATGGTCTTTTACCTATATTCAAGTCATTACCTTACCAGAAATAAGTTTTGAACTTTGATACCTGTATTCAGTTGAAAGATAGGAATCTAGAAGAAAACCTCCTATAGCATAAACCAATGGAGTTCTATGCAAAAACTAACTCCATATTCAAAAAATTCAGATTCTCTTGATTTCAGTGATATATAATACTTCACATTTTTCTTAACAAGTACCTCCAGAAAGCCATTTTGAAAATCATCCCTCTGCCAGGGCTCTATGACTGCATATCTTTTTAAATTTTAAATTTTTCAAAAAATTTAAAATTATCTAAAGTCTGAACTTTAGAAAAATAATATTTTTGAATTTAAAAACAATGTGAACGTGCATATATTTTTGAAAAATATTTTAAATGACAATTTATAATATTTTATTTGTTCCTTCACGTCCAAATTCAAGGTCAACTCTCCTTTGACTGGCTAACACATGGCAGCCTCTGATTGGTCGACCCCTACCTTTAGCACCACTTGTCATCTCTTGATTTGTTGACCCTACCATCAAGCACCATATCACCATGTGTAGGACCCGCTGACACATGGTACTTCCCCACAATTCTGCATTTTCTAACTAGTGAGCATCTCTGAAAAGCAGGCTTGCGTCAACCATCAGATTGTGACATGTGTCATGATCTGAGCACTTCCCTCTCAGACCTACTCCTGATCACCACATCACCATCTTCGAGACCCACTACCACATGGAAACACCTCACATTCTCGCAATATTTATCTCTCGAGCACTTTGGAAATGCAAGCGTGTGCCAACCCTCAGATTCAGACATGTGGCGAGATCTCGCGCCATCTTTGAGATATTAGTGCACTTGCATTTTTGTTCAAAATTTGACTTAGGTGACCTGCCAGTTCACATCATTGGTTGGACCCCTGCGCATGCAATAGCATTTTCAAAAAGCATCTTTCTTTAGACATTAGTCATAGTGTAAGGAATAGTATTTAAACAAATAAAAATATCCCCACACAAGCAATGTGGGATATTGTGAATCAATGCTTCCCCGTAGTCTGCATTCTCCTGTGTGTTTCATGGGCACTCTAACTTGTTTAGCATGAGCTTCATCTTGATATTCTACCCTTGCTCTGTTATGGGTGTGGATCTCCTTTTGAAGCAACTTTCTCTACTATATGGATGGCTTGCTCTTTTATTTGCCTTTGTCTTGCTATACCTGCGAGTGCTTGGATCTTCCTTGTTTATTACTTCCATGGGTTCATGGCTCTTTTCAACATAGGTGCTTCTTATTTTAAAAACACTTCCCCTTTAAATTGGCATGAACTGCCTTTCTATGCATGGGTGGCTTTGTTTTAATAGTTGTGGATCTTCTTCCTTTTACTGCTACAATGTGCTTCTTTAAATATGTTGCCTCTTCATTTCCATTGCGTGGATTACTCTACCATTAACTAGTAGATTTTTCTTGGTTTTTATGTGTGGAACTACTCATCCTAAGTAGCTTAATCTAGCTACATGATATATTCCTCTTAATTGCTAACTAGGGCTTTGCCTTTGCTATGTGTGGAGTTAATTTCACATGCGTGGGAAGAGCCTTCTCTCCTAGCCAGCTTTTCTTTAAGCCGTGGAATGTTATACAAATGCCTTTACTTATTTATGCATTGATTGCCCTTGTATGGGCATTCTTTGTTTACTTTTGGCATGATCTCTATCTAATGCCTGCTGGTTCCATCCTCTTTGAACACATGCATTATTTTCACTGCTTCAACTACTAGCTAGATTTCTTTGTTCTCTGTGAGACTTGCTCAGCTACTTGGGCAGATTTTAATACATAGATACTGATTTCCCTTTAAAAAAAATGTGATCATCCCCTTTAAAATCCCTGCTCACCTTGACTGCCCCTTTTTAATATTGCGTAAGTGAAGCTCTTTTCAAATAGATTGCAAATATAAATGCCAAAATCACGTTGTAGCCACAATATGTCTTTATATGCTCCGTGCACCACCTTTTTGATGAAAGGGCTTGAAAAAATATCTTTCAAACAAGGACCAATGTGATTATGCAATATCAAGGTATCCAAAATAAAATCCTCTGATCTCATAGAGATTTGCATTAAACAAGTTAAACCTTGAAAGGATCTATACTGATTATGCTCCAACTCAATAGCTATCTCACTTGCAAATTGCAATATAATGACCATCTCTTTCCATTCTTGAACTCTCTCTACAAGTTTAAATGGTGTGCTCTCTATTTAATGCTGCTAGACATAGTCTTCTCTATTGACATTACATAAGGTTCTTTTAACATTGGTGTGGATGGCCTTTCTTATGCCTCTTGTATTTTATAGATCTTCCCTCATTTGGCAACTTGATACTGTATGAGGGGAAAGGTGAACACCATGAGGACTCCATTAGATTCATTTAAACTTGTAAGTGTAGAAATTATACCTATATGAGCAAATAAATTTCATGAGATTTGATTGACCCTCAATGACTTCAAAGGACGATATCTCTGTTATAGTCAACTGTCCAGTTCTTATTACATATAAATCTCCAATTGAAGCAATATTCTTCACATTTTATCAATCTGGAGAAATCAGTCAGACCCCAAAGTGCGTCCGGCTAAAAAAAAAATTCATTTCCAAACAACTGATACTCAAACTAGCCATCTAAACATCTCAAACTAATTAGAATCAAGTTTGACAACTGGTTAATCAAATAAAACTTACTTTATCACTTTCTACCAACTGTCAAATTTATGCCAGGAGGTTTGTTGACTGGCCTTGAAAATTGACCAAAACACTTGATCAAGCTATGAAAATTGGCACACTAACTCTTTGTTCCATATACTTTCACCTTGTCAAAACTAGTCTCATGACGACTTCGGGGTCAAAAGATATTGACCATCAAAGTTGACCTCTTGAAATCACCTGTAGATAAACATGTCAAAAAGCAATAAACTGGGCAAATGAGCACTTGGGAAAACAAAAATTTGGGGTATTGGTTCTCTGTTATGAGGAAAATATGGATATGTGATTTGGGCTCATGATGAATAACAAGGCATAAATGGAAAGTGTTCAAAGTGGGCTTCTCGAAATTTCGCAGATTGAAACAATAGCAGGAAATTAATTTTTGCAAATGGAATGGACCTAGAAAAGTGTGCATATGGATTCGTTAAGACTTGCTACTGGGTACACTTAAAGTAATTTTAGAGGAAAACATAGTGGTACATTTCATTTGATCTAGGCAATCATGGATTAGGAGTTATTACATCCTAAACAAGGGTTCCAAAAAATTTGCAAATGCTGACACAAGTAAAACTTTAGAAATTCCATTTGGAGTCGCATTTGAAAACTGATCAAATGGATTCATCATAAGCTTAAACTTGAAACATAACAAGTCTTTGACCTCTAAAATACTACACAAAAGGAATTTCATCATTTGGGTCAACTGGTCAAAAGTTATAACTCATCAAATAGGGCTTCCCAAAATTATGTGCAATGTGTATCAGCATGAAAACAGTAAACTACCAACTTTGAGAGATTCAAAACCTAGTCAAATAGACTTGAAATGATTCAAAATATGAAACATAGGCTCTTAGGTATGGACACTAGATACTCCCAAATGGTGAGTCATGAAAGATTACTAGGTGCGAGATATTTAGATGCAAACATAGCCTCCTGTCACTATTTGACACGGTAAAATGAAGATTTGATAATTGCTCAAAACAAGACTTCACGAAATGACTTAGAATCATAGCTTAACCTCATGAAACACATAGACAAGCTGAATGGGAGGTGCTAGAAACATTAGACACCTCTTAGGCCTCAAACTGATAGCCAGGTACACATGCATTTTAAAGCATTTACAAGGCTTAAATTTCTCAATGGTACTCAAAATCGAGAAGGCAATTTTGAGTCCCAACAGTGGCTCTGTCTGGGGATGCATGTCCCTTGCAGGCATGGCAAGAATTCATATATCTAGGCAAAGCAAAGCACAAAACTAAACTTAAAAATTCTCTCTTGAACAACTTTATTGAAATTAGGAAAAAACTACCACTAAGCTTATGTACAAACGATGGCCCCAGGGCACTGAATGTTGGAAATGATTGAAAAGATCATGAATGAAGAATGATGGAACTGGTAAAGAATGTTTTCAATCATTTTTTTGTCATTGATGTCAAACTTGCTACTTGCAGGAATGACAATTGCTTAAGTGATCCAAACACTATCAATTGGTTGATTGACAAGGAGGAGGCAATCAATAAGACATAGCTAGAGCACCTAGAGAAAGGTTGAAGTTATGATGTTGTAATGAAGCATAAGGATCAGCTAAGCCATTGAAAAAATAGTATATTGATGACATACTCTAAGACAGAGGGAATGGACACACTAAGACACATCAAAGATGTAAGGTTTAGCTAAGTTCATTTGTGAGTGCCAAGCAAGCTAGTTAAAGCCAAACAAGTTCAACTTCAGTGTGTGCTGAGAAATCCTTCAGGTACCGAGCATCAGAAAAAGGTAGTGGATTCTGAGCAAATTTCTTCAAATGCCGAGCAATCCTTCAAGTGCTGAGTGATTCAAGAAAATAGTAGAAGCCAAGAAATACAAGAAAGCTTCAAGTGTCGCGTAAAGTAGAAACTATAGAGGATGCTGAGCAATCCAAAACTAGATAGTGACAAGCATCAGTAAATAGTAGTAGAAGTTGAGTAACCCAGTTAATGTCGAGCATTAGTAAACCAATGATGTCGAGTTATTGCATTATTTGTTAAGTCAAAAGATTTTCCAGATCAGTAATCATAAGTTTGTTACATTGAATTTTGTAAATTAGTTGATGATAAGGATGATGAGTAGATGTCACAAAATTTTATGTAAACCATGCAAACCAATTCAAGGTGAATATTGATGGACTTATCATGAAGTTTCTGGAAGAAATAATTTTGAGGGAAAATAATATCGTTCTCTCAAATTAATTCAAATTGATAAGCGAGAAGATTTGAGTTGGAAATGAAGAACATAACTTCTTTATAAGGAGTTATAGGTTAGAGATCAATAGTGTGTGAGGGAGTTGGTCATAAGTGTGGTCATGTGAAGAAGCCAAGAGAAGGCTAGTGTGAAGTGTCAACAAGAGGACATAGTGAGGAGCAAGCACAGAGCATCAAGACTCTGAGTTGATCAAGTGACAATAGAGTGCATTGGCATAATGAGTGAAAGAACTCAAGGAGATAGATCTTGAAGGGTGAACAAGATGTCAGCACTCCAAGGAAGAAAAGCCAAGCAAAGAAAAGAACTGAAGAATGATCTAAAATTTGCAAGGTTAGAGTTGCAATATTTATCAGGCCAAAACCTTTCTAATAATTTCTTACCATTGTATTAGAAATTGAAATCCTACATTGCTAGGTTAGCTTAACAGCTAGGTGGATAAGCCTCAAGAAAGGATAGAAGATACCCAAGAGAAGGATAAGAGATCCTCAGGAGAAGCATAGGAGATCCTTAGAGAGGGATAAAAGATTCTTTTGAGAAGGTGACTATAAATCCCATGGACTTGGGTGGGCCTAACAGCTCTATGTAAATCCTTTAATAGGGTGACATTCTATGTTGAATGTTCTTAAGTCCTCTAACAGGGCACACTCCTAATAGGGTGTACAAATCCTTTAACAGGGTCACATTTGACAGTGTGTAAAGCCTTTAACAAGGCAGGCCTTTAACAAGGAAAACTATCAGAAGTGGTTGAAATCTATTGCATAGTAATTTTGTGGGCATTGTCCCCACCCCAGTTTTACCTTCTTATTCCTAGAGGGTTTCTGGGTCATCAAAATTCTTTATGTTATGTGGTGATGCATGTTTACTTTTCATGATTGTTTAATGTTTAATTGCATGCATGATAATTTCAATTAGATGCCATTAAAGATTTGAAAATTTTTATTGGACATTATTGAACCTTGAATAACTGATTCACCCCCCCTCTCAGTTATTCTAAAAGAATTCTAACAATTGGTATCAGAGCCCACTACTAATTTGTTTCAAGGTACTAGTAGCAGGAAGATCAAGATCTCCAAGAGGAAAGTTACCAAGCTAAAAAAAGACAACTTTGTTGCATGGAAAAGTCTAATGAAGTTGCACCTTGGACCAATAGGTGACTATGCATAGACCTCAATCATAGTCGATCATGTAGACCTTGCAGGACCCCTCACTGTAGAAGACATGAGCAAGAAGAAGGAGCACAATCAAGTGATGTTAGATATTGCTTCAACACTAAGGAGTATGATGACATCAAAGAATGTGATACTACACATTAGATGTGGAAAAAATTATCAAACATCCATGGAGGAGATGAAAATGTCAAGAGAGCCAAAAGAAAGAGCCTAAGAGGAAAGTTTGATGACATGAAAATGGAAGAAGGAGAGAATGCTGCTCAATACGGTGCAAGAATGAAAGAAGTGGTAAGTGCCATAAGAAGCATAGGAGGATCGTTATTAGAAGAAACAATATGTAGAAAATACTTGAGAACTTTGCTTCCTATCTATGCTATAAGAGTATCAACCATCCAAGAGCTAACGTGTGTACCAAGGAACAAATTGTCATTTGAAGGAATAATTGGAAGACTCGCTACCTTTGAGCTATCCAACTTTGACAACTACAAGCTAGAAAAATTTGAATCTGCATTCAAAGCCAAGATCACAATAAAAGATAATGAGGAGGTGCAAACAAAGAAAAAGAGTGGAAAAGGAAAGTATGTATCTAGTGACAATAACACTGATGAAGATGATGTAGACCAATTGGAGGCATTACTAGCAAGAAGATTTCATAGAGGGAGATGCAAATTCAAAGGTAAGCTGCCAATCATTTGTTTTAATTGTAATGAATTTGGTCACATTGCAGCCAGATGCACACAAAAGAAAAATTACAAGGATGGAGGCAACCTCAAGAACAAGAAAGAGGACAACAAGGACTACAGAGGTAAAGGCAAAAGATGCTACATTGTTGAAGAAGACTCTGATGAAAATGATGATGAAGTAGTCTATGTGGCTATGAAAGATGAATTAGATGAAGATGAAGCAACTGTCTTGGTAACCTACATGAACAAGAATAACAAATGGATCATAGACAACAGATGCTCTCATCACATGATTGGATATAAAAGTAAGTTAATTACTTTTATCAAATATGAAGGAAATAGTGTTAGATTTGGTAACAATGTACCATGTCAGATCAAAGGGAAAGGTAGTATCAAGCTTATTGAAAAGATATCATGTGATAATGCATACTATGTTGAAGGCTTGAATTATAACTTGTTAAGTGTCTCACAGTTAGGAAACATAGGATGTAAGGTTGAATTTGAAAATGGAGTTGCCAAGATCTATGATTCTCAAGGAAGTCTAATAGGAAAAGGTGACCATACTAGGAGTAATTTATTCTACCTAGACATGGAAGATACTTCTTGTCTCATTGTTCAAAATGATGATGTATGGTTATGGCACAAGAGGCTATGTCATGTAAATTTTGACATTCTGATAAGCATTAGCAAAATGAAGAAAGTCAGAGGTCTACCAAAGTTGAAGAAGCGTAATAACACCATGTGCAAATAATTCCAACTAGGGAAGATGACCAAGTCAACTTTCAAAAGCAAGGCTTATACTTCTAATGAAGTATTAGAGCTAGTTCATACTGACTTGTGTGGTCCTATTGAAGTGCAAAGCTACAAAGGTGATAGATACATAATGCTATTTGTGGATGACTATTCAAAGATGATGATAGTCATGTTCTTGAAACAAAAATCAGATGTGTTCCAAATGATCAAATGGTACTTGGCCAGAGTTGAGGAAGAGACTGGGAAGAGCCTAAAATGTCTCAGATCTAATAGAGGAGGTGAATTCACATCAAGAGAATTTGAAGAATTCTGCAATGAAAAAGGAATTAAAAGGCAGATATTAGCACCTAGGAATCCACCTCATAATGGTATAGCAAAAAGAAGGAATAGGTCAGTTATTGACTGTGCCAAAACCTTAATGGTGGAGAAAAATGTTGCACTTAAGTACTGGAGAGAAGTTGTAAGTACTACAGTCTACACACTCAACAGAGTTCAAGTCAAGAAAGGTACAAATGCAACACCTTTTGAATTATGGTATGGGCATTCTCCTAATGTAAAACATTTCAAAATATTTGGATGCAAATGCTATATATATAAAGAGTTTAGAAATGGAAAGTTTGATGCAAAGAGTGAGGAAGGCACATTTCTTGGTTATTCTACTAGAAGAAAAGCTTACAAGTGCTTGAATGTTAACACTAACAAAGTAGTAGAAAGCACAAATGTGAAATTTGATGACCTTGCAGAAGTTCAAAGTGTTGAGAACACCAATAAAGTAGAAGAATACAAGACCTTTGTATACTTTTATGAAGGAATACCTAATAATGGTGAAGCTACAACTCAGAATGACAATCAACAACAAAATCCAGTATCTGTCGAGTCTCAAATAGTGAATGCTGAGAAGCAGACACATTCAAAAGCCAAGCTATAGAATATAGAGAATGTTCATTTAGATTACTGTCAACATGAAGGAAATGAAGAAATGTTTGAGGAAAATACACATGAAGATTCAGATTCTAAAAGAGATAACATGCAAACAAGGAAAGAACCAGTATTGGCAAAGTATGTAAGAAGACATCATCCTAGAGATCAAATTATTAGAAACAAAGAGGCAAGACTAATGACAAGGAATAGACTCAGAAGTAAGACATGTTTTCTCAACAAAACAAAACCAAAAATAGTATGTGAAGCCATAAAAGATGATGAATGGTACAATGCTATGAAAGAAGAAATAGAACAAATTGAAAAGAACAAGACATGGACCTTAGTCTCAAGACCAACTGACAAGAATGTAATTGGAACCAAGTGGGTGTTTAGAAACAAGTTAGATGAGAATGGTGAAATCACAAGGAAAAAGGCAAGACTATTCTATAAAGGGTATGCACAAGAAGAAGGACTAGACTATGGAGAAACTTTTGCTCTAGTTGCCAGAATGGAAGGAGTAAGGACCTTACTGGCATATGTAGCCTTCAAAGGATTTAAAGTCTATCAAATGGATGTTAAGTCTACATTTTTGAATGGTATACTTGAAGAGGAATTCTACATAGAGCAACTAGAAGGATTTGTTGATGAAAATAACAAAAACAAGGTATGCAAATTACATAAGGCTCTATATGTATTAAAGCAGGCCCCTAGAGCTTGGTATGAGAGACTTCACAAGTATCTAGTGCAAATAGGATTTGAAAGAACTGATGATAACAATAATTGGTACATCAAAATAGAACAAGGTAAGGATATCCTTGTATCTAAAATCTTTGTGGATGACATAATTTTTGGAGGAAAGGAAGCACTTTGTAAAAGTTTTGCTAACAAAATGAAACATGATTTTGAGATGTCTATGTTTGGAGAAATCAAGTTCTTTGTTGGATTGAAAGTACATCAACTAAAACATGGTATGTTCATGACACAATCAAAGTACATCAAAGAGATACTCAAGATGTTTGGATTGGAAGACTCCAAACCTGTCAGCACACCAATGGAAACATGACATAAGCTATCCAAAAATGATGAATCAGCTAAAGTCAATTAAACAATGTATAGATCCATGATTGGGAAACTACAATATGTTGTACATAGTAGACCAGACATAGCATTAGTAGTTGGAATAGTGGCTAGATTCTTTGCTAATCCTAGAGAAAATCATCTCATGGCAGTAAAAAGGATAATGAGGTATCTCAAAGGAACTGATGATTTTGGCCTATACTACAAAAAGAATGAAAAGTTTGAGCTCAATGCATACACAGATGAAAATTGGGGAGGCAACATTGATGATAGGAAAAGTACAAGTGGAGGAGCATTATTCTTAGGTAAAAGGCTAGTTACTTGGACTAGCAAGAAACAAACATGCACATCTCAATTCACTGCAAAAGTAGAATATGTGCCAGCAATGATCAACTGTACGAACATTGTGTGGCTCAAACATCTATTGAAAGGAATGAAAGAAGAGATAACCAACCCTATGATACTGTATTGTGATAATACAAGTGCTATAAACATATCCAAGAATCCATTAATGCATTCAAAAACCAAGCATATTGCAATCAAGTATCACTATGTCAGAGAATTGGTGGAAGACAAACAAGTGAAGATGGAGTACATTCACACAAAGAAACAAATTGCAAATATCTTCACCAAAATTTTTCCAAGGATACTTATGAATATCTTAGAGGCAAGTTGGGGGTAATGCACCTAACTCAAGTAGTCTAAAGAAACAAAGGAGCTATCTTGCATCAAAAAGGAATAGATCATTGAAATATCATAATAATGATGCAGAGGATATTAACAGGAGTAAAAACTCCAGATCAGTCACAAGCATGGTGACAGAGGGAAAAGATATAAGATGCAAAGCTTACACCAAGCATGTTGAAGATGCTACATCTTTGGGATTTATGTCAAAGAGGGAGATTTATGAGAAATTGATCAATAAAAGGTAAGAGGGAGATGTATGCGAATGTATGAGATCTGTATTAATTAGTAGTAGGCCAATAAATGAAAGAGGGAGATTCAAAAGAGATAAGAAACTGATCAACAAGCAGCTATGAAGGATTAGGAATATAGAGCAAGGATGCAGAAGTCAAGAGGGAGAAGCAGAACAAAAGATTCTGTTTCTATCAACAAAAGAGCGAGAAATGATACAAAAAGGAAGATATGTAATGACAACAAGTTTGGTATATAATTTTTGTGGTAACTAAGTTGATCAGCTCAATCAATTGATTAGTTTGATTTGCCATCAATGCAAAAGAGGGAGATTGTTGGAAATGATTGAAAAGAACATGAATGAAGAATGATGGAACTGGTAAAGAATGTTTTCAATCATTTTTTTGTCACTGATGTCAAACTTGCTACTTGTAGGAATGACAATTTCTTAAGTAATTGGTTGATTGACAAGGAGGAGGAAATCAATAAGATGTAACTAGAGCACCAAGAGAAAGGTTGAAGTTATGATATTGTAATGAAGTATAAGGATCAGTTAAGCCATTGATGAAATAGTATATTGATGACATACTCTAAGACACAAGGAATAGACACACTAAGACACATCAAAGATTTAAAGTTTAACTAAGTTCATTTGTGAGTGCCAAGCAAGCTAGTTAAAGCCGAGCAAGTTCAACTTCAGTGTGTGCTAAGAAATCCTTTAGGTGTCAAGCATCAAAAAAAGGTAGTGGATGCTGAGAAAATTTCTTCAGATGCTAAGCAATCCTTTAGGTGTCGAGTGATTCAAGAAAATAGTAGAAGCTAAGCAATATAGGAAAGCTTCAGGTGTTCAGTAAAGTAGAAACTACAAAGGATGCAGAGCATTAATCCAGAACTAGATAGTGCTGAGCATCAGTAAATAGTAGTAGAAGCCAAGTAATCCAGTTAATGTCGAGCATTAGTAAACCAATGATGCCAAGTTGCTACATTATTTGTTAAGTCAGAAGATTCACTAAATTAGTAATGATAAGTTTGTTACATTGAATTTTGTGAATTAGTTGGATGATAAGGATGATGAGAAGATGTCACAAAATTTTATGTAAACCATGCAAACCAATTCAAGGTGAATACTGATGGACTTATCATGAAGTTTTTGGAAGAAACAATTTAGATAGAAAACAATATCGTTCTCTCAAATTAATTCAAATTGATAAGTGGGAAGATTTGAGTGAGAAATGAAGAACATAACTTCTTTATAAGGAGTTACAAGTTAGAGATCAATAGTGTGTGAGGGAGTTGGTCATAAGTGTGGTCGTGTGAAGAAGCCAAGAGAAGGCTAGTGTGAAGTTTCAAGAAGTGGACACAGTGAGGAGCAAGCACATAGCATCAAGAATCTAAGTTGATCAAGTGACCATAGAGTGCATTGGCATAATGAGTGGAAGAACTCAAGCTGACAGATCTTGAAGGGTGAACAAGCTGTTAGTACTGGAAGGAAGAAAAGCCAAGCAAAGAAAAGAACTGAAGAGTGATCTAAAATATACAAGGTTAGAGTTGCAATATTTATCAGGTCAAAAACTTTCTAATATGTTCTTACCATTGTATTAAACATTGAAATCCTACATTGCTAGGTTATCTTAACAACTAGGTGGATAAGCCTCAGGAAAGGATAGAAGATCCCTAGGAGAAGGATAAGAGATCCTCAGGAGAAGGATAGGAGATCCTTAGAGAGGGATAAAAGATTCTTTTGAGAAGGTGACTGTAAATCCCATGGACTTGGGTGGGCCTAACAGCTCTATGTAAATCCTTTAATAGGGTGACATTCTAAGTTGAATGTTCTTAAGTCATCTAATAGGGCACACTCCTAATAGGGTGTAGAAATCCTTTAACAGGGTCACATCTGATAGTGTGTAAAACCTTTAACAGGGTAGGCTTTTAATAGGGAAAATAGTCAGAAGTGGTTGAAATCTATTGCACATTAATTTTGTGGGTATCATCCCCACCCCAGTTTTACCTTATTATTCCTGGAGGGTTTCTGGGTCATCAAAATTCTTTGTGTTATGTGGTGATGCATGTTTACTTTTCATGATTATTTAATGTTTAATTGCATGCATGATAATTTCAATTATATGCCATTAAGGATTTGAAAATTTGTATTGGACATTATTGGACCTTGAATAACTGGTTCACCCCCCCTCTTAGTTATTCTAAAAGAATTCTAACACTGAAAAGTTTTCACAACTTCTTACCTCTATCATACACCTAATTTTCACTCCTCTCCTCATGAGGTAAACTAAAATTACTTCTCTTATCAATTTCACCAATCATATTATCTATTGGATAAAATTGGTTAATTAAGTGTTGTCTCTGATGTTACACAAAATGTCATATTAGTCATCAGACAGAGTCTACCGAGCCCAGAAGGTAAGCATAGTAGTTTACAGAGTCTACCGAGCATTGTTGTATATCACATTGTAAAGATAGCTTCTATCGAGCTAACTTGGTTAACAAAGGAAGTTCAGTACTTACCAAGCTCACTCGGTGATCGAAGGAAACTGTGACAGAGTGTTTATCGAGCTGGGAAGGTAAGCAAAGAAAAGTTAGTGTTTACCGAGCTAGGAAGGTAAGAAAAGGAAAATTAGTGTTTACCGAGTTCACTCAGTGTCCAAAGGGAATTTGGCAAAGACAGTTTCTACTGAGCTCACTCGGTCATCTATACTTACCAAGTTCTCCTGGCAATTGAAGGGATGACATGGAGTTCGCTGTATTAACCGAGCTCAGTCGGTTAACATAGGAATTATTTTCTGAATAGTATTAACCAAGCAGTGTCGGCCAGTAAAGGGATTTGTTGGTTTGTAATTTTTTTTTTTTCTAGCCAACTATTGTATTTGTTTGATCATTGGTCAGTGATTAGAGCTAACTAAGATAATCTGTAAGGTATATATGAAAGATCAAGTTGTGAATTCGTAAGATGTAAGAGTTTGGATGCATAAGAGTGTGAATGTATGGATATGGAATAAGCAAATATTGAAGAAGTGTGATGAAGGATCAAACGTGTTGAAGGAGCTACAAAGTTGTATGTGATCAGTAAGGATCCAGTCAAGCATAATAGAGATCTGCAATCAGCAAAGATAAGTTGCACATTATATCAGGTCACTTCATTGTTGCTTTCTAACCATTGTAACAGTGAACTCAAAATCTCGTAATAGAGTGGGTTTAACAGCCCTATTGTAAATCCTCTAACAAGGTGACAGTTCAGTTGAATTGTTCTAAAGACCTCTAGTAAGGCCACTCCTAACAGGGTGATTAAATCCTCTAACAGGGTCACACCTAACAGTGTGTTTTGTAACCTTTAACAGGGTTGGCTCCTAACAGGGCTCACTTCAGAAGAGTGAAAAATAGTAACTAGTTACATTGGTGGTTTTTCCCATATTGGGTTTCTATGTTAAATCTAGTGTCTCTAGTGTGTATGATTGTTGAATTGTTTTGGTTATCAATTCTTAATAATTATTAGTATTTGCTACATTATCAAGTTTCAGTAATCTGTAACTAAGATCAAGATTTTAGACATCTAAGGGACTGTGAAATGTTTTTGTGGTAACTGATTCACCCCCTCCCCCTCTCAATTACTCCATTCTCATTTCCAACAATTATCATCATGAAATGAATCACTTGGCAAAACTAAATCATCACCATTACTTTCATAGTGCATATTAAAACTTGACACAACTTTAACCTTTTGCTCACTATGAAATATCAAACCAACATGCTCATGAATGTCGATATCAAAATGAAACTCATCCCTACTGACTGATTCATGCATGTTGTCTACCAGAAACACAAAATGCTCATATTCAACTTTATAGAAAGAGTTATATATATCATGAATTTTCAGCTCACCTTCACTTTGCATCTCCTCAAGTGTTTTTGGTTGAATTTCAAATGAGCAATCAAATTTATATTCACACATAACATCATTAGCGAAATCTGAAATCATTTCACAACCATCTAATGTATCTTCATAATTGAAATGCTGATTAGTTTTTACCTCATTTGAATCATCATAAAACTCACTATGAAGTGTCATTCTATCTTCAAAGACAATTCCATTGAACACTTCATCTTCAAACTCACAAAATGCAGCATCATTAGAAGATTCAATATAAAAAATGGAAGAACAATATTCTGATTTATTGTAGCAGTATGACAGTGTATCGCCATTTGCATCTAACCTAGCTAAATTTGAAACCTCCATTTCCTCTTCAAACAATGGGTTAATGACTCCATGCAGGGATCCTCTTTGAAAATTTGGACAAAAGATGGGTTCTTCATCATCATACTCTTCATCATATAAAGCATTACTATAAACTCTAAATTCACTACCCCTTTCATCCTCATGGAGACTTTTGACGTATGAAGAAAAGTCAAAACCATATGAAGATTCACTTTCTATTTCTTCTACCAAACATATAGTGTCCATAATAACATCCTTTTCATTATCTTGTTTAGGATAACCATTATGAATAGACCCTGATTCATTCCTCAACATCTCACTATATGCTAAATCTTTACTGTCTAATGTAAGAACACTTGACAACTCTTCACTGAAATCTTCATATTCAAACTCATTAGCATCAACTGACTTCACCATTTCTTTATCTTCATACTTTGTGGACAAATCACTTTTAAATTTTTCATTGGCTAACTAATTTGTATAATGCAAAAAATGAGATGCATTTTCCTTTGTAGATTCAGAAAAAGAAGTCATACCTTCACCTTTAGATGAATGTTCACTGTCATCATTGCTTTCTTCTTCCCAATCAACATCAGACTCATATGAAGGTGAACATATTGTGTCATTTTTTTCACTATGATTCGAGTAACCACTCTCATCATCTCCTTCATATGATGCTTCTTGATTATACATCATATCAACGACTTCATTGTCATCATTTGGAAGATGACTTTCAATTTTTTTGTACCCACATTGAGATGCATGTTTTTCCTCTTCAACCTTTATATTATTCTCAACATAATGCAATCTCTCAATAAGATAATTCATTTCTTGCCTAACTTGTTGATCAAGAAAATACATCTTACCATCTATTGCTGCAATATTAGAAATATATGCACTTTGTTCTTCTGATTGTGGCTGAGATGAATGTGACTTACATTCTTCTTCTTGTGCTATCTCTCCATGACATGTTGGATCAGCAACATCAAGGTCATCATCAAAGAGATAACTTTTAGCCTCCTCACCTGCACAAGACTGAGATCTAGGTACAACAACTTCAAAATTTCAAACGTCAGTTACACCATCGTACATATAATTATCATGACAAGAAATTTTTGTTATAACTAAACTTTGATCCGTAAAATCAACACAATGCTAAGCCTTATGAGAGTCTGAAATACTATTCACTATTATAGCATCATGAACATGTGTGTTTCTATTTGCAATTGGACTAACCTTCCCTATACACACATTCTGATTTAAATTCTTAATCTGATTAAAACCTACAATAGGGGTGTTGATATTCTGATTTGAAACTGAAACATCTACACCAAACTCATTCTTTCTTTCAAACACATTATATCAACAATAATTCATAGACAAATGACCTCTCATCAGTCCATACTTCAAATTATTTTGAATATCTCTAACGGTCATAAAAGCCTGCTATAATGTTTATGGTTCTTTATCCCTTAGTAGAAATTTCATTTTCTTATCAAATGCACTAAAGTAAATAGCTAGACACATTTGATCATTGGGTCTATAACTCTCAGGTATATCATTCAAAAATCTAGCAAATTCGATGTTAAATTTAGGGAGAAGTTCATCACTTTGAATATGAATGTTCAAGAACTTGTCATAAGAATCAGATATGCTTACCCATTCTCCAAATTGTTCCATGAAGGTGGAATGCAACTAACTCCAAGATGAAAAGGAATGTGCTGGTAAAAAAGTAAACCAATCTCTAGCATCACCTTCTAAGGTTTGGATAAATAACTTCATGTGCACGTCCTCATGAGCAATCTCATAGTCACCCATCAAATCACTAAACAATTCAACATGATGACTAGCTAAAACAATATGGTCCCCATTAAACTTAGGCAAACATTTTCTAACATCATTAGGAATGACATTTGGGATACCATGAATACCATTAAAACTTACTGACATATACCACTTGGTATAAATGGATCTAGGAACTCCACTAACTGGCTGCATCTTAGGTGAAATGAATCTTGACATCGTTTGAAAATTTGAACCTCTTTCACCCATATTCTAATTTGTAATTTGCAGCAAATCTAGACCCTTCTACCAATGAATCACTTCAAACTATACACTTCATAAACTTAGAAACAACAACTGAAACTTGATCCAATGAAGTGTATGAAACCTTTTAGACTGTTCTCCTCCCCTTAGTGCTAAAAATACCACTTGATGGAGAACACATATGTAGAATTCACTTTAATGGAAAAGGAATCACATGAAAATATAAAATACCTTTTGTGTTGTTGCTGAAACCTTGATCTGCTGATTAGCCTGGTTCTAATCTCAATTCCTCACACCACTAATCATATCCTTTGTAGATTCAGCATCTCCTTGAGGAGAACTAAATGAAATCATTGATGTGACTAATTTTTACATTCAAAAATCTTATGACAATAGATCAAAAAACACTTTAAAACTCATTAGTCAAGAACTTATATAGATCTCTCTTCTTGCTTGAAACTTCACATAACTTTCAGATCTTCCTGATTCAACTGAAAACTCTTTGAAAACATTTATACATAACCAATCTACACTAGTATAGAGATCCTTTAGAGAGTCGCCACTCACACTTGTGAGAAAGATTTAAAACATATGATTTATAACACAATAGATCTAAACTGGATTGTCAACTTTGTAGAATTCGCAAAACTTTAAGAACTTAAAAGAGAGAAACCACTTTAAAACAATCTTGAATTTGAATTGACAATAGTACTTTGAAAACCACAACCGGCTGAATTAACTAAAAATAAAACTTAGTAACACAATTTGTATTCAACCTTGAAAATTACTGCTGTAATGGATAAAACTTAATTGGGTTGCATCACATTTAAGTAAGAAAATTGGAAAACACTTCAGATAACTTACTGCTGCAATTTTTCACACACTTCTCCTACTATACTGAATCTTGTTCAAATTCTCAAGGTTTGTCTGTCATGTAGATTCAATACATTCCCTAGTAGAGTCACAATTTTGTTGGCTTCTAATTTAACAGTTTTGAAAATAGCCAAGAAACCATACAAATCCATCTAAGGCTAGCAAATTCCTATGATAGATACACTTGACTGGAGTCTTGGGCCAACTATAAGGCATAACTCCTTCACTTCAGGCTCTGCAAGATCTCTAGGTGGGTTAACCTTGAGGTTCTGAGATATGGTACTAGTGCTTTTAAAACATAAATTTGAACCTATTTACTGTAGATGGAAACCCCTTATATCTCCTAATAACTCATGAAATGACATAGATCTATAGTAGCTAAATGCAAATCTATGAATCTAATATGCTGAGTGAGGGTTAAACTGTTCTAGCTCTTCAACATAAAATGTAAAGATGATTTGAATTTAATTTTGATTTTGATTTTATGTGGGTGGGTAAACTAGATGAAAACCAAGTATGGACAACAAACTAATGATCCTATAGCTGATCAATGCCCAATCCATTGGGTAATTCATGAGTCTCCCTCATGCATTTTGGATATATAATACTTATTCCTATATTTAGATATATGATCTATCCATTCACCTTGTAAATAGACATCAATGTTCAACTTAAATCTCATTCTTACCTAATATCCTCCTTAATAAACTTGCAACCCTATTGAATCTTTGAAACATTTACATAATTCCTTGAATTAAAAGCAACAATGAAGCAACATACAACCTTAAGGGACTACACTTATGATCTAGGCTCTTTGTTCAAAGACCATAAAACATCATAGCTCAATTGAAAAATGAGACAAGATTTAAACTAAACCTAAACACTTGTTGTTCCTTGTATTGATTTCCTTGAAACAATACATAAAAATGCATGAAATTAACTCACAAAGAACCTAATAAACTAGACTATACAATGAGAAAATGTTGTCATACAAGAGAGAAAATGGCAGGAATGAGAAGCTGATGGGATGGGAAGGGGGTATCACATCCAAAGAAAAAGCTTCATGGTCTAGACATAGCACATCCCAAATCTTCCACTCAGAATTCATCAATTCCAGGCCAATTCTACTAAATACCTTCATTCTAGAGAAAACTTTCCAAAATTCTAACCCTTACAATGAAAGAAAGAAAGAATGATATAGAAGAATAGATGAATTCCCAGATTTGATCTCCAGAATGACATGTGTCCACTTGGAATTCCATCCCTTGCAATTGAATAACCTCTTTCATCTTTCTACCCCTTTGATCTAATTTTTGTTTTCATCATTATTTGTAACTAATCTTGAAATATCTGTACTCAATGATGAAAAACCTTTATGCATCTAAAATATCTGATTTGTCTCAGTAAATGCTAGTAAAATTTTGATTTTTTACTGAATATGGGTGACCAAATTCAACATCAATTGTATTTCCATGGTCTTTTACCCATATTCAGGTCATTACCTTACCAGAAATTAGTTTTGAACTTTGATACCTAAATTCGGTTGCAAGATAGGAATTTGGAAGAAAACCTCTTGTAGCTTGAACCAGTGGCATTCTGTGCAAAAACTAACTCCAAATTTGGAAAATTTAGATTCTCTCGATTCCAAAAATATATAATACTACACATTTTTCTTACCAAGAACCTCCAAAATGCCATTTTGAAAATAATCCCTCTGTCAGGGCTCTATGACTACATATCTTTTTAAATTTTAAATTTTAAATTTTTTAAAAAATTTAAAATTATCTAAAGTTTGAACTTTAGAAAAATAACTTTTTTGAATTTAAAAACAATGTGAATGTGCATATCTTTTTGAAAAATATTTTAAATGACAATTTAAAATATTTCATTTGTTCCTTCACCTCAAAATTTGGGGTCAACTCTCTTTTGATTGGTTGACACATGGTGGCCTTTGATTGGTCGACCCCTACCTTTAGCACCACTTCCCATCTCTTTATTTTTTGACCCTGCCATCAAGTTCCATGTCACCACATGTGGGACCTGCTGACACATGGTGCTTCCCCACAATTCTGCATTTTTAAACTAGTGAGCATCTCTAAAAAGTAGGCTTGTGTCAACCATTAGATCATGTCACGTGTCACAATCTGAGCACTTCCCTCTCAAACCTACTCCTAATTGCCACATCACCATCTTTGAGACCCACTGCCACATGACAACACCCCACATTCCCCCAATATTTATCTCTCAAGCACTTTGGAAATGTGGGCATGTGCCAGCCCTTAGATCCAGACATGTGGCAAGATCTTGCGCCATCTCTGACACATTAGTGCACTTGCATTTTCGTTCAAAATTTGACTTAGGCAACCTACCAGTTGACATCATCCATGGGACCCCCACACATGCAACAACCTTTTCAAAAAGCATCTTTCTTTAGACATTAGTCATAGTGTAAGGAATAGTATTTAAACAAATAAAAATATCCTCACGCAAGCAATGTGGGATATTGTGAATCAATGCTTCCTGCAGTCTACATTCTTCTGTGTGTTTCATGGGCACTCTAACTTGTTTAGCGTGAGCTTCATCTTGATATTCTGCCCTTGCTCTATTATGGGCATGGATCTCCTTTTGAAGTGGCTTTCTCTACTATATGGATGGATTGCTCTTTTATTTTCCTTTGTCCTACTATACCTTCGAGTGCTCAGATCCACAGCTTTGTTTTAATAGCTGTGGATCTTCTTCCTTTTACTGCTGCAGGGTGCTTCTTTAAATCTATTGCCTCTTCATTTCCATTGTGTGGATTACTCTGCCATCAACTGGAAAATTTTGCTTGGTTTTTATGTGTGGAATTGCTCATCCTGGGCGGCTTAATCTGGCTTCATGGTAGATTCCTCTTAATTGCTAACTGGGGCTTTGCCTTTGCTATGTGTGGAGTTATTTTCACATGTGTGGGAAGAGCTTTTTCTCCTAGCTAGCTTTTCTTTAAGCTGTGGACTGTTATACAGATGCCTTTACTTATTTATGCACTAATTGCCCTTGTATGGGCATTCTTTGTTTACTTTTGGCATGATCTCTATCTAATACCTATTGGTTCCATCCTCTTTGAAAGCATGCATTATTTTCACTGCTTCTACTACTAGCTAGGTTTCTCTGTTCTATGTGAGACTTGCTCAGCTGCTTGGGTAGCTTTTAATACATAGATACTGATTTCCCTTTTTTTTAAAAACATGATCATCCCCTTTAAAATCCTTGCTCATGCTGACTGCCACTTTTTAATATTGCGTAAGTTCTCTCTTTGTTGTCTGAGTGAAGCTCTTTTCAAATAGATTGCAAATATAAATGCCAAAATCATGTTGCAGCCACAATATGTCTTTATATGCTCCATGCATCACCTTTTTGATGAAAGGGCTTGAAAAAATGTCTTTCAAATAATGACCAATGTGATTGCATAGTATCAATGTATCCACAGTAAAATCCTCTGATCTTTTAGAGATTTTCATTAAAGAAGTTAAACCCTAAAAGGATCTATACTGATTATGCTCCAACTCAATAGCTATCTCACTCGCAGATTGCAATATAATGACCATCTCTTTTCATTCTTGAACTCTCTCAGCAAGTTTAAATGGTGTGCTCTCCATTTAACACTGTTGGACGTGGTCTTCTCTATTGACATTGCATGAGGCTCTTTTAACATTGGTGTGGATGGCCTTTCTTATGCCTCTTGTATTTTATAGATCTTCGCTCATTTGACAACTTGATACTATATGAGGGGAAATGTGAACACCATGACGACTCCATTTGATTCATTTAACCTTGTAAGTGTAGAAATGATACCTATATGAGCAAATAAATTTCATGAGATTTGATCGACCCTCAATGACTTCAAAGGAGGATATCTCTATTATAGTCAACTATCCAATTCTTATTACATGTCAGTCTCCAATTGAAGCAATAGCCTTCACATTTTATCAATTTGGAGAATCAGTCAGAGCCCAAAGTGGGTCTGGCTAAAAAAGATTTGTTTCCAAACAACTGATACTCCAAACTGACCAACTGAACATCTCAAACTAATTAGAATCAAGTTTGACCACTAGTTAATCAAATAAAACTTGCTTTATCACTTTCTGCCAACTATCAAATTTGTGCTAGGAGGTTCGTTGACGTGCCTTAAAAATTGACTAGAATACTTGATCGAGCTCTATAAATGTGCACACTGACTCTTTGTTCCATATACTTTCACCCTGTCAAAACTCATCTCATGATGACTTCGAGGTCAAAAGATATTGACCATGAAAGTTGACCTGTTAAAATCACCAGCAAATAAACACGTCAAAAAGCAATAATTCGGGTTCAAATTTGGCTTCAAAAATTGGGCAAATGAGCACTTGGAAAAATGAAAACTGGGGCATTGGTTCTCATTTATGAGGAAAATATGGATCTGTGATTTGGGCTCATGAAGAATAAAAAGGCGCAAATGGAAAGTGTTCAAAGTGGGCTTCTCAGATTTTTGTAGATTGAAACAATAGCAGGAAATCAATTTTTGCAAATGGAATGGACCTAGAAAAGTGTGTATATGGATTCGTTAAGACTTGCAACTGGCACACTTAAAGTATTTTTAGAGGAAATCATAGTGGTACATTTCATTTGATCTAGTAAATCATGGATTAGGAGTTATTACATCTGGAACAAGGGTTCCAACAAATCTGCAAATGTTGACACTAGTAAAACTTTAGAAATTCCATTTGGAATCACGTTTGAAAACTGATCAAACAAATTCATCATGAGCTAAAATTTGAAACATAGCAAGTCTCTGATCTCTAAAATACAATGCAAAAGGAATTTCATCATTTGGGTCAACTGGTCAAAAGTTATAACTCATCAAATAGGACTTCCTAGAACTATGTGCAATGTGGATCAACATGAAAACATTAAACTACCAAATTTGAGAGATTTAAAACCTAGTCAAACAGACTTGAAATGACTCAAAATCTGAAACATAGGCTCTCAAATATGGACACTAGATACTCCCATAGTGGTGAGTCATGAAAGATTACTGGGTGTGAGATATTCAGATGCAAACACAACCTCTTGTCATTGTTTGACACTTGGAGTAAAATGCAGATTTGATAATTGCTCAAAACAGGACTTCACAAAATGACTCGAAATCATAGTTTAACTTCATGAAACATGTAGACAAGCTGAATGGAAGGTGCTAGAAACATTAAACACCTCTTAGGACTCAACCTGACAGCCAGGTACACATGCATTTTAAAGCGTTTATAGGGCTTAAATTTCTCAATGGTAATCAAAATTGGGAAGGCAATTTTGAGTCCCAACACAATCAAGTATCATTATGTAAGAGAATTGGTTCAAGGTAAAGAGATTAAGATGGAATATATTAACACAAAGGAGAAAATTTTTGATATCTTCACAAAAGCATTGCCTAATGATGCTTATGAGTATTTGAGAGGTAAACTAGGGGTATTACCCCTATCTGAGGCTATGTAAAAGATAGAGGGAGTGCCTTGCATCAAACAAGTTGACATTCATTTCATACAAATTGATGTAGTGGATCTTACTTTAGGAATTGCCTAAAGTAATTACAGAACTAGAATTACAAATCAGTCATAAGAAAGGTGACAGAGAGAGAAAATTGAAGAACCTACAAAAGCTTATATTTACATATATTAAAGATGCTAAGTGTTGAGTATATGTCTTTGGCATTGTTGTCAAAGAGGGAGAAAGTACATTAAACTGATCAAGTGCAAGAGGAACAATGGAAAGAGTACATCATCAGAAGATTAGAAGACTAAAAGAAAGAAAGAGGGAGAGAGCAGAAAACAATCAAAATAGAATGAATAAGAATAGAGGGAGTTATATTTTGTAACCTAATTAGAAGAGGGAGCTACTGATAGAGAGAAATTTCAAATACAAGTCTTCTTTTTGGTATTGTCTTACTTTTTTAAATTAGTTAGTTTGATGGAACAAGATGTTCATCATTTGTTTGAATGGTTGATTAGTTTGGTTTGCCATCAATGCCAAAGAGGGAGATTGTTGATATCTAATTGAAAAGATCATTTGATTAGAAATATTATTGAAGAAGACTGTGTGTTTCAATCATTTTTTTATCACTGATGTCAAATCTGCTACATGTTGGTAAGACAATTGCTCATATGTTTCAAGTACCATCACTTAGTTGATTGATGAGGAGGATTTGATCAACAAGATGTAACAAAAGTACCTAGAGGAAAGGTTGAGTTATGATTATATATTGAGGTACAAGAATTAGCTAAGATAGTGATAACATAATGTATTGATGATCTGCTTGAGATTACAAAATGTCTAGCTACACTTAGAAAGTTCAGAAGAATAAAGTTAAAAAAAGTTATTTTGCCAAGCTTAACCAAGTGGACAGTAGGTGCCGAGCAAAGTTAGTACAAGCCAAGTAAAAATTCAGCTAGAGTTGAGTGAAAGAAAATTCTAGTGGATGCCGAGCAAGATAGTAGATGCTAAGTAATTTTTAGATTGATGCCAAGCACCAATAAAATCCAGTTGATGCCGAGTGATTTTACAATTAATGTCAACTAACACAGTATGTGCTGAGCATTAGAAGATTGATAATGCTGAGCTACTACATTATGACAAAGGTCAAATATTTTCCAAATAAAAGCCAACAAGTTTTTTTTCTTGGAACTTGTGAATTAGGAGGAAGATAAGATTGATGAGCTAGTGGCATAAAATCTTATGTAAACTATTTTGGAGGTGAATTCAAATGGATTCTAAGAGAAGTTTCTAGAAAAGACAAGATATGGGGTAGATACATTGTATCCTACCTAATCCATCAAAAACCCTAATTTTGATGATGGATAATGAGCAAGAAAATGTTCTAATTTCCTATATATAGGAATGTCTAGTTAGGAAGCAAAGAGTTAGAGAATTTTGATGCAAAAAATTTGATAAGGAGAAGGAAAGGGGTTTTGCTTCATCAAGTGATCCAAGTGAAGAAGTCTACAATGGCATACTGAGCTAGAAGACTTAAAGAGGATGAATGTTTAAAGGGTGAAAAAGTTGTCAGAGCTACATAGATTAGAAGCCAAGTAGAGTTGAGGACTAAACATAGATTTGTAATCTATAAGAAAGGTTGTAAGTTGTATCAGATCAAAGCTCTACTATTACTTTCTAACAATTGTATTAGCCTAGGGTGAATCCTTTGGACTAAGGATGACTTAACTATCACTAAAAATTCCTTTAATAGGGTGGCATTCCAAGTGAATGGCCTAAAGTCCTCTAAAAAGGCTCACTTTTAGTAGGCTGACTGAAATCCCTTAACCGGGTCACATTTAATAGTGTGTATTGTAACCTTTAACAGGGCATCACTTCAGAAGAGTGAAAAAGGAGTAGCATGTTACTAGTGGTTTTTCCCAAATTGGGTTTCCACATTAAATAATTGTTTGAAATGTGTTGATGGATGTGTTATGTTTCATGCTTTACATTTCTATAAGTTGATTTGACAATAACCTATCAGCTTTAGTTAATAGACAATGAATGCATGCATGGTTAAGAATGTTTGATGGGTTTATTGAATTGTGAAAAGTTTTAAATTTTGACATCTAAACCTTGAATAATAGATTCACCCCTCATCTTAAATATTGTAAAAGGAATTCCAACACCATCCCCACTGTGTTTTTCCATAGAAAGAGTTTTCCCAAATTTTGATTTAAAAAATTAGCCAAAAAGTGGGGCTAAACCTTAATAACAAGATGTGAAATAGGAGAAAGTCACTTGTAGCCCATTCTAATCCTACCCCTTTTCTTAATATAAAAAAACTCCACATGAGTGTATCCCACTTACTATATCTACTATAACCCATATACTCGCTAATATACTAGAAATTAAACATATACATAATCATTGTACTATTCATAACTATAAACTAACATAGTCCAACTATGTAAATATACATAAGCCCATCTAGGAAGAGCAGTAAACAATAAAAAAATGAAAATAAAAACAAGAGAGCTAGCTCTATTTATTTTCCTAATATAGTTTTTATAGAAGCATACATAGCCAATTGTCTACTAGGAACCAATTTAGGGAGGACATGGTATCCACTCCAACAGAGGCAACAAGACCATCCTTCTCAACATGAATAAGGTGAAGAGTGGTGGTAGTCGAGTGCATCACCTTGATCATAAAGTTGGTCAGCTTATCAAAACTCTAATTTAAATTATCATGTCACTTCATGTGATTCTTTATGGTCTCCTCTAGTGAGATTCTAGATGGTCTCCTCTAGTGTAACACTATCCCTATGACACCCTTGAACACTAATTCTTGATGAAACCTTTGGGTTACTCTAACCTCCTCTATTTTTTTTTCCTTTATGATTTTGAGGATTGAGGGAGGTAATATTTTTTGGGTCTCCATGGCCACCCCCTATTTTGGTAGCCTAACAAGTGTGGGTATCACCTTTGAAAGTGTTAGAAATGGGGGAGGGCATAGGGATCAGTTTACAATTGATAGGGCTACAGTTACCCCCTATATGACAACCTTTACTCATAGTATTATCCTCTATATATTTTTCTTGTCTTGCCTTATGTTTCTACCTCATGGTAGGTTTTTTACCTTTTTCACTACACATAGAGTCTTAGCAAATGGTGCACTCATTCTTCTCTTTAGGGTTAACCTATGTGAAATTATTTCTAGGCCTCATGGATCTATTTCTAACCATTTGAACCTCAACATTAGAGTCAATAATACTAACATATTTCTCCCTTTTAATTTGTTGGAGAATGTAGGAGGGGGTAGGATTATGACATTTGGTATCAACAATTGAGCTAGCCTCAACAAATACTTGAGTAGAGATGGAAGGGTATGGGTTAGGTTGGAGGACCTAGACATTAATTGGTAGAGGAAGACACATAGGCCTATGGAAATTGTAGAGGTAGAACATCTTGAAGAAACACCATATGGTAATTTCCCTCCTTTCTTTTCTTTCTAACTTTCAAAATATTATCCTCTATAGAGTGCAATAGAAGTTAGGATAAGGAGATAAGTTCCTTTTTCCTAAAATTATTTAAAATGGAGAAATGAAAGTAGTTAAAAATTTATAAATGATCTTCAAACATAATATAACACATGATAGCATAGCATACCTCATCCTATCACAATAGAATAACCTCACATTAAAACCCACCATGCTTTCAAGTTGGCTCTTCGTGAAGCCAAAATAATTTATTCAGACTAGCTTCATCCAAAATCCTACTATTATTGTGTTAGTTCCTACCTTAAGGGATATACCACTCACTCTTGCAATGACATCCTCATTAATCTCAAAAGAGATCCCATTAATATAAACATGTTTTTTTGTAGTAGTAGTTAAAAAACTACACGGGCACATCTTCATCATACCCCTCAATGCATTTCATGAATGAAACCAAACCCCCTTCATGCAAATAGCTCCAAGATGCATCACTATTTTTAATGCATTCCTCAATCTCATTTGGTTCAATATCAATAGTATTCCCACCCATATCAGCTCTTTCTCCTAAATCCACATCCAATTCCTTAGAGGTATCTAACATAACCTCACCTTTGACAAAAAAAATCCACAGACTGCTAGAAAAACATTGTCACCTACTATTTGCAAAGACAAGTCCTTAATAGATAAAAGGAAATTGAAATAAATTTGAGATCATAAGTTGTATTTTTATGGGCAAAGACTACAATAAAAAAAATGATTTTAATAACTCATTTTAGTATACCACCATAATAGGAAATAATTCCAACTACCATCATAACTGGGTAGCTCATTAGAATTAATTAAGTCCATCCTTCTACCTCTAATATGGTTATTTCAAATTTGTCCTTGAAAATTAAAAATAAATTACATGTAATAAATATAGTAAAATATATTATATATGATCATCATAAATTTGATAACTTTATTCAAATTTAAATGTACTTGTTGCTTGCCCAAAAGTTAACTTTCCCAATTAGACCTCCACCGCACTGTCACATGTAATAGAGGTGTGTCAATCCCATCATAATAAAATTATTTCACACCTTATAATGGTTTGGATAGACACTAACAAGCCCTCCATGTTTCTCCAAATTTGCAAGTTCAAGGTGTCATGTCCTTACACAACAAAAACATGCTCTCACCAGTTCCCCTCTTGATATATATGTTGAATATCTATATTACTTAATTTATTAATTAAAGTATAAATATCACTAATAATAAAACCTATCTTCTAGCTAACTTTTGTGCAACCCCCAATCACCTCAATAATGAGTTGTGAGTCACCTTCTATCACATGTTGAACCAAGCCCATGGAGATAGAATTTTTAATCCCCCAAAAAAGGCCCATAGATTTAGCAACATTGCTAGAGGTCATCCCATATCTTCCTACATACACCATCACAAGATTAACATAGTCATTCTTTATGATTCTCCCAATAACAATAACATTTCCCTAGGTGGACCCATGAAAGTTAAGTTTGAACTAAGAGGAAGATGGGGTTTCCATTTAACTCTTCTTCTAGAAATAGTCTTAGAATTTTCAAAATTAGAGACCAAGGAGAGGAGTCCCTAGTTATCACTCTTAATATGGTCCCCATTGGAGGGAGGGGAAGGGGGGTTTTCCATTGTTCGAAATACAGTAGGGAAAGTAAATTCTAGGGGGGCTTGGGGGGGGGGGGATGTGAATCAATCCTTAAATTTTTTAACCCTTAAAACATTCACCACACATCCATCACACAATTCGCATGTAAATTAAAATACCGAACTAAGGATGTTAATCCATAGCATAGAATCAAATAAAAATTCAACACATGTATGACACAAGATATTGTAGGATTTGAGAAAATATTCAAATCAAATCCACAAAGCCCACAAATACCTACATGTAGAAAACCTATCATAGAGAAGAAAAAGTCAAGAAGAGGCAAAGTTTTGATCTTAAAACATGTAAAATGTATATTTAGATGAAGAAGAGATTAATAAATTACAAAGAAATCAATCCTTATAAAAGGAGATCGAAACCTGAAAAGGGTAACCTAATAAGTCACAAAGGGTAACCTAAAGGTGAAAGCTATTTAATAATTATAAAATAATTATTAAATAGAGAAAGCTAAAAAATGCATAAAGGGAAATCTTAAGAAGGGAGAAAAGGTAATTTAATAAATTAAATTAAATTAACCTTTTTCTCTAACACCCCCCCTTAAGATGAACAACAATGCAGTTACAAACAATGTAGAAAGAGCAAGGAAACTACAATGCAATGCTAAAAGAAAACATGGGTCTCGGCAACAAGGCCTGATGAGGTACCCAATCACAACAAAATCTCTGTAAAATGGAGAAATAAAGAAAACCCAATGAGAAAATCTACTCCAAAAAAGAGATAGCAAAAAAATCTAGTGAAGGACTACAGAAGTCTCCAACTAGAGGAATGTTCCAGAAAATAGGAACAAAGAGTGATCATAAAGAAAACCATCGAAGCATGAAGAAGCCATAAACATTGTAAGAAAGAAACTATTGATCTATAGAACCTCTTCTAAAATAGAACTTGAATAGGTAGAGAAGACTGTAATCTACATCGAATTAGGATGCAACAAAGGGAAACAACTAAACTCAAAAATATAGATGGCATAAAACACCAAAGTCTGAAGAGTTGATCAATCGAACCAAGGAAGGATGCAACCAAAGTAGGAATGAAAAGAAGAGTGTCTATATGGTAGATGATCATCTCATTGAAATGCATATGTATCTAGCCACTGCAATCACCTAGTACATAGGGTCAAATACTAAATACATAGCTCACTCCAACGAACCAAGGAAGCATTAGAAACAACAAAAGAACACCCCCCCTCCCCTTAAAATGAAAACAAGGGTGAGGTGATAGGTAGCTGAGAAAGTGGGCCAAAAATCTCCAAAAAAATAGAAAGAACCAAGAACATCGAAAGTGAGGAAGAGGTACAAACACCTATAAAGGCACATGTCATCAACACATCACGGGGATAATTTTGTGGAAGGTACACTCACTTGACAAAGGAAGACAACACTAAAAGGAAAACAACTATCCACACCATGCCACTTTATAATATAGTGTGAGTACAATAAATCACAATCATGAAAAAGATCCTGAAAAGAAAGGAGTGGCACTTTATCTCAGTGTGTTTGCATTAAAAATGCTTACAAATGATATCAAGAATAAGCATAAAGGACAAAGAGTTGATACAACAAATAGTACAACCCAAAATAAGAGATCCCATGCCAAGAAAATGATCCCCAAACTTGAAACACCCACGATATCCACCATAGTGCAAAAGAGAAAAAAAAAAGATAGAAAGAGCATGGAGCAAAATTAGGAAGAAATTATAGTATTTTTGAAAAGTAGATAGAACTAACTTTCCAAAAATATAAAGTTTTCAAAAAATGGAGATGAGACGTTCAAGATATACCCTCTAGAGTGAAAAATAGAACATTAAGATTTGACTACCAAAACAAGAAACCAAACTACATCAAAATCATAAAAAACCTACACCAATGTCCTTATCTTAGAACCAGCTTTCTAGTACTTCTTTTAGATCAAAAAAAGACCTTCGTTTTCTCAAGTTACGGCCAAAAAATCAATAGTAGGTCAAAATAGGACCTAAAGGGCTTGCAGGAAGGTTGATGCAACATTGATGTCATGCTGAAATCGTCATTTCACTATTAAAAAATTGATGGCTTGAAGGTCGTCACAGTAGAAAAAGACTACCATGTGGCATCTGTGTGGCAGTGGGCTCAAAAATGGTGACATAGCACTGACACATGGTAGGTGCCAACATGGCACTAGTACTATGTAGTAGGTGCTAGGGTAGCCACATGGGTAGGGATGCAGAGCAGTCATAGGTATGGCACTTTGGTGGCTACAAGGGTGGTGGAGCCAGGGTAGCTGTCATGGTGGAAGGTGGAGCGATGTCATCTAGTGGTGGTGTGGCAGCGTATCCTAGTGATGGCATCTCCCAGTGGTGAGGTATCCTGGTGGTGGTGTATCCCAGTGGTGGCCCGGTCTTGGTCAGTGGCCAAAGGAAATAGAGGGTCAACTATGTTGGAAGGCACCTCTATGGTGCCAAAAAGCATTGTTGGTGCCGAACAAACCCAAAAAGGCCAAAAAAGGGATCTACGGACTAGAAAAAGGCCTATGGCCTCTTTTTTATTTTATTTTTGAAAAAATTGGCTCGGACCATGTGTAGGAGGCTATACAGCCCTACCAGACAAAAAATGTTTGCCTCTTAGATCAACGTTGTCCAAAATGGACAAACTTTATATGGAAACAAGAGTTTTAATGCCTTCTAGATCCATCTGTGACATTCATTTGATCTCAAGCTACTCTAAAAATTAGTCCCCCCCATTTTCTTAGGAAATACTCAAAAAAGCACCAAATCTAATCTATGAAACCCTTGTTCTCCCTTTTTCTCCAAATACCAAACAAGCTATAGTAGATCTAGTTCTAATACCACGTAGGATTTGAGTGAGTATGCAAATCAAATCCAGGAAACCCACAAATACCTGCATGCAGAAACTCTATTAGGGAGAAGAAAAAAACAAGAAGAGACAAGGGTTTGATCTGAAAACATGCAAAATGTATATTCAGATGAAGAAGAGATTAATAAATTACAAAGAGATAAATCCTTATAAAAGGAGATCAAAACCTGAAAAGGGTAACCTAAAGGTGAAAGCTATTTAATAATTACAAAATAATTATTAAATAAAGAAAGCTAAAAAATGCAGATAATGAAATCTTAACAAGGGAGAAAAGGTAATTTAATAAATAAAATTAAATTAACCTTTTTTTCTAATAGATATTTGGTTACCTAGAAACCCTCCAATGAGAAGGTAAAACTAGGGTGGTGATGACACCTAGAAATCTCCACTACTGTAGCTTTAAAGTGTATCTAATAAAGGTTACAACATTTAATCATAAATTGTGATCTACCCTATGAAAGGTCTTCCTTGTTAAAGGATTACAAGATTGTTAGATCTTACCCTATTAAAGGATTTCAACTCCTTGTTAGAAGTGTGCCTAATTAAAGGACTTAAACTTATAATAAAGTAAGCACCCTGTTAAAGGATTTTCAACAACCTGTTAGGACTACTCTATTAAGAGATTTAAATGATTCACTTGTTAGAATGTCTCATCAATGATCTTGTGGTTAACACTCTACTACTATATAACATATCACCTCTTTGCATGTATCTTTGATCCTCTCTGACCAAATGTATCGCCTATGTCCTCTAACTTTTTTCATCTATTCTCCTCCAACTGATTTTGCAATTCATAACTTGATAATTGTCATAAATCCTTAGTCACCATGGATGCCTTGTTTGCACATGAAAACTTCTCTTTTCACACATATAATGTTTTAGGGTTTTCCTTCCTTAAGAAGACCTAGGTGACTTAGGGTTAGTATGAATAATCAAGTGTGATTCATCAATTTTTCAACTTAATCCATCCCTTTAACTAATTGGTTTCATGTACTTCATAGGGATCCTCAATATAGATTCTTTCTTTTCATCTAGAATCAAAAAATAATCCTTAAGTCAGCTCAAAAATGGTTTACATAGAAGTTTGTGCCATTACAAACAACTATGTCCAAAACTATTTTACTCTAAACTTGAAGTCTTTGATGCTTAGCATACATTGTATCTTCTATGCTATAACTCAACCTCTGAATGACTCGACATCCATTGATCACTCAACATCTAAATCACTCAGCATCAGTGCAGACACTTGAGTGACTTGGTATTTACTATTTACTCACTCGACATACACTATCTAACAACTTATGCTCAACATACCTTACTTGTTTGACATGAACTAAGTTCTATCAATTAAATGAATTAAGTGTATTGCCACTCATTTATCAGAACCAATCTAAGATTAACAATCTCCCCCTTTGACAGAAGTGGAAAAAACACTTGGTGATGCATAAATAATCTTAACTTATGAGCATAACTCAAATAATCTCTATTCAGTACTTGGCTTGAATACACAATTTCAAAACTTCAAAATTTTGGAAAACTTGAGACTTAACAGTCATACCTCAAAGTTTTACAACTCCCCCTGAGTTGATTGTTCTTTTCTAAATCTAAATACTCCTACTGAGTAAATATATTGTACTCTTGTACACTATGTTGGCTCTATTTCTATACTAACTCCCCCTTAGTTTGGTCTCCCCCAAAAGTTATTCATTCTCCCCTTTTATCTTTTTCAAAATTATTTCTTTTTCCTTTTGACACTTATGTCATGGGTGGTACAAAAATAGTGTGTTTGTCCAAGAATGATTTATGGACCTCCATTATAATGTTTAGTGCTACATCCCAGTTTTCAAACACTAGCTCTAGAGCTTTGATTTGAATATATAACTTGGTAGCAAGACTAACTAGGCCTTCATGAGTAGAAAGATAGGGATATTTCTTCATCAATATTTCTACAAAGGCTAATTCCTTGTACAACACCTCCATGTGAGGGGTCAACATGGACTAGATTTTGACTATTGTAGCCAAAATGTTGGCACTTGTAATGTTGCTAACTAACCTTGTGCTAATAGAAAATTTCTAAAATGAGATTGACTTTGATGAGGAGATTGTTGTAGGTTTTTACCTATTGACTTCAAATCTCCCTCTAGGTGGTCAATATGTTTTTGAACTTCTTGTGTGAACAGAGTTACATAACAAAACTTGGTGTAAAGAGAGAAAATGTTATCCAACAACTTCTTCACAACATCAATTTTAGTTGCTAACTCAACTTGACTTAGTGAGGTGGTACTAGAGATATTTTCATTTACCTTGGCTTGAAATTTTTTCCCAAACTATTCTAGTAATTTTACATTTGTGTCCAGGTCTTCATCATTTATCTTCTCCACAATATTTTCCAAATGCTCAATGATTGGCTTTTCTTCTTTAGGTCTAGGTAGGCTGAATGCATCAAGAAATATGTCTTTTATGTAATGTAGTTCTTATTTCTTCCTATGCTCCCTTTTGAGTAGTTCTGGGTGTTTCTTTCTGGCTAGAGCATCCTACAATATGCTCATTTTCTCTATGGTGATTGATGTAAGACCAAACTTTGGAAGTTCAATCACCTCATCTAACTTGATATCACCATAAGATGTAACCTCATCAACCTTATATGTACTAGGACTAGGCATTGATCATTTTAGTGGTACTACTTCTACACTCGACCTATGAAGTGATTAACTAGGAATAGGAGTAGCAATATCTAGTAGGGTGACCAGTGTTTGAATTTCTATCTATTATTCTAGTTTCATAGTCAAGACTAAACCTTGAATCCTATCTGTCTCCCTTTCTCAAATATTTGTTTCACCTTGTGCTTGTGTTGTAGGTGCAAGGATGGCTTCTTGACCTATTTGGAGTGTTGTCCCATCTTTCTCAATAGTTGAAACTACTTGTACTGGAACATTTTGCACCAATGTATTGACATGTGATGTCATTGTGTCCTTCCTTTGATATACTACAATAGGCATTATAGGTTGCACTTTAACAAATTGTTGGGGGGAGGGAGGGGGTGAATATAGAATATATAATTCTTGTGTTTTCTCCCCTATATTCTACCTTTTCAATCTCATCCACACTCACCAAAATAGGATGGCTACATAGTTTTGCCTTGGTGGTGGAATCAATCAATATATTCTTCATATCCTCCTCTACTAAGGGATTGATGTTTTGAGTGTTTTTTTAAGAGACATCCTTGATCTTTACTATTTCTTCTTGTTGATTTTTTGTATCAATATGAGGGGGACAAACATTCGGCATATGTACCTCTGGTACATTTTGATCTTGTTGTTACTCTTCCTCAGCTATAGCCTCTATATTTCTTCTTTCATAATGCCTTCCTCATGCCCTTCCCTTATAGGTTTATCCTTTTTTATCTCAACTACCTCTTGTTCAACTTTATCTTCACCTACTTCCATAGGTGTCTTTTTGTTTGACTCATCTATTGTCACCCCATATATCAATTTCCATAGCTAGGTGGTCTGTTGGACAACATCTTCAATATTATTTTGTAAAATGTGAAAGGCTCTTTATTTTGGAGTGAATCTCCCCTTATACTTAAAATTTTCCTTTTTCATTGTAGACTTTTCCAACTCTAGCATTACTCTTGCTAGAGTAGCCTCTCTAATATTCCTTTCAATTGTGAGATTGTATTGCTACCTTTTCTCAACTCTATCATATAGACTTTTGCATAAAGTGTTGTCAATCTCAATTCGAGTGATCTTAAAAGTTTCCATCATGGCATACACAAACTCTTCTACTTTATTCATTTCTACCTTCCCAAGTTTATAAAACTCAACATGTGTGAACCCTGATAAATCAACATTATTTTTTATATTATCACACAAGTTGTCCAAATCAAAAGAGGGACTATGACTTACCAATTTGAATTGGTTGTTGTCATCTAACTTGGTCCTCTCCTCATCTAATTTAGCTAGAGATATATGTTTCCTCCTTTGCCTCCACTCAAGTTCATCTTCCTTGTATCTATACTAGCTCTCTTTCCTTTAGTCTTCTCAACTTCTTGAATCTACTTAATAGTGGCTCTTTGGCTAACCTTGGTGATAGGAATTGGATGCTTTTGTTGTGAAGGTTTCATAACTTTCTTGGCTTTCCTTGCTACTAGCTTCTTCACTTTTCTCTTTTTATTTTCTATAGAAATAGGTGCTTCATTGGCTTCTTCTACCTTGGCACCTTCATCAAATTCTACTTCTTCTTCTCCTTGGTCCTCACCTTGACCCTGTGTAATAGCAAGTGGTTCTTGGGTGGGTGTATCTTCTTCATCATCATTATTATCCTCTTCTTCTTCATCTCCTTCCACCTCTTTACCAATTTTTTCCATGAGATTTTTCACAATTTTTTTCTTCTTCCTCATCACAAAAGTTGTCTTCAAGTCCATTGTGATTTTAGAATTGGCTAAATCTTAGTTTCCAAATGTAGTAGCCTTGTTATCTACTTCCTTTTCTAGTGAAGCAGTGATGGTTGTATGTTTTTGTTGTGAAGGTTTCACAACTTTCTTGGGTTTCCTTGTTGCTGGATTCTTTGCTTTTCTCTTTTTCTTTTCTATAGCAATAGGTGCTTCATTTGCTTCTTCTACCTTGGCACCTTCATCAAATTCTACTTCTTCTTCTTCTTGTTCATCACCTTGACCCTATGTGATAGCAAGTGGTTCTTGGGTAGGTGTATCTTCTTCATCATCATTATTATCCTCTTCTTCATCATCATTATTATCCTCTTCTTCTTCATCTCCTTCTACCTCTTCACCAAATTTTTCCTTGAGCTTTTTCACAATTTTGTTCTTCTTCCTCATCATAGAAGTTTTCTTCAAGTCCATTGTGATTTTAGACTTGGCTACATCATAGTTTCCAAATCCAGTAGCCTTCTTATCTACTTCCTCTTCTAGTAAAGAAACTGTTGGGACTAAAAATTGCATGGTCAATTTTGAGCACCATTAAAAATTTGAGCCCTATTGATGCCTTAAAATGAATTTGTACCCAGCTTTACCTATGAGGCCCCTGAGGTGTTTAATGTTTCTAACACCCTCTATTCAGCCTATTTATGTGTTCCATGAAGTTAAATTATCATTTTGAGCTATTTTTTGAAGTCCCTTTTTGAGCTAGTTCCAAATTTACGTTTTCACCTAAGTGTCAAATAGTGATAGGAGCCTGTGTTTGCTATTGAATATCTCACACCTAGAAATATGTCATGACCTGCTGCTTTGGAAGTATCTAGTGTCCATACCTAAAAACCTAGGTTTCAGATTTTGATTCGTTTTCAGTTTGTTTGACTAGATTTTGAATCCCTCAAAGTTGGTCAATTCTTGTTTTCATACTTTTGCAAAATGCACACATTTTTGGGATGCCCTCTTTGATGTGCTATAACTTTCGACCAGTTGATCCTAGTGCTAAAATTCCTATTGCATTGGATTGTAGGCATCAGAGACTTTTTATGTTTCAAGTTTCATATCAAGATGAGTCTATTTGATCAATTTTCAACCATGATTCCAAATGCAATTTATAACCTTTTACTGGTGTCAACATTTGCAGATTTGTCAAGACCCCTGTTTGTGGTGTTAGAATTCCTAATTCATGATTGGTAGGACCAAATGGTTTATTTTTTTGCATTTTCCTTCAAAAATACTTTTAAGTGTGTCAGTTTTCAAATCTTGATGAATCCATCTTCACACTTTTCCAGGTTAATTCCATTTGCAAAAAATGTTTTCTGTCAATATTTCCAATCTGCCAATTCTAAGTAGCCCACTTTGAACACTTTCCATTTACGTCCTATGATTCTTCATGAGCCCAGATTGCATATCCATAATGTCATCATGACGAAGAACCAACACCCCAGTTTTTGTTTCCCCATGTGCCCGTTTAACCAATTTTCAAGGTCAAATCCAAACCCAGTTTGTTGTTTTCTGACATTTTTTCTTGCAGGAAAGTTTGAGAAGGCAACTTTGACAGTCAATATCTTTTGACTGGGAATTTTTCATGAGACGAGATCTAACAGGGTGCAAGAGTACAGAGCAAAGAATTAGTGTGCTAGTTTTTAGGTCCTAGTCAATTGTTTGGGTCAGTTTTTAAGGCCAGTCAAGAGACCCACTAGTATTAAATTGACAGTTGCAAGGAAGTGATAAAATGAGCTTTTAAGGATAATTCAGTAATCGAATTTGATTTTGATCAATATCAAGTGATGAATGGGTTAGTTTAAAGGATCAGGTGTTTGAAAATGAAATTTTTTTAGTCGAACCCACTTTGGGGCCTGACTAATCTTGTCTTAAATGATAGGGCATTGTGGTATTTTCCAAGGGGGCTAAAATGAATTATAATGAAGATAATTAATCAAAGTACTATAAGTCAAAGGTGAAATAGGTGAAGATAATAAGTTTTACGGTGCCCCTAAAAAGAAGCATACATCTGATCTTCATTTGAGTTTTGGTGAGTACATAGAAAATGTGTATGAGTACTTGCAAAGGGCACAAATTTGTTTGAGAAACAAGCACTCACTCAGAGTGCAAGTTTTGAGATTCAAGAATTGTATCAGTAGTTGAACTAGAAGAATTGTACAATCTCAACAAAAAAAAAAGAAGAAACATTCGCAGTCAAAGTAAACAGGGCAACATAAGAATAGAGAGCAACCGGTTAACAAGCTCAAAGGCAACATGTAAACATAGATGTCCACACATTGAAGGTGCTAAGTTTGGGGCAAAACCAACGCATGTAAAGTGCAGATAAAAGCTCAGCATAAAACATCAAGAAGATCCTCATGTCAAAACCACCCACTTTCTAATATGAAGACCAACGCATAGAAAATGGGCAGTCAACACATGAGGAAGAAATAGAGGAGTGACCCTACGCAAAGGAAGACCCCATGAAGCCTGCAGCTTGCACCATAGTCCAAGCCACGTGAGTGACAGGATCCAAAGGAGCTTCACAAGAAAGGACCTAAGGCAAATCAGAGGCACCTTCAGAGGTCTTCACGCCAGTCCAGCAAGGAGAATATGCATCCACATTTTAAAAACAAGCCTGCAAGCAAGTGAAGAGAGACTGCTAACACAAAAATGGAGAGTCGTCCATGACACAAAGCACTCACGCATGCAAAAAAAATAGTAGTCTACACAAATACAAAGGAGAAATCCATCGCAGGTCTAAAAGAATGCAGTCAACACATGCCATAAACCGTGGGAGCATTGAGCCTTTTGGAGGTAGGCTTCAAATGAAGCTGAATCCTCAAATGAAGCAGCTAGAAACACATAAAAAATTTGTAGTAAATGGTGAAGGCCACCCCATGATAAAAAACATGCAGTTTTGAAACAAAGCTCCACACCAGAGAACAAGAAGCCCACGAAGTCGGGCAGAAGTTTGCTGAGAGCTATAGCCGCCAAGAGGCATTAGCAAGGAGAATCACAAATTTAGAAGCCGCTGTCTGATGAAACCCACAGCCACAACATCAAGCAAAGGAGCAGTAGGGCAATGAAAGAAAAAGTGTGAGAAAGCTTAAAATGTTTAGTCCCACATTTATTGTGGGTGGATATTTTTCAATGGTTAAATACTATTACACAAGGCATGTTTAATGTCATAAGAAACAAGGGCTTTTGAATTGCAGGCTTGCGAGGTGGGACCCGACTTTGATGATGCCAGCCATGGGGAGGTATTGACATAATTTTAAATGAAAAAGCTTATGCGATGACATGGCGCTAAAAAACAAGATGCGCTCAGATGATGACAAGTGTCCCGATCGGAGGGTCGTCGCTAACTCACCGACCGAAAGTGATCGGTAGTTAGCTATGGCGACATAGCAAGGGTGGAGGTGATGTTGACATGTGTCACTAGGCCCAAAGCAGATGATGATGACGTAGTGACTTTCCAGGTCAAGTAACAAACTGCAAAATGCCACGTGGCACTAGTTGAATAGTCAGAACCAGTGAAAACTTGACATGTGGCATGCTCTCCAAGGTGATGATGTAGCAGAGGATGACACTTGTCATTCCGTCGCTATGTCTTTGATGACATGGCGATTGTTGAGTCAAATAGCGACATAGCGAGGGTTGATATGGCGATGACACGTGGCAGGTAATGCAGAATAGGCAAGCCAATCAATGAATGACACGTGTCATCTAGCCAGTCAAACCAAGTTTGACCTCAGATTCAAAGGGTAGGGAAAGTTGTAAAGGCCAATGAAAAATATTTTTTAAATCATTTTATGCAAAATGGATGCTCATGAATTTTTTTCAAAACTCAGAAAGGATTTTAATATAAAGTTCTAACCTTAGAATATTTTAAATTTTCCAAAATTTAAAATCAAATGTTACAAGTTTGAGTTTTCAAATAGAGGGGAATATTTTTCAAATGAAGATTTCAAGCATTTCTGAGAGACTAGATATGCATTATCATATACCGCTGAAATCGTGGAAGTCTGAATTTTCCAATTCCAAGGTTAGTTTCTACATAGGAATCCGTCTATTTGAGCAAGATGAGGTTTTCTATCAGGTTCCTTTTCTGCAACCATATTCAGGTATGGAAGTTCAAAATTGATTCCTAGCATAACAATGACATGGGTATGGTTAAAAGATAGTAAAAATGTAGTTGGGGTTGAATTGAATTAATTTCAAATCAGTTAAAGTTTGATTCCTTCAGCATTTCATGAAGATTTCATATATTTTGGCAAGTAAAGGGATTTCATTATTAGGCAAGGATATTTTGCAAGTTTGTTATAGATTAATGATGAAATCAAATCAGATCAGATAGGAGAAGGAAGGAAGAAGTTTTCAGTTGCCAGAAGATTGAATTTCAACTGGACACTTGTCAAGTAAAGATTAGATCTGAAAATTCTTTCTCTTCTATATCTTTCTATCTTTCATTCTTTTTGGGGGTTCCAGTTTTTACAATGAGAAACCATTCTTCAGCATTTTCTTCTTTTATTGAATAGAATTTTGAGTTTTATGCAAATAGTTCATGTCTGTTATGTGATTTATGAAGCATTCTATACATCTTTCATGTATTTGATTTCAAGGAAAGCAAATAAAGAGCAGCAATGGTTTCAAATTCAATCTGAATCTTGTCTAATGTTTGTGGATCTGTAATCTTTTCTAGTTTATGATCAAAGACCATAGATTAGGTTGCACCTCATTTAGTGATGTATGTGATTGAAATACCTTGCTTATGGAACAAAGATCCATGTAACCACTTGGTGTTTATCACAGGGTTTACTGATTTCATGATGGGATATTCTAAGTATGAGATTCATTTTGATGTAGATATCTATTCACAAGGTGAAAGATAGATTAGAGATATGGATGTAGTAATATGTTTGAGATTTCTAGGAGATGTATGGTTATAATTCATTTGATTTCCTAATAGATAAGGCACTGATCAAATATAGGATCATTAAATTTTGTTGCTCATACTTGGGTCTTGCTGTCATCAATCTATTAAATCATTTTCATTTTATGTTGAAAGGTATTCAAAGTATAACCCGCACTTAGCTTTCCAGTTTCATGAGTCATGTCCTTAGCTATTTCATGTTTGTGATCTCCTAGTGAAGCATATAAGAATTAGGGGTTTCATCTGCTATCATAGATCCTGATTATGTTTATTACAATGGTTCCATATGTCAGATCTAAAGAGGTTCACCTACCTAGGTTTTGCAGAGCCTGGAGTGCAGAAGGAGTATAGCCTTATAGTTGGCCCAGGTTCTTGGTAAATTGTGTCCATTATTGGAGATAGCTTCCCATAGACGCATTCTTGCCTTGCATACTTGGTTGTTCAAATTCTGTTAAATCAGGAGCCAACAAAAATGATGGTTGTAGATGCCTCATCCACATTAATATCATAAGGTAATGGTGTGAGCCATCTAACCCTTGAAAAAATAGTTTGAACATAAGTGAAATCAACATCAACTAGTAAAAAAACATCATTGTAATGTTTCTCTACTAGTGACTCTAGTATTCTCAATCTTTGTTTCATCTACTTCTTAAAGTCTTCAAAATAACTTGTTACTACAAGCTCAAAATGATCTCCAAGTTGCTCTATGTATTCTCTAATCTGCACTACAACAAACCTATTGGTCTTAAAAGGAACTTTTCCAAATGAGCAAAAAATATCTTGCACATAGAAAAATATACAAACAAGTATTGAACCAAATTTACATTGTGCACTTTTTGTCTTTATTATGGCTCCCAAGTTTTTTGATAATTGTTGGAGTTGTAACTCAGCAAGGTCATAAGAATGGTCCTTATCTACTATCTTATAGCCTAAATCCATAGCTATATATGGTACACTATTCAATCTGCTAGATTGAAAGAAACTATGTGCAATTACACTTATTGCAAATACAATTAGGGGATCAATGATTATGTCTATGGTCATCCCTCTCTTGTTCCATATTGCCCTTGTATTCTACTCAATTGCCTCTTTTGCATCACTCCTCATAGTCTTTGATCTATCTAGGGTAGGATACCTTGTTACTCTTTGAATAATCCTCTTTGTAATTTTGATAGGGTCATCCTCCAACCATACAAAGTTGTCATGTATTCTGTGGAGAACTAGATCTTAATCCACTCTATCTTGAATATGTTAGGAAAATATGGGGCATGGGTTAACCCTTTTCTCCCTACAATATTTTTTCTCTTTGAACACTCCATTTTTACACAATTTTCCATACAAGTCTTTTATTTCCATGCCTCATATACTCCCTACCTTAAAAGTTTAGGAACACCTTACATCTTGTATCATTTAAACTTCTAGTGGTGTCATACATAATGCACTAGATGGGTCTTCTTTGTATGAAATATCAAGAATTGTCGAAAAATATGGTTATGTGACCTCATTAATAATCAACTATAAATTTAAAACTTATTTTCAACCATAGTAGAAGAAGATCTAGATGCCATTACAACTATCTAGGGTTTTCATAAATTCAAACAACATAGCTCAACACACGATAAATACCTTAAATAATCTGGCATTTGGTGGCAAGTAGAAGTTGAATCTAGCTTGCGAATGCTTGAATCAATTTCTCCAATTTGTCTTATGCTCATTGTCTCTCTTTAATCTTGAATGATTGCAAATGAGTCAAAAAATGACCATATAACCCTTTGTAATTCACAATAAATACTCAATGGTTATACAACTATAAGCTTGGCTCCAATAGCAGTTTGACTCACTTGGCTTCCATGTAATTTCTACCATGCTCAGCAACCACAATGACCTCAGCCAATACAATCACCTTCAATAGCTTAGCATTAACTAAATTTTTACTTGGCAGTAATAGGAAACTTTTCATGCTTGGCAGCAACATGAAAACTTATAGATTTCTTCTAGGTTCTAACCAATACTGTGTATATTACTTCATGCATATATGATCTTTTCAAAACTAAATACTTGGAACTGATGTATAATTAAACTTTGAAATATTAGTCCCACACATACCTCTTGATTAGCTAGTTGGGGGTGGTGTGATCACCTAATCCATTGGATGAAGTGATCCCATTTGAACTTGATATGTTTCAATCTTCCTTTTTCTTCCATGTCTTTTCCATGTGTAATTTGACTTATTCAACATCAACCTTTCCTTTTCCTTTATTGAATTCATTGCTAGGTGCTTTTTACCTTGTTGGACAACTTCTACTAATGTGACTAGTCTTCAAACAACTAAAACATGTAGGTTGACTCAACCATCTATTGCAGTCACTTTTGAAATGTGTTCTAATGCAATTCTCAAGAACATGTCCATACTCTTGACAATAGTGACAACTATACCTTGTATTGTAATCCCAATTTTAGGATCTATCAGTATGGTTTACCTTAGCTTGCTTGTTTGATGACTAGTTAGGCTTGGATCTACACTCATATGCTCTATGTCCATACTTCTATAGTTGTAGCAATAACCTTCAAATATTTGTATGCTTTTAGTCTTGGTCTTGCATTCATGTGCTTGATGTCCTTGATTGTTGCACTTGTGACAGCTATCCATGAATTTCTTCTTAGGGTTTTGATTTTCATTGTTGTTCCTGTAAACATTTTTTGTATGACCTATCCTTTATGACAAGTAGATTTGTATTTCTTACCTTTGTTATTTCTTTGTTCAACACTTTTAGATGATTCTCCTTCTTCAGTGTTGGTGTATCCCAATCTAGTAGTGTCATCATTAGATTAGGAGATCTCATTAGTTTCTCAAAATACTTGATGGCTTCACTAGATTTGTTGAAACTTTCAGCAATTTTTTTTAATCTTTTCAAATTATTTCTTAGTTGTTCATCATGTAATTAAAGGGTTTTGATCTCAATATTCTTTCCATTCAATTCATTATTGATAATCATCATTTGATTCATTGTTTCTAGTTGCACGTGAGAAATCATATTTACCTCTAATGTCTTCTCTTCTAATATGTTGGTCAGTATCCTTTTTTCATCTTCAATCATGACATTGTCTTCCTCAACTTTCTTTTTCTACTCGGTCACCTCACATAGAAATATTGATTGGACTTGTTCTATCTTAAGCTTTTTGACCTCTTCAGTTAGGGCACCCTTCTTTTCCATTAGATTTGCAACTGCTACATCAAATTCACTCGAGTTTCCATTCGTAAACATTTCAATAGTCTCTTCATCTTGGTAATGTGTGTCATTCTCCTCAATAACTATCTCTTTCCTTCTCTTTAATGAGTTCTTAAGCTTGTCTCTTTCTTCATTTAGGTGATGTAGGGAAATCTTAATTTCAATGTTCTGATTCTCAATAGTCTTTTCCAACTTGTAGACTTTCATGTTCAAGATCTTTCCTCAAAGCTACAAAGCTTTCCTTTCTAGAGAATATGACTCTAATACCAATCATTGGAAATAAAATAGGGAAAGTAAAATCTAAGAGCTGGGGGGTGAAGGAGGGGTGAATTAGTCCTTCAAATCTTTAACCCTAATAGAATTCACCATACATCCATCTCTCAATTTGCATATAAACTTAAATGCCAAACTAAGCATGTTCATCCATAGTATGAAATCAAATAAACATTCAACACATATATGACACAGGATATTTGGTTACCCAAAAACCCTCCAATGAGAAGGTATAAATGGGGTGGGGATGACACCAAAAAATCTTCACTACTGTAGTTGTAAAGTGTATCCAATGAAGGTTACAATGTTAAATCATAAAATTTGATCTACCATGTGAAAGGTTTGGCCTATTAAGGGCTTACAAGATTGTTAGATCTTACCCTATTAAAGGATTTCAATACCCTATTAGAAGTGTGCCTTATTAAAGGACTTAAAATTATAATGAAGTAAGCACCCTATTAAAGAGTTTTCAACATCCTAAATATTAGGATTACTTTGTTAAGAGATTTAATGGATTCACTTGATAGAATGTCTCAATAATGATCCTATGGCTAACACTCTATTGCTAGATAATAGATAACCTCTTTGCATGTATCTTTGATTCTCTCTAATAAGATGTATCACTTCTATCCTCTAAATAATTTTGGAATTCATAACTTGATGATTATCACAACTCCTTAGTCACCATGAATGCTCTATTAGTGCATGTAAACTTCTCTCTTCATACATACAATTTTTTAAGGTTTTCCTTCCTTAAGAAGGCATAAGTGAATTAGGGATAGGTATGAATCAATGATTATGATTCATCCATTTTGCTAGTTAATCCATCCCTCTAATTGATTGATTGTGTGTACTACATAGGGATCCTTAACATAGATTCATTTTTGTCATCTAGAATTAAAAAACAATCCTTCAGTCAGTTTAAAAAATGTTTACATAGAATTTTGTGCCATTACAAACAACTATGTCCAAAACTATTTTACTTGGCACTTGAAGTCTCTAATGCTCACCATCCACTATATCTTCAATTCTATAACTCGGCCTCTAAATGATTCGGCATCCATTGATCATTTGGCATAAACTATCTTCTCAACACTTATTATTTACTCACTTGGCATACACCATCTGACAACTTAAACTTAGCATACATTACTTGTTTAGCATGAACTAAGTTCTACATAGTAAATGACTTAACTTTATTGTCACTCATATGTCTAAAATAATCTGAGATTAGCATCCATTACAAAGAAAAATAACACTCATTTATGAGGGTCACCATAATGTGAAGAGTGACAATAGTGAGAGATTCTTTACCTTTGAAGATATTATTATTCCTTTCTTTCCAAAGGTGTCATCAAACATATGGAGGAATAAATTTTCATAGAGTCTTGAGAAGGGCGCGGTCAGATAGGAAAATCCAATTACTTACAAATTGTTGGAAGTCACAATTGAAGACCTAGAAGATACCATATTTTTGCTTAATTCTCTCCTAGACTGCTTTGGCATAAGGATAGTGGATGAGGAGGTGATAGATGGTTTCCACATAACACACCAAGTGAAAAGTTTAAGGCCTCTTCTTTTAAGATTGTCAATAGTGAGTATACTAGCATGAAGATCGAACCACAATAAGAAGTTGATAATTAGAAGGGTGCATAATTTTCAAACATCATTATTGACCTCAAGCTCAATAATAGTATGTTCGGCCAATTTAACATTGAATACACTTGAGGTATTCAGACCTAAAAAATGTTGTCCTCTCTAGGGAAAGAAGGGATACAAATTCCCTCTGTGGTGTTTTGCAACTCCTCCATCAACATAGTTATATTTTGATCTTGGATATTAATAGTCATCTTGTGCCAGTTACCATTGTTGTCTATATAATTACTTAGCTTCCATCCATTTAGAATAGTATATAATGTTTTACTGTTTGAAGTGGGTTTTATTGAGAGAGAAGTCTCCGAACCAATTATCATCCAAAAATATGATATTATTTTCATCTACAAAAATCCATATCACCCCCTTCCTTAGAAGCTTCTAACTCTTGGCCATATTAGGTCAAATTATAGAACTAGTAGGGAAGTCATTACTATATATTTTTTGGGAGGAGTTACCCTCTAAATATTTGGGTCTTATGATTTCACACAAAAGGGTTTTCCTAGTTAACACAATAGGGTTTTGAGTCTCTTTTGGGATGCTTATTATTGCTATTCCATTTGATTGTTTATACTTGTTTAAGGTTAATTTATTATATCTATATTTGGGAAAAAAGTGTTAGAATACTAATTCACCCTCCTTTCAACATTCCATATTTCTAAGAATTGAGGGATATTATTATTTTATTATTCCCCCTTTCAAATGTGAACTATTAATTTAATATAATTTCATTTATTAAGATGATAAACTGAGAAATGGTAGTCAATAACTAATTGCTTCATGTTGTTTGTTGTTCTAATTGATACCATATAATATGGGAGGTAACTTGTTAGTGTTGATATGTCTAACCATTTTTTTCTATTAGTGTCAATCACTTAGTCATTTACAAGGCAAAGTCAAATGGCCATCACTATAACTGAGCTAATCTACATAGGTTGAGTCATGTACATAAGCAAGTTTGTACCAAGCTCTATAGGATTGAAGTAAGTGTATGGTCACCAATTATTTTGATATGAGCTGAGCTCATCAGTGACTAAGCAAGTTCCAAGTATAAAAGTGACACATTATATAGTGTGTATCAACCACAATACATGTTGAGCATCATAAGAGTAATATAGCTAAGTAAAAAAAATGTCGAGCATCAGAAAAAAGTAAAGACTTAGGATTGTAGAGTTTACATAAAAGTCATAAATTAAATAGAATTTGAGGTAACACATTTTACAAGCACAAATGGAAGGAACTTTTAGATATTGTAGAGGTTGTTACAGAATATTTAAATGTCATGGATCACAAATCCCTATGTTATGCAATCAACAATTTATATGGAGAGGCTATTATGGAAGGATCTAGAAATCTCTTTATGAAACCTTTTAAATAAAGATGATTTTAACCTAGATAGAAGAGTGAAAGAGGCATACAGAGTAAGAGCAAGAGTAGAGAAGTGTATGCATGTGAACAAGTAGTAAAGTGAAGGATCAAGATTGGATCAAAAGTCAATGAAGGGTTCTCTTATAATCTAGCAGAGAGAGTGACCTATTCATGGAAATGAAGTGAAAGGGAAAGACAAGTAACATCATATTAGAGGAGAGGATCAGTTAGCAAGGAGAAGACTTGAAATAAATTTGTAAAACAATCTGAGAGTCAAGTAGTGAATTAGTTTTAACTAACTTAAATTAGGGTAAATATCTTTTTAAAAGTGGTCTTAATAGATCTTTGTAAATCTCCTAATAGAGTCCTTACTTTTATGTAAGTGTTAAATCCTCTAACAAGGTAAGACCTAGTAAACTCCTCATAGGGTAGATCATATCTTATGATCAAATATTGTAACCTTAATTGGTTAACTTTATTGTTGCAGTAGTAAAGATTTGTGGGTATCATCCCCACCCTAGTTTTACCTTCACCTTGGAGACTTTCTGGGTAACAAATATTGTGTTATATATTTTTTGTTTCATACATGTGATTGATCATATTTATATGTTACAATAGGTTTTCATTACAAGATTTACATGTTTACTAATAGATGTGACTGAATTGATGAAAAGTTTAAGTGTTTAAGATTCTAATTCATCCCCCCTCTTAGTATCTTGTTTATATCTCCATTAGTCATCAATTGGTATTAGAGTATTGGTTCTCTGAAGGAAGCTTAATAGCTTGGTGATTAGTTCTTGGAGATGGAGGCTTTGAAACTAGACAAGGTTATTAACAATCAAGGGATTGACATCCAACTTACACTACAAAAAATTGAGAAGGCAAGACAAGATCTCAAGGATTCCCTAAAAAGGAGAAAGGAAATTTCCATTCAGATAAAATAGTTTTCATATGAAGAAGTGGAGACTGAAGGACTATTTGAACTAGTTAATCTAAATGACAAAGCATTTGCTGATCTACTTGAAAAAATAAGCTTCTAAATGAAAAAATAAGAGGACTAAAAAGAGAACATGAAATCCAATTAGTAAGACTATCTGAAATGATTAAACAAAAGAAGAAAGATGAATAAGATAGGATTTTGGTTGATGAAGACAAAAGGGTGATGGCTACCAAACTTAAAGAAAGGATATCGGATGTGCAGAAGCTCAAAAACACACAACTGGACATGATGAATTGAAACTAATTCTTGTAAATCAGGAATTGAATCACAAGGATGTGGGAATTGAAAATCTCAAATAAGAGGACTAAAAAGAGAACATGAAATCCAATCAGTAAGACTATGTGAAGCTTCTGAATGAAAAAATAAGAGGACTAAAAAGAGAACATGAAATCTAATCAGTAAGACTATGTCAAGTGACTGAACAAAAGAAGAAAGATGAAGAAGATAGGATTGTGGTTGATGAAGAAAAAAGGGTGATGGCTACCAAACTTAAAGAAAGGATATTCGATGTGCAAAAGCTCACAAACACACAACTAGACATGATGAATTGAAACTAATTCTTGTAAATCAGGAATTGAATCACAAGGATGTGGGAATTGAAAATCTCAAATCATAGAAGGCCATATTGAAGATTGAACTAAAACTTGAGGAAGAATCTATGGAGAAATTTAACAAACCTAAAGAGGCAATGAAGTACTTTGAAGAACTTATGAAGTCATCAAGCTATTCTGATGGGTCAAGACATTCATGCACTTAAAAAGGAAAATCATCTAGAAATGGAGAAATGAGGAATGTAAACAAAAGAGAAACCGACATTCTACCATTGTCGAAAACTTGGTCATATTGCATCTATCTGTCGAAGAAAACATGGTATGGAAATTCTAAACCTAATTTTATTGGTTACTTTTTTTATTACAAGAAACAAGGAGATCAAATACATGTGTGTAGGCCAAGACTAAGGAATACAAGTGCTACACATAAATTTGAAGGATATTGCTATAGCTATTACAAGAATGGGCATAGAGCATATGAATTTAGATCATAAACAAAACCTTACTAGAAAAATTAGAGGAAGAAATATGAACCTAAAAATGCATGTTCCAAATGTCACAAGTTTGGACATCAAAGAAAGAATTGTAGGACTCAACCACATTCAAAAAATCATACAACAGACAAAGGAAAAGGAAAATGAAAAATGGATATTGAACAAATTAGGAATGAAATGAACTAGAAACGGAAAAGAAAATAATATGGAACTAGTGCAGCTAATGGAGAAGAGGTCATCCAATCCAATGGAGAGGTGATCATGTCATCTCAAGCTAAGCAAGAGAGGTATGCATGGAACTGTATACTTAATTGATATATCACACATTATTTCCTTACATGAAAATGTGCTAAAAGTTCATATTTGCATATGTAAAGATGCATAAAAATAATTTTTTGAAAGATTGTTGAGTGTCAATAAAAATTGTCTATGTTAACCGAGCATTGATAAGAGACTGAGTGATATGGAAGAGACTGAGTTGTAATACAAAGACCTAGTTAAAAGGCATCAACATTGATCAAGACAACTATCTTCCACCTACCTAAGTACACTATTGGAAATATAAGAAGAGTAATTGAGAGGGTAGGGGTGAATCAATTACTACAAAAATAAATCCCATATCTCTTAGATGTCAGTACAAAACAATTTTTTGAAAACTTAACTCTATTGAAGCTTGGAAAACAAAGAAATCTTGTAACTCGATAAACACTACAATTGCTTGGCAAACACTTAATGTGGAAATCTTAAGATGCTATTTCTAATTACTTTTTACTTTAACTTAGTTGCAAACACATAAAAGAAATATCATGAACACATATGACACCAAAGTTTAATGTGGAAATCTAATTTGGGAAAAACCACCAATTGCAACTAGTTAGTATTTTTTATTCTTTTGAAGTGAGCCCTGTTAGGAGTCAACTCTATTAAAGGTTACAAAACACACTATTAGGTGTGAACCTATTAGAGGATTTAATTACCCTATTAGGAGTGGCCTTGGTAGAAGTCTTTAGAAAATTCGATAAAAAATTGCCACCTTGTTAGAAGATCTACAAATAACTATTAAGTCAACTCTATTAAGAGATTTAGATCATTGCTACAATGGTTAGAGAGTAATAATGACATAACATGATTTGGATGCAACTAAATTGCAAATTATAGATCTCAATTTTGGCTTGTATACTTGATCCTTCCTGATCGAATATATCTTTTCACCTTCTTAAGGATATTCTGCTTATCCTTTTGATTCACTTCCTTTCAACATCATTAGATCTTTAGAAATCTTCCATGCATTCCCATATTCTTCACACATTCTAGCCCTCAACTTGAACTTTTATTTGTATCTTTCATTTTGTCAGGTTGGCTCAAATACAACTTAGAATAACTAATATTCATCTTCTCAGTCAATTCAAACCAATAGATAAATCAATTAAACTCAATGTGCCAAAATAAGAAAATCCTTCATTAGCTGACCCTTCTTGGTAGACACTAACTCATAAATGATTTTCCTGTGTTACCCAAGTGAACTTGGTTAACACTTCATACTTGCATAGATCCTTTGGTAACCAAGTGATCTCAGTTAGCACTAGTTTCATCCAACATTTTCTTCATTAATTGAGTAAGCTCGGTTAACACACAACTTTTGCAATCTTTCCTTTGATGCCTAAGTGAGCTTGGCATGCACTAATTGATAATGATATGACATTTTGTGTTACATTAAAGACAAAACACAATTAATCTGTTGTTCCAACGATCTCCCTCTTTGGCATTGATGGCAACACAACATGTCATAGCACAATGAAATTTTGGAGCAAGAATAAATTAAGGAACATATCCTTATTTTAATTATAATTCTCATCCATGAGAACTCCCTCTATAATTTTGAACTATATCTCCAGTTTCTCCCTCTATCAAAAAGCTTTTGTTTTCTAGAACTTCTGCCAAGTTCATTCTCCCTCTTTGACAATTCTTTCTATGACAACAAACTTCTCTCTCTTTTCAACAAAAGAATTCTATGAGATATGACAGTAAAATTCTCCCTCTTTGACATCTCATGCCAAAGACAATACTTAATGAATATTAATATACCTCAAGTACTAATTCAATTGCAATATGCCCTTGCCAATTCTGCACCAATTGATTCATCTTCAATAATTCTCAGGTTGATGCATCACTAAACTTCATTTAGTGAGCTTCAAAAAGGAGAATGATCTAGCTTACCTCTTAGATACAGAAATCCATCCTTAGGTAATGGCTTGGTGAATATGTCTACAATTTCTTCTTTTGTATTTACATATTCCAATCTAAATTCTTTATTTTGCACCAACTCTCTTAAGAACTGATGTTTTATAGCAATGTGCTTTGTTTTGGTATGGATCACTGGATTCTTTGATATATTGATTACACTAGTGTTATCATAGTATATGACTACTAGATCCTTGATCTCTACCTTCATACCTATCATCAGTTGCTTAAACTAAACAATGTTACAACAATTAACTGTTACTACCACCTATTCTGCCTCTATTGTGGACTAAGAGATACAATTTTGTTTCTTGCTTGTCCAAGACACTAGTCTTTTTCTAAGAAAGAATGCTCCACCACTAGTGCTCTTTGTATCATCAATACTTCCTGCCCATCAGTATCTGTAAATACTTTTATGTCTAAATTGCCTCCTATTTTGTACTATAAATCATATTCTTTAGTGCCTTTCAAATATCTCATGATCCTTCTAACTATCATCATATGATTTTCTTTGGGATTTGCTGAAAATCTTGCCACCATACTAACTACTAATGCAATGTTAGGCCTTGCATACACTACATACTACAATTTTCCAATGATTGATTTATATGTCATCTAATTTACCTCTTTAGAATTATCATTTTGGAAAGTTTATGTCTAGTAGACATAGGGTTTCCAACTAGTCTTGAATCTTCCATTCCAAATTTCTTTAGTATCTCCTTGATATATTTAAATTGAGTAATATAGATAGCATCTTTCTTCTGTTGAATCTACAATCCAACAATTTTTTTAATCTCTCCAAACATAGAAATCTCAAATTTCTTACTCAATTCTTTTGAAAATGCCTTGCACAACTCATCATTTCCTGTGAATAAAGTGTCATCGACAAATATTTCTACCAACATAATCTTCTTGTCTAGTCCTTATTTGATACATAGACTACTATTATCATTTTGTTCTTTGAAAACCAATGTGTATAAAGTAGTTATGAATTTTTTCATACTATACTCTAGGAGCTTGCTTCAGACTATACAATGCCTTATGCAATTTGCAGATCATGTCCTTTTTGCTAGGATCTACAAAACCTTCAGGTTGTTCAATGTAGACTTCCTCATCAAGAATTCCATTCAAAAATGCAGATTTTACATCCATTTGATAAACTTTAAATCCTCTATAAGTTGCATATGCTAGTAAAGTTTTAACACCTTCTAATTTTGTAACAAGAGAAAATGTTTCACCATAATCAATACCTTCTTCTTGAAAATATCCTTTACATACCAACCTTGCTTTGTTTTTGGAAACATTTTCATCTTCATTTAGCTTGTTTCTAAATACCCACTTTGTGCCAATTAAATTTTTATCCTTGGGGCTAGGAACAAGAGTCTAAGTTTTGTTCTTCTCTATCTATTCTATTTTTTCATTTATTGCTTCAATCCAACTTTCATTATCCAAAGCATCTTTAACATTTCTAGGTTCAATTTTAGCAAGCAAACATGTACCTTTCAATTTGCTTCTTGGCATTGTTCCATCTATTTCATCTCCAATGATCTAATTAGGTGCATGATGCCTTCTAACATATCTTGTTAACAAAATTTCTTGGGATTTATTGATTTCATTATGAACTTCAATATCAAGCTTAGGTCCCATTGTCTTTGACTTGAGTCCATTAGACTCAGTTTACTCTTGAAGTAGCTTGGGAGCTTTTGATAGTAACTTAGGTCCCCTAGACTATAACTTGGGTTTTATTGTCTAAAATTTGGTTGCTATTGGAGATTTTGGGGACTTGGGAGGTGAAGCTTCATTTCTTTCAAATAGATTTGGTAGGGTATCAAGTTCATAGTAAACAAATCTTTTGTAATCCTTAGGCTCTTTTCTGCATTCTTCTTCACTCTTTTTTGCAAACACATTAATTCTCACATGTGCACATTCTATGATTTTATGAGTAGACTAATTCAAACATTTGTATGCTTTACTTCTATAGGAGTATCCTAGAGATATGCCTTCATCACCTTTGACATCAAATTTTCCTTTTCTAGATTCTTTCAAAAAGTAAAATTTGCTACCAAATACTTTAAAGTAACTTACATTAGGTTTGTAGCCATACCATAGCTCATAAGGGGTTTGATTTAAGTTTTTCTTCTATTGTACTCTATTCAAGGTATGAAATGCAGTGTTGATAGCTTCCTTCTAGTATTTGATTGCAACATTTTTTTCTATCAATGATCTTGCACAATCCATGATGGATCTATTTCTTCTTTTAGCTACCATTTTGTTCTTGGTGGACCAAGGGTTGATACTTGTCTTTTAATTCCCTTTTTAATGCAAAATTCATTCAATTCATTGGAGATGAACTCACCACATTTGTTTAATCTCAAACATTTTAAATTCTTTCTAGTTTCTTTAACTACTCTTGCCAAGGGTATGTGTAGGATCATGGTCAACCAAACTATGGCCTTAAGTGGTAGTGAAAAACTAGCAAATTAGGGTTATGTCAATTTGACACATAATTTTAATGTGGTTCTAGAATCTATATCAAAAAGTTATAAGAAAATAATCTGTAGAAAATTGTATATAGTTTCTAAACTACTAGGCCTTATCTAAAGGAAAAAAAAAATTGATTGGTCAAAAGTTTGGATTTTAATGCAGTACTACAAAAATTTTAGGGTGAAAATAAAAAAGTAGGCGTATGTCTGACCAGCTTAATCAAAATCAAATGATAATTATTTTTTAATATAATTATAGATATAAAAAGTATACTCATGCCCGAAAGTGACACATATTTTTAAGTATTTTTTTTCCAAATAAATAATTAAATATGAATTTTCTACTAAAAAATTTTCAAAAAAAAAAACTCTCGTGTCTAACTACCTTAACTAATAGAAAACTTTACCAAATTTAATTCTTTTTTTTTTTTAAAATTATACTAGGCGAATCATAGAATGTGACACAACTTTTGGATTTAAAAAATGTCATACCATTTGAAAGTTATAACTATTTTTCAATCAGTATGTCAATCAGCATTTTACAATTATCTTCATTGAAAATTAACTAATAAACACTTGTCGAACTTGTAATTTAACAAATATTATACCGATGGAATCTTGAGAGTATTATAAAAAAACCTTTTTCATTTCATTCAATTTTGATGAAACTAACATCGTCAGATGGCTACCCGAAGTTTGAGTGTTAGTGAAACCCTTCTCAAACATGTTTTTTGGGTTGACCAAATAGGCTTGGTAAATACTAAGCCTAATCAGATACCCCAAATAAAATTGGATATCTGATTAGGCTCATGATTTTTTAATTAAAATTTTGGAGGAAAATTTGAGAGGAAAGATATTCCAATTGTAATTTTGGAGGGAGGCAAATTTGAGAGGGAAACTTTAGAGTATTTTATAGGGTAATTTATTTCGGGGAAGTGTGGACATTGATATTATTATTATTATATATGATTATAATTATTATTATATTATAGGAATATGTATGATTATTATTAAATATAATATAGTTATAAATATAATAATAATAATTATAACTAAATATAATATAGTAATATATATGATATATATTATTACTATTATTATATATGATAATATATATGGTTATTATTATTATTAAATCTATAATCTAGTACCATATATAATTATTATTGTTATATAATCTAATATTATATTATTATTATATTAAAATATACAATTATATTATTATTAAATATATTAATGTCATATATGACACCTTTGGATGCATTCCTAATTGGTCCTTAAGAGTCCTAGGGGTCCTAGGGACATAAATTGTCATGAAATGCATCGAACCTATGACCCCTCTCGATGCATTGGAACCAACCAAATGCTTCCCCAGGGGTTATAGGACCCCTAGGGACATAGGTTGTGATGAAATTCATGGAGAGGGGTCATAGGTCATCCTATGGCCCCTTTTGACCCATATAAATGATGATAATACATTCTTAGGGATCCTAGGACCCCTAGAGACATATGTCATCATGGAATGTGTTGAAAGGGGTCATAGGTCACCCTATGACCCCTTTTGACCCATATAAACGATTATAATATGTCCCTAGGACCCCTAGAGACATATGTCATGATGGAATGTGTCAAAAGGGGTCATAGGTCATCCTATGGCCCCTTTTGACTTATATAAACAATTATAATATGTCCTTAGGGGTCCTAGGACCCCTAGAGACATATGTTGTCATGGAATGTGTCAAAAGGGGTCATAGGTCATCCTATGGCACCTTTTAACCCATATAAATGATTATAATATGTCCCTAAGACCCCTAACAACATATGTTGTAATAAAATGTGTTGAAAGGGGTCATAGGTCATCCTATGGCCCCTTTCAACCCATATAAATGATTGTAATATGTCACTAGGGGTCCTAGGACCCCTAAGGACATATATTATAATAAAATGTGTCAAAAGTGGTCATAGGTCATCCTATGGCCCCTTTCGACTCATATAAACAATTCTAATATGTCCCTAGGAAACCTAGGACCCCTAGGGACATATGTTGTAATAAAATGTGTCGAAACGGGTCATAGGTCATCCTATGGCCCCTTTCAACCCATATAAATGATTGTAATGTGTCTTTAGGGATATGTCATCATGGAATGTTTCGAAAGGGGTCATAAATCATCTTATGGCCCTTTTCGACCCATATAAACAATTCTAATATGTTCCTAAGGGTCCTAAGACCCCTAGAGACATATGTTGTAATAAAATGTGTCGAGAGTGGTCGTAGGTCATCCTATGGGACCTTTCAACCCATATAAACAATTGTAATATGTCTCTAGGGGTCCTATGGCCCCTAGGGACATGTTGTAATAAAATGTGTCGAAAGGGGTCATAGGTCATCTTATGGCCCGTTTTGACCCATATAAATGATTGTAATATGTCCCTAGGGGTCCTAGGGCCCTAGTGACATATGTTGTAATAACATGTGTTGGAAGGGGCCATAGCTCATCATATGGCCCCTTTCGACATATATAAATGATTGTAATATGTCCCTAGGGATCCTAGGAGGACCCTTGAGGACATATTTTATAATAAAATATGTCAAAAGGTGTCATAGGTCATCCTATGGCCCCTTTCAACCCATATAAATGATTCTAATATGTCCCTAGGGTTCCTAGGACCCTTAGAGACATATATTGTCATGGAATGTGTTGAAAGGGGTCATAGGTCATCTTATAGCCCCTTTTGACCCATATAAATGATTGTAATATGTCCTTAGGGGTCCTAAGACCCCTAGAGGCATATGTCATTATGGAATGTATCAAAAGGGGTCATAGGTAATCTTGTGGCCCCTTTCGACCTATATAAACTGTTATAATATGTCGCTAAGGGTCCTAGGACCCCTAGAAACATATGTGATCATGGAATGTATTAAAAGGGGTCATAGGTCATCCTATGGACCCTTTCAACCCATATAAATGATTGTAATATGTCCCTAAGGGTCCTAGGACCCCTAGCAACATATGTTTTAATAAAATGTGTCAAAAGGGGTCATAGGTAATCCTATAATAGCTTTCGACCCATATAAATGATTCTAATATGTCCCTAAGGGTTCTAAGACACCTAGAGACATATGTCATCATAGAATGTGTCGAAAGGGGTTATAAATCATCCTATGGCCCCTTTCGACCCATATAAATGATTGTAATATGTCTTTAGGGTCCTAAGACTCCTAAAGACATATGTTGTAATAAAGTGTGTTGAAAGGGGTCATAAGTCATCCTATGACCCCTTTTGACCCATATAAATGATTCTAATATGTCCCTATGGGTCCTAGGACCCCTAGGGACATATGTTGTAATAAAATGTTTCGAAAGGGGTCATAGGTCATCCTATCGCTCCTTTCGACCCATATAAATGATTGTAATATGTCCCTAGCGGTCCTAGGACCTCTAGTGACATATGTTGTAATAAAATGTGTTGAAAGGGGCCATAGTTCATCCTATGGCCCCTTTGGACCCATATAAATGATTGTAATATGTCCCTATAGATCATGGTTGATCCTATGGCTCCTTTCGACCCATATAAATGATTCTAATATGTCCCTAGGGTTCTTAGGATCCCTAAAGGCATATGTCATCATGGAATGTGTCGAAAGGAGCCATAGGTCATCCTATGGCCCCTTTCAACCCATATAAATGATTATAATATTTTTTTAGGGGTCTTAGGACCCCTAAAGACATATTTTGTCATGAAATGTGTCGAAAGGGGTCACAGGTCATCCTATGGCCCCTTTTGACCCATATAAACTATTATAATATGTCCCTAGGGTTCATAGGTTATCCTATGGCCCCTTTCAACCCATAGAAACAATTATTATATGTTTTTATAGTAACAAATATAGATAATATAGTAAAAATAATAATAACATAGCATAATAATTATATATATATATATATATATATAATAATATATTATATTTATAGATAATAATAATAATAATAATAATAACATAATATATTATTATATATTAATAACATAGGTCATAACAATAATAATAATAATATATATTAATAACATATATGTAATATATTACATTATTATATTTAATAATAATGTAGTAATAATAATAATAATAATATAAGATAATAATATATATTATATTTATAGATAATAATAATAATAATAATAATAACATATTATATTATTATATATTAATAGTTAGGTTATTATATTAAATAATAATACTAATATAATATAATATAATATAATATAATTTGATATATATATATATATATATATATATATATAGATTAGTCATAACCCATATATTCATTTTTCCTTCCAATATTTTGGTGCTAGCCAATATTAGATATCTTATTTCATATCGGATATCCAATTTGAAATCGGGTATCCAATCTAAAATCTGATACCTAATATTTATTGGCATTATTTTCCAAAAATATTCCCTATCACTATAAACCTAACAATATCACTTTTTGTGGGCCTTTTCCATGTGTTTTAGGAAAAGTCACGTTTCGGGGCCCAAACAATCGAAAAAAGTTTGATAATATATCCTCGGGTGTCCAATATTGTCATCTAAATGGGTAGTAGTCGTTGTCGAAAGGCTAAACAAAAAAGGAAGGTATCTAATGAAGACATTGTGGCATATAAAGAAAGGGACAAAATAGAACACCGAAGGAAAAGACAACATATGTTAAATGTCAGTCAAGTTTAGTCAAGTTGACGATGAATTAGTCAAAGGTGAAATCATAGAGTTAGATAATGAATATGTGTAGTTAGGGAATGAAAATGTACCAATTGAAAATGATAATGCCAAAATTGAAAATTTAGAGAATGAAAATTTTGAGGAGGAAATGCTACTAGGTCATAATGTAAATTGCATAATTGACCATGCCGAACATAACAATGCATAGGAACCTAATGCAGAGGAAACTTACATATCTCCTAATTATAATTGACATGAAGGTTCTAGAAAACCATAATGGATAATTGAAATTGATGAAATGATTATTACCAACTTGGAAGGGAAAAAATCAGAAAGAACCATTCGGTTATGGGCTTTACAACTATATAAGATTTTTTTTGGCGACAAGACAGTGGTGGAGCAATGTCATCTTTTTATGCACTTATTAAAAATGGATTTCTAAATTGAAGATTCATGTTAATAAAAAGTTGGAAAGAAATGTCGTTATTGTGAAGAATCTTTTTAGTGCTCTCAATAGCATTGGGAAAAATAGCAGGGAGAAGGATAACAGAGCTTCTTGAAGGGTTATTACAACCTCTTTGATAAGTCATCATTTGAGAAAGGGTAGATATATGAGACAAACTTGTATTGATTTGAAACTAAATTGTACTACTTTGAGAAGAGCACTTAGTTAATGAGAGAGAACTGATGATCCTCTTCAAAATGAAACATGGGCATTTGGTGGAAGACTTTCATGTTTTGATAAGAAGCTATCCGATGATGTGAAGGAAGAAATTAAATAATTTTGGTACTCTAGCTCAAGTATCACCCAATGCTAAAGATGTGTTAAAGTTGAGAATTTGCATCAGAGACCGTACACCACATCCTAAACACTATTTGGAGGTAAGTCAAACTATGTTGTTCAAACAATTTAGAGAGAGTCATCCAAGTCTTCATATATCACAAAGGGCTTTTGAATCTTTGAAGCCATTTTATTGTGTGCCACTTAAAATTTGAAATACATGTTGTTGCAAATATCGTGTCAAGTTTTCTATGCACCATGAACTATTATGATCCATCCATTCTACTTTGCATAGTAAAGAAATGTTGGAGAATTGTGGTGTTGTTGGGATTCCAAAATCATCAAGAGACTTGCTAGATCAATTTTTATGTCATAGAGTTGATGGTTGTTTCTTTTATAGAAATGCTTGCTTAAATGAGAAGTGTTTAGAATGTGGTGGCTTATCCAAGTTCGAGACATTTTTCTATGAGGGGTGCGAACAAGATCTTGGAAAGACAATTTTAAAAAAAAAAGGTATATGAAATGGTGAAATACACATTGAAGAGTGGGGGTGAGGGCTCTAGATGTGAATTGGTTGGAAAAGAAATCAATGTGGCTAGTTTTATTTCAGATTTCAAGGAAAATCTTTTCTACAAATATGCAAGACATAGTCATAGGTCTCAGTGGCTACATCAACAATTTAGAATGTGTAAGGAGACTTTTCCCATTGGCACTATTATATCAGTTGTTGATTTTTCTGAGAACTACACATTGCAACCTCAAAATGAGACACACTCTTAGTATTACAACTCCATTCAAATTACTATTTTTGTCCACATAACATATAGACATGCCCTTGATAGTGTGGAAGATAATCAAAAGATTATTAGAGAGTATCATTTTTATATGAGTGATGATAGATCTCACTCTCATGAGTTTGTGCAACATTGTTTCAAGAATTATTTTGATTTCTTATAGGAGCATGCAATTGCTATTGATAGACATATAATTTGGTCAAATAATTGCACAGGTCAAATCAAGAATGCTTGCATGTTTTATTGTTTGTGTAGGATGCACATGGAGAGGGGGGTGCCTCATATTTGGATTTTTTTGAGTCCGGCCATGGGAAGGGGGAACATGATGGAGCAAAGGCATGTGTGAAGAGAGCTCTAGTTAAGGAGCAATTGAAGATTTTAGTAGTAGAGCTTCTTGATGGGCGTAGCATTGTTGATTGGTGTAGTTTAGTATTATCACAGGGGGACTCTTGATTTAGTGGTACATAGGTTCTTTTGGTTGGTTGAGGAAGGGTCCATAGGTGATAGATCAGATTGTACTATAGTGAGAGACTCATCAAAAATGCATTCATTCCAAAGCTCTGATTCTAGTACCTGGACCATTTGGACATGACAACTACCTTGCTTTTTTCCTAGTTGTTTTTAGTGTGATTGGGATCACTATAAGTCGAGTGAGTGAGTGGACACATGGGCTCCACATTATCTTACTCCATTGTCTATCATACCCTCTATCAAAAATGATGAGATGGAAAGTTCACTTGAGCATAACCATCTATGAGATCTTCTTCAGCTAGGACATGTCTTGGCATTGGTTACACCACAGGAGAATGATGAGAAATCAAATTATTGGTTAGCACGTTGTGTAAGAGGTAAACAAAAGCTTGCAAAACTAATCAAAGATGATGATGGATTCACATATCCTACTGGTTCAGTGGTTGTCACTAGAACATGGATGTGGACATTTACACTTAGAAGGAATGGAATTCCTACATTTGAAGACTATCAGAAGCACAAAATAATTCTCATATATTCACATATTATTATAGCAACAAATGTAAAGTTGTTGAAGCATCAAGGAAAACCAAAAGTAAAAGAACTTTTTACTATTACTAATGCTGATCATGAAGCCCTGTTGGAGACCCTAAAATAGAGAGAGGACCTTACTAGAACACTCAACTAGGTATATTTACTTCTTATGTTATTTTCTTCATAATGATTTAGTGAACTGATGATTATCTTGTTTAATACAATAATTTACTAATATTTTTTATTATATTGGAATGTAGGTACATCATGAAGAGTGAAGGGGGGGGGGGGGGGGCGTGATGTGGAGAATTCCTAAGATTTATGATGTATTATGATGTAAAATGTGAACTTTTTTTGTATATGGTTTTTATAATAATGAAAAAGATAGGTTAAATTAGTTAGACATTCTAATTTTTATTTTGGTAGGTTCTTTGTAAGGAATTATAAGAGGAAGATATTGAACAAGTTCTTGCAAATCATATTGGCATGTGATACAAGGATATAAGGACAATTTTAAGAGCATTTAAACAAGAAGTGATTTTATGATGCTAATATTGTGTAAGCCTTTTAGTACAAGTCTTATCAATGCATTTCATTTTTTTTTATGGTGTGAGGTTTCCATCTCTAGGTTATTATAAACAAAGACTCGTGGTGCAAGAAGAGCGATGGGTGGAAGAAATAGTTGATTTGGATAATGTTTCTCTATATCTTGGGAATGCTAGGGTGGTTCTATTATACTTTATTAAAGTTGGTTGTTATAGTTCAAGTCAAATTTTGGGTTCTATATATTATATAGGCTCTAATTGTGTGACAACAATCACATAAACTTATTGAAACACTTGTGTGCTTTGCTACATTTATCTAATCTATTTGTATAAACTCAAACTATTGTTGTCCATATATATCCATTGTATATTTTACTCATTATTTTATTCTAATAATGTGATCTTTTATATTGGCAAAGTTAAACCCTTGTATTTTTTTCTCTTTACCTATCTGTGACAAGTTCTTGCATACATGTGTTCTTCAGGGTTTCATGAATTTATATTGCTCGAATTCTACAATGGCAAAAAAAAAAAAAAAAACCTACATGGTGCAGAGCACCTAATAAAAATGTTCATCTTGTTCAATGTAATAAGGCCTTAGGATTGATTAAGAAATCTCCTTAAGGCCATCCATCCATGTAATGGATACAAGACCCCAAGGTGTTAATATGAACCTGGGCATCATTTGGTCCAAAAGGTGGAATTTCAGTTTATTTTATGTTTATAAGGATAGTTAAGGTGTTTTGAGTCTTAGAATAAAATTTAGGAATCGTTAGAATTGAATTAGGAAGATGGTTTATCAAAATAACAAAAATTGCAAAAAAATTGCAAAAGTTGCATTAGCAACTTTTGCAATAATTTGACAACTTTTTCAAAAAACCACTCTGAATGGCTAAAATTTCCATGGGGTGGTTCTATCTATTTTTAATGGCCTATAAAGGCTCTAGAACCCAAGGTGAGAGAGAAAATGAAGAAATATATGTACTTGCTCTTTGGAATCAATAAAATCTACTGTTTGTGGACTTTTTTGACTAGTTTTTTTGTATAGTACGACCTGTAGTGATTGGGAAGTGAGAACTTTTGTATTGATTTGATATCCCTGCTTATTTATGAAGTTTTGGTTTTGATTTTAAGTGTTCCAAATTGAAACTCCACCATTGGAAATTGTTCCAAATTTGTATGGAGCAAGTTAGGGCAATGCATTATCATATTTTAAAGGTCTTGAGATAGGAGGTTGCAACAGAGATTTATGGGAGCAATCCCTAGGTCTAATATTACCCATGTATTAGACCTTTTTTGTGCAATTTGGTTGAGTAACATGAAGAAAAGGAGTTGAGGACTTGGTGAATTAGCAAGACACATTTTTCTAGGTTAGGAGAACACTCTGGAGTTGGAAGACTAATTCCATGAACCCATTCTTGGCCATTACCTTGTAGACCATGCCTAAAGTTGCTAATTAGGCCTGAGTGCATGGTTAGGGTTAAGGCATGCTGGAGTGGAGTGGAGTTTTCAAACTTTGGAGTCTTTTAATCCTTGGAAAATGGTATCTAAAACTATACTTTGTTCGCCAAGTCCATTGGAAGAGTTTTGAGTTATTATTGAAAAATTGAACTAGGAGGCCTAATTGGCTAGTAGGCCAAATGCTACATTCTGTTTTGTGTGTTATCAACAGTAGGTCTAATTAGTGATTTGATTTTTTTTTGGTCAAGTTAAGGTTGCCTCAAGCCATCATTGGTGTTAGAAAGGTTGGGAACATCATAAACCCACTTTTGCCAAGTTGGGGGGTAGTAGTCCATTGTTGATCCAAGTAGGAAGAAGTTGGATTCTTTTCTTCTTTGGAGAGTTGAGTTTGTGACCCTATTGGAAAGTTGTAATATCAGAGTAGTATCCATTTGGAAGTGTTTCATAGCCTTTTCCTAGCCCTTATGGAGTTTGGAGGTAGAAGGTTGATTGTTTAATGCTTCCTTGTGCTTACTCTGCATCACTACAAGCCACCCAAATTCCAAATTTACAACTCTAAGAAAAAAATTGCACTGGGACCCAAAGTCCCTAGGGAATAGGTCAACTTGAGTCATCCAATTTTGGAATAGTTGGACCTAGGTTAACATATCCCAAAAAGAGAAGATAATGAATTATGATAATAACATTGAAAAATTAATCCTTATTGGTTATTATGACTCTAGTAAAGCCTATTGGTTGTATGATCCTAAGGGGGGTGAATTAACATCTCTAAAGATATGTCAAATTAAAATAAGTGTTTCACCTTTCAACCTTTTTCCATGTTGGTTTATTAGAAGAGAGACATGGTAGTGACACATCTTCATACTTACCCAAAAATATTGAGCTTGAAATCAAAATTCCTATTGAATCTAAGTACAAGAAAGGAAAGATATTAATGAGCCAAATTTAGGCTTAATGTACACTCCGCAATTGACAAGTATTATCCGAAGGTAACACTTGTAGCAAGCTTGAAAACTAGCCTACTCTACCCTAACCAGTAATTAGACAAATACTAAATAAATTCATTCACTGGTTGGCTAAAATAGTTGACTTTATTCTTAAAGTGCCATGATTAACATGTTTAAAGGCAAATACCAAAATATGGATAAATGAACAATATTGAATCATTTGATGCAACATCTATTGAGGAATGAAAATGGTGTGACTTAATTCACATTGTTGATTGAAAGTATCAATGTCTGGGATTGAATCAACATGTTGCATTTGATCCTCTCCATAATCATCTTCATGTTTGAGTGCTAGTTTGAATGGTGACTCCTCCCTTGACTTGAGCTGGGAAAAATACCCAATTGCATAGCCTCTTGAAAGCACAAACTTTAAGCTTGATATGCTAGTTTTTATAGTGTTTCTCCTTTTTGTTGGTTCATCATGGTTACTATGCATTATTACAACCATGTCAACTCTTCCTCCATGGTCAAGGAGTCCGCTCCTTTTGTTAAAGTAGCACAAAGTTCATAACAACTATTAACCTGTTGAATGCTCTTTAGAAATGGATCCATCTTACATTCATGCTTTAGAATCATTAGGAAAAATGCATATACTCCAAATTTTTGATAGCAAGGTTCTCACAAAAAACTTTAACAATACTCTAAAAATAATCTTCTAAGCTTTGGTTAGCTACCATCTCATTCATATATTTTATCTTGGCATCAAATTGTTAGTACCATTAGCTTTGAATGGGTGGGTAAACCCCAGTGACACCCTTTTTCCAACTACAAAGACCCTCCATCATCCGCGGCCACCTCATACCGAGTAGTCTCCAAGGTGCTCTAAGTGCATTTCAAGGTCGATCTTCTGAGGGTCATAACTCAGAGCTTGTGAGGGCTATCAATGAAATGGAAAATTCTATAAGATAGTGATGCCAAGGCCTAAAATAACCTATCTCATTTTTGAGAGACCACATTCCATTTGGATTCAGCACATCGATCTTGCTCAATGCCAAAACTCGTAGTGTACCTTAGTTCATAGGTGCACCATAGTGTAACTTTGAAACCACTGATCTTGGCATCGAATCATCAGCACCATTAGCTTTGGATGGGCAAGTGAACCCTAGTGACACCCTTGTTCTATCCACAAAGACCCTCCATCATCTGCAGGCAGCCCATACCAAGTAGTCTCCAAGGTGCTCTAAGTGCATTTCAAGGTCAATCTTCTAAGGGTCATAACTCGTAGCTCGTGAGGGCTATCGATGAAATGTTGAATTCTATTGGTTGGTGATGCTGAGGCCTAAAATAATCTATCTCATTTTTGAGAGATCACATTTTGTTTGGATTCGGCATAGCGATCTCACTCGATGCCAAAACTCGCAGTGTGCCTCAATTCATAGGTGCACCACAACATAACTTTGAAACCCTTGATCTTGGCATTGATTCATTGGTGCCATTAGCTCTGGATGGGTGGGTGAACCCTAGTGACACCCTTGTTTTGGCCATAGAGACCCACCATCATCTGTGGGCAACCTATACTGTGTAGTCTCCAATGTGCTCTAAGTGCATTTCAAGGTCGATCTTTCAAGGGTCATAACTCAAAGCTCATGAGGGCTATCAATGAAATGTTGAATTCTATAGGAAAGTGATGCCAAGGCCTAAAATAACCTACCTCATTTTTGAGAGATCACATTCCATTTGGATTCATCATAGCGATCTCGCTCAATGCCAAATATTGTAGTGTGCCTCAGTTCATAGGTGCACCACAGTGTAACTTTGAGACTATTGATCTTGGCATTGAATCATCAGTGCCATTAGCTCCGTATAGGTGGGTGAACCCTAGTGAAACTCTTGTTCTAGCCATGAAGACTCTCCATCATCTGCAAGCAACCCATACCGAGTAGTCTCCAAGGTTCTCTAAGTGCATTTCGAGGTCAATCTTCCAAGGGTCATAACACCGAGCTTGTGAGGGATATTGATGAAATGTAAAATTTAATAGGATGATGATGCCAAGGCCTAAAATAACCTATCTCATTTTTAAGAGATCACATTTCATTTGGATTCAGCACAACGATCTCACTCGATGCCAAAACTCGTAGTGTGCCTTAGTTAATAGGTGCACCATATCATAACTTTGAAACCGCTGATCTTGGCATCAAATTTTTAGTGCCATTAGCTCCACATGGGTGGGTGAACCCTAGTGACACCCTTTTTCCAACCATGGAGACCATCCATCATCCGCGACCAGCTCGCACTGAGTAGTCTCCAAGGTGCTCTAAGTGCATTTTGAGGTCGATCTTCCAAGGGTCGTAACTTGGAGCTCATGAGAGCTATCAATGAAATGTTGAATTCTACAGGATGGTGATGCCGAGGTCTAAAATAATGTATCTCATTTTTGAGAGATCACATTCCATTTAGATTCAGCACAGTGATCTTGCTCGATGCCAAAATTTGTAGTGTGCCTCAGCTCATAGGTGCACCACAACGTAACTTTGAAATCGTTAATCTTGGCATCAAATCATCAGTGCCATTAGCTTCAGATGGGTAGGTGAACCCTAGTGACACCCTTATTCCTGCCACAAATACCTTCCATCATTCGCGGGCAACCCGTACCAAGTAGTCTCCAAGGTGCTCTAAGTGCATTTTGAGGTTGATCTTCTGAGGGTCATAACTCAGAGCTCATGAGGGCTATTGATGAAATGTCAAATTTTATAGGATGGTGATGTCAAGGCCTAAAATAACCTATCTCATTTTTGAGAGATCACATTCCCTTTGGATTTAGCACATTGATCTCACTTGATGCCAAAACTCGCAGTGTGCCTCAGTACATAGGTGCACCACAGTGTATCTTTGAAACCACTAATCTTGGAATTGAATCGTCGGTGCCATTAGCTCTGGATGGGTGGGTGAACCCTAGTAACACCCTTTTTCTAGCCATAGAGACCTTCCATCGTCTACAACCACCCCATACTGAGGAGTCTCCAAGGTGCTCGAAGTACTTTTCGAGGTAGATCTTCTGAGGGTCATAACTTGGAGCTCATGAGGGCTATCAATAACCCCTTACCAAGTTTAGTGAACTTATCTAATTAGGAATTTAAAGTTATATCAAAAATCATTCAGAATTGCAAAAGATGCAAAATTGCAATTTTGCAACTTTTGCAACTTTTTCTTGCAAAGTGAAAATGAGTGCAAAGAGTTACTTAGGGGTTTGAGTATGACCATACAAGGTTGGAAACATGTATATAAGGTGTGAAATTATAGCATGCATTAATGAAGCCAGTTTTGTTAAGTGGATCAGTATGCGTTATGTGAACCTTGTGCATAAGGTTAACAAGTGTCTTTATGCCATGATAGCACTTCAAATTAAACATTGTATCCAAATTTGATGATAAAATTTTTTAAAATGTTATTTACAAATTATTTCATTTGAATTGAATATAACAAACATGATCAAAATTAGTGATATTCCATAAATATGAACAATACACATGATCTACGATAAATTAAACAATACTAGATACTAAATTAACATGTTTATCATTGTGCACATAAATGACAAAAATATATATCAAAATAAATGTATCCATAGACAAATTACACAAATATATATCAAAGATCATGTATCCATAGACAAAGTACACAAATATATATCAAAATACATAGATCCATATACAAAATGTGGCTGATCATGCCATCAGAATGTGTATAATATCAATGTTTCTATAAACAATGTGGCATATGCCATCTCAAAATGTCTCATGACGCATCCTATGACAACTATATTATCCTAGGGTGCTGGTGGATCATCAAAATGCAGTCTCTTCATTGCACTAGGTGGATTGGATGCCTCCTACATAAACAAAAAAGGAAAACCCAAAGTTAGACTACTAAATTTATATGATTCTTTGTATCTAACATTGAATTACTCAAATGCATAATGATTGTTTTTTAATGAAGATTTATACTATTAAACTTTCATAATAAATACCTCTCTCATCGACCTCCTACACTAGTCAGGAGTCCTCTCATATGCCTTGGGCAATGGTCATACCTCGCTAATTGTGGGCTGTGTATGTTCAAATATGTTTGTCAGATGAATCTACAACTTAAACTATAACATTATAATTCATAGCATGCTAAATTTATAATATATTAAATAATGAATTCAAACTACAACTTACTAGTGTAGGCTCCTCCTTAATATAGTGGCTACATCATCAAATCTACATAACTCTCCTGTCAAACCTCATGTGCACTAGGAGTCTCCTATGAGATACAAAATAGTAGTTGTTAATATTACAGAAATTAGTTTTGAATTTATTTATGAAGATAAGAAAAAAAAAAAAAAATGATACTTATACATACAATGGGGCTCTTAGTGTGAATGGAAATGCCTGAGCATCTACAACGCAAAATCTGTACGAGCTCATCGCCACTAGCCACACCCTATATACAATAAATAATGTAATTAAATTTCATTACCACAAATATTTTACAAGAATGAATTGATATTTAATCAAATAGAAAGCACCTAATTATATTTCCTTTGTCAATAGACACTGGCTCATCCCCTGCACTTTTTCCCCCTCGGGATAGATGGTACTTGCAAGATAAAAGAAAGATTAGCAACCATATATGCTACAATATCAAATAGAAGAAACAATAAGAACACAACATAATGTACCATAGATGTCTCAAGGCCAAATGAAATGCCGAGAGCATGGCATCATCAATCTGTCTGAGCTCCTCATTGATCATCAACTAAACATGAATCAAGATCACATACATGTATAAGTCAGTATGGCTTAAAAATTAAAATTACTCTATTATAAAATTTAGATTTAAATCGCATACATCATAACAAAAAAATGTATACACATACCAACACCGAAGGAGTACATGCCTCTACATTCCCCTCCTCTCTCACGTCAAGGTTTGTAGCCTCTACATGTGTGTCTAGTGTATCCTCATCTAATACAAAATGATACTCAAGAAGATCACCTATGGGACCCAGGAAAATATTCTTTCATGTAATGCAAGTGTGAGCCACACAAACATGTGATGAGCTAGCTGATGATGAACTGGTGCTAGCATCATCAACATGGGGAGATAGGACTGACCTAGCCTGAGATATCAATAGGCTACTCAACCTATGAATGGCTCTAATGGTTTGAGAGCTAGCCTCTATGATAATATTAGGATGTTACACTCGAGGAGGGGGGGAGATATCAGTAGGGGGACAAAAGTACCAGCTTTCTTCCACTGGGAAGAGGGTCTATCCTGAGGAGCTCCTAGCCCTACACCCATGTTGGGCTTCGTGCTCCAATAGTTCACTTTGAGTTTCAACACAAATTCTGCATATAATTTTCTAAGAAAATAAAGTGGCACCTCTAAATTTCTATTTGGAGGGATATCAAAAACCATCCACCAATGACCCCAAAAGTTTGCACATATGGTGTCATTTGTGCACCATTTAATTGATAGTTTGGGTTTTTTTTGTTGACTAGTATACTTGTTTTTGGGTTCGCAAAAAGGCTAGCCAAATCCTCTTTGGTTATATTGAGGGCTGCAACCTCATCATAGTCCAAGCCATCATCAAACATTTCATGCATTTCATCACGCCAATGAAGAGTTGCATTTTCTTGGTTGGTAAGGTTTGAATGTTATCCACCATGGTGTTTAACGTGGATAACACAAGAGCCAATGTGGGTACATTATTATATGTTCTTTGAAAAGTCCTTAATTGGGTGAGATTTTCACTTATCAAATCCTCAATTCAAGGAGGGTTTTGAGGGGCTAAAGGATCATTTGGTGGACGATTTTGCGGGGGCATTGGATTGTTTGGTGGGGGATTACGAGGAACACAATAAAACCCTATGAGAATAAGCTTGCGAGTTGTGTGTTTTTTTTTTATAACTTCTGATAGATATCAATTATCTAATATAATATTGGATATCCGATACAATATTGGATATCTGATATCCGCCACATCATCCAACGGTTTGAAACACCCCATAGGTCAAGTAGCATGCATTATGTTATATTACTATATATTATATTTTATATTATAATAAATTACTATTATATTATTATATTATATTATACTATTATAGTATATCATATTATAATATTATATTATATAATATTATACTATTATATCATACTAAATTATATTATATTATACTATTATATTATATTTTACTCATATTAATATTTGTGAATGATTTTCAAAATATAAAAATATTAATCTAAACATAAATAATATAATATATATTTACTATTTTATAATTATATAATGTAATAAATAATTTATTATTTCATGTATATTTCATATTATATATTTTAAAGTCTTATTGGATATTCGATATTAAATCAGATATCTGATAAGGGTTGGGCCTTACTTTCCAGGTTTGGTACCTAGATAGGTGAAAAAAAGTCAAAGTGGATTTTGAAGCACCTTTAGATGTTTTCAAACTTTATTTTTTTCACATCGCCACTTTTTGGCACACCATGATCCTGCACATACCCCCAAATACTACTTGAATTTTTAAAAAGCTTCTGATTTCTCTTTTAGATACATTACAGTCATCATTCTAGAATAATCATCAACAAAAAAAATGAAAATAATTTCTCCACTATAACTTTCTATTCCAATAGGTCCACATAGGTCTATATGTACAAGCTATAATACTTCTTTAGAATGATAGTTTTTGCTTTTGAAACTAGTTTTTCCCATCTTACCAATTTGGCAATTCTTGCATAGATCATATCAAGTTTCCTCAAACTAGGAATACCACTTACTCTTTTGTGTTTTCTTACGTTAACCAGATTATCAAAGTTTACATGACATAATCTTTTGTGCCACAACCAGCTTTCTTCTACTTGAGCAATAAAACATGAACTTTTACTGAGATGAAGATAAAATAGGTTACCTTTTGTTCTCTTGCTAGATCCAACTAGATTTCCTTTTCCATCTAGTAGTTTGGCCTTCCCATTCATAAATTCTATCTTGAATCCAATGTTGTTCAACTGTACCACACTTAGTAGATTATGATTTAATCCTTCAACCCAATAAGTATTATCACATACAAGTTAATTAGTCAAAGAGATACATTCTCTTCCTTTTATGTTACAAGGTTCATTGTTTCCAAATCTCACACTATCACCTTCATAATATTCCATGTGCTAAAATTTTGTTTTGTCTCTAGTCATATGGTGTGAGCAACCATTGTCAATAATCTAGGTATCATTTTTGCTAACATGAGAGATAAGTTTCATCTTATCTCCATCATTAGATTCATCTTTTACAACAATATATACCATTTCATATTCACTATTATCATAATCTTTAGCCGTAAAAAAAAAATTCTTACATTTTTCCTTGTAGCTCTTGAATTCCTTCTTGCATTTGTACTTGTTTCTTTTCTTCTCATCCTTGTTTTCTTTGTTTAGACACCTAGCAGAAATGTGACCAATTTCTTCACAAGAAAAATAGATTAGAGGAATCTTGCCTTTGTACTTTCCTTTGCTTTTGGAGTATTTCTTTGCAAGTGGGGTATCAACAACTTCAAGATCACTGTCAAAAATTTCTCTTAATTCTTCTTCACTTCTTGATTGATTGGCTATTGATTTCTTACACTTTTTCTTGAGTGAGAGTTTATCTTCAAAAGAAAACTCAATACCTTTGGAACTAGGAACATAGTTATCATAGGTATCCAACTCAAAAGTTGTCAATCTCCCAACTAGAGAATCCAAACTTTTTTTTTATTTGGATCACATCTCATTTCTTAAATAGTAGATATTCTAATTTCATAAATAGGAAAAATAGTTCTTAGCACCTTTCTTACAACTATTTTGTCATCAATGTCTCCTCCAAATGCTTTGATTGTGCTCAAACTAGCTTTGATTTTTTCCACATATTTTGCAATGTTTTCATCTTTTCTCATTTTCATATGATAAAATTATCCTCTAAGACTTTCTTCTTTTTTCCTTCTTACATTGTCATCTCCTCTATAGATTTCTTTTAGTTTGGTCCACATTTCATGAGTTTTTTTGTAGTCATTTACTTCATCATATGCAACATAACTAAGAGCAGATGCAATATCAATCATCATGATGTTATGATTCTTCTTTTTAGTAATGTCTTCCACTGATAATGTTCTAGTAGGAGTCTTGTATTTAACATCAAGATATTTACAACCTAAATCACTTATAGTCACTAGATGTAATCTCATAAGTCCTTTCCATACTACAAAATTGTCTCTATTCAATTTGGGAATCTCTCTTCTGTAAGACATCCTAATCTTTAGGTTAGGTCCTTGAAACCTTCTTTGCAAGCACTAAAATCTCTAACACTAATTGTTGGAAATATAAGAGGACTAACTAAGAGGGGAGGGGTGAATCAGCTACTACAAAAATAAATCTTAGATCCCTTAGATGTCAGTACAAAACAATTCTATAAAAACTTAACTATGTTGAAGATTGATAAACAAAGAAATACTATAACTCAGTAAATACTATAATTGCTCAGCAAACACTTAACATGCAAATATTCAGATGTTATCTATTATTACTTTTTACTTTAACTTAGTTTTAAACACATAAGAGAAATAGTATGAACACATATGAAACCAACATTTAACATGGAAACCCAATTTAGGAAAAACCACCAATTGCAACTAATTACTATTTTTCACTCTTCTAAAGTGAGCCTTGTTAGGAGCCAACCCTATTAAATATTAGAAAACACACTATTAGGTGTGACCCTGTTAGAGGATTTAATCACCCTGATGTGAGTGGCCTTATTAGAGGTCTTTAGACAATTCAATAGAATTTCCACATTGTTAGAGGATTTACAAATAGTTGTTAAGACAACTTTGTTAAGAGATTTAGATCACTACTACAATGGTTAGAGAGTAACAATGACAACACATCATTTGGATGCAACTGAATTTCTAATTGCAGATCTCAATTTTGGCCTGTATACTTTATCCTTCCTGATTGAATATATCTTTTTAGCTTCTCAAGGATACTCTATTTATCCTTCTAATTTGCTTCCTTTCAACATCATTAGATCTTTAGAAATCTTCCATGCATTCACATATTCTTCACACATTCTAACCCTCAACTTGACCTTTTATTTATATCTTTCATTTTATCAAGTTAGCTCAAATACAACTTAGAATAACTAATATTCATCTTCTCAATCGGCTAGAAACAATAGATAAATCAATTAAACTCAATATGCCAATATAAGAAAATTCTTCCTTAGTTGACCCTGCTCGGTAGAAACTAACTCAGAAATGATTTTCTTGTGTTAACCAATTGAACTCGGTTAACATTGCATACTTGCATAGATCCTTTGGTAATCAAGTGACCTTGTTTAGCACTGGAAACATCCAATATTTTCTTCATTAACTAAATGAGCTTGGTTAACACTCAATTTCTATAATCTTTGCTTTGATCCTTGAGTGAGCTTAGCATGCACTGACTGATAATGATATTACATGAGTTGTGTAACATCAAAGACAATACCAAATTAATCAATTTTTCCAATATACGCAGCATTAATGAAGAATCCTAATTGATTAAAAGAAGGTATATAATGAATTTCAAAGACATTATTACATACCTTGTATTCAGATTGTTAAGAGCATAGAATGATTTGGTGAATTTAGCAACTAGAAAAGATTTCAAGAGTGATTTGGATGAAGAGGCTTGAATGAGTGAAGATCTGAATTGTGTCGAGTATCAAGAGATGAAATAACTTCAAATCCTAACAAATATGGAAGCTTCATCAACTACTAGAATGAGCAAAGAGGTTAGTAGAATCCAATTAGTGAAGAGTGAGACTTGTCCTCCATCAAAGTTTCATCCTATTCCATAGATTTCTATGAAAGGAGACTCAATGGGTGTGCTATCCTTGATACCACCTAAAGTCACTATGATCCATGATGTCAAAACATGTTATATGTGTAAAATTGAAGTAGGAGATTATGAAATTAGGGAAGCATATGAGAAGTTGTGCAATGAAGGAATTCTGAAGGATGAATTCAAAGTTGTTGAAAGGAAAGGGCTAAGTTGTACCTTAGAATTCCTGAAGAATTTTAAGGTTGAATGGATTAAAGTTTCTTTGAGAAGAATCCATGACATGAAGTAATAGTTACATAATGTAGTAGTGGAGATCAAAAAATAAAAATTCATAGGGTTATAGGCTATCCAACCCTAGACATGAAGAAAACCATGTGAAGCCTAAGTCATGAAGAAGCTGAGACAAACACACAATCCGAGTGCAATGGATGTGGTATGTGTTGGAAGCATGAATGCTGATGATACTTCTATGGGGGAGTATTGTAGAAATATGATTAGATCATTATCATGATGATATTTTACATGTATGACTATGTTTGTCATTGATGTCAACATAGCAATTTTTTGTGGTATTAGACAGAAGAATAATGGTAAAGAACAAGTTGGTATAGATATACAGTTGAGAATTTTCACTAAGCGAGGTTAAAGGGAGATAATTCTAAGTTTCTTGTATATGTAGCTAACCTTGAAAGAATAAGATATTAATTTTGGAAGAAGTTATGAAAGTTTTAGTGAAGACTATTTTGAGATAGATTTTACATAAGCATGTTCTAGTAAACATTTTATATCTCTTAGCAAATTTGTTATTTTGAGAAACCAAAGTTAAATATGTGAAGAAGACATTCTAGAGATGACATAACTAAGACCGCTCATCATAATTTTATAGGTATGGAAAGTTATTCAAGTTACAAGGTGAAAGATTAATGTTATCGCTAAGTGTAATGTGCTCTTAATGAGGTCCTATAATAATTAATTGAGAAGGTGTATTACCTGACTTAGGGAATTGTTTTATGGATTAAGTATAAAAGAAGGGAATTTTCCTTGATCATGTATGGAATGGATGAATGATTAAAAGAAGCATGAAGAGAAAAATGTGAAGATAAGAAGAGTAGAGTGAAGTTGAAGGAAACTTCATTGCTGAGGTTTTATTATGAGATCCAAAGTTTAATATTTGGATCCAAGTTTTGTGACCTAGTCTAGACAAGGTTTGACAGTGATTGGTCTAGTTGAAAGGACAGAGGAAAGGAGTTAAATTATAGTAAAAACAATGGTTCTACAAGAAATATTTGAGATATCAATTGGATAGTAAGTTCAATGGTCTTGCCCTAGAAGCTATTTGGATAGTGGGTTCTTTTGCCTTCTACAACTCCTAATAGGGTTGGAATCTCCTAATAGGGATTCAAAGTCTCCTAATAGGGACTCATATGTACTAAATGTTGCAATAGAATCCTAACATAGTCCATCCTCTAATAAGGAATATTTATATTAGTAAATCATCTTGTGGTCATCATTCTCACCAGGGTTTTCTCTCTAATCAAGGGTTTCCCTAGTTAACAAATCTAGTGTAATTATGTATGTGTATTTTAGTATGGTTGTTAATTACTTTGATTGAATGGTTAAGATTACTTAAGGTTGATAATTATTGGATAACTAATTTATACCCCCCCCAGTTATCTTGGTGGACTATTATTTTTAACAATGGGTATTAGAGCATTAGGTCCTTGAAGATAAAGTTTAACAACTTTGGGAAATCCATGGAAAACATATTTAGAAAAGATATTTTGAAGTTTGATTATGATAGCTAGAAGGAAAAGATGAAGACACATCTGTTGTCTATGGGTCTAGGATATTACATCTTGACAAAATAAGTAAGGATAATTATTTTTGAAAGTGCTTTGGAAACTTGTACCGAGGAAGAAAGGGAACTTTTCATGTGCAACATGAGAGCTAGAGAAGCACTATTGTCTACATTTCTTGAAATTGAGTACAACCAAGTAAAATCACTTAATACTTCTCATATTATTTAGAAAGCTTTGGAAAATAGTTTTGAAGGTGATGAAAATTCTAAGAAATTGAGAATACATAGATGGATTTGTGCATTTCAAGATGCTAAAATGATGGAAGATCAATCTATAAGAACATATGTAGGAAGGATATCAAAAATTATTTCAAGTATTAGATCTCAAGGAGGAACCAAGCAAGATGATGAGGTGATCTAGAAAATATTGAAGATATTAACACACCATTTAAGCAATAAATTCAAATAATACATTTGTTGATCTCTTGTACCAAAGATTTCACAAAGGAAACATTACTTGGGAGACTTCAAGCAGTTGAGAATGATCTTAGACAATCTAGAGAATTGACTTGAATAAAAACAACATTGAGTGCCCTAAATATTTGACCTAGTTTATCATGGAGTAAAAGTGCCATAAGGGACTTTTCTAGCTATAACAGATCTAATGAGGTCAGAAATATAGAAGAAGGAGTAGCCCTTCTGGTAAGAAGAGAAAAAGATGGTAAGAAAATATTTAAATTTTGGACTTATAATGAGGTTGGCCATTATGTATCTAAGTGTCCTAAAAGAGAGAAGAAGTATAGAGTAAATTTCAAACCTAGAAGAGATAGAGAGTGTTTGTATGCAAATAAAGAAGATGATTCTGATGAAGAAGTAGTAAGTGCTAGTGCTGATGAAATAGAATTTGTATTAAAGAAGAAAGTCCTGAGAAAATGGCTTTGGTATCACAAGTTGAAAAGAAATCTGATTGGGTAATTGATAGTGGTTGTTCACATCATATGACTGGTCATATGAATAAGTTTGTTGATTTCAAAAGTCATGATGGTGGCATTGTCATAGTTAGAAACAATGCAATGTGCCATGTTAAAGGTATTGGATCTATAACTCTTGATGGTAAGACTAACACTAAGGATGTATTTTTTTTAATGGTTTGAACCACAATCTTCTGAGTGTTTGACAACTAATGGATAAATATTATTGGCTACAATTCATAGATAAGATATGTATGATAAGAGATAAAGATGGAAAGGTAATTGGAACAAGAACCAGATCTAGAGGTAATGTATTTTAGCTGAATCCAACTGAAATGAAATGTTTGGTTGCTATGGTAGATGACAATTAGTTATGGCATAAGAGATTTTGTCATATAAACTTTGACAACATTGTGAAGACTAGTAGTATGTTTGCAGTTAGAGATTTTCCAAAGATTGTAAAATCTACTAATACAATTTTCAAGGAGTGTGTATTAGAAAAGAACACTAGAACTTCTTTTCCCAGCAAGAAGTTTACTACTACAACAAAATTCAAGATTGTGCATATAGATCTTAGTTGTCCTACGAAGACTAAAGGATTCCATAGTGAAAGGTATTTCATGATTTTAGTTAATGACTTTTCTAGAATGATGTGGGTTGCATTTCTTAAAGAAAAATATGAGGCTTTTGATAAGTTCAAGATATTCAAGAATAGAGTTGAGAATGAATGAGGTATGAAGATTAAATATTCAAGATTAGATAGAGGAGGAGAGTTTACTTCAAATGAGTTTAACATCTTTTGTGAAGATAATGGAATTAAAAGACAATTATCAGCTCTAAGAACCTCTAAAAATAATGGCATTGCAAAAAGAAGAAATGGGTTAGTAACAGAAGAAACACGAGCTATATTAGTTGAGAATGATGTATCCAAAATATTTTGGAGAGAAGATGTGAATAAAATAGTTTACACTATGAACAAAGTGCAAGTCAAGAAAGAGACAAACAAGACCCTTTATAAACTATGGTTTGGTCACTCACCTATAGTTAAGTATTTCAGAATTTTTGGTAGCAAATGTTACATCAAAAGAGATGGTGATATTGGTAAGTTTAATGCTAGAAGTGATGAAGGTATGTTTCTTGGTTATTCATTGAAAACTAGGGCCTATAGATGTTATAATCTAATAACTAAGACTATTGTGGAAATTACAAATGTAAGAGTTGATGAGAAATTTAGGATACAAGAAATAATAGTTTATTACAATTTTGATGATGAGAATGTTGTTACTAAACCAAGGAATGATGAAGTATTCTTTGAGACTAACAATGATTTGCAAAATGAAGGAGAGCTAAGGTGGGAAAAATGTTTAGAACCTTTAATAGAGCTAAGATTTGACATAACAATTCATACTTCTAGTAAGAATATGACAAAGAATCATCCACCAAAGAAAATCATTGGAAGCCAAGATAAAGGTGTAATGACAAGAAGAAGAGTCAATGAAGAATTGTGTCTGATATCTCAAGTTGAACTAAACAATGCAAATGAAGCATGTAAAGATGAATATGGGAAGCAAGCTATGAAAGAAGAATTGGATTAGATAGTGAAGAATGAGACATGGGAATCAGTCTCCAAACCAATAGACAAGAATGTGATAAGAAAAAAATGGGTATTTAGGAACAAGATTAATGAACAAGGTGAACTTGTAAGGAACAAAGCAACATTGGTATGTAAAGATTACTCACAACAAGAAGGAATAGACTATGATGAAACCTATGCTCCTATGGCAAGAATAGAAGTAGTAAGGTTATTCTTAGCCTATGAAACACATAAGAAATTTAAAGTGTATCAGATGGATGTCAAGTCAACATTTCTAAATGGAGAATTTGAAGAAGAAGTATACATAGAATAACTTGAAGGTTTTCCTTTAATAGATGAAAAGGAAATAGTATGCATATTGAAGAAAGCATTGTATGTCTTGAAGCAAGCACCTAGAAATCGATATGCAAGGTTGGAAAAGCATTTAACAAAGCTTGTATTAGCAAAGCTATGGAAAACAGTAATCTATACTAGAAAAAAATTGATGATGGATTGATGATTTTGGTAATATTTGTTGATGATATCATATTTGGAGAAAATGATGACAAAAGTAACAAGTTTGCAGAAGAAATGAAGGAATTTGAAATCAGCATGATAGGAGAAATGAAATACTTAGGATTATAGACTGTGTAGGACAAAGAAGGAATCTTTATTTCTCAAACTGAGCATTCGAAAGATCTACTAAAAAGGTTTGGTTTGGAAACATTGAAACCTATTGGAACACCTATGGTAACTAGACACAACTTATCTACAAAAGATGAGACACCTACTATTGAGCAGAAGAAGTAGAGATCTATGATCAAAGGGTTGCAATATCTGAATCACACAAGGTTGGATATAGAAAATGTAGTTGGAATTGTTACAAGATTTTAGGATAATCCCAGCGAAGCACATTATGCAATAGTCAAAAGGATATTTAGATACCTTAAAGGAATACTAGAGTTCAAATTGTGGTATGACAAATCTAATGATTTCACTTTTTATGCTTATACTGATGCTGATTGGGTAGGCAATATGGATGACAAAAAGAGCACCAGTGGTGGAACCTTCTTTTTTGGAGAAAGATTGGTTTCTTGGTTAAGCAAGAAGCATGACTTTACCTCACAAAGTACAATAGAAGCAGAATATGTTGTAGTAGCAAAAAATTGTAATCAAGTTGTTTTTATGAAGTAGGTGGTGAAGGATATAAGGATAGAATTTAGTGAACCTATTGTCATACATTGTGGTAACACAAGAACAATGAATATATCTAAGAATCTAGTGTTGTATTCTAAGACTAAGCACATTTCTATCAAATATCACATGTTGAGAGAGAAAGTTGTAGAAAAGGAAACTAGATTGGAAAATGTAAGCACTAAAGAGCATATTTCAGATATTCTCACCAAAGTCTCTTTGAGTGTTTGCAAGGTATGCTAGGGGTTATGCCATATCCTACATTATAATAGATGATGCAAGAATGCATCAGTCTAGTGTAACAAAGAACTATTGTTTGTTTGGACTGAATAATGATGCTTCCTACATGGAGGAGTATCTATGATGGATAGAGTCATCTAAGACTATTGATAGATGTTTTTTTGAACAATGTCTTTGGACACTTGAGCAAGTTAGAGACAATTGTTGTAGAGATGGATGGTTGTTGAAACTATAGATATTGATGTCAGTGGGGCAAAGATTATAACCTAAAAAATAGTTTGATATATAGTACATTAAAGGGAGAGATTATAGATTGATATAGAGCACATTGAGGTATATCAATGGGGGAGAATGATTGATGAAGAGGATTTGAAAATAAAGATTAAAAAGATTAACAGTCTTTTATAGTTGGTATTTTTGGAACTAGATGTTTTTCATCTATGTTGCCATCAATGCCAAAGGGGGAGATTATTGGAAGCATGAATGCTAATGATACTTCTATGGGGGAATATTGTAGAAACATGATTAGGTCATTATCATGATGATATGTTACATTCGTGACTATGTTTTTCATTGATGTCAACATACCAATTTTTTGTGGCATCTAACATAAGAACAATGGTAAAGAACACGTTGGTACAGATATATAGTTGAGCATTTTAAATAACAAAGGTTAAGGGAAGATAATACTAAGTTTATAGTATATGAAGCTAACCTCATAAGCATAGGATATTAATTCTAGAAGAATTTATGCAAGTTTAGTTGAAGACTATTTTGAGATAGAGTTTATAGAAGTATGTTCTAGTAAACTTGTTATATCTCTTAGTAGATTTGTTATTCTGGGAAGCTAAAGATAAAGATGTGAAGAAGATATTCTAGATATGACATACCTAATCTTACTTGTCATAATGTTACACGGGTAAAAGCACACACCTGTGCCCCCCTTTTGTAAAGGAAAAGGCCAACAAAAGTATAACTATTCATCTTCAATGACATAAACCTTGTTTTATTATTTAGAATTTGAAAATGATGTAAACTAATGAAATTTGTAGAAATGGTTGAAATTTAGGATTATAATTTTTAATAATTATTTGGAATAAGAAATGATATATTTTCCTAATTTTTATAGATAATTTTTAGTTGTTGAAAAAAGCTGAAAATTAGGGGTTTAGTTCCCACCACAAAACTATATGGAAATAAATTTATTTCCATTTGAACTCAAACTATGTTATAGATAACACATATATCTAGAACAATAAAAAATTAAAATTGACTTTAGACCTATATTTTCTCTTTTATAGTGATTCAAATTTTGACTCACCTAAAATTGATAGTTTTCATCTCCCACCACATTTTTCAAAACAAATCTATTCTAACCAAAAGAAAAATTATACATTTTGAAAGAGGACTCTCTCCTATAGAACGTCATATAATTTTTTAATTTTTTTGATGTGATTTAATATTTTTTCTTTCTCAAAATTGACATCTTTTGAAGTGTTAAAATACGTGCTTGTAGAATTTTGTAATTACAATATACTATATCTAATTAAAACTCTATATGAGAATATTCTTGATTTTGAGCTCTATAAAATGGCATTTATATTTTACTAAAAACATATCATAAGAGATAGTAATAGTTATTGAAATGTCAATTTTTTGAAATAATTTGATTTCTTTAGTAATAGGATACAACCTAGTATAAAACATGTATTTAATAGACATTTCCAATTGGAAAAGTATGAGACCATATATAACTTAGTTAGAAGAAATTTATCTAGATCACATGTTTAAGAAAAATTGATTTTTGGATAGAAATAATCAAATTTAGTCATTTTGATAAGTCAGCCTAAAAGGTGACACATCTTTGTACTTTTTCCCACACATATAGAGAGTTGTTCAAGTTACAAGGTGAAAGATTAATGTTATTGCTAAGTGTAAATGTTCTTAATGAGAACCTATAATAATTAATTGAGAAGGTGTAATAGTTGACTCAAGAAATTTTTTTATGGATTTGGTATAAAGGAAGGACATTTTCCTTTATCATGTATGGAACAGATGAATGATTATAGGAAGCACGAAGAGAAGAATGTGAAGATAAGAAAGAAAAAAAGTGAAGGTAAAGGAAACTTCATTGTCGAGGTTTTATTATGAGATCCACAATTTGATACTTCGATATGAGGTTCATGACCTTGTCTACAAGGTCTAATAGTGATTGGTCCAACTGACAAGACAGAGGAAATGAGTTAAAGTATAGTATAGATAATTATTCTACAAGGAATTGTTGAGAGATCAGTTGGACAATGAGTTCAATGGTCTTTCCTTGAAATCTATTTGGACAGTGGGTCTTTCTACCTTCTACAACTCCTAACAAGGTTGGATTCTCCTAACAAGGATTCAATGTCTCCTAACATAGACTCATATGTACTAAATGTTGTAATAGAATCCTAACAAGGTCCATCCTCTAACAAGGAATATTTATATTAGTACATCATCTTGTGGGCATCATTCCCACTGAGGTTTTCCCTCTAATCAAGGGTTTCCCTAGTTAACAAATCTAGTGTAATTGTGTATGTGCATTTTAGTATGGTTGTTGTTTACTTTGATTGAATGGTTAAGATTATTTAAGGTTGATAATTATTGGATAACTAATTTATTTCGCCCCTCTTAGTTACCTTGGTGGACTATTGTTTCTAATAGTATGTTCATCACAAACATCTCTAATCTAGTAGTTGAATTTGTAGTGAGGGTTATCGCTCACTAATTCTATTAGTCAATAAGATTAAATGGTATTCCTTATATGGTTGTGAATCAAGAATGAAATATTGCAATGGAAGATAAATAAGAAAAGAAAAGAATTCAATGTGTAAGTTTGGATCCCTCATTATCTATATTTTCTTTTATATCTAGAAGTATTTTCCTAGTATTGGTAATTTTTTATTGAAGTAAGACAAACCAATGAAAAAATAAATTAATGAGTATATCACTTAGTTGGGAGAAAATTTTGAGAATTTAATAGATGCTCATTTTGATATATTTAAGAAAATGATGAAAAGGATAATGAGGATACCTGAAGAGTTGGTCACAAAATACTATAGTGACATGTGTTTTCTTGTGGATATGGACAAAACTTTTGTATAGGCAGTGATCCCAAGGAAGGGTTCGTTACAAAGTTTTGAATGAGATAGATAGTGATAAAGTGAGTGCAAACATTGATGCACTACTAAAAGAAGAGATAGATGCCAAGGCTAAACCTTTTGGGAGATATGAAGAAGCTAAAACAAGAATAACTATAAATATAGAGATATCTTCAAAGGAAACGAAAAGGAAGAAAATAATTGATTATTTAGAAGTAAAACTAGCCACCCTAGGAAAGGGAAAGGAACCAATACAATTGACATAAGGTATTGGTAAAGATGAAGAGTAAGATAGTGGTGATGAAGAAGAGGAAGAAGAATAAGGTGATAAGAAAAAAGCCCTAGTTCTTGTCATGCCACTGAGTAAGAAGGCTCAAGGAACAAAGAAGAAGCCAATAGTGACACTCATATCTCCTTCACCACAAAAAATGCCAAGGACCAAGGTGGTTGCTAGTGTTAAGTTGTCTACAAAGAAGAAGGTAGTAGAAACTATAGAGCATAATGCCCCTATAACCTAAAGAAGGAGATTGGTTAGAGAAACACCTCAAAGGAAACCTATGTCTATTGATGAGGTATGTGAAAACTTAAGGAGTTCCCTAGGTTTATCTGGTTTCATATTTGTCAAATATGATATACTAGATAATGATGATAGAAATAAAATTGAGAAGGCTATGGTAGAAATGATCTCAAATTTCAAACTAGCTCCTAGTGAAATAGAGAAGAAGATATCTCAAGACTTATATAACAGATTAGAAATAACATGGGAACAAGTGGAGAAGGAAGAGAAAAAGATAAGGGCTGATGCATTAGTTAGAGTAATGCCTAACTTATCGCAGGAGAAAAAGGACACATTTTTGGAGTAGTATAGGAGTTATTTGTTCCAAAATATAGAACATTTTTGTTATCTTACTAAATAAAGAGGAAGTTATGTACAACAAAAAAGTGAATTTCTATGGAAGAGTATTTTTGTGTTAAAAACAAAGACATAAATGATAGACACTATAAATGTCGAAGGTGATTATAGTAGTGGAGAAAGCTCAAGTGTGTCAAGCCCACAAGGAAACATGTCCCCTATACATGCAGATGCTCCTGACACTCCAAAGCCTGAGGACTCAAGGCTCACAGATATAGAGGTAGGTGGCTAAGAGAAATGTAGATAATAAGATTATTTCAGCACCTTGCATTGAGGAAGGAAAAGAATAAAATGAAGCTAAACTGAGTGTAACTATTGTTGTCTTGAGCATAGATCCAAAAGTAAGATTGAGTGGTGACACCCTTTCACCAACTCTCAAGGTAATGCCGAGCAACAACACTCCTTCACCTAGGCAAGAAAAGATGTTTCACTAGATATTAAAGTTAATCTAGATGAAATCATTGAGATGCCACAGTTGGACTTAGAAAATATCACCTTGGAGAAAACAATTTTACTGCAAGAAATTTTGGCAAAGAAGAAAAAGAAAGAAGAACTAAGAAAAGAGCACAAGCATAAACATGTACTACATGATGTAAATCATATATTTTTTGATTATTTTGATATTCAAAATTTTGATGAAGATGCACCAATCATCAAATAGCTTGTAGCTATAGTTGATCAAGTAAATGCTTTAAATGTGGAGTCAAATGAGAAGCTAATGGATTGATCTACCAAAATATTTGAAACTAAGGTTGTGGACAAATTTTCCATAACCATTACTGAGTAGAAAGTACAACTATAAGAGAGAGTATAGATTATGATTGAGCTAATGCAAAAGGTACACCATTTATACACAGTTTTTTTAGATGTGCCAAGATTCACTAACAATATTTAGGCACAAATAAATCAAATTCAAGATGAGATGAAGAGATCTAGTAGCATTATTTCAAAATTAGAAGAATCAAACATTGATCATTTTGATAATTTACTAAATGCTCAAGGCACATTAGCCAAGCTTCTAGTAGCTGATAGAAATATGAGATCTAAAATGATCTCTATACAAGAAATGATGATACCTCATTTGGAGGTCATGTAGAGAGAATTGAAAATAGCCCAAGATCTTATCATAGAAGATCACAATCTTTTAGTGGTTGATAGTTTAATTGCTTTGGATACAAGATTACAGTTGTGTAATCATATTTTGGAAGCATCAAGAACCACATGGGATCGTGCACTATTCATATTACCAAAGTTCATATGGAATCAATTGAAATATATGGATTACTTCCACCTATTCAACCCCAACAGCCATGAAATTTAGTGTTCAAAAATAAGGGGGAACAAGAGTTTTAAAGAGGGAATTATATGTGATTTCAAAGGGAGAAATACATATGTGGATAAAGGTGAAATGGATTTGTTATTCATTTTTGCATTTTTTATTCATTATTCATCGACATAAGTCATAAGACTTAGTGAGAGAGCTCATTTATTAGATTGCATAGTAACAATATAAATATGACAAAGTGTTTTTCTACTAATGTCAAAGGGGGAGATTTTTGGTATCTCTAACCATTACTTTCTATTAGTGCTAATCACTTAGTCATTTACAAGGCAGAGTCAAATGCTCATCACTGCAACCGAGCTACTCTACATAGCCTAAGTCATGTACATAAGAAATTATGTACAGAGCTCTATAGGAGTTGAGTAAGTGTATAGTCACTGAGTATTTCAATATGAGCCAAGCTCATCAGTGGTCGAGCAAGTTCCAAGTATAAAAGTGACAAGTTATATAGTGTATGTCAAGCACAATACATATCAAGCATCAAAAGTGTAATATAGGTTGAGCCAAAATAATGTAGAGCATCAGAAAATAGTAAACATAAGGAGATGTTAAGTTTACATAAAAGTCAGAAATGGAACATAATTTGAGGTAACATGTTTTACAAAATGACATGGAAGGAGCATTTAAAGATTGTAGAGATTTTTAAAGAGCATTTAAATGATGTGGATCACATATCCCTATGTTGTGTGATCAACAATTTAGATGGAGAGGCTATTATGGAGTGATCTAGAAAACTCTTTAAAAACCTTTTTAAATATAGATGATCTTAACCTAGATTAAAGAGTGAGAGAGGTGTGTTGAGTAAGAGAAAGAGTATAGAAGTGTATGCATGTGAAAAAGGAGTAAAGTGAAGGATCAAGATTCGATCAGAAGTAATTGAAGTGTTCTATTATTAGCTAACATAGAAAATGACCTATTCATGGTAGTGAAGTCAAAGGGAAAGACAAGTAACAATAGATCATAGGAGATGATCAATTAGTAAGGAGAAGACTTGAAATCAACTTACAGAGAAAACTGAGAGTCATGTAATGAATCAATTTTAATTGACTTGGATCAGGGTAAATCTCTTAATAGAGTAGTCTTAACAAATCTTTGTAAATATCCTAATAGAGTCATTACTTTGTTGTAACTATTAAATATTATAACAACATGAAACCTGATAGTATCTTAAGGCTTTAATAAGGTAGATTCCTCATAGAAACTATTATATCTTATGATCAAACATTGTAACCATAACTAGTTAACATTTTTGATGAATAGCCCTTTGCTATTAATAAATAATATTACAATATTAAAATTCACAAAAAAGGGCCAGGGGATACAAGAATCAACAACTATTCATTAAAAAAAACTAATAAAAGCAACCCTCAAGTAGCTAAAGAAGTTCCAACTAAGGGGAGTGGTTCATCCTGATCATGAAATCTCTAGTCATCCTTGGGATTGGTATGTAGGCTGGGAATAGTCTAGCTATCAGTAGCATCATTAGAGGCCTAGTCAACATCCTTTGTATCAAGCCATGGAGGTGAGATGGCCAACTCTAGGTGAAAGGGCCACTTTCCAGAAACCACCCACCAAGGACCAAGAGGAGGAGCCAAGGACTAGCTAGTGCCACCACAAGATGGGGAAACTGAGTAGTGCCACCAACCACCATCACCACCATTAGGAGAATTATATCGGGAAGCTTGTGAACATAGTGTGTGCAAGTGGTAGCCTAAAGAGTTGCGCCCTTGATGGTGACCTCCAGGTGGCAAGGTATCAACTAAGGCATCTGGAGGAACTCTGACAATAGTACAAGGGGCATTGCCCTAGTGATTGAGGATCTCTTGAAGGTGGACCACCTCTAGGGAAACCTTGTTTTCTTGTACTTGAATCTACATCATTACATTATTACAAATGCATGCCTTAGTGTACATAGCAATATTTATATCAAGAAAATTGTGAGTGGAAAGAATAGCATTTCTATCTTTCCACAAAGTGAACAAAATCTCCATCTTGAAGGTATGCCAAATCTAGGCAAATTTTCTAGGGATCCTAGGGGAATCACCCAAAATAACCATATGCCAAGAAAATAGTTCAGGCTAAAATGGCTTTAAAAAATCATGAATCCAGTGCCAATAATTTTGAGCATGTCTATAGAACCAAAAAATATGCAGGAAAGACTCTAGTTAACCATAAAAAAGACACCTAGGATCTAGAACCCTAATATGCTTAAGTTGAGACCCAAGGGGAAGACCTTGAAAAGCCATGAACCAAGAAAAATGAACAATCTTGGGTTCTATAATGGCACTCCAAATAGTGTCAAATCACTTTCTCCATTGAGAAAGGGAAGATTGTAAATACCATCTCTAATTGAGTGTATCCACCATTGGCAGATGGGGAGAAAGCCATCTATAACCCAGACTTGGCTTGTAGCTAGTGAAAGGATTGGTAGGATACCACTTCCAATCAATCCACCAAGATCTAATAGACTGGATACCCACTTTATGAATTAAGTGACCTAGAATTGCAAAAAGTAATAAGTCAAAAGTCTGTTAATCTAAATGGGCAAGATAGTACTAGAATTGCATATCTTCCCAAGATCAGAGACTCATGGAGACCATAGAGAAAATATCTTTAGGAGTCTTGATGCCTCATTTGAAAAAATGTAGAGCACTAGCACCTTGAATCTTAGCTAGGGGAATACCCTAGATGGCAAATAGGGGAGATCACCAAATTTTCTTCTAGTTCAAAGAGAGCTCATCATGAAACTCATCACCAAACCAGAAAGGCCAAGGCTTAAAAGGTTCCCACACTTTCCATATGCTCTTGATAACAAAAGAGCCTTGTATGTGCATGGATTCTTGCATGATGAGAAGGGTTTGAAAGCTACTCCACTTCCACACAAATCTCTTAATAGGAAACCTAGAGGAAATTCAATGCTAAACTAGGATCTTCCAAGCTTTATCTCCAATGATGACATAAATAATCCATTTGGTACATAGAACAAGGCCTTTTTTCTATGTGGAGAGAAGGCCAAGGCTTCTAGACTCTTTGGGGAGACAACAAAAGTCCCAAGCAACTCTATGAAAGCCATGATGATAGGAACTAGAAGCCCAAAGAAAATCATAGAGCAATTGCTCTAATTTCTAATAGGAGGCTTTTGAAGGAGCTCAACAAGAAGAATAATATACATGCATAGTTGCAAGAACTTTAGAGAAAATCTAAAATTTTCTCGCATGAGAAAGTGGCTTCTTAAGCCAATACTCCAACTTCTTTGTAATCTTAGCAAGCACAACATTCTACAAATCCACTGGTGATGCTTGAAAGGCAAAAGGAATGCCTAAAAAAGAGAAAAATATCCCCATGAGTGACCCATTTCCATTCAAATTGGTTAAGCCAAGGTGGAGCTAGCAAAAAAGACTAGCAATAACAAAGCATTTTATGCTATTGAATAGCACAACCAGAGTCTTGACAAAAAGTGTCAAGGCAATTCAAGGAATTATTGATGTTTTCTTCATCCTCCAAAAGAGTGAGAAAGGAATCATTAGAAAAATGACCAATGGCCAACTGGGAAGAGGATTTATGTAAAGAGATGCCATGAACCAAACCTAAAGACATGGAGTGGGCTAGCAAGTAGCAAAACCCTTCAACAGGAAAAACATAAAGCACCAGAGCTAGAGGGCAACCCTGCCCAATGGAATGGAGAAGCCCAAAGGTGTCAAGTTGGGAGTTATTGATGGCAATGCAAGCATTAGCATCTCAAAAGAGCATTTCCATAGACTACAAAAACTTGGGACCAAAACAAAGAGCTTGGAGCATAAGCCAAAATGAACAGCCATTCAATCCAGTCATAGGCTTTAGCAAAAGCTATATTTAAAAAAATTGTTGGCTAATTGGACTTGCGAGCCCACTCCATACCTTCCTAGATAGCAATGATGTTGTCAAGAATATATCTAGGTTTGATAAAGCTAGTTTACTCAGGTCGCAAAATTAAAGGAAGGAGATGACAAATTTTAAGAGAAATTGCCTTAGCAATAATCTTATATGACATATTAAGAAGGGTAATGGGCCACCAATTGCAAATATCCTTAGGATCTCTAGCTTTAGATATGAATTTAATGTTTTCTTTGTTGATAATAGCTCCTAGGCTTTTAGAATGATAGGCTTCAAGATAAACTTTCTGCAGATCAGGATCAATCTGCTTCTAGAGGTGTTTGTAAAATTCACAAGGAAACCCATCACACCTAGGGGACTTATCATTTGCCATGGAGAAATCTGCCTCTTTAAGGTCTTGGAGGGTAAGAAGTTTCTCATAGAAAACACATTGTTCAACTGCTAGGTGGTTTGGAGTAACAGAAATACACTTTCTTAGAGCTTCCTCCTGAGCAATTGAATTTCCCTGTGAAGCAAACACATTTTCTTAGTATGAACAAATGCTTGTAGGATGTCCAGGAGACTAGAGAGAATAAAAGTGCCTTGTTTGAATTTTTTTAATCCCAAAATTGATATGACAAGCTCAAAGAGCCTAAAATAACTCCTTTGAAGCTTTATTTCCAACCTCTAACCAATGGAGGAAAGCTTTGAGGTGGGCCCCTAGAGTAGCATAATTATCTGCAACCTATTTGCCATGGCACAATTTGGAAAGTTGAATTTGAAAATCAACATCAAAAGGGTTAAGGGTGAGAGCTTTAGAAGCTTTTTTGAGCACAATGGTAGTGGATTCATAAGACCACCTTATGAAAATCACCAATAGTAGCTCATAGATGTGTTGAAAGCAAGTTGTTCTGGTAATGGCATCATTCCACCACTAAATCCACCCTGTCTGAGAATGTGAATGTGGCTCCAAATTCCAAACATGTAGGATATAAGCAATAGTGGAAGCTATTACAAATGCTTTAGAATAACTGGGGGGGGGGGTGAATTTTTTATTCAAGGTCCAAATATCCTAATAAAACATTTTTTACCAAATAAAGTGAGCCCATTAAACTATTCATGCATCCAAGCTTAAACATTCCTACTTAGCAAGTAATTAAAAAATCAACATGCAAGAATAAGACATAAAGATCAACACATAACATAGTGATCTAAGTAGAAACCCAATTTGGGAAAAACCACCAATAACATGCTACTCAATTCTCACTCTTCTGAAGTGATGCCCTATTAAAGGCTACATCACACTATTAAATATGACCTGGTTAAAGGATTTAACCACCTTGTTAGAAGTGGACCTAGTTAGGGGACTTTAGAACATTCACCTAGAATGCCACCCTATTAAAGGATTTACAAATGGCTATTAAACCAACCTAATTCCATAGGATTTTTACCCTAACTGGTACAATTGATAGAGAGTAACAACAAGGGCTTTTGACTTGATACAACTCACAACTTAACTTGCATATTTCAGATCTCTGTTCGGCTCACAATATTGCCTGGCTTTTAGTCTCTTTAGCTATGATAGCTTGTCCTCCTTTCAAGCTTTGTCTCCTTGAGTCTCCATGCTCAATGTACCGATGCAATCTCCTAAATGGCCACTTATTGAAGTAGAGCCTCTATGCTCTATTTTTCCTTCTCAATGTCTTCTCCTTGATACATTTCAACAACTTTGTAACTTGGCACACTAGAAACTCTTGCTTCTTGGCCTATGACTCCATAAATAGAAGTCTAAAAAATAATTTTACTGCTTGAATCTCCTGCTTTTGATTTCAGTTCGAATGGATTAGGTAGGATTCAATGAATCTACCCCTTTTCTTGTTTCTTCTAGAAACATCATGAAGAATCCTCTTGAATTCGCCCAAAAATAGTTTACCTAAAATTCTATGCCACCAACTCATCATCCTTATGCTCCATCTGGTTCACAAAATTCAAGGTAACAAACTTGTCGGCTTAGATCTGGTGAATCTTTGACTTTTCAAATAATGTAACAGCTCAACACTATTGAAATTCTAGTGCTTGACACATACTATGTCACTCAACACCAACTACATTTTACTAATGCTTGGCACCTACTATGGATTCACTCGACATCCACTAAGTTTTTTTGATGCTCGACACCTGAACTTGCTCGGCTCCTATATCACTCGACACACACTAGATTTTGCATTTCCTTGGCACCAACTGAAAATCTCCTCAACATGAACTAGCTTGCTTGACACTCACTAATGAACTTAGTCAAGCTTTGGAGATAGCCTTTCTACAACTTATACTTCTAAAGTATTTAAGCGTGACCAACCTCTGCATCTTCAAGTATATTGTCAATACATCATTTTATCATTGTCTTAACTGATCCTGACACTTTATTACAAAACCATATCTCAACCTTTCCTTAGGTTCTTTTGTTACATCTTGTTGATTAAATCCTCTTCATCAATCAACTAAGTGATAATACTTGGATCTTATGAGCAATTGTCATTCTAGCAAATAGGAGGTTTGACATGAGTGACAAAACAATGATGAAAACATTCTTTATCAACAATCTCCCTCTTTGCAAACAATTTGCCTTCTTCAATAATGATCTTTTCAATCAGATTTCCAACAATCTCCCTCTTTGGCATTGATGGCAAACCAAATTGATCAACCAAGTTATCAAAATGCTAAATAGGTTAAAATAGTAAATCAAATGGCAAAAAGAAATTTTGTTACCATTTCTATTTTCATCAGCTTTCACATCTCCCTCTCTGATCTGCTATCCTAATTTATTTGCTTCCACTTCTCCCTCTTAGCTGCTATTCCCTTTTTTCTATTTCTTCTCCTTCTGCATGTCTGATCAGTTCCTGTATAACTCCCTCTTTTCTATAGCTTAGCACTTTGATCAGCTTTTCTCTTCTTAACTACTATTTCTCCCTCTTAAATTGTGTTTCTTGAAATGTGCCATGCCATTTCTCCCTCTACACAGTATTTCTTTCTCTGTATGAATTGATCAATTTCTACTACTCTGGTATTAGCTACTTCTCCCTTTTTCCATTTGATTCTATAGATTTGATTAGTTTCTACTATTTCTCCCTCTTTGACAACAATGCCAAAGACATATTATTTCAGCATCTTAACATGTAAGTACAACATCTTCAGGAACTTCAATTTCTCCATCTATCACCTTGCTTGCGACTAATTTGGAACTTAAGCACTTTAGTTACTTTAGGCAAAAACCTAAAGTAAGTTTCCTATGCATCAATTTGTAACATTTCAACATACAACTCACTTGATGCAGGGTAATTTTTCTGTTTCTCAAATAGCCTTGGATATGGGTATCACCCCTAACTTACCTCTAAGATACTCAAATGCATCTTTAGGTAGTTCTTTTGTGAAGATGTTAGCAATTTGTTCCTTTGAGCTAACATATTCCATCCTTACTTACTTGTCTTCCACCAATTCTTTTACATAGTGATAATTGCAATATGCTTTGTTTTGGCATGCATCACATGATTCTTTGATATGTTGATGGAACTAGTGTTATCACAATAGAGTATCACAGGTTTAGTTACCTCTTCCTTCATGCCTTGTAGTAGATGTTTGATCCATACAATATTGGTGGAGTTGATAGCCACATCAATATATTCAACTTTTGCTATGAACTATGAGGTACAACTTTTCTTTTTGTTGGTCCAAGTAACCAATCTTTTACCTAAGAAAAGTGCTTCTCCACTGGTGCTCTTTTTGTCATCAATATTACCTCTCCAGTCTGCATCAATGTAGGCTTTTAACTCAAACTTTTCACTCCTCTTGTAGTATAATCCAAAGTCATCTATTCATTTTAGGTACCTCGATATTCCTTTTACTACCATCATATGATTTTCTCTTGGATTTGCAAAAAATCTTACCACTATTCCAATAGCTAATGCAATGTTTGGTCTAATATGCACAACATACTGTAACTTTTCAATCATTGATCTATGCATTGTCTAATTTACTTCAGCTAACTCATCATTCTTGGATAACTTATGTCCTATTACCATTGGTGTACTGACTACTTTTGAATCTTCTAAGCCAAATATCTTAAGTATCTCCTTGATATATTTTGATTGGGTCACAAATATTCCATGCTTCAGTTGATGTACTTGTAATCCAACAAAGAATTTAATTTCTCCAAACATTGACATCTTAAACTCATGTTTCATTTGATCAGCAAAAATTTTGTATAAGACATCTTTTCCTCCAAATATTATGTCATTAACAAAGATTTCAAATATTAGAATATCATTACCTTTTTCTGCCTTGATATACAAGTTGATGTTATCATTTGTTCTCTCAAATCCAATCTTCACAAGATATTTGTGCAATATCTCATACCATTCTCTAGGTGCTTACTTCAAACCATAGAGTGCTTTATGTAGTTTGCAAACCATATCCTTGTTGTTGTCATCAAAAAATCCCTCTAGTTGTTCTATGTAGACTTCCTCTTCCAGTATACCATTTAGAAAGGAAGATTTTACATCCATTTGGTAGACTTTGAAACCTTTGTAGGTAGCATATGCAAGTAGTTTTTTCACTCCTTCCATCCTTGCAATAGGGGCAAATGTTTCCCCATAGTCTAGTCCTTCTTCTTGTGCATAGCCTTTACAGACTAGTCTAGCCTTATTTCTTGTAATCTCACCATTCTCATCTAGGTTGTTTCTAAATACCCATTTGGTACCAATCAAATTTTTATTAGCTGGTCTTGGAACTAAGGTCTAGGATTTGTTCTTCTCTATCTGATCTATCTCTTCTTCCATAGCTTTATGCCAATTATCATCTTGTAGTGCATCTTTCACTATTTTGAGCTCAATCTTGCTCAATAGACATGATTCATTTCTTAGTATGTTCCTTGTCATTGGTCTAGCTTCCTTGTCTCTAATGATTTTTTCTGTAGGGTGATGTCTTCTCATATACTTGGATAGTCTTGGTTTTGCCCTTCTTTCCATCTTTGATCTTTCAATTTCAGAGTCACTATGCACATTTATTTCAAATATTTCATCATCTCTTTCATGTGTACTAATTTCAAAATTAGAATATGCATTATCTTCATTTTGCAACTTGGCTTCTAAATGCAACTCGACATTCTCTTGTTGTGATTTGGCTGATACTAAAATTTTTTACTGATTCCCAACCTGGTTGGAAGCTTCTTCTTTAGTAGGCATCCCTTCATAGAAGTATACAAAGGATTTGTATTCTTCTAGTTTCTTGATTTCATCAACCTAAGCTTCTGCATGCTCATCACAATTTACATTTGCATTCTCCACAATCTTGTTAGTGTTAGTATTCAAACACGTATATGCTTTACTTCTAGTGGAGTATCCAAGGAATATGCCTTCATCACTCTTTGCATCAAACTTGCCATTTTTTGTATCTTTAAGATAATAGCATTTACAACCAAATGCTTTGAAATATTTTACATTAGTTGAGTGACCATACCATAATTCAAAAGGTGTTGCATTTGTACCTTTCTTGATTTGTACTTGATTCAGGGTGTAGACAATTGTACTTATAACTTCTCTCCAGTACTTTAGAGAAATATTTTTCTCCATCATTAATGTGCTCACACAATCTATCATTGACCTATTCCTTCTTTCTGCAATGCCATTCTGAGGTGGAGTTCTTGGTGTTGATGTTTGCCTTTTTATTCCTTTGTCATTGCAAAATATCTCAAATTCTTTTGATGTGAATTCTCCTCCTCTATCTGATCTTAGACACTTCAGACTCTTTCCTATTTCCTTCTCAACCTTGGCCAAATACGACTTAAACATTTAAAATGCATCAGATTTTTATTTTAAGAACATGTCAATCATCACCCTAGAGTAGTCATCCACAAACAACATTATGTATATTTCTCCTTGGTAGCTTTGCACTTCTATTGGGCCACATAAATCAGTATGCACTAACTCTAGTACTTCTTTGGAGATGTATGTTTTCCTTTTGAAACTTGACTTAGTCATCTTTCCTAGTTGACATTGTTTGCAAATTGTATTTTTAGGCTTCTTCAGTTTAGGAAAACCTCTAACTTTGTTCATTTTGCTGATGCTAATCAGATTACCAAAGTTAACATGACACTGCCTTTTATGCCATAGCAACACATCATCAAGTTTAACAATAAGATAGGTTGCATCTTCCATATCTAGGTAAAATAAATTACTCCTAGTTTTTCCTTTTCCTATCAAATTTCCATCAGTATCATAGAATTTGACAGTTTTATTTCCAAATTCTACTTTGCAACCTATATTGCCTAATTGTGACACACTCAATAGATTGTAGTTCAATCCTTCAACATAATATGCATTATCACATGAAATTTTCTATGTAATTTTAATTGAACCTTTTCCTTTGATTTGACATGGATCATCATTTCCAAATCTAACACTATTTCCATCATATTGAGTAAAGGTAATAAACTTACTTTTGTCTCCTATCATGTGATGCAAGCATCCACTTTCTATGATGTGTTTGTCATTTTTGTTCATATAGGTTACCAGTGTTTTTACCTCATCTTCATTTGACTCATCCTTCATGGCTACATAGACAACCTCATCAACATTTTCATCAGAATCCTCTTCTTCAACAATGTAGCACTTTTTGCTTCTATCTTTGTAATCTCTGCTACCATCCTCTCTCTTGTTCTTGTTCTTGTTGCCTTCTTTGTAATTCTTCTTCTATGTGCATCTTGCAGCAATATGTCCTACTTTATTACAATTAAAACAAATGATAGGAAGCTTACCTTTGAATTTACCTTTGCCTCTATGAAATCTTCTAGCCAACAATGCTTCCAATTGTTTCACATCTTCTTCCTCTATGCTGCTATCACTGGATGCATACTTTACCTTTTTCTTCTTCTTCTTCTTTGGTTTCACCTCCTCAATTTCTTTTAATGATACCTTGGCCTTGAAAGTAGATTCAAGGTTCTCAAGTTTGTAGTTGTCAAATTTGGACAACTCAAATACATCAAGTCTTCCTACTATTCCTTCAAAAGTTAGCTAGTTTCCTAGTACACACCTTAACTCTTGGATGGATGAAACTCTAATAGCATAGATGGGGATCAAGGCTTTTAAGAATTTTCTATTGATAGTATCATCTTCTAAATGACCACCCAAACTTCTTATTACACTTACTACTTCTTTTATTCTAGAGGAAATTTGAGCAGCATTCTCACCTTCGTCCATTTTCATGTCATCAAACTTTCCTCTAAGGCTATCTCTTTTTTCTCTTTAAACATTCTAATCTCCTTCATAGATATCAATCAAGGCTTTACACATCTTGAATGCAGAGTTACATCCCTTGATGTCATCAAATTCAACATAGTTGAGGGCAGAGACAATCTCTAGCATTGCTTGATTGTGCTCCTTCTTTTTCTTCATATCTTCTGTAGTGGGTACAACTAGATCAACATGTTCTACTTCAATTGAGGTTTGTGCATGGTCACTTATTGATCCAATGTGTAGCTTCATCAAATTTTTCCATGCAATGAAGTTATCTATGTTGAGCTTGGGGACTTCTCTCTTGAACATCTTGATCTTCTTGCTTCTAGTACCTTTAAACTAAATTAGTAGATTGCTCTGATACCAATTGTTAGAAATGCTTTAGAATAATTTGGGGGGGGGGGAGGGGGGATGAATCAGTTATTCAATGTCTAAATTTCCTAATAAAATATTTTTTACCAAGTAAAGTGAGCCCATTAAACTGTTCATGCACCCAAGCTTAAACTTTCCTACTTAGCAAGTTACTAAAAAATCAACATGCAAGAATAAGACATAAAAGATCAACACATAACATAGTGATTTATGTGGCAACCCAATTTGGGAAAAACCACCAATAACATGCTACTCAATTCTCACTCTTCTGAAGTGATGCCCTATGAAAGGCCTGCCCTATTAAAGGTTGCAACACACTATTAAATGTGACCTATTTAAAGCATTTAACCACCCTATTAAAAGTGCGCCTGGTTAGAGGACATTAGAACATTCACCTGGAATACCACCCTGTTAAAGGATTTACAAATGGCTATTAAACCAACCTAAGTCCATAAGATTTTTACCCTAACTAATACAATTGTTAGAGAGTAACAACAAGGGCTTTTGACCTGATGCAACTCACAACTTAACTTTCAAATTTCAAATCTTTGTTCAGCTCACAACATTGCCTAGCTTTCAGTCTCTTCAACTCCGACAACTTTTCCTCCTTTCAAGCTTTGTCTCCTCGAGTCTCCATACTTGATGTACCAATGCAATCTCCTATATGGCCACTTATTGAAGTAGAGCCTATGTGCTCTATTCTTCTTTCTCAATGCCTTCTCCTTGATACACTTCAACAACCTCACAACTTGGCACCCCAACAACTCTTGCTTCTTGGCCCGTGATTCCTTAAATAGAAGTCTAGAAAATAAATTTCTTGCTCGAATCTTTCACTTTTGATTTTAGTTTGAATGGATTAGGTTGGACTCAATGAATCTACCCCTTTTCTTGTTTCTTCTAGAAACATCATGAAGAATCCTCTTGAATTTTTCCAAAAATGGTTTACCTAAAATTTTGTGCCACTAGCTCATCATCCTTATCCTCCATCTAGTTCACAAAATTCAAGGTAAAAAATTTGTTGGCTCACATTTGGTGAATCTTTGACTTTTCAAATAATGCAGCAACTTGGCACTATTGAAATTTTGGAGCTCGGCACATACTGTATTACTTGACACCAACTACTATTTATTGATGCTCGGCACCTATTGTGGATTCACTCAGCATCCACTAAGTTTTTTTTATGCTTCGAGACTAAACTTTATTGGCTCCTTCTGCATCACTCGATATACACTAGATTTTGTATTTTCTCAGCACCAACTAAAAATCTACTCGACATGAACTGGCTTGCTTGGCACTCACTAATGAACTTAGTCAAGCTTTGTAGACAACCTTGCTACAACTTATACTTCTAAAGTTTCTAAGTGTGGCCAACCTCTGTATCTTCAAGTATATTGTCTATACATCATTTTATCATTGCCATAACTGATCCTTATACTTCATTACAAAACCATAACTCAACCTTTCCCTAGATGCTTTTGTTACATCTTGTTGATTGAATCCTCTTCATCAATCAACTAAGTGATAGTTCTTGGATCTTATAAGAAATTGTCATTCTAGAAAATAGGAGGTTTGACATCAGTGACAAAACAATGATTGAAAATATTCTTTATCAACAATCTCCCTCTTTGCAAACAATCTACCTTCTTCAATAATGATCTTTTCAATCAGATTTCCAACAGGAAGCATGCATCAGCACTAATGTATTGAGGAAGAACTGAGACATGATAACTCTCTTGATAGTTGTGTGCCATGAAATAGAAAAATAAATGGGATAATGGTCTGATAATGTCACATCTAGTAAGGGAATGATAGGTAAATATTGATCCTCAGAAAAGGAGAAAAAATATTGTGGAGTAATCATTGCATGATCGAGATGCTTTAAAATGCAGTCAGAGCCAGCCTAAAATTTTGACCGAGTGTGCCAAAACCTGCTGTGTTGGCAGTGGTTATTATTGGGATAAAAGAGACCCAATTTATTGTGCATGCAGTACCAATCTTTCTTTTCCTGGTTGTTTGGCAAAAAGACAAAATTACATCTTTGTCAGAGGCCAATTCAACCATATTAAAGTCACCACACATAATGCAAGTAGTTTGAGGCAATTTGTTAGCTAGCCAGCCCCACAATTGAGATCTTTCCACAACATCATTGGGAGCATAAACATTAACAACTCTAAAAGAATGATTTTTACTAGAAATAAAAAGCCAAATGATTCTGTGCATGGGGTTAGAACCATGTAAAATAATAGCAAAATAAAGATGAGCTGACAAGAGAGTAACTACACCACCTCTGCTAGCATCATGTTGAGAGGAAAACATAATGACATCCCACCAAATGATTTGACATGCAAAAGAAAGCATGAAACTAGAGATCTTAACTTTTTGCATACAAAGAAAGTCTAAATTACCAAGTCTATGATGGGTATCCCTGACATAGTACTTTCTGGAGAGGTTTGTAAGATCTCACACATTCTATGATAAAAAATTCATGAAAATTCTTCCATATCTTCCTTGTCCTCGAGAGAGTAGCTATTCTACAAGAAAGTTAAAACTGGTTAAAGCTAGAAGGGAAACCCTCTAGACTGATGGTCTAACATTTCTCCTCTATTTTCTCAGCACATCTGGGAGGATTGTGAGAATGTTGCAAATTTTAATTCGCTATGGAAGAAGTAGCAAGAGGGGTGTGAATCACAACCGAGGTGTTATCCCTAATGGCTATCTTAATCCCTTGTGAACTAGGGTTTCAAACCTATGAAACACTAGGGTTTGGTTCTAAAAAAATAACTTGTGTCCCTACAGTGGTTGGGGTTTGAGCTTCTGTTTAGATAGGAGGAACCAAAATAATAGCCACATATCACTATTTAGGAGCCAAGAGAGCCTTGCCCTTGCATCCAATAGTGGTCCATTCTTCTTTTTTCCCTTCTACTAGTTTGGTAGTAACCTCTTTAGGCGAGGGTTTAATCCTAGGCACAACCAAAGGGTAATCCCTAATCTTGTGTTTCGTTGACTAGTCCCTATAACAGGTGTTAGGAAAGTTCAAATAAAGCACCTTCAGAGAGAAGGTTTGGGAACCAATCTGTATTTCCATAGAATCCTTAAGATCCTTGGAAAGATCAACCTCAATGCAAACATGTTTCTGAGGATGAGCATTGAAAAAAGTTCATGTTCCTTTGTAATAACTTTGCCAAGAGTATTGACAATGGACTCAATTAAAGGCCAACATGGAAAGGGTGAATCAGGGAACTCTACCCACATAGGAACCCTAGGGTTTTTTTCATTAGAGATAGTGAAATCTCTCGACCATCTTTGAAAAATAATTAGGGAAGAATGCAAATACCAAGGATCATTGCTAAACATTGCATCTTCTTGTGATGGGTTGGCAAAGCAAAATATAAAATAACCTTTGGTAAAGTTTTGCATAGCGTCAAGGCAGACTCCATGACAAGTCCAAGTCTTGTTAACCCATTCTTGGAGCATAGCTTCGGGAGGAGTCCTACCCACAAAATACCCTATTAAGGTATGTTGTTCGAACCAATCACAAGTAGCATCAAATTCTTACAAGGGAAGGATAATATTAGGATTACCTCATGAAAAACCTTCGGGATGAACTTGCGAGGATGTCTATTCAATGGAGCCACCATGGCTTTTGAAAGTAGCTGTGTGAACACTAGTATCAACAACTAGGTCACCACTAGCTGGGGCCCATCATAAACTAGCCTAAAAACTCCAATAGTAAATGTAGTTTGATAGGTGGAAAACACAAAAGGAAAGCTTAGATAGAGAGCTGTATGCAAGAAAACTCAAAGATTGCATGAAACCATAGCAGAGCGAAAAATCTATTCGACCCCTAACTAGTTAACATTATTATTGTAGTAGTGAAGATTTTTGGGTTGCATCCCCACCCTAGTTTTACCTTCACCTTAGACGGTTTTTGGGTAACAAATATTGTGCTATGTGTTTTTTTTCATACATGTAATTGAACATATTTTTATGTTACAAATGATTTACATTAAAATTTTTACATGCATAAGTTTACTGATAGATATGATTAAATTGATGAAAAGTTTAAGTGTTTAAGATTTTTATTTGCCCCCTCAAGAGTTTGATTAAACCCCTACCGATCCTTGATGAAAAGTTTACGTGTTTAAGATTTCGATTCACCCCCCGCCGCCCCCCTTTTGTTTATCTTATTTATACCTCTATTAGTCAACAAATAGATGCCCACACTATAATATGGGTCATTATTAAAGATTCACAAGTATTCAATGTTATATATTATTTGTAGCACTAGTACATTTGGTACCAAATTCTAGCTATAGTTTTGTTGAAATTATGGCATCACAACCTTTCACCATCACAATTGTGAAGGCAGACCATCAGGATTATGATGGTGAGAGGTTGCAATGCCAAAATTGAAATAGGGTTGCCAACAGAATCTTGTACCAAATGTACTAGAGTAGGAATCTAAGGTTTTTTTTTTGGTAGCATGTTAAGAATCATATTTTTATTCTTACAAAAGGTGATTCATTTTGGATGCTAATGATTTTATATTTTATGAAGGTTTTATGGTACACTGCTTCGATGAATAATTATTTTTATATTCCTCATTCATTTCTCTATGTTTGAAAGACATAAGATATTACTTTTGATATGGTATTTAAATAATGTCTATGTGATTTATAGATAGTAACAATTTTGAATTAGAGTTTTGTATATGTACTTTGTAATTAATTATTAATATATTATTTTTAGAGGAAGGGATGAAATACTATTTATTAGGGCACCTCCCTAATTTTGATTTTTGGAGTGATTAGAGGTTATTTAGGTGGATGTGTGTGTGTGTGTGTGTGTGTGTGTGTGTGTGTGTGTGTGTGTGTGTGTGTTCAATAAGTTCCAAGAGTCCTTGGAATGCAACTAATCCAAATGTAAGTGCCAAGTTGCTCAATAAGTAAAATATGAATAGGGGTGGGTAACTAAGGTATTTGATTACCAAAATAGATCCTAAGTATCATATCTAAGGTCCTACAATGGTCATAGATGGACCCATTTGGGAAAAAAATCCCAAGGAGCAAAATTGTTCAAAAGTTACAAAATTGCTCAAAACTTGCTTGAGCAACTTTTGAAATGTTTGCAAGAAATTGTAAATGGTGATTTCAGAGGTTGTAACTATCCATTCTTGGTTATATGAGCATGGAATATTATATTTTTAAGGTTGGAATTTTTTACCATTAGATTATGCATGTGTGGGACTACTGTACAAAATATTTTCTAAGTTCTTCCATTGCTTAATGGTGTAGTATGATTGTGTATGGATTGGCACAAGAGATCAAGTTTATGATTTTTGTATTTTAGTCTTCCTTGGTTATTTTCCATATTCAAACTTGTGTTGAAGTCATCAGGTTTCCAAGTTACAATATTTTCTTGTTGACTGGCCTAAGCATTACCTCTAGAGGTTTGATTGTACTAAAATGTCTCTAACCTAATCACCCATGGTGGAAAATGCATGAAGCCTAGTGGAGTGATAGGTTATATTATAATGTAATTAGTATTTAAAAAATAAATAAATTATGATGGGTTTCCAAGCCATGGAGTGATGGCCTGCACAATTTTGGGAAAGGTGTTGCAGAGTACACCCATGATCATGTTGGATCAATCCAATGGAATTCCTAGAAACCCTAGGAATTCATCTTTAATTTTTAATTGGAATGGAAGGTTGGTTTGAGGTCTGATGATATTGATATTTTTTTGATTGCTGACTAGGCTAGAGCCTAAAATAAAGGCTAGAAACTAGGGCTTAGGAGTAAGTAGGGTTGTGGATGTTTTGAAGTTTTTCAAATTTTGAATCTTAGAGGGCTAGGGGATAGCTTTTAGATTCATAATTTTTTTCTAGGGGTTTTTTGGAAGAATTTTAAGTGTGGGAGCAAAACATGGTTACTAGACCTAGAAGCCATTAGGCTTAATTAGCCAATTTGAAGAAATTGAGTTTTCTTTAGTTTTTTTTGTGACTAGAAGTGTTGGATGAGGTCAAGAAGGTTATGGAGGGTATATAAAATATCAATAGACTCCAAGGAAGTGGAGGAAAAAGATCATAAGAGAGGGTTAGGGCTCTAAGGGAAGGAAGGGCTAGTAGGACTAGTGCCTTGGAAGGGAGAATCAATTTACACCAGACCAACTACACCTACGAGGAAAGTTGGAGGAAGAGTCTTGGAGGATTGGATTTTTTGGATAGGACAAGAAACAAGAATAATTGGATGATTCAAGATTAGAACCTTAGTTAAGAGTGGGTATTGGATGGAACTCTAGGCCCTTCGCATTAGAGTGGTATCAGAGCTAGGTTTTAGTTTGGTGTATGTTAGATGTGGAAGACCAAGAGGTTGACAATATGTTGCCCAAGGCAATGAGAAATGGTACCATAGTGGATTTGATCAAGGATCTATTGGCCAAATTAATAAAGTAGACCCTAAAAGTAAGAGGAGAATCACAGAATGGGGAGATGAGAGTGAGGAAGAAGATGAAAGCCTCATAGGTGAGACATCTAATAGTAAGGATCCTGAGGTGGATCGGGATAAAAAGGTGTTTATGGATGCCTTTAAGTCTCTTAATAAAGACAGTATGAAACACATCCCTTACTATAGTGGTAGTTTGAATGTGGAGGAATTTCTAGATTGGTTGGAAGTTGTAGACAATCAATTTGACTATAAGGAAGTACCAGAAGAGAATAGAGTCAGGTATACTAAGGCTAGGCATAAAGAATCTACATTGATATGGTGGAACATGATGCAAGATGAAAGGGTAGTAGTAGGGAAGAAAGATTGTGTCTTAGGATAGGATGAAGATTAGGTTGAGGGCCCAATTTAGACCCATAGACTATGAGATTCAAATCTATCAGAGGTTGTAGAACCTAAGGCAGAGATGCCTCATAATGATTGCCTACACTAAAGAGTTCAATAAGCTAAGCCTAAGAGAAAGAAGACAACAAGAAGAAGTGGAAAGAGTGGCAAGGTATCTTAAAGGATTGAGGCAAGGGATACAGGATGAGATCAATATGATGGCTCTTGAAAGTATCCATAACTATTTTCGGTTGGCTTTAAGGGTAGAAGAGAAGGCAAGAAGGAGACATTATTCCCAACAAAGGGGTAAAGCTAATAGAGGTTTTAGAGGCAAGGGAAATTTGGCAAAGGACCAAGACCAAGAAGGCCAAAAGAGACCCAAACCAATGATAGTTATGGGGGTAATCCTGGAACAAGAACACATTCCAAAGAGGAGGATATAGAGGAAGGGGACCACCTAGAGGTAGGTTTCGGTCCCAAGGTAGAGGCAGTACTATTTTTATTGGTAGATGTTATAACTATAGCCAAGTGGACCATACTATGGGTAGACATCTTCAAAAGGCTTCCACTTCATCTATGAGAGAAAGGAGAACACAATTAGTGCAAGAAGATGACACTCAAAGTGTTATATCACCTATTTTTAAGGTAGAACCAGTAGTGGATGGTGAAAATATGATGCTTAGGAGAACCTTGATGAAGGTACCTATTGTGGTTGAATCACTAGAGAGAAAGAGCCTATTTAAGACCACTTGCAGGTCTCATGGGAATATTGTAGAGTGATAGTGGACTTTGGCTCCATTGAGATAATAGTATCCATTTAGATGGTAGATAAGTTGAACCTCAAGAGGATACCTCACACCACTTCTTACAAGGTGTCTTCGTTGAACAAGGGCCAACAAATACTAGTGGTTGAGAAGACATTTGTGGACTTTGAGATAGGCGAATACAAGGACAAGGTGTTATGTGACATTTAATGCCTATGGATGCTTGCCATCTTTTGCTAGGGTATCCCTGGTAGTATGATGTGAAGGCTATGCATGATGGAGAGAAAAATAGTTATGTAATAACTAAACAAGGCAAGAAATTTTAGATGGACCCTTTCATTGAGCCTAAAGAGGAGAAATCTGTGGGGTCAAGTGTGATTTTGTTAAGTGGAAAAGAATTCCTAAAGGCTATGAGGAAGGAGAAAGGAGTATGTTTTGCAGCAATGGTAAGGCCTAGACAAGAGACCAAAGAGAAGATTCAAGTACCACAAGGAGTGCAACAATTGTTGGAAAGGTACCATGAAGTAGTCGACAATGGGCTACCTAATGCATTGCCACCTATGAGGGAGGTAAGTCATCAAATAGATTTGATATTAGGTTTAAACCTACCTAACAAGGCAGCCTACAAGATGACACCAAGTCAAAATGCTGAAATAACTTCTTTCTTAGAAATAATTCATTTACCAAGGATATCACTTGATAAATATCACCAAGCTTTTTCCAAAGAACACTTGAAGTCTTCTCTTCAAGATTCAGGATTATTGAATCAACAAAATTAAGTTTTATCAAATCCTTGGATTTTCAATTCATCTTATCCCAATCTTCTTGCAATGTAGTTTGCAGTTTCCTTGAACAAACCAAAATCCATAGATCTCCATCTACAAGCATGTCCTCCATTTTAAGTTTCCACAACTCAAAATTGTTACCATTAAACTTATCCATCTCTACTCTACTAGATGTGATTTCCATATCTAACCTACACCAAGATTATGAATTTCTTTTTCAAAAAAATCTCATTGAAACTAGACTAACATAAAAAAAACCAATCTACCCAACAACAACAACAAAGCTTCTCAGGCTCTGATACCAATTGAAAGGAAGCCAAAGCATAGAAACACTTCCAAATGCTAAATCTAACAGGAGAGATGGTGTTAAAATTTATTTCAAAAAATCTTAAACTACTGCAAACTAAATATACATGTACAAAAAATGGAAACCCTTTCAGGAAAAAACCCACCAGTCAAAGTCTGAGCCAATTGTATTATCAGCAATAAAGTTATGACACAATCTCTGACTATGATATCTAAATCCAAAATAATTCCAGCAGCATAACGACATCTTCAAATATTTCCCTCTATCTCATAGTTCTCTACAACAATGCCTTATACTTATACAGTTTTTGTACAAGAGGAAATAGTTTTTAAATCATCTACATTCAATGCATCTATAAATTATTTTATAAACTTTTTTCACATGCACACCTCACAAAAGGAAACTTCATGTTGTCTTCTCAAGTCTATCATCGTGGAAGGCATCATCTTCATTTATCATCTTTCTAAAGAAGAATAGATAAAATAATAAATCATCATATGACCGAGTCACCTGATCCCAACACATAGTTTTGTGTAGTAATTAATCTTTTAGGATTCCCTACTTAGGAAATCATACTGCTACTCTATTCTATCACATGAGATAAATCATTTTCTAAACATCTGATAATTATCAATAATAATTTTCAAAGTTGGTCACTAGCATTTAAAAAGTGATTTTAAATGAAATAAATTTGTCTAACCTTTCACATTAAAACTAGCGGCATGGTCAATATGGCTTGTTAGTTTTTGTTGAGTCTTGTAATGAGATTTGAAATGATTGTGTAGGATATACAAGATCTTCAAATTTTAGTAAGGTGTTTCAAATTTATTTTATAAAGCCAATACACTTATTTTTATGAGTTGAAGTTGTTTGGTTGAAATGTATTATGTTGAGATTTGTTTTGCTATCATATTAGACCTTTTAATTATTAATTTAAATAAACATTTGATAATATATTTTTTTATTTTTGTTAATATTTATTTGTTAATTTAAATCGTTGTTAATGAATATATTTAACCTCCAAGCTAGTCAAAATTTCATTTAGAAAAATACAAATTTTTAAGTAATAATTAACTTTATTTTTAAAATATTTTATTTAACCTAAATGTTTGAAAGTTTCATTTCAATTACAAATAACTGAAGTTTCATCTCAATTACGATATAAAATTTGAAGAAGGAAAATATTAAAACAATGCTAATAAATAAAAATAAAAATATAAAAAATTTGGTAAATTTAATTTCCGACTTTTTAAATTGATCATAGATATTTTTAAATGCAATAGAACTCTGAACTAATTTAAGTTATAATTGTATTCAAACCTCTTTCGTTGACTACATAAAATATTTATCACGTTGATTCTAATACCACGGCAAAGCTCATTCATCCATTACTTTTTCAACTAAAAGCTCTGGCTCTAAATATAATTTTAAATATCGGACATTAGGTGTGTTATCAACTCATGATTTCATTGTATATTTTTGACAGCAAACATAAAAAGAAAATAAGTTTAGTGGGGCAGCCTAAACTATATCTAGTGTAAGCAATGTGCAGCAGTCCTTGAATAGGTAAGTTATCCTTGACGTTACACCCCAAAGCAATATTTGACTTTTTAGCAACGACCACAGATTTGCAATGGGGGGCGTGACCCTTTCTATCTATAACTGGCAAGCGGATCGACTTTCACCCAACAAACTATAACGCTGCTAACTCCATGATAACGTCGTCCCAGAGATTTTGGAGTGAATTCATTGCCCAAATAATCCACAACCGCATAAGGAAAACCAGATATACCTAAATATATAGTTGCAGAGATAATGGACGAGGAGGTAGAAATCCCCTCGTACTTTGTGTGCTCGATATCGATGCAAATGATGGAGGATCCGGTAACTGTGTGCACGGGCGTCACGTACGAGAGGGAGAGCATAGAGAAATGGATGTACGAGCTCGGCAAAAACACCTGCCCCGCCACAATGCGAACACTGGACAATCGGGAGCTGACACCCAACCACACCCTGCGCCGCCTCATTCACCACTGGTGCGCAGACAACTCCTCCTCTATGGGCATCGCCATAACCGAGCCGCCACTGGATAACAATCGCCTCAGCGAATTGCTGCGAGACATCGAGTCCTTCCCGCCGCCGCCCTTTCTTTCGAAGATGTTGAAAATCCTCAGGAATCTGGCAGAGAGAAATGAGGTCAACAGACGGTTCATCGCTTCGTCGAGAGCACCGGCTGTCCTGATCTCCGTCATTGAAAGCCAATCCGAGGAAACCGTTTGCTACTACGATGTTGCGGTGGCATGCGAAGAGGCCTTGGGTGTTCTTCATGCTCTTCACTTGCCAGACGAGGCATTGGAGCCACTGGCCACGGGTAATTGCCTGGTTTCCCTTGCCTCTGTTCTCAAGAGGGGCACCTCCAACGCCCGCTTTCATGCCGCCATGCTCTTACACAAAGTGTCGATGAAAGGGGTTGAGCGGCTTGTAAAGAACGGAAACGATGATTTGATAGAAGGATTGCTTGAGCTGGTGACGGAAGAGGTTTGCCACAAAGCAACAGTGACCGCCTTGGAAGTGCTAAGCGCAATGAGCATCAACAGCCGGCGCAGCAGAATGAAAGCGATCGAGGTGGGGGCGGTCTCCATCTTAATTGAATCGCTCGCCGAGCAGAGCCACGATACAAAGAAGAGCTGCGAGAGGATGTTGTGTCTTCTGGATGTGTTATGCAGATGCGCAGAAGGAAGGGTTGCTATGGTCGACCACGCCATGGGCGTCCCTATGATCTCTAAGAAGATATTTCGAGTATCTTCGTTGGCTACTGAGAAAGCTGTTCGAATACTTTGGTCGCTTTGTCAATTCTGTCCGTCTGAGCGTGTTTTGGAGGAGGTGTCGCAAGCGGGCGCGGTGACGAAGTTGTTGATGCTCCTGCAGCTTGACTGCACTCCCAAAACTAAGTGCAAGGCAGTGGAGACTCTCAAACTGCATGGTAGCTTCTGGAGGAGCTCATCCTGCGTTCCCTCAGGGATGTATCCTTCAAATTTATGCTAGAAAAATTCTAGACAGCTTAAACGTTAAACATCATACACTGAGGTTTTATTTTATGTGTTTAAATCGCATGGTATCACAGAATATACATGTTGTGAATATGATGATGATAGTAGAAAAGCAGGCGAACCCTTCTATATCAATCGGTAATGGATTTTTAAGCTTTGATTTTTTTCAGTTCTTAGTAATAACGTCAGGATTGTGTGGGATTTTCTTCGTAAAACTGTAGAAATCTGGTTGCGATAACGATTGTATTTAAAGAATATTTGATTACTTTGTAATCCATGGTTTTTTTCCAATGCTTTGATAAAGAATTTTATTTATCCTTGTGTATATATGTGATTTCCCAGTCCAATCTCTTCAAAGTGCATGATATGTATATTGTTGCGACTAGGAATTATCATTCAGATTTTCATTTAATGTAAACTATTTCCTTTGACATGAAGATGGTTTATAATACTCTTCACATAACACGAGGAAAGTTCATGAACTGTAAAAGTGACATAAAACATCTCATTTCAGTATAGTTATAAAAGCTTGTGTTCAAAACATGCACTTTGATTACTCCGATATAAGCTTTTCTCTTTTTGGGTTCATGGCGGTTAAGTGAAAAATAGATCCCTGTTTTAGTTTGATATAATCAGTCCATAGATCCTATAACCTATGTTTTAGAGACAACTACCTGTCAAGGCGGTTGGTGCCACGATAGGCATACCAAATATTGGTCCAATCTGAGGAAGACTTTTTATACCGTTTTTAAAAAGAAAATCAATTATATTTTTGTCCTCGGAAAGGAAGTGAAGACGTCTTCATATCACCTTGTCCACTACACAGGAATGTTGAAGTGGCAAGTGTACATTTTGAGTTACATGAAACAACTCGTTTTGTAGGCTTCTACTGGTTATCAGCGAAACATAAATATCAAGTAGTAAGTAGTTCAGATTACCTTAATATGTTTAAGAAAAACCTGTAAACTAAATGATCTTTAATGTACACACAAAATATTGATATTTATATGTTGCATGTAGTTGAACCAAAAAAAACATATTGCTGAATAGAGGAAAATATTCATAATAAAAATAATGAAAACTTTTAATCGTAAGAATTTACAAATGCTAAAACTTTTGTCAAAGTGGAAAATAGTGGGAATGTAGGAACAAATCAAAAAAAAGAAGTGACATTATTTAGTTAGCTTATAAGAAAATACAGCAATATTAATTTTTCCTTAAATCATGACTAAAAAATGGAAAGTTGGTATGTTGTACTAACATCTTTCACTAAGACAAATCAAGTAGACCAAAGTCTATACAAAGGAAAGAGGAAATAGAGAAAATCATCTATGACATCTATATGACCGCTTAAGTCAAACCAAGTAGACCAAAGTCTATAAAACGGAAAGAGGAAATATAGAAAACCACCTATATATGACCTATATAACCTTTATATGACTACCTTAGACTCCAATCTATTAAACTCCACTCTCCAATATAGTAGATCTCTTATCTTCTGTGGTCTCCGAAGTGAATAAGTGTGTTCCTATGGTTAACCATATCCAATCTCAACAAACACATAATATGCTTGATACCTACACCTAAAGTAATGTGTATATCATCACTTTATATGACTCATATGAAAATGTCTCTCTATATTGTATAAGAGATTGGCTACCATGCTCAATCCCTGTACATATATTCCCCTACTCCCTTCTTTTGATTGGATACTATTTGCATAACTGATAATTATGATGATTGAGGAGATGGTTGACAAAGTTAATTGATGAGAAGAATGTTATAGTGATGTTACATAACAAGCTGATGAAGGTTAGGAAAAGATTTGATGGCAGACAAATCAATTATATGGTCATTATTGATGTCAACTATTTGACTAAGTATTTTAGCATGTTACCACAAAACAATCAAGTAAACAATGAGTTGCAATGTGAATTAAGTGTTGCTATCCTACAATAAGATTGAGATATGAGTCATGATGCTATGTCTATGGTAGCACCTATTTATGTGAAGAATTGAGTAAGTTATGTGTGATGGAATCAAACTAGGTAATTGCTAAAGTACTTAGTGGCAAATAGTTAAATGATATCAATCTTACTAGAAAATAGTTAAGCTCTCCATTATGCAACTACCCTCAAATCATGCACACAGTGAGAAGCAATTTGCTCAAATGCTTCACACTCAAAGGGAATTAGCTGTATTATCAGCAGAAGAGGCCACTATTAAAGAAAAGCTTATGCAAATACAGGCCTCAATTACTCCTCACGTGGAGCTATTACATAAGGAGAAAATGTGCAAAAATAGTCCTGAAGAAGAATCCAAACATTTCTACACATGAAGGACTTGTTGATCTAGCAGCAGAGCTTGCAATCCAACACAAGTCATTGGATATTGCATTGAATAACTGGGATGCAGCTCTCAAAATAATCCTTGAAGTAAATAAAGCATTTTTGGCCAAGCATGGCATTACCATTTAGGACCCTTTGAGATCAATGTCAAAAAGGGGGAGCCAATGAAGGAGATAATATTCTAAGGGGGAGATATATTAAAAGAGACAATATTCAAAGGGGAAGATATATTAAAGGAGGAGAAATGCATATAACAAGAAGATAAGGAGATAACAAGTTCAGAAGTTAAGAACAGGTCAAAGAACAAAGTATATCAGGCAAAATGGCACAAGACATCAAAATTCATGACATAATCAACTTAGGGGGAGTCATAAGGTATATTGTTGTTCACAATATCTTTTTTGAAATTTTGTAAGTGAAGAATGGACACACATAAGGTTTAGATCATGAATGATCAGTTAAGTGTTTTTGACACTCATGTCAAAGGGGGAGATTTTTGATCAAATAAGTAAGATTGACAAATGAGTGTCAAAACACTTAACCATTTTCACTATACATGCCGAGTATACAATGAAAGCCGAGCTAGAATTTCTTCATGTGCTGAGTCACAGATTGTGCCAAGCAAACTATAGTTGCTGCCGAGAAAAACACATTTATGCCGAGCTATACAAAACTCAACATGTGCCGAGTGACTCAGGATCCAACAGGTGCCGAGCAATGAAGAAAACTAACAGATGCCGAGTGACACAATAATTCTATAGGAGCCGAGTAATGCAGAAACATAGTGGATGCTAAGCAATCCAAAATAGATGATGTCGAGCATCAGTATTACTTCATGTACCGAGCAACGCAGGATTAACATAAGAGTTTGTGCCAATACAAACCATGATGTGAAATGGTTATGCATGACTCATGATAGGATAAAAGGATAAGATCAAATCTTCACATCCACCTATGCAATCCTCATGCAGCCAATCAGAAAATTGAAGACTGCATGCAGCCAATAGGTGAATAGGTGAATTTCAAGGGTTTGAGTGGGAATATTTGAATCAAGGATGCATAACGAACCAATAATCTTTATAAGGGAGTCTTGATGCCATTGAACAATGCAAGAGTAAGAAAAGGAGTCAAAAGAAGAAGGAAAAGCAGAGCCTATTGTTAAGGTCATTGCAGAACATTGGTGTCAAAGATTTAGTGGAAAGGACAACATTTACACATCAAGTTGATCAGAACTGAACAAGGAACACAATCAGTAGATTAGATCTAGTAGAGATCAGTGATAGAAGAGAAAATCAAGAGCCTGAGATCAGCATTAGAGATTGCATTAGATTAGGTGTATTATTCTAATACTCTCTCACAATTGTATTACGAATTTTGGAAATCCTATCGAGTTAGGTGGGTTTAATAGCCTTATGTAAATCCTTTAATAGGGTGGCATTCTAAGTTGAATGTTCTTAAGTCCTCTAACAAGGCACACTCCTAACAGGGTGTTGAAATCCTTTAATAGGGTCACATTTAATAGTGTGTTGTAGCCTTTAATAGTGCAGGCCTTTAATAGGGAAAACCATCAGAAGTGGTTGAAATCAATTGCTGCAGTAATTTTGTGGGTATCATCCCCACCCCAGTTTTACCTTATTATTCCTGGAGGGTTTTTGGGTCATCAAAATCTCAAGTGTTATGTGGTGATGCATGTTTGTTTCTCATGATTGTTTAATTTATTATGCATGCATGTTAATTTTAGTTATATGTTATTAAGGATTTAAAATAGGTAAAAAGGCTAGTACTTCTGATTCACCACCCCCTCTCAGAAGCACTCTTCCCATTAAGACATTCCAACAAGCTCATCATCCTTATCCTCCATTCGGTTCACAAAATTTAAGGTAACAAACTTGTTGACTCACATTTGGTGAATCTTTGACTTTTCAAATAATGCAACAACTTGGCACTATTGAAATTTTGGTGCTTGACACATACTGTATTACTCGACACCAACTACTGTTTATTGATGCTTGGCACCTACTGTGGTTTCACTTAGCATCCGCTAAGTTTTTTTGATGCTCGGCGCCTAAACTTTATTGGCTCCTTCTGTATCGTTGGGCACACACTAAATTTTGTATTTGCTCGGCACTAACTAAAAATCTACTCGACATGCACTAGCTTGCTTGGCACATACTAATGAACTTAGTCAAGCTTTGTAGACAACCTTGCTACAACTTATACTTCTAAAGTTTCTAAGTGTGGCCAACCTTTGTATCTTCAAGTATATTGTCTATACATCATTTTATCATTGTCGTAACTAATCCTTATACTTCATTACAAAACCATAACTCAACCTTTCCCTAGGTGCTTTTGTTACATCTTGTTGATTAAATCCTCTTCATCAATCAACTAAGTGATAGTACTTGGATCTTATAAGCAATTGTCATTCTAGCAAATAGGAGGTTTGACATCAATGACAAAAAAATGATTGAAAATATTCTTTATCAACAATCTCCCTCTTTGCAAACAATCTACCTTCTTCAATAATGATCTTTTCAATCGGATTTCCAACAGGAAGCATGCATCAACACTAATGTATTGAGGAAGAATTGAGACCTGACAACTCTCTTGATAGTTGTGTGCCATGACATAGCAAAATAAATGGTATAGTGGTTTGATAATTTCACATCTAGTAAGGGAATGACAAGTAAATATAGATCCTCAGAAAAGGAGAAAAAATATTGTGGAGTAATCATTGCACGATCGAGATGCTTTAAAATTTAGTCAGAGCTAGCCTAAAATTTTGACCGAGTGTGCCAAAACCTGCTATGTTAGCAATGGTTATTATTGGGATAAAAAAAGCCCAATTTATTGTGCATGTAGTACCAAGCTTCCCTTTTCCCAGTTGTCTAGCAAAAAGAAAAAATTACATCTTTTTCAGAGGCCAGTTCAACCATATTGAAGTCACAACACATAACCCAAGTAGTTGGAGGCAATTTGTTAGCCAGCCAACCCCACAATAGAGATCTTTCCACAACATCATTGGGAGCATAAACATTAATGACTCTAAAAGAATGATTGTTAATAGAAAGAAAAAGCCAAATGATTCTATGCATGGGGTCAGAACCATGTGAAATAATAGCAAAATAAAGACGAGATGACAAGAGAGTAACTACACCACCTCTGCTAGCATCATGTTGAGAGGAAAACATAATGCCATCCCACCAAATAATTTGACATGCAAAAGAATGCATGAAACTAGAGATCTTAACTTTTTGCATACAAAGAAAGTCTAAATTACCAAGTCTATGATGGGTATCCTTGACATAGTACTTTCTAGAGAGGTCTGTAAGATCTCTCACATTCTATGATAAAAAATTCATGAAATTTTTTCCATATCTTCCTTGTCCTCAAGAGAGTAGCCATTCTATAAGAAAGTTAAAACTGGTTAAATCTAGAAGGGAAATCCTCTAGACTGATGGTCCGATGTTTCTCCTCTAGTTTCTCAGCACGTCTGGGAGGACTATGAGAATGCTGCAAATTATGAGTCACTATGGAAGAAGTAGCAAGAGGGGTGTGAATCACAATCGAGGTGTTATCGCTAGTGGCTATCTTAATCCCTTGTGAACTAGGTTTCAAACCTGTGAAACACTAGGGTTTGGTTCTGAAAAACAACTTGTGTCCCTACAGTGGTTGGGGTTTGTGCTCCTATTAGGATAGGAGGAACCAAAATAATGGCCACATATGACTATTTAGGAGCCAAGAGAGCCTTGCCCTTGCATCCAAAAGTGGTTCATTCATCTTTTTTCCCTTCTACTGGTTTGGCAGTAACCTCTTTAGGTGAGGGTTTAATCCTAGGCATAGCCAAAGGGTAATCCCTAATCTTGTGTTTCGTTGACTAGTACCTATAACAGGTGTTAGGCAGGTTCAAATAAAGCACCTTTAGAGAGAAGGTTTGGGAACCAATTTGTATTTCCATAGAATCCTTAAGATCCTTGAAAAGATCAACCTTAATGCAAACATGTTTCTTAGGATGAGCATTGAAAAAAGTTCATGTTCCTTTGTAATTCCTTTGCCAAGTGTATTGGCAATGGACTCAATTAAAGGCCAACATGGCAAGGGTGAATCATAGAACTCTACCCACACAGAAGCCCTAAGGTTTTTTTCATTAGAGATAGTGAAATCTCTCGACCATCTTTGAAAAAAAATTAGGGAAGAATGCACAGACCAAGGATCATTGCTAAACATTGCATCTTCTTGTGATGGGTTGGCAAAGAAAACTATAAAAAAACCTTTGGTAAGGTTTTGCATAGCGTCAAGGCAAACTCTATGAGGAGTCCAAGTCCTGTTAACCCATTCTTGGAGCATAGCTTCAGGAGGAGTCCTACCCACAAAATACCCTATTAAGGTATGTTGTTCTAATCAATCTCAAGTAGCATCAAATTCTTACAAGGGAAGGATAATATTAGGATTACCTCATGAAAAACCTTCAGAATTAACTTGTGAGGATGTCTATTCAATGGAGTCGCCATGGCTTTTCGAAGTAGCTGTGTGAACATTAGTATCAACAACTAGGTCACCACTGGCCGGGGCCCATCATAAACTAGCCTAAAAACTCCTATAGTAAATACAATTTGATAGGTGGAAAACACAAAAGGAAAGCTTAGATAGAGAGCTGTACACAAGAAAACTCAAAGATTGCATGAAATTCTAGCAGAGCGAAAAATCTATTCAACCCCTAACTAGTTAACATTATTATTGTAGTAGTGAAGATTTTTGGGTTGCATCCCCACCCTAGTTTTACCTTCACCTTAGAGGGTTTTTTGGTAACAAATATTGTGCTATGTGTTTTTTTTCATACATGTAATTGAACACATTTTTATGTTACAAATGATTTACATTACAAGTTTTACATGCATAAGTTTACTGATAGATATGATTGAATTGATGAAAAATTTAAGTGTTTAAGATTTTGATTTGCCCACCTAACCTTGATGAAAAGTTTAAGTGTTTAAGATTTTGATTCACCCACACCCCCCCACTCTAGATTTTGATTAACCCCACCCTTAATCTTATTTATACCTGTATTAGTCAACAGCTAGATGCTCAAACTATAATATGGGTCATTATTAAAGATTCATCAGTATCCAATGTTATATATTATTTGTAGCACTAGTACATTTGGTACCAAATTCTAGTGGTAGTTTTGTTGCAATTATGCAATCACAACCTTTCACCATCATAATTCTGAAGGCAGACCATAAAAATTATGATGGTGAGAGGTTGCAATGCCAAAATTGAAATAGGACTGCCATCAGAATCTCATACCAAATGTACTAGAGTAGGAATCTAAGGTTTTTTTCTGCTAGCATGTTGAGAATCATATTTTTATTCTTACAAAAGGTGATTCATTTTGGATGGTCATGATTTTATATTTTATGAAGGTTTTATGGTACACTACTTTGATGAATAATTATTTTTATATTCCTCATTCATTTCTCTATGTTTGAAAGACATAAGATAGTACTTTTGATATGGTATTTAAATGATATATATGTGATTTATAGATAGTAACAATTTTCAATTAGAGTTTTGTATATGTACTTTGTAATTAATCATTAATATATTATTTTTAGAGGAAGGGATGAAATACTATTTATCAGGGCACTTCCCTAATTTTGATTTTTGGAGTGATTAGAGGTTATTTAGGTGGATGTGTGTGTGTGCGCGCACGCACGCATGTGCGTGCATGTGTGTGTGCGCACGTCTGTGTGTGTGCGTGTTCAATAAGTTCCAAGAGTCCTTGCAATGCAACTAATCCAAATGTAAGTGCCAAGTTGCTCAATAAGTCAAATATGAATAGGGGTGGGTAACTAAGGTATTTGATTAACAAAATAGATACTAAGTATCATATCTAAGGTCCTACAATGGTCATAGATGGACCTATTTGGGAAAAAAGTCCTAAGGAGCAAAATTGTTCAAAAGTTACAAAATTGCTCAAAAGTTGCTTGAGCAACTTTTGCAATGTTTGCAAGAAATTGTAAATGGTAATTTTGGAGGTTGTAACTATCCATTCTTTGTTATATGAGCATGGAATATCATATTTTGAACGTTGGAATGTTTTACCATTAGATTATGCATGTGTGAGACTACTGTACAAAATATTTTCTAAGATGTTCCATTACTTAATGGTGTAGTACGACTGTGTATGGATTGAAACAAGAGATAAGTTTATTATTTTTTTATTTTAGTATTCCTTGGTTATTTTCCATATTCAAACTTGTGTTGAAGTCATTAGGTTTCCAAGTTACAATATTTTCTTGTTGACTGGCCTAAGCATTACCTCTATAGGGTTGATTGTAAAAAAATGATTGTACAAAAATGTCTCTAACCTAATCACCCATGGTGGAAAATACATGAAGCCTGTGTAATGATCCCATCTTTTGGCCTTCATTTTCTCCAAACTCTAAGTGGAGGATAAGAAGAATTTAAATTAATTTCTTATAAAGTCATTCAATTAAAAATTAAATGTGACTTTGTATTTAATTTATTTAATTATTAATTACAAGGGAGTAGCTTCTAGGGTATGTATTAATTATAAGAAGGACGAAAGCCTCTTGATTTAATTAATTATTGCCAGGGAGGAGTTTTTAGAAAATGCATTAATTATTGGAAGGAGGAAGCTTCTAGCCCTTACAATTAATTAATGTTTTAGTTCCTTCCAAAAAGATGAAGAAAAGGATAAATAGGGCTGAAAGTTTCATTGCTGATCATCGGATGATTATAACTTGCATTTGATAAGAGCTTGGATGTGTGAATCACACTCTTTTATGACAATAGGGGACGTTCATTCTCTGTTGTAACATTCTAGACGTCATTCCCTTAGGGTTTGGCCTTTGCAATACATCTCTTTGTACTTGATTGCAACATATTTTAGAATTAATATAATTTCAGTAGTTGGTTAAGCTTTTAGGCATTCCTAGGTGTCCATTACAGTGGTATCAGAGCTATAAGTCTTGCCATCCTGTGGAGATCATATAGATAGCTAGATAAAGGGAAAATTGTTTGAAAAAATATATATTAGTATAGATCAAGAGGTGATGTTCAGATAGTTATTGGGTACATTAGAGAAGGGGCAACATATGCAATAGGAGCAGAATAGGCAAATGGATATGATGTTGCAGCTTATGGCTAGACAAATGGGCATCAACATTGACGATTTGTATGTTGCTCCAGAGCAAAAGGTAGTCAATTTCTTAGGTGGGATCGAGACACATATAGAGCCAGCCAGTTATGATGTTGGTGATGTGGGCATTTCGGCAGAGTCAGTAGAGACATGCGTGCAAAGTCAGGAGACCACATATGAAGCCTTGTTAGGGGATGATGACGTAGCAATAGTGGAATTAGGAGAATGCAAGGGAACTGTCATATCAACAACCACTTCTATTTTAGTTGAACCATCCAACGAGGAGTTTGGCAGTAAGCATGTAGTTGTAGATGGGTGCTTTGATGATAGTACACTTGTTATTGCTAATGAGGTGAGCAATATAGTGACAAAGTCATATTATACTATCGATCAAAAAAGTGTTAATGTTCACTCTTGGGATAGTACTATGTTCAACATGGATGCAACATTGTCTTATGACAATTTGATGTTTGAGGCTGATGTTGATAGTTCACCTGAGTGGAGTTGGGCTCAATTTTCACCATCTCTAAAGATTCAATTTTGTGTTGCAACAATTGGGAGGAAGAGGTTTCATAGATCTTCTATGGAGCCACCTTCTGGTGACATCGAGACTTATACTTCATTAGCACAAGTTTTGGGAGCTAACTTGCAGGACATGTGGTTGGTCTTAATGATGTTCATTTGCAGTTTGTTTAATATAGATATCACATATTACTTCAATTAGGATCCAGGTGGAGGTTGGAGTTTATTATGTTACTTAATTGCTTGAGGACAAGCAATTTCAAGGAAGGCGGACTTGTAATGATCCCATCTTTTGGCCTTCACGTTCTCCAAAATCTAAGTGGAGGATAAGAAGAAATTAAATTAATTTCTTATAAAGTCATTCAATTAAAAATTAAATGTGACTTTGTATTTAATTAATTTAATTATTAATTACAAGGGATTAGCTTCTAGGGTATGTATTAATTATTGGAAGGACGGAAGCCTCTTGATTTAATTAATTATTGCCAAGGAGGAGTTTTTAGAAAATACATTAATTATTGGAAGGAGGAAGCTTCTAGCCCTTACAATTAATTAATATTTTAGTTCCTTCCAGAAAGATGAAGAAAAGGATAAATAGGGCTGAAAGTTTCATTGCTGATCATCGGATGATTATAACTTGCATTTGATAAGAGCTTGGATGTGTGAATCACACTCTTTTTTGACAATAGGGGATGTTCATTCTCTGTTGTAACATTCTAGACGTCATTCCCTTAGGGTTTGGCCTTTGGAATACATCTCTTTGTACTTGATTGCAACATTTTTTAGAATTAATATAATTTCAGTAGTTGGTTAAGCTTTTGGGCATTCCTGGGTGTCCATTATAGCTGTGATCAATCTTTCTCTCTCTCCCTCTCTTTGTATTCAATCTAATGAGCTAACTGGATCTGCTTGACATTTTAATGTCTCAAGTATTGTCTCGTGGTCTGACTTGCAAACTCTCCAAAGATTCTTATTATGTGGTTTTCCACCATATTTTATCAAGTGGACATTTGATGCGACAACAAGATTTGAATAATGAAGAATCTTCCTCTCTATTTTCCAATCCTCGAATAACCACAAGTTAGGGTTCTTCATAGAATATCGTCTAAGCCATGTGCCGGTTACAACCACCGCACCAACATGGTACTCTAAACCTTCACCATCTATAACCGAGTGATCCAATTTTTGTTTGGCTTGAACACAATGACGCAAATAATAATATGTCCCTTCTTCATTATCTTCAGGTGCAATAACAGCAAAAACATGGCCTGCAGTGACAAATGTACAAAATGCAGTCATTAATTCAGAAAATACTTGCGTAAAAGTTATAAAGTTACATATTGAAATTACAAAGATATATAAATATATATATTACCAGGTTGCACTAGATCAGATAAGTGGTCAAAGTCAATAGACGATTCAATCTGTACCATTTCCAGTGCTTGTGGGGGACGATAGGTGTCAATTGGGTCCAAAACCCGTATATCCCATTTGTCCACCCATTCAGTCAACTCACAGTCATCCCAATTTTCCTCTACACATGATGGAAAATAGCATGCCATTTTTCATGTGTGGATACTCCATGAACCTGCATCAGAGCTTCTAAAAGAGTGCAACTCACTGGATCCTGTTAGTGTGCAACAATCCTGATATGGTGCAATGTTAGTATTATCTATCAACCAAAAAAATGTACGAACCGTAGACTCACCTTCCTTACCTGGACCCATTGTAGCATTACACCACTGGAGAATGGATTTTGCATTTGTCAATATTGCTCCATCTTTGTACTTTAGTTCTTCACGAGCTAAGGCTCTTTTGATGCATGTGCCTACACCATCGTGCTCTCCCTTTCTATGACCAGCCTCTGTGAAATTCCACGTGTATTGAATTCTACACAACTTATGCATCCTGCTCAACCAATAGAGCATCCGTGCATTCTTGAATTGAGATGCACAATTGTCTGACCAAATAATGTGCTAACGATATGTGATGCCCCTGTTAGCCAAATCTCCATAAAATAGTTGAAAACAACCATGTACGAACTCCATAGAATGTGATCGATCATCACTGATGTAAAAATGGTACTCCCTCAAAATCTTCCTGTCATCCAATCTCTCACGCCTTAGCATGACTCTCCTTAGAGTACCTCTACCAATTTTTAATGTTTTGCTTGTCTTTCTCATGAGTCAAGCTTTCTTTATTTGGCTACTTACTATTTTTGATGTAAGTACTCGTCTTGCGATATTACTATCTTTGGTGCGCGATTTAGAACCCACTTTGTCATAAGCATTCATTAGATTCTTTACAATATTTTTTTCATTTGAATCGTCCATCGTTCTTAGCCCAAGAATCATCTTAAATTCCTCATCATTTCAACAAATAATTGGCATTGACCTATAATATTTAATTCATCAAAAAATAATCTCCACATACGATTAACTTTTCTTTGACAAGTAACTTGCTAATCTTGTCAGGCATTGATTTCAAAATGTTACTATCAATATCAATCAAATATTTTGGTCTTCTAAAATGAATTCTAGAAGGTGTTATAATCTCTTCAATTCTCTCAACATTTTGAACATCAACATAAGGTTGAGTGTATTGCGTACCTTGAACCAAAGATGATGTGCCTTGGCAATAAGATGCAAAAGATGGAATATCACCTACTTGATGTGTTGATGTTGTGCCTTCAACATGACATGATGGAGTGTGTATATCGTCGGATCTACAAATCGGTGTCTCTTCAACATGAGAGGACGATATGACTTCAACATTCGAAGATGGTGTAGCGGACGATATGACTCCAACATTAGAAAATGGTGTAGCTTCACAATTCAATTGTCTTCTTGAGCGTAACAGTCTCATTCGTTCTCTTTGTCTTTCCAATTCTTCCTCTTTGTTTCTTGGTACCGGTGGTTCTTGATCCTCTTCAAAAGTCAATTCTTCATTATTGCTTTGAAATTTTCTTTGCTCACGTAGTAATTTCATTTTATCTCTTTTAATTGCCAAATCTCTCTCCCTATCTTCATTTGTTTGATTTTTTGGTTTCTTCCTTAGCATGATGATTATTTCTACATGTCAAATTATTCAAACATTTGAATTACTTAAAATGTGTAAATTACAAATTATTCAAATACATATAAAAATTATAATTATTTGAATGAATACACAATATATATATAAAATGACTTGTCAAATTTCTAACCATTTCGAAATAACATTTCATTGAAACATACAAATTTCAATGAATTCACTATATATTAAACAACATGTCAAATTATAATCAAATTTGTATCTATATATCAACAAACAATATTTAAAATAGATTGCACTAACCTTTTCTATACAAGGAATATTCAAAAAGTCTTCAAATCGTGTATCCAATGATTGAATTTGGTGTTTGCTAGCTTCCAAAAGTGTTTGCCACCTTGAAATAGTGTTTGTTAGCTTGAAATAGTGTTTTCCACCTTGAAAGAGTGTTTGCTGTGTTGAAACCCGTAATTTTTGTCGGGATAATAGAGTGCAGAACAGAACAAAAGTAGAGAATGAATGAAACGGGCCCCAAAGTTGCTTTTTGACCGTTTTTAGGTGATTTCACATAGTGCGTACGCACTATAGCGCGTACGCAATATATGAGAACACATCACTCTCCACCCTCCCTACTCTCTCTCTCTCTCCCTACTCTCTCTCTCTCTTCCTACTCTCTCTCCCCTCTCCCATCCCCTACACACACTCTCTCTCTCCCCTTTCCCATCCTTTACTCTCTCTCACTCTCCCTCTCCCACCGCCTACTCTCTCTATCTCTCTCACCCTCTCTCCTCTCCCATCCCCTACTCTTTAGATCTCTCACACACACTCCCATCCTTCCTCTCCCACTTCTAACTCTCTCTCTCTTTGCCACCTCCTACTCTCTCTCACACTCTCTCCCATCCCCTACTCTCTCTTACACACACTCCCATCCGCCCCTCTCTCCCATCCGCTACTCTCTCTCTCTCTCTCTCTCTCTCTCCCCTCTCCCATCCCCTAAACTCTCTCTTTTGCAGATACACACTCCCATCCCCCTCTCTCTCTCCCCTCTCCCATCCCTTACTCTCTAGATCGCTCACACGCACTCCCATCCCTCTCTCTCCTCCTCTCCCACTCCCTTTCCCACCACCTACTATCTCTCTCTCTCTCAAGTTCTCTCTCTCCCTCTCTACTCTCTCTCTCTCTCTCTCTCTCCCATCCCCTACTCTTACTCTCTCTCTCTCTCTCTCCAATCCCCAACTCTCTCTCACACTCTCTCCCATCCCCTACTCTCTCTAACACTCTCTCTCATCCTTTCACTCTGTCTCTCTCATCTCGTACTCTCTCTCTCTGCCACCTCGTACTCTCTCTCTCACTCTTTCCCATCCTTTCGCTCTATCTCTCCCATCTCGTACTCTCTCTTTGCCACCCCCTACTCTCTCTCACACTCTCACACTCTCTCTTATCCCCTACTCTCTCTCTTTCACAGACACACACACACGCACACACACACTCACTCACTCACACTCCCATCACCCCTCTCTCTTCTCTCCCATCCCCTACTCTCTAGATTTGTCACACGCACTCCCATCCCTCTCTCTCCTCCTCTCCCACTCCCTCTCCCAGGTCACCTACTATTTCTCTCTCTCAAGTTCTCTCTCTCCCTCTTTACTCTCTATCTCCCATCCCCTAATCTTACTCTCTCTCTCTCTCTCTCATTCCCAACTCTCTCTCACACTCTCTCCCATCCTTTCACTCTGTCTCTCCCATCCTGTTCTCTCTCTCTCTCTCTCTGCCACCCCCTACTCTCTCTCTCCCATCCTTTCACTCTATCTCTCCCATCCTTTCACTTTGTCTCTCCCATCCCGTACTCTCTCTCTGCCACCCCCTACTCTCTCTCTCACTCTCACACTCTCTCCCATCCCCTACTCTCTCTCTTTCAGAGACACACACTCTCTTATCCCCCCACTCTCTTCTCTCCCATCCCCTACTCTCTACATCTATCACGCACACTCCCATCCCCCTATCTCTCTCCCTCTCCCTCTCCTACCGCCTACTAGATCTCTCTCTCTCAAGTTCTCTCTCTCCCATCCCATCCCTTACTCTCACTCTCTCTCTCTCCCATCCCCTACTCTCTCTCACACTCCCATCCCCTAATCTCACTCTCTCTCTCCCATCCCGTACGAGCTCTCTCTGCCACCACCTACTCTCTCTCACACTCTCACACTCTCTCCCATCCCCTACTCTGTCTCTCTTACACACATTCCCATTCCCCCTCTCTCTCTCTCCCTCTCCCACTCCCTCTCCCACTGCCTACTTTCTCTCCCCCATCCCCTACTCTCTCTCTCCCCTCTCCCATCCCCTACTCTCTCTCTTTCATAGACACACACTCCCATCCCCCCCTCTCTCTCCTCTCCCATCCCCTACTCTCTAGATTTGTCACACACACTCCCATCCCCCCTCTCTCTCCCTCTCCCACTCCCTCTTGCACCACCTACTATCTCTCTCTCTCTCTCTCAAGTACTCTCTTTCCCTCTTTACTTTATCTCTCCCATCCCCTACTCTCACTCTCTCTCTTCCATCCCCTACTCTCTCTCTCTCTCTCTCTCTCTCTCTCTCTCTCTCTCTCTCTCTCTCTCTCTCTCTCACCCATCCTGTACAAGCTCTCTCTACCACCCCCTACTCTCTCTCAAACTCTCACACTCTCTCCCATCCCCTACTCTATCTCTCTTATACACATTCCCATTCCCCCCCCCCCCTCTCTCTCACACACTCCCTCTCCCATTTCCTACTCTCTCCCATCCCCAACTCTATCTCTCTTACACACTTCCATTCCCCCTCTCTCTCTCCCTCCCACTCCCTCTCCCATCGCCTACTATCTCTCTCTCTCTCCCTCTCTCTCCCATCCCCTACTCTCACTCTCTCTCTTTGCCACCCCTACTCTCTCTCACACTCTCACACTCTCTCCCATCCCCTACTTTGTCCCTTACACACACTTCCATCCCCACTCTCTCTCCCTCTCCCACTCCCTCTGCCATTGCCTAATCTCTTTCTCTTCCATCCACCCTTTCTCTCCCTCTCCCACTCCCTCTGCCATTGCCTACTCTCTTTCTATCCCATCCCCTACTCTCTCTATCTCTCTCTCCCCTCTCTCATTCCCTACTCTCTCTCTTTCACACACACCCATCCCCCCTCTCTCCTCTCCCATCCTCTACTTTTTCTCTCACTCACTCTCCCTCTCCCACTGCCTATTCTCACTCTCTCTCACTCTCTCTCTCTCTCTCTCTCTCTCTCTCTCTCTCTCCCTCCCTCTCTACTCTCTCTTTGCTACCCCCTACCCTCTCTCACATTTTCACACTCTCTCTCTTTCTCTCTTACACACATTTCCATCCCCCCTCTCTCTCTCCCTCTCCCACTCCCTCTCCCATTGCCTACTCTCTCTTCCATCCCTTACTCTCTCTTCCATCCCCTACTCTCTCTCAGGCTACTCTATCTTCCCCCTCTCCCATTCCCTACTCTCTCTCTTTCACACACATGCACTCCCATCCTCCTCTCTCTCGCTCTTCCTCTCCCACTCCGTCTCTCACCACCTACTCTCTCTCTCCCCCATCCCCTACTCTCAATCTCTCTCTCCCAACTTGTACTCTCTCTCACACTTCCTCTCTCTCCCATCCCCTACCTTCAATCTCTCTCCCCCATCCCGTACTCTCTCTTTGCAACCTCTACTCTCTCTCTCACACTTCCTCTCTCTTGCATCTTGTACTCTCTTTGTCACCCCTACTCTCTCACATTTCCTCTATCTCCCATCCTATACTCTCTCTGCCACCCCTACTCTTTCTCACTTCCTCTCTCCCCTCTCCCATCCCCTACTTTCTCTCTATCTCTCTCACACACACAAATAGCCATTCCCTTGCCCCACCCCCCTAGCTATCTCTTGGTTTTGGTTTGCAATTTAGGTCTCAATAGTGCGTACGCACTATAGCGTGTGTGCACTATAGCGCGTGCGCACTACCTCGAATTCACTAGCGTTTTAATAGCGCGTGCGCGCTATAGGGTGCATGCGCTATTCAAAGCTTTGCATTAAAACCAAGCCTAAGGCTTGGTTTTGCCTTGGAGATCCAACCCAAAGGTTTGGAGTTTATAAACAGGTCTGAGACGTGTTTTCCAGCAAACATACAAAAAATGATTGATTTTTTTTGTGTGCTCCCCTTCAAGATTCCTCGTGGTTGGGTATCGATAAGATCAGTTACATAACATTATAGGTCTCTATGTTAGCTATCTAACCATATAATTTATTTTTAATTTGAACTATTTTAAGTCTTTCATTTACAATTTCTTTTGAATGTATGTTCATTTTTTGTCAGAAACCACCATGTACCAATTGGGCTGTAGATTTTAGCTCATTCATCGAATTTTGTAACAACTTAGTTTTTTAGAAACTAGACTCCATTCTACACACTTTGAAAAAAAGAAGTTTTGATTTTAGATTAGTTTTCAATCATTTCTAAGGGGAGCACACAGATATTTCACATTTTTGGGATGGGTCTAATTTAAAAATTCATTTAAAAAAAATACACAATATAAAATTACCCGAAAAATCTGGGATAAACTACATAGTGTTAGGTAACTTTTGATCGGAGTGATTAAAGAATTTCAATAAAAAAGTTAAAATTTTAGGGGGGCCACACTTTGTACTATGTTATATTTTTTTTTAATAAACAGTACCACTTTCTGTGGCCCCCTTTTTTGAGGACCTAAAACTAAACCATTTTGAAAAAAAATTAGTAGTTTAGAAACTAGATTCAAAGGACTACGACTTTTGTTTTTTTCATATCTTAAAATTTTAAGCGTAACTATCTTCAAATTCTTGTTGAAGTCCAGAATTTTCTGATTTCAGGAAAAAGGTGTCCACTTATACTCCCCTTTTGGCACCACAACTTGGTGCACTTACCCGACTTAGCTAGTGATCAGTCATAGTGGGTTGTATCACTTGTTAATGGTGAGCTGTTGACTGAGGTTGGTTTTTTTAATCAACATTATATTGCAGGGTATGTACATTAGTTAGCATTTTATCCTTGTTTTGAGGAGTTGATGGCAGGCAAATTTGGTTTGGGTTCCATTTCTTACTCTTTATCTTGTAATGTCTTTTCACCATCAGCAGTGCATGGGAGTTATGGTTATGAGATAGTGGCCGGTGATTTGCAGAGTTGTGTTGACTGCAAGAGTTGTACAGTGTGTGGATTCTCCATACTTGGTATAGTTTCATTCGAGAGAATTCACCATTGTTTCAGAGTTGGATTGTACATTCCATATAGGCTAGTGGGATGCGTTGATGGTATTTACTATGTTGGTAGTTTGATTTGTCCACTTTACTTGGGTTTTGATGTTCTAAGAGTTTGTGTCTCATGGGTTTCTGACTGTGGCAGTGGTGATTTTGGAGTTTGGTTGAGCTGTAATTGTCAGTTTGATTATGGATTCCTCTTGGTCATATTGCAAAGGATATTGCAAGAGCCTGTGTTAATTGACAGTAGTATAGTTCATGACTACATTTGGGATCCAGGTGGATTGATTGGTTTATTGTTCATCCATTTCTTGAGGACAAGCAATATTTGGGAGGGGAGGACTTGTCATGTCCCCTTTTCAAATAATTAAAAATAATAATCTTTGCTAAGGCAGGCAGGCCCAAAAAGGCGAAGTTTCAGCAAAAGGGGATAATCTTTGGAAGCAAATGGACTAATAAATAAAAATTTATATTAAAATATGTTTTATTAACCCCTCTTGGACGTGAGTTAGGGTTATGCCCTCTTTTAAGGGGTTTGGAGGCATTCTGGGGTCATTCCAGAACTTGATTTTTGCTCATTTCTTTGTTATTCTTTAGAGGCTACCAAACCTATGGAGAAGGAGACCCAAGAACGGGAGTTTGCAGGTTTCTAGGGAGACCCAAGAACGAAAGTTTGCAAGTTTTCAAGAAGGCTAAGGATAGGAGTTTGAAGCCATTCCATGTGCATGCTCATGCAGAGTTTGCCTTTATGCTGAACAGTGCAAATTTGTGAGTTTTTGAGTGTATTTTTTGTAAGAGTTTGGTGTTTCTGGTTGAGTATTTCATATCAGTTTGGGTTGCTATTGTATATTAGAATTTTAAAAGTTAAGATAGAGCTGAAAATATGTATTTGGATATGATTATACTTCTGTGATAGATTATTAAGTTTTTGTGGTGATTCCGGGCTATTTTGTGCTATTTTCGGGAGCCCGATGAGCATTGTTTTTGTCCTTTGTTTGGGAGCTATTGTGTGCATGTTATACAGATCTGGAAATGTCATTTTATTGGCTATTATGCTGCTCAAATTTCTGTAAAAATGTGCACTTTCAGATTTATTAATAATAGGTGAAGCTGTGAAGCTTTTGGCACTATTTTCGGCATACCCGATTTGGAGTTTCTTGAAAAATTTGGTGGATCTTTGTGATATTAGTTGTTTGATTTTGAAAATCTGATTAGAGGTGTGAAATATCATATAAAATCAGAAAATGGACATTTCATCATCGTGGAAGCCATCATCTTCATTTATCATCTTTCTAAAGAATAATAAATAAAATAATAAATCATCATATGACTGAGTCACCTTATCCCAACACATAGTTTTTTGTAGTAATTAATCTTTTAGGATTCCCTACTTAGGAAATCATACTGCTACTCTATTCTATCACATGAGATAAATCATTTTCTAAACATCTGATAATTATCAATAATAATTTTCAAAGTTGGTCACTAGCATTTAAAAAGTGATTTTAAATGAAATAAATTTGTCTAACCTTTCACATTAAAACTAGCAGCATGGTCAATATGGCTTGTTAGTTTTTGTTGAGTCTTGTAATGAGATTTGAAATGATTGTGTAGGATATATGAGATCTTCAAATTTAGTAAGGTGTTTCAAATTTATTTTATAAAGTCAATACACTTATTTTTATGAGTTGAAGTTGTTTGGTTGAAATGTATTATGTTGAGATTTGTTTTGCTATCATATTAGACCTTTTAATTATTAATTTAATTAAATATTTTTTTGTTTTTGTTAATTTAAATCATCATTAATGAATATATTTAACCTCCAAACTAGTCAAAATTTCATTTAGAAAAATAAAGATTTAAAATTAATAATTAACTTTATTTTTAAAATATTTTATTTTATCTAAATTTTTGAAAGTTTCATTTCAATTACAAATAACTGAAGTTTCATCTGAATTACGAGATAAAATTTGAAGAAGGAAAATATTAAAACAATACTAATAAATAAAAATAAATAGTTAAAAAAATTTGGTAAATTTAATTTCCGACTTTTTAAATTGATCATAGATATTTTTAAATGCAATAGAACTCTGAACTAATTTAAGTTATAATTGTATTCAAACCTCTTTCGTTGACTAAATAAAATATTTACCACGTTGATTCTAATACCACGGCAAAGCTCATTTATCCATTACTTTTTCAACTAAAAGCTTTGGCTCTAAATATAATTTTAAATATCGGAGTGTTATCAAGTCATGATTTCATTGTATATTTTTGACGGCAAACATAAAAAGAAAATAAGTTTAGTGGGGCAGCCTAAACTATATCTAGTGTAAGCAATGTGCAGCAGTCCTTGAATAGGTAAGTTATCCTTGACGTTACACCCCAAAGCAATATTTGACTTTTTAGCAACGACCACAGATTTGCAATGGGGGGCGTGACCCTTTCTATCTATAACGGGCAAGCGGATAGACTCTCATGCAATAAGTGTGTTCCTATGGGTAACCATATCCAATCTCAACAAACACATAATATGCTTGATACCTACGCCTAAAGTAATGTGTATATCATCACTTTATATGACTCATATGAAAATGTCTCACTATATTGTATAAGAGATGTGCTACCATGCTCAATCCCTATACATATATTCCCCTACTCCCTTCTTTTGATTGGATACTATTTGCATAACCGATAATGATGATGATTGAGGACATGGTTGACAAAGTTAATTGATGAGAAGAATGTTGTAGTGATGTTACATGACAAGTTGATGAAGGTTAGAAAAAGATTTGATGGTAGACAAATCAATTATATCTTTGTTATTGATGTCAACTATTTGACTAAGTATTTTAGTACGTTACCACAAAACAATCAAGTAAACAATGAGTTGCAGTGTGAATCAAGTGTTGCTATCCTACAATAAGATTGAGATATGAGCCATGATGCTATGTCTATGGTAGCACCTATTTATGTGAAGAATTGAGTAAGTTATGTGTGATGGAATCAAACTAGGTAATTGCTAAAGTACTTTGTGGCAAATAGTTAAATGATATCAATCTTACTAGAAATCCACGATGAGTTAGTTGGACAAATCATGGGATATGGTTGTTGATGATGTCAAGATGATGTGGTTAAGGTAACAACTTAAAATGTCCAAACCTAAAAAAAGTTCAATGATCAGGAAGTAATACAAATAAAATTAATAGGTGAACTAGACAAATGGGTGAACTAGATGAAAAAGTGAATAAGTAAATACCAAACTAGTAAAGAAGAACAATTTGTAAAGATTTGAGGAGAGATTGTGAATTTTAAATTATTTTTGGGAAAGATGATGATTTTTGAAGAATTAAATGGTATATGCATGGTTTGTGGAAGGATTTGACAACACATTGATTGAGGTAATATTTTTGAGAAGGATTCTTTAAGAAGTTTCTACCTGGTCAAAATCGCTTATGGAGTTGGAACAATTTCCAGGATACAAATCAAAATTGATTCAACATAGTCAAGAGAAAATAGATAGTAGATGGTCAGATGTGTCATATTAAGTCAAAATTAATTTGGATGCTTGGATTTAGATTTCTTTAAGGTGTTGGAAATGATTTCTACTTAAGGATAAAATAGAAAAAAAAGAAAAGTGTTGATTATAAGTATTGCCAAGTTGGAGAAGGTTGTGATCATAGAGAAAGTGTTGGAATCAAGTGTGATTAGGCAAGAGTATAGTGACAATTATATTGTTGAGTTATAATCTATTATTAGATCTGATTTAGTAGATGTAGTGTGAATTAGAAATCATTTTCTATCTTTTACTCTCTAAGAATTATAATAGGAAAATATTTTAATTGGGTAATCCTTACAGGTAACTATTTTAAAATTGCCTGGCCAAATGACATTCTAAAGAATTTTTAAAATCCTCTAGCCAAGTTATTCCTATCTGGGTAAAGACTTTGATAGGTATATAGTTAAATCCTTTAATAGGTAGCACCTAACAATGCTTATCATAACTCTTAACTGGGCAAGTTCCTAGTAGGGGGTATTCCAAAAGAGTACACAATTGTGAACATCACTCTCACACCCTAAATTTTACCCAAATTGGGTTTCAACAAGATATATCTTGTGTCAAAATTGTGTGGATGATTTTCAAGTGTTTTCATGTTAGTTAAAGTTCATTTTACCTATTGTGATAATTAAATACTTAAGAGGTTAAAGTGTTTACCAATTTGATCAGTTTGATTGGTGTGAGTTTAAGTTTGAACTGGTGATTATTGATTCACCCTGCCCTGTCTCCTAGTAATCAAATGTATATTAATAATTACTACTGTTATTAGGTTTATGCATCATCAATTAGTTCCTAAGACCAAAGTGACTATAGAAATGAGCATCTATTATGGGATTGGAATGTCCATGTAGATATTTTAACAACTAATGTTTGAGAATTTGACACCTCGTGACTTTATCTAAAGCTCATCACGTGAAATATATTTGATTCCCCTTAATGATGGTAGGAGTAGATAACCCTATCTACAACTAATCTTGGTAGATGTAGAATGAGAAAAACATGCTCTAATAGGATTGTCATCTCTCTGGTTGGAAGAGTCAATGTGGAGGTATCAATATATCTAATTTCTCTATCAATGACATGAGTGAAATATTGTTGTATCTCATTCATACCTTGACATCTCATAATTGTTATTGTACACTAGGTGGCATATATCTCATCCAGTAACATAACACAATATATATGTGTTTGTAGGTGCATGTTATTGGATAGACCTAAAAGAATATTGATGAAATTTAAATTAATACTTATCATCTTATCATCAAATTCCCAAATGAAACCTTAAATAATGGTCCCATAGGCCTAACATGGGACATTTATGCATGTTTCTAGTAATAAAACCATTAAATCAAGTACATAGTGGAGTTTGAGTGGACCATCATATATGTAAGAGTTTCCTTGATATTGTGTTGCCTTAGTATGTTTATCTTAGGTTGTTAATACTCAAGATAATGTGATATCCTTTTTATCACATTAGTATGAATCAATCTATAGTAAAGATAAAAATGAGTGTGAGAATTTGTCTTATACAATGTAAGAATGTCCTTAACAAAATATGCGAAGATCTAGAGCCCACTGAATACTGAAAAAGAGAGATTAATAATATGATAAGAATAACCTTTATTCTCACCAAGGACAAAATACAATATGATGAATTAGATGAATGAATAATAAATTAGTATAATATATATTTCAATACCTATATTTAGGGAAATGCAATAGGGGACAGTGATATAGAGAAAATGGATTATCACCCATACAAGGTGGAAGCACATGTCCACCAAAGATGGATCATCCTCCATTTTACAATGAATTATGTGTAATCATGTAGAACACCAAAGGTGGAGATACAACATAAGGTAAAATGTGATAAACCTAAAGTACAAATTATCCTACACCATGTGCTAATAAACTAGTGCAAAGCCCTAAGTGACTCATATGAAAAATATTATAAACCTTATTGAATCCTAAATAAGATTAAGCAATTTGTAGTTAATAATTGTTAATTAAACCAACATGGGGATGATGAATTATTGAAGAGTCAAAATATTTCACCATTTAAATGTAAAGCACACTTAAATTCTAGACCCTAATTCAACATGTGGTTTAGTCATTTCATATGAGGTGAGCTAGACAAATTTTGTTTGCATACCATATGTTGTGTTGGAATCTCGATTTAGATCCTACCCTTACCAAATTATATTTTGTACAATTTTATTTTCATTAATTATCATATTTAAAGTATTACTCATCACTTTTACAATTTGATGTGGTGTACATGATGCCTTTTTCTACCCACATATTGAACACATATAAAAATAAAGCTCATATATATATATCCTCAAATTTGTACCACTCGTATTATGAGTTCTAGGTTTTTTTGATATTCACTAACACAATATTTTTTTGAAAATGATATTCCTAACAATCCATTGCTCATATTGGTATACCAAGTGTGTAGTTCAACATCCTTATGAGTATCATTTCTCATTATTCTTTACTTTTAAAAAAAAATTATCATTAACATTCTCATAGTATCATATGACCACTAAAGTTGGGATTAATTGTGATTTCATAAATTGTGAAATGATATGATATTCGTATTAATGCATTACTCATCTTGGTATACCAAGTGTATAGTTAAATATCCTTATGAGTATCATTTCACATTGATCTTTACCTTTTTATTTTTTTATCATTGATATTCTCATAGTATCATACAACCACTAAAGTATGGACTAATTTTGGTTTCACAAATTATATAGGTTCTTAATTTTTTATCCCAATTAGTAAACCATCCTTAGTATTTACTTTTGTTTCTAATCTCCTAGATGTTTTTAGGACCAATTTTAGCCAATTTCACTAACAAGTAGAAAGATTCAGGTTAAGTACTAAGAGCGGCATGGGGGTGAATTCTAGTCACACTCTTTTCATTCAATTTAACCTTTTAAAAATAAATTGATTAAATATAAATTAATCTCAATGATATCTATTGTCTTACTGATTAGTCTAAAAATATGCAATAGTTTATTACCTATTAAGAAAATGTAAAGTTGCAAGCATGAAACATAAAAATTCACACTTGTAGCACATAAATTAATATTTGGGTCTTGTAGAAAGCACTTGGTTAGAGGGAAAACTTTGGGTGGGGATGGTTCTCATAACTCATAAGTGTAGTAATAAGGTGCTCGATTAAGAGCTTACAATAATTTCATCTTCTAAATGGATTCACCCTATTAGGAGTAATTGATACCCTATTAGAAATATCTAAAGTCTTATTAGAGACTACTCTATTAAGATATTTTATCCCACTTATGCAATGTTTACCCAATTAATGGATTTATAATAAGTTCTGAAATAGAACTTGTAAGTCTAGTTAAAGACTACATAGTAAAGGATTTTACAATCTTATTACTAAACTATTAAGAATAAATAGAAAATAATTTGATATTTGAATACTTTCTCCTAAGTCTTTCTTGATCCATTATGCTTCTCCTTTTTTCTACATTTCCTCTATTCCTTGATTCTATAATTCTATTCTTTAGTTTTTTATTTTTGGTAATGTACAACAACATCAACATGTAATCCTCTTCTTGATCAATCTTATATTCTTTGTTTTCCTAAACCTAATTATGGTTTCATAAAGATTCATCTCATGTCTTCTATAATCCATTTTGATTTTTGATGTCATCCTTCAAATTTTTCCATTTCCATCTTTCATAAAATTTATTTACATATGCTAATTCTTACTCAAACTCTATACTCAAATCATTTCAGCTTTTTCTATAAATAGTTTTTGATGATTCCATAACTCGTAACCTTCCATTATTATTTTTCCTAGACTCAATAATTCTCTTTTTGTGATGATTGTACCTCTAATTTGTTAAGTTGCTTCTTTGTTTATCTATTCCATTATTAGTTTTGACCTCCAATAGAGCTCCTTTGTTATGATAATATTTACTATATCCTTTGTACTAATAATGTTCTAGTCTATTAAAAGTTATTCTTCCTTCCAATAGTGTTTTATGTTTTTTATATGATGTGTATTTTTACCTATTTATGTAACCAGTTAACCAATTAACTCAACTATTCAATAGTGATCCTTTAATCCTTCATAACTTTCTAAATTCTAGCAATGATAACTTTATATAAAATATTTGTCAGTAGTCTATAGAGGATTTTGTCAAGTAATAATGTTCTCCTTTGACATTGACGAAATTTTTTTTTTTCAAAATTATATATAGGTATTCTCTATTATATTGACTCCCATAAGTGTCTTCTTAGCCACATTCTCTCTATCAGTTGTTTGGTTTACTTCTACCCTTTTTGTTTTGTTCTTCCCCTTTTTTCTAAGATAAATTTTGACTATCTAGTTCTCCTCCTTTTTGTATCAAGCCAATGATTACATCAAACATTATTTATGTTAAGGCATCCTCCAATTCATATCTTATAAAAAACTATTCTATACTTTTCCTTTATGTCCATGAAGTTTTTTCTCCATACTTCTCTAAGTTTATGTAAAGTAGTGATATTACTTTTGACTTCTATTACCTTTTCTATCATTTTCGTGCTAATCTTCACTCTTGCTATATTAAGTAGGTTTGTAGTATGGGTAAAAGCACAAACCTGTGTCACCCTTTGTGATAGCCTTTGGTGTTTCGGCTGGAACGGTTTTGGCCATAACGGTTTCGGCCGAACATACATGGCGGTTCTATGCACCTACGTGGCTCATACCGTTCTGGCCGAAACCCATTCGGCTGGAACGATTACGGCCGAAGCCCCAAGCCGCAATAAAATCACCATAAGCCTCTTGCGGCTATCATTTTCACTGTTGTGGTTCCTAGAGTTTTGGAGAGCGGGTCAAGTGTTTCGGCTATAACTAGTTAGTGGCTTTTTCCTCCCCACTTTTTAATAGTTTTTTAATGTGTTTTTTGATCGGTAGATGTTAATTGTACTTAAAGTAGTTGTTTTTTACCTATTTTGTGAGTGAAATACTTAAAATTGTTTATTTTTTAATATGTTTAAATTATTTAAATTATTTTAGATTGTTTTAGAATGGTATTTAAATTAATTTGTTAGCAAAAATGTAGTTAAACATGAGATAAAAACGTAGAAAAACATTAGTTAAAAGTGTAGAAAACATTAGGTTAAAATATAGAAAAACATTAGGTTAAAATATAGAAAAACATTAGTTTAAAATGTTAAAAAAATTATTTAAAAAATATAGAAAAACATGAGGTAAACATGTAGAAAAACATTAGTAAAAAATGTAGCAAACCTTTAGGGAACATTGTTCAGTTTCTAACATAACCTGATGGATCTAGAGGTGAAACAATAATATCTTATGGTGAACTTAATTTTGACATTAAATACACCTTCTAACATCACCCTATATTAACTACAATCATAACCCATACCACATTCTAACCATAACATAGGCCCTCTACTAACTGAATGAACCACACTTAGATATTGATGATGTTCATTTTAACAACTAGTTATTGTTAGGTAATAATGAGTCTTGCATTACCAAACAACACATTAAGATCAGTTAAATGACATGTTTTTAGGTACTTTATCCATGCATCTATGTCTTAAGGGGACAGAGGAGTCATAATAGGTCATACTATTTTTTATAGGTTCTAATAAGTCTTAATATGTATTATTAGGATATAATAGGTCTTATTAGGTAATGATGATTCTTACATTACGAAATGACACATAATGACCTCATGATACATTTCTAGGTATTTTTATCCATATATATATATATGTTAAGGGGACCTAGGGACTCCTACTAGGTCATTATGTCTGTTATAGGTTCTAATAGGTATTCATATGTTTACTAGCACATAATAGGTATTGTTAGGTAATAATGAGTCTTACATTACCAAACAACACATTAAGATCACTTATGTCAACTTCGTTTTTAGTACGTTATCCATACATGTGTGTCTTAAGGGGACATAGGAGTCATAATAGGTCATACTATTTTTTATAGGTTATAATAAGTCTTAATATGTATTATTAAGATATAATAGGTCTTATTAGGTAATGATGATTCTTACATTGCCAAATGACACATAATGACCTCTTATGATACATTTCTAAGTATTTTTATCCATATATATGTTAAGGGGACCTAGGGACTCCTACTAGGTCATTAGGTCTGTTATAGGTTGTAATAGGTATTCATATGTTTACTAGCACATAATAGACTGACCTTACTATCAACCTTAATAAAACTATATCCCATTTACTTAATTAACATTCTTAACTCTAATTCAAACTACTAAATTAAGTCATGAGTTCTAAATTGTAAACTAACATTTGCTAACTAAACTCATTTACTTATCTAGTAACAAATTTTTCTATCCCTATGTCCTAACTCTCATCTACACTCCCCATAATCATCAAAGCATTTACATCAAAATCTAGAATTTAGTCAAGAAATATATTTTTTAATTGCATGTATACATGTGTACACTTAGTTATCATTTAATCAAAAAAAATTATTTTTATTGCATATACACGTACATGTACGAATATTTATTTTTCACATTTACATGAGCACATTACAATGTACATTAGATATGGTCTCTAAGATAATTTGTTTTAAAATGCATATGTATGTTACATGATTGAATTTAGCACCATACATTTAATGTTGTGTATTTATATGTACATGTGTTTCAAATTAAATTTAACTTTTAATTATTTTAATTTAAATACACTTGTATGTTTATATTTCTATATATATGCATGTGCATATCTCTAGATATTTATCACTCTTGTAGCTTCACATTCATATCCTCATATTTATTTTCATATATACATTATGGCATCCAGTTCTGGGGATCGTGCTCCTGCATCCTGAGGGGATGCCAGTGTTCGTGGTGGGGGTCAAAGTGCTGAGTCTAGTACAATACGTAGATCGACCTCCTCCACTCATGATAGATAATAGTTATTTAGAGATACAGTTGCGAGATTATCTCGTGTCATGTAGGTTTTGGATACCTCACTTTCCTCTTCTACCACCCTCCCTAATAGGGAGAAGGTCACAACAATGCAAGAGGAGTTATTTCGTATGATTCAAATAGTTGAATCATACAACCCTTTTGATGATATGAGCATTGAGACATTTTATTCTTCTTCATCTCACAGTGTCACTGGCACTGCGAACACACAAATTGATACTAAGGTTTCCACCGGCATGGTGAAATCCATGTTTCCATCTTATATAGATCGTCGTAGAGTCAGAGGCTACTCTGTGATGAAGTGTACTGATCCACTCATCACACCATTGATGTATCCTCGTTGGTTGGCTACTCATCATAGATGACCAAAGAAGGATGAGTTCCCTCTATATTTCTGCAAACAATTGTTTGTAGAATTTCATTTACACTATGATGTTGACTATACAGATTATCAAGGGCATGTTGGGCAGGTTCAGGGGAGACTTTCTGACAGATTTAGACCCGTGGACACTCTTGTGCCTGTTAACAAATGGGAAATGGTGGGTCCACACCTTTTGATTATGCCGAGAGGTCCACAGATGGCTACTACAGGTGAGAGTGTTCCTGATGACACAATTAGGACATAGATTTTTTCAAGCATCGCCATCGTCACCACACAGTTACACGAGATTTCTTCTAATCAATGCAGTAGATATATGCTATGGTCTCGAGGTACCGCTCCCATAGCTACATCATCTAGCACACCTGTTGATGATGATTATGGAGTTGTAAACATACCTTCTCCTATAGACATTTCTACAGTCTTAGAGGTGGATGCATTGGATCGTTTGGCATCATATTTAGCATCTGATCTTTTAGATGCATATCGAGAATTATCTAAACTCTCAGGGATTCCACTTCGTGACATGAGTTCTCAGATTAGACATATTTTGTCACGTACAACAGTCCAAGAAGATTCATAGAGGCAAGAGGACATTCCTACACCTTCTACTGCTCCTACTGCTACACAAGCCCAAGCTACAGCACTAGCCCCAGCTACTCAGGACCCTCTAGCACCCCCCCCCCCCCCCTTCTCAAGATCTCAGTGCCAAACAACCTGGTCTATTTACTTCCATGCTTTTAGATCAGGGCTGCACTATTAACTTGGATGCTGATACTGTTTTTTCATTACATGATTCAAATATCAGTCAAATTGGCAGAGCATTACATAATGCTACTGTAAATATCTCTATATGTTTAGATTTATTTTTATTATAGTAAATAATATGTCTATATGTTTAAATTAATGTATATGTGTTTGTTTGTGTATGTGTTATAGGGTTTGATCTGCAGACATCGACAGATCCTACACATCGTGAGTCCCAAGTATGTTACAATTTAAATATATATATATATTTGATTTATATACATGTAGATCTTGATATAATTTTTCTATACAAATAATTAAATGGTTCAAGTTATCATTTGACACAGGGTTCAGATGCAATTGATAGACCCTTTTCGGGACAAGGCCCAGGATCAGGAGGGGGGAATGTAGCTAATTAGATCTTATGTCTTGGAAATTATTGAAAAAGATCATGAGGGAGATTGTTGGAAATGACTGAAGAGATTATACATAAAAAGTAATGGAACTAGTAAAGAATGTTCTCAATCATTTTTTTGTCATTGATGTCAAACTTGCTACTTGCAGGAATGACAATTGCTTTAGTGATCCAAATACTATCAATTGGTTGATTGACAAGGAGGAGGCAATCAATAAGATGTAACTAGAGTACCTAGAGAAAGGTTGAAGTTATGATGTTGTAATGAAATACATGGATCAACTAAGCCATTGATGAAAAAGTGGATTGATGACATACTCTAAGACACAGAGAGTGGGCACACTGAAACATATCAAAGATGTAAGGTTTTAGTTAAGTCATTTGTAAAGTCTAACTAAGTTCATTAGAGAGAGAGAGAGTCGAGCAAGCAAGTCAGGTCCAAACAAATTCTTAGTTGAAGTCGAGCAAGTTCACTTTTAGAGTGTGCCAAGTAAATATAAAGTGCCAACTAGAAAACAAGTGCCGAGTAAAGATATATATGCCGAGTAGAAAACAAGTGCCAAGTAAACATCAAGTGTCGAGCATGAAACAGGTGCCAAGTAAAGATATAGATGTCGGGTAGAAAACAAGTGCCGATTAAACATCAAGTGTTGAGCGTGAAACAGGTGTCAAGTAAAGATATAGATGCCGAGCAGGATACAAGTGCCAAGTAACATAGAACAAGCTGAGTATCAGTAAACCAATAATGCCGAGTTGCTGCATTATTTTGAAATCGAAGATTCGCTAGATTTGAGCCGACAAGGTTGTTACCTAGAAGTTTGTAAACCAGATAGAAGATAAGAGTGATGAGCTGGTGGCACAGAACACCATGTAAAAAGGTTTTAGCAAATACAACTCGATGCTAGACAAGGTTTCTAGATGAAGAAGAAATATGGGGTAGATACATTGTATCCTACCTAATCCATTGAAACCCTAAAATTGGAGAGGGAGAATTGAGTGGGAAAGATATTTTAGATTTCTATTTAAGAAGTTATAAGGTCACAAAGCAGAAGTGTGGTAGTGAGAAAGTATGAAATCATGAGCTGCTGAAGAAAAGTGTTAAGGAGTAAGAGAACAAAGAATACTCTGTTTCACTGGATGACCACAGCTATGATTGCATTGGTTTGATGAGTAAAGAAGACTCAAGGAAACAAAGCTTGAGAGGAAGACAAGCTAACAGAACTGAAGTGATTAAAAGCCAAGAAAAGGATTGAACTAAAGTGTGATCTATAATCTACAAGTTATGTTGTAAGTTGAATTAGATCAAAGCTATTGTTGTTACTTTCTAGCAATTTTAACAGTTAAGATAAAACCTATGGACCTAGGTTGGTTTAATAGCCATGTTATAAATCTTTTAACAGGGTGACATTCCAAGTAAATATTCCAAAGTCCTTTAACCAGGCCCATTCCTAACAGTTTGGTAAAATCCTCTAACAAGGTCACATTTAACAATGTGTTGTAGCCTTTAACAAGGCAGGCTTTTCACAAGGCAGACCATCAGAAGTGGTTAAAATCAATTGCGCAGTTAGTTTGTGGGTATCATCCCCACCCCAGTTTTACCTTCTTATTCTTTAAGGGTTTCTGGGTTAACAAATTCTTAGTGTTATGGTGTGATGCATGTTTACTTTTCTTAGTTATTTCAATATTTAAATTGCATGCATGATATTGTCAGTTATGTACCATTAAGGATTTGTAGAGAAAACATAAAAGTTTTATTATAGTATTTGGACCTTGAATAACTGATTCACCCCCCCCCCCCCCCTTATTTATTCTAAAGAATTATAACAATTGGTATCAGAGTCTCGACTATTGATTTAGTTTAAAAGACCAGAAGCAGAAAAGATCAAATTTCCTAAGAGAGAAGCTCCCAAGCTCAACAAAGACAACTTTGTTGCTTGGAAAAGCTTGATGAAGCTACATCTTGGATCCATAGGAGATTATGCCCGAAACTCAATTGATATTGAACATGTTGATCCAACTGGTGCTCCTACTGCAGAAGATTTAAAAAATAAACAGGAACGGAATCAAACAATGCTGGAAATTACTTTTGCACTCAACTATGCTGAATTTGATGACATCAAAGGATGTGAGACTACATTCAAAATGTGGAAAGCCATGTCTGACATTTATGGAGGAGATCAGAATGTCCAAAGAGCAAAAAGAGAAAGTCTCAGAGGAAATTTTGATGATATGAAAATGGAAGAAGGTGAGAATGATGTTCAGTATGCTGCTAGAATAAAGGAAGTGGTAAGTGCAATAAGGTGCTTGAATCGTCAATTAGATGATGATACTATTAATAGTAAGTTTTTAATAACCTTGCTCCCTATTTATGCTATTAGAGTATCAGCTATACAAGAGCTAAGATGTGTGCCAAGAAACAATCTAAGTTTTGAAGGCATAGTAGGTAGACTCACTACATTTGAGTTATCTAACTTTGATAACTATAGACCTGAGAATGTTGAATCTGCTTTCAAAGCCAAGCTATCATTAAAAGATGTTGATCAAGATAAATCAAAGAAAGAAAGAAGAAAGATGAAGTACGTATCCAGTGGCAGTAGCACTGATGAAGAAGATGTGGAACAAGTGAAAGCACTACTAGCTAGAAGATTTCACAAAGGCAAAGGAAGATTCAAAGGTAAGATGCCTATCATTTGTTTTAATTGCAATGAAGTTGGACATATTGCTGCAAGGTGTACACAGAAAAAGGAATACAAGGAAGGCAACAAGTACAAAAATAGAAGAGAAGATGATAAGAGAGATTAAAAAGACAAAGGCAAGAAGTGCTATATTGCTGAAGAGGATTCTAATGACAATGATGATGAAGTTGTTTATGTGGCCATGAAGGACCAATCTGATGAAGAAGAGCCAAAAACACTGGTAACATGCATGAACAATAATGATAAGTGGATCATAGATAGCAAATGCTCACATCACATGATAGGAGACAAAAGTAAGTTTGTTAACTTTACTCAGTATGATGGAAATTGTGTTAGATTTGGTAATGATGCTCCATGTCAAGTCAAAGAAAAAGGTACCATTAAGCTTACAGAAAAAATTTCATGTGATAATGCATACTATGTTGAAGGACTAAACTACAATTTTCTAAGTGTCTCACAGTTAGGCAATGCAGGTTACAAAGTAGAATTTGGAAATAAAATTGCAAAAATCTATGATACTGATGATAGACTGATAGGAAAAGGAGATCAAACAAGAAGTAATCTGTTTTATCTTGATTTGGAAAATACGTCTTGTCTCGTCGCAAAATTTGATGATGTACGGTTATGGCATAGAAGGCTATGTCATGTCAACTTTGATAATTTGGTGAATATCAGTAAAATGAAGAAAGTCAAAGGTTTACCTAAACTGAAAAAACCTGGCAATATCATGTGCAAACAATGTCAGCTAGGAAAGATGACCAAGTCAAGTTTTAAAAGTAAAAACTATACATCTAAAGAAGTACTTGAGTTAGTCCATACTAACTTATGTGGTCCAATGGAAGTACAAAGCTACAAAGGAGACAAATATATAATATTGTTTGTTGATGATTATTCCAAGATAATGACCGTTATGTTTTTAAAGCAAAAATCTGATGCTTTTCAAATGTTTAAGTGGTATGTGGCTAGAGTTGAAAAGGAAATAGGAAAAAGTTTGAAATGCCTGAGATCGGACAAAGGTGGTGAATTTACATCAGATGAATTCGAGATATTCTACAATGACAAAGGAATCAAGAGACAAACATCAGCCCCAAGAACTCCCCTACAAAATGGAATTCCTAAAAGAAGAAATAGATCTGTGATTGACTGCGCCAGAACATTAATGATGGAAAAGACTGTTGCTCTAAAATATTGGAGAGAAGTTGTAAGTGTGGCTGTTCATACACTGAACCAAGTACAAGTCAAGAAAAGTACAAATGCAACACCTTTTGAACTATGGTATGGTCATTCACCCAATGTAAATCATTTCAAAGTATTTGGCTGCAAATGTTTTATCTTTAAAGATGCTAGAAATGGAAAATTTGATGCAAAAAGTGATGAAGGCATATTCCTTGGTTACTCCACTAGAAGTAAAGCATACAAGTGTTTAAATACTAACACTGACAAAATTGTGGAAAGTGCAAATGTAAAATTTGATGAGCATGCAGACATCCAAGTTGAAAAACCAAAGAAAATGGATGACTACAGAACCTTCGTGTATTCTTATGAAGAAATTCCCATTGACAAAGATACCATCAATCAAACTAGGATTCAACAACAAGTTTCAGTGTTAGCCAACTCACAACCAGTGAATGCCGAGTTGCATTCAAAAGTCAAGTTGCAGAATGAAGAAAATGCTCATTTTGACTCTGAAGTCAGTACACATGACAGAGATGTAGAGCTACCAAACAATGAAGTGCATAGTGATCCTGAATTTGAAAGATCAAATATGGAAACAAGGACAGAACCAAGATTGTCCAAATATGTGAAGAGGCATCACCCTGCTGAACAGATAATTGGTGACAAAGATGCAAGACCAATGACAAGGAATAGACTAAGAAATGAATCATGTCTACTAAGAAAAATTGAACCTAAGACAGTGTATGATACATTACAAGATGGTGATTGGTATAAAGCTATGGAAGAAGAAATTGATCAAATTAAGAAGAACGAAACTTGGAATTCAGTTCCCAGACCAGTTGACAAAAATGTGATTGGTACCAAATGGGTATTCAAAAAAAAGCTAGATGAGAATGGAGAAATTACCAGAAATAAAGCCAGACTAGTATATAAAAGTTATGCTCAAGAAGAAGGATTAGACTATGGGGAAATATTTGCCTCTGTTGCAAGAATGGAAGGAGTAAGAACTTTACTTGCATATGCTGCATATAAAGGTTTTAAAGTCTATCAGATGGATGTAAAGTCTTCTTTTTTGAATGGTATATTAGAAAAGGAAGTCTACATTGAACAACCAGATGGTTTTGTTGATGAAAATAACAAAGATATGGCTTGTAAACTACATAAAGCACTCTATGGTTTGAAACAAGCACCTAGAGCATGGTATGAGAGACTTCACAAGTATCTAGTGCAAATTGGATTTGAAAGAATTGATGACAACAACAACATGTATATCAAATCAGAAGAAGGTAAGGACATTATTGTATCTGAAATCTTTGTAGATGACATAGTGTTTAGAGGAAAGGAAGTGCTTTGCAAAAGTTTTGCTGACAAAATGAAACATGAATTTGAAATGTCTATTTTTGGAGAAATCAAATTCTTTGTTGGATTGCAAGTACATCAACTAAAACATGGTATATTTATGATACAATCAAAGTACATCAAAGAGATACTTAAAACATTTGGATTAGAAGATTCCAAACCTGTCAGCACACCAATGGCAACAGGAAATAAGCTATCCAAAAATGATGTATCAGCTGAAGTTAATAAAAAAATGTACAGATCCATGATTGGAAAACTACAATATGTTGTACATAGCAGACTAGACATAGCATTAGCAGTTGGAATAGTGGCTAGATTCTCTGCTAATCTCAAAGAAAATCATCTCATAGCAGTAAAAAGAATAATGAGGTATCTCAAGGGAACTGATAACTTTGGTCTATATTATAAAAATAATGAAAAGTTTGAGCTCAATGCATACACAGATGCAGATTGGGGAGGTAACATTGATGACAGAAAAAGCATAAGTGGAGGAGCACTATTTTTAAGAAAAAGATTAGTTACTTGGACCAGTAAGAAGCAAACATGCACGTCTCAGTCCACTGCAGAATCAGAATACGTGGCAGCAATAGTCAATTGCACAAACATTGTGTGGCTCACACATTTATTGAAAGGAATGAAAGAAGAAGTAACCAAACCTATGATATTGTATTGTGATAACACAAGTGCTATAAACATATCCAAGAATCTAGTAATGCATGCAAAAACCAAGCATATTGCAATCAAGTATCACTATGTCAGAGAATTGGTAGAAGACAAACAAGTGAAGATGGAGTATATTCACACAAAGGAACAAACTGTAGATATCTTCACCAAACCATTGCCCAAGGATGCCTATGAATATCTTAGAGGCAAGTTGGGGCTAATACCCCTAACTCAAGCAATATAAAAATAACAAGGAAGCTGCCCCTACATCAATAGGAATAAATCATTGAAATATCAGAAGAATGATGTACAGGATGATAGCAGGAGCATAAACTCCAAAATAGTCACAAGCATGGTGATAGAGGGAGAAAATATGAGATGCAAAGCCTATATTTAACATGTTAAAGATGCTACATCTTTGGCATTTATGTCAAAGAGGGAGATATGAAGAAACTGATCAAAATAAACAAAAGAAGAGAAAGATACTCATGAGGGAGATATATATGAAAGAGGGAGACTTATGAGAAACTGAAAAGTAAAGATATATGATCAGTAGTAAAACTATAGCAAAAGGGGAAGAAACAAAAAGTGCTAGAAAAACGTATGTAACTAAGTTGATCAAATGATCAGTTTTGTTTGCCATCAATGCCAAAGAGGGAGATTGTTGGAAATGACTGAAGAGATTATACATAAAACGTAATGGAACTAGTAAAGAATGTTCTCAATCATTGTTTTGTCATTGATGTCAAACTTGCTACTTGTAGGGATGAAAATTGCTTTAGTGACCCAAATACTATCAATTCGTTGATTGACAAGGAGGAGGCAATCAATAAGATGTAACTAGAGTACCTAGAGAAAGGTTGAAGTTATGATGTTGTAATGAAATACATGGATCAGCTAAGTCATTGATGAAAAAGTGTATTGATGACATACTCTAAGACACAGAGAGTGGGCACACTGAAACATATCAAAGATGTAAGGTTTTAGCTAAGTCATTTGTAAAGTCTAACTAAGTTCATTAGAGAGAGAGCCGAGCAAGCAAGTTAGTGCCGAACAAATTTTTAGTTGAAGCCGAGCAAGTTCACTTTTAGAGTGTGCTGAGTAAATATCAAGTGTCGAGCAAAAAATAAGTGCCGAGTAAAGATATAGATGCTGAGGAGAAAACAAGTGCTGAGTAAACATCAAGTGTTGAGCATGAAACAGGTGCCAACTAAAGATATAGATGCTGAGCAAAAAACAAGTGTCGAGCATGAAACAGGTTCCGAGTAAAGATATAGATGTCGAGCAAGATACAAGTGTCGAGTAACACAAAAAAAATCTGAGTATCAGTAAACCTATAATGTTGAGTTGCTACATTATTTTGAAATCAAAGATTCTCTAGATCTGAGCAGACAAGGTTGTTACCTAGAAGTTTGTAAACCAGATAGAAGATAAGAGTGATGAGCTGGTGGCACAAAACACCATGTAAAAAGGATTTTAGCAAATACAACTCGATGCTAGACAAGGTTTCTAGATGAAAAAGAAATATGGGGTAGATACATTGTATCCTACCTAATCCATTGAAACCCTAAAATTGGAGAGGGAGAATTGAGCGGGAAAGATATTTCAGATTTCTATTTAAGAAGTCATAAGGTCACGAAGCAAAAGTGTGGTAGTGAGAAAGTATGAAATCATGAGCTACTGAAGAAAAGTGCTAAGGAGTAAGAGAACAAAGAATACTCTATTTCGCTGGATGACCACAGATATGATTGCATTGGTTTGATGAGTAAAGAAGACTCAAGGAAACAAAGCTTGAGAGGAAGACAAGCTAACAGAACTGAAGTGATTAAAAGCCAAGAAAAGGATTGAACTGAAGTGTGATCTGTAATCTGCAAGTTATGTTGTAAGTTGAATCAGATCAAAGCTATTGTTGTTACTTTCTAGCAATTGTAACAGTTAAGATAAAACCTATGGACTTAGGTTGGTTTAATAGCCATGTTGTAAATCCTTTAATAGGGTTACATTCCAAGTGAATGTTCCAAAGTCCTTTAACTAGGCCCATTCTTAACAGTTTGGTAAAATCCTCTAACAAGGTCACATCTAACAATGTGTTGTAGCCTTTAACAGGGCAGGCTTTTCACAGGGCAGACCATCAGAAGTGGTTAAAATCAATTGCCCAGTTATTTTGTGGGTATCATCCCCACCCCAGCTTTACCTTCTTATTCCTAGAGGGTTTCTGGGTTAACAAATTCTTAGTGTTATGGTGTGATGCATGTTTAATTTTCTTAGTTATTTCAATATTTAAATTGCATCCATGATATTGTCAGTTATGCACCATTAAGGATTTGTAGAGAAAACAAAAAAGTTTTATTATGGCATTTTTACCTTGAATAATTGATTCACCACCCCCCTCCCTCCCCCCTCTCAGTTATTCTAAAGAATTATAACAATATGTGGCCTTTTGTTTTATTACACACATGTTATGTCTAGATACATATTTATATGAACAATTTGATGTTTTATATGTTATTTCCATATGCATACATTTTATATCCAGACACTTTGATGTCTTGTATGTTATTTTCAAATACATGGTTTATATGGACACTTTGATTTTTTATATGTTATTTCTAGATAGGTGTTTATATCATAGACACTAAATGACATTTTATGTGTTATTTCCAGATACATGTTTATATGGAGATTTTGATGTTTTATATATGTTATTTCTAGACATTTGATACATGATCTATTTTTATACATTTGATATGGGTACATTATATTCTCCAGATATATGCACATGTATGTCATTGATCTTTTAATGTACACATCTATTTTATTGATCTTTTGATGTATTCATCTTTTATGTAACTTATGTATGTGTTATGCATATGTTTCTATATGTTATTCATGTTTTCAATATTCAAGTTTACATGTATATGTATAGTTATTCATCTTAATGCCTTAATCTAAGTGTAATTAACTATATAATTTTAATGGTCAATGTACATAAGAATATAACATATACATGCACATAAGAACATATAAAGACTATGATCACCTAGAAAGAATGCATGAACTATAACATTTAATTAATAAAAGTTAATATACATATGTATATGTTTTCAATATTTATGTTTATACATACACTGTTTTTAATGCCTTAATTTAAGTTTAATTAACTATACTTAATGACATGTCTTAATATAAGTTTAATTAAATTCTATATATTTAATCTAAGTATAATTAACTATATTTAATGACATGTCTTAATTAACTGTATAATTAACTATATTTAGTCTAATTATATTTAATTTAGATCATGTATTAACTATATTTAATGGCATGCCTTAATTAACTATAATTAACTATATTTAATGACATACATTCTTAATTAACTATAATTAACAACATTTAATTAATAAAATATAATGTATGTAATATGTAACATAGTTCATATAACATATACATGTAAGAACATATAAAGAGTATGACCTAAAGAATGCATGTTACAACATTTAATTAGTAAAAGTTAATACATGCAAGAACATAACAATTATATACAAACATAAAGAATGTATCATATAAGAACATATAAAGATTATATGTACATAAATACATAACAACATTAACAATCATATGTAAGAAAACATAAACAATGTACATATATATACATACAAATACTAAAGTGGTTGTCTTAAGGGGAGGTCCTAAGAGACCTGGTCTTAAATGAGATATCCATGTCGAATTTAAATAAAAATAACAATACATGTCTAATTTTTCATATCCAAGATAAATGATCCAATGTACAAAAATTTATAAAACAAATATCCTATCAATATTAAATATGAAACTATAAGAGCTATATAGGCATAATTCAACTAGAGCTCCACAATAAGTACATAGGTAAACTAGAGCTCCACAAACAGTGTATTGTTAGGATCCTCTCTACTTTTTATTATCTCTAGAAGTTTTTCATGTTCTTCAATAGGCAATTTCCACTTTTGATTTCCATAACGTCCTTTTCTTTGTACTACTTCAAATTGTAATTTGGTTGCTATAACATGGTTACTGTAGTGTAAAACCTTTTCTCCAAGCTTGTATTCAATAAATTCAATACCACTATCAATTACCTTGTTTGTTGATAATATGTTTCTTCAATAACAACTGATCCAATTGGATATGACTGTTGATCAGCATCTATAGTTCCTTCTAGCAACTTGTGTTTTGCTTTTGTGCATCTTAAAAGATAATAGTCCACATTTTCCGCATTATCTGGTAAGGCTTGAACTGCAAAAATATCTCCTGCATGTATATAAAAATATAGATAAATATAAATTAATTTTAAAACAAATATACATGTATATTAATTTATTTATATGTATATATGCACACAAACCTGCCATAACTAAATCAAAAATACACTCATAATCAGCTAAATATACAGGATCATGAATGTCAATGTCAATGTCAACATCTTCAAAAGGAGGCTTTCTAACTATCTCCTTCAAATCCCAATGTGAAACATATCTATTCCCAATATTTTCACATGCACTCACTAGATTGTCCTTAATGCAGTCATCACAAAAACATGTTTTCTCTCTTACTTTAATTACTAGAGGTTTATGGTTTCCTATAGTCATCACTTGATGTAAACTTCTAATTCCAGAAATTGTTTAACAATTGTAAGGATTAGATCGATCTATATCTATTACAAATACAAAAAACAATTTTCATATTTCAAAATAAATATTTAATTAAAAACTCAACTTGATTTGAAAAATACATTAAAAATAAATATAACTTAGTTCACCTTTCACCTCCCAAAAGTAACACTTATTGTATTCAGTATCTCGAGTAGAAAAATGAACTTTGCACCATTAAACAATTTGATTTGTGCTCTCTATCCTATTCCCTGTATGTACATACAATATGCATGTATATATAAAATTTAAAATATATGCTACTAGAGTATTAAACATGCACATTTTAAAAATGCATATATTTACCTGCAAGTTCATGTTGTCGAAGCGCACATTTTATACATGCTCCTGCTCCATCATGCTCCCCTTTTTCGTGTCCACTTTCAAAGAAATTCCATAAAAACCTAACATTGGTTCTAGCATGTTGCATTGCTAACCAATTAAATGCTTTTGCAAATTTGAATTGTCCTGTGAACATGAAACATGATAAGTATCTACAATTATCCATGTACATATATCAAATAGAAATAGACATGTCCAAATAAATATAAGTTTAAATAAAGTTAAATAAATGTGTAACTATTTCGTGTATACTAACCTGCACATCCATCAGACCAAATCCAATGCTCTGAAACATTTATTCCATGATTTCTAAGATCTTCAGAGAACATTGCAAAACAATGAGCCACATAACTCCTGTCATGAACTCTATCATCACTAATATAGAAATGAACCTCTTTCATGATGATGCATTCATTTTCATCCAATCTTTCTATCTGATCCACCTCAAATTGTGCATGTCTATAGGTCACTTGCACAAATATTGCAACTTGTTTAGAATGATAATATTGGCTTTGGAGCTCTGTATGAGGTGCAAATGTATAATTCTCAGAAAAATCTACAACTAAAAGTATATAACCAGGTGGAAAACAATTTTTGGAATCATGAAGCTATTTAGCTTGCCATCATGCACCATGACAATGTTGGATATGTGGATATATCAATGGACAGAACTTGGCCATGAACTCATCATAATGCAATTCACTCTCCTTCAATACAATTTTTTTGGATTCATCTCCTCTATTATTTTGGTATGTCTCATATTCATATCTCATCCATGAAACTTGTGTGGATTCATTAATATTCTCAACTTGCATAATTTTAGAAAATTTGTGTAAATCTGCACAATCTTCACATTGGTTTTTGATGCATTGCACTTTGAATTCATCTGAATCTTCTAATTTATCACATAATATGGACCTCACAAATTGTGTTGTACTACTAGGGATGACCAAATTAGGATCAAGTACTGCCATAACTTTTTAAAATGATTGCTAGTGTAGACCAAATTCAACATGATTTCTACAACAACAAGTTTCACGCATCTTATTTATGCGTACAAAGGAAGGACGTAAACTCTCAAACATTCTCTAACATATTTTGACATTTGAAAATTTTTGTTTGAATGCTTCAAATAATTCACTTTGAGTTATATCTATGAAATGTTTTGGATGTTCAATTTTGGCCCCTATTTCTTGATCTTTAATTTGTATAGTATCATGCCTATTGGAAGAAACACGAGAATGTGTGGTCCAAAATTTAATAACTTGTATTTTTACTTATTCAGAAATCCTATCTTTTTGAGGAACTCTACAAATATTCACCCAGTTATTCTCAATGTTATCATCTAGCATATTTCTCCTCTTGATGTATCTCTAGACAGTTCTTCTAGATATATGTAGTACATCAAAAATTGCATGTACCTATTTTCTATGTGTCAATTTTCTACTAGATATAGTAGTAATCAATGCTCTGCATGCATTACTCAAATCACCTCCTTGAGTTGCGTTGTCAATTTTATTATAAGCATTTTGCAAGTTTTCAACTATTGTTTTATTAATATTATGGGCATGGCTTTTCTTGTTATCAACACCCAACAACTCTAAAATAGGTCTCATATCTTTTCTCCTAAATAACTTGACAAATAATTGTGCCTATCCAAATATACTTTTATCCTTGAAATACTCATCCCACATGTTCTGACAATGTTTTCTGATAGTGTTATCATTTATCATATCTTTAGATGGAATTTGGTTAAAAAGTAGTTCTTCATCCAAATCCATCAAATTTTTTATGCTTTCTAATTTGTCTCTATCAATAGAACTGCCAATTTCTTCCTCTTCATTACATTCATTTTCTTCATGAATCTCATCCTGTTCAGGAATTTCAGTAGGTTGGTTTTGATTATGTTTTGTATGGCCTTTCATTTTGTCATCTCTTTTTCTATCATATTTCCTTGATCTTTTCCTTTTACTACCCATTGAATATTTCAATCTATAGAAACAAAAATAAATAAATTTAGATTTCATTAAATATCAGCTAATGGTTCAATATATAATACATAAAAATAAAAATAATTAGATGAGAAAAAAAGAACCTTCAAAATATTCAATCCTTTGCAATATTGATTAAATCCGCAGAACAGTTGTTGAAAATTGCTTCAAAATTAATTATCTATTGAAAACCCTCTTCCAATTTTTGTTGTCCCTGTATATTTAATTTTTAAAAAAAAGAAAAAACAATTTTTTTTACATCAAACAGTAACATTAACTGCTGGCGGTTTATTCTGCCGACAGGGGTTTCGACCAGAACAGTTCCGGCCAAAATAGTCTATGTGGCATCCTATGTGGCAGCCAAACAAGCAAAAATCAGAACTTTTGTAAACATCTCACTTTGAAGGCCAATTTGACCCACTAAATTGAAGTTTTTTTTAAAACTAAAAATGTACTTTTGTAGTTCTCGGAGTCACAATTATGATCATATAATTTTTTTAAAATTTTGATTATGAATAATATGTTATAATTTGAAAATATTACAAGTAGGTATCTTTAGATTCAGGAAGATGTCTATTCAAAAATAAGAAAAAAATAGTAAATCATGTTAAAAAAAAAATATTTTTTTATGCTGCACTAGAGAAGAGAGTCTTCTTCAAGAATATGTAATTTTGTAAAAAAAATATGTAGATTTGATGGAAAAAGTTTGACGGGAGAAAAAAATTGTCAATTTCTAATAACTTTAACTTTGACCAGTTATAACTTCAAAAATATTGGCCGAATTTCAATTTTTATTTTTTGGTGCACTAGGTATACATGTTAAATCTAACATATTCCAAAATCATCTACCAAAATATGAACATTTGCATATATTTGTTTGACAGGAAAAAACCTCTATATTTTTAGTATTTTCAAAAACTTAAAAAATACACTTTAAAAATTCAAAAATAAATAAAATTTTCACTCAATTTAAAAAAAACAAATTATATACATAAACTTCATCCAATTTTACACATTTCATTAGTTTATATCATCTTCAAATTCTAAGCACAAATGTCACTTTTATTTCGTTAAAGTTGAAGACCTTAAATTCTGATATCACTTCTCCTTTATAAAAGGTGACACAGGTTTGTGCTTTTACCTGTATTTCCTATGTATATTTTCATTATGTCCATGAAAAGTGTTATCATATACTATAATTTAATATTTGCATTAACATCTCTGATAGTGCACTTTTTACTGTATATCTTAGTTGCTTGAATGAATTTATCCTCTATTTCCTATATAATCTCTGATAATGATGTCATGAGTTCTTCCATCTTTTGACTTTTTTTTGTTGTCTTTGCCATTTTGTAGTTTCTTCTCAATTTTATCTTTGATTTTTTCTTTCATCTTTTTATGTTTCTAAATTATGTTTGTAAATACCTTTAACTAATCAATGCAAGGTTCATCTATTCCAATAACAACTTTCAATAGTAATTTAGAAAATGTTCCAATATCTCTCCTGGGTATTATTTTATTCTATCACTTTCTTTTCATTCTCTCATGTCTAGTATTTTCTTTAAACTTATTCATGCAGACACGCGTATGTGTGCGCACACACACCCACAAACATTTCTCGTTGTGGTTTAGTCTTCAAAATAAATTTTTTAGGTTCATTATCAAAGTCTTCATCCTATTCCAATTTTGGTTCCCGCTTCCTCTTTTCTTGTTTGTATGTTATCTCAATCATGCTTTATAAAGTTCTTTCTACTTAATGTTCTTCATTTCCTACTATTCAAAATTTTCCTTTCTCTATGCCTGTTATTTATTTCTTGATAGCTCCTAGGGCCTATACATGATTGTTTTGTTTTACTTCCTTAGTTCTAATGGTTGTACCTCTTCCTATTCTATTATTCTTGTTACTTATGATCCATATTGTTCTTCAATTTGTTCATCTTAAATCTCATCACTATTATTTTCATTAGTATCATGTTGAATTTTAATATGTCCAACTTCTATTTGTATTGGATCACCCCTTATCATTGAGTGATCGCTTTTTTTTTCTTCATCATTCATTTCCTCCATTAGATCAATGCATCCTTTATTTTGTCCAATTATATTTCTCATGTCATAGATCCTTCCAATTTGTAGTGATTTTTCATATTCAAATTATTGTAGCATACTTACATCAAAGATTATTTTCCAAAGTTGTGATGCTTTATCTTCTACTTCTTGAGTTAATCTCACTATTATATTTGATATTCCATACTTTTCTAAGAATTTATTTTGATACATTTACATTCTTTAATAAATTTCTTTAACACTTGTCTTTGGCTTTGTAATAATAAATGTTCTTTCTCTACTCTCTTTCTCTTGTTAAATAACTTCATCCCATATTACTTTGATTTTGTCAAGCAACTCCTTTGGAATGTTTTGTCTTAGCTCATTTGGAAATCTTCTAAATTTTGTAAAAGTTTGATAGTTTGCATCTCCTATAATGTTCTTTTCTTTGTCTAACCATAATTTGTCCTTTATCTCATGCGTGACTCTACTAGTTCCACATTCCTTTATTCATTTATCTAAATTGGTAGTTGACCTAGCAATTATGATTCTTACTAGTTCTCTTACAGGTTCATTCTTCTTTCTCCTTGTACCTATACAAGTTCAACCTTGGCTTCTTGTTCTCCTTCTTATTTGAGATGTAGTATCTCTTGTAGTTTGAGATCATATCCTTCTAGGAGCTGTACCTTCTCTAGTTTTCTTATTGATCATCTATAAAATTACTTATTTACCTTCTTCTTTATCTTAGCATATGTTGCAGGTGCTCCTATGGATTTATGTCTTCTTAAGTTACCACTCCCTTTACCTTTCTCATATGTTAATTTCTTATGTTCTAGTGATATCTTGTAACTAATTAATTTTATTTCAATTCAGACTAAGACTAGTAACCATGAAATTCTTTGCTTTACTGCTTTGATTATGTGTAAATACATATTTACAAGAAAATATATATCATTCTTATATTTTTCCACATTGTAAGGTGGTTTTCTATATCTACTATGCATTTTCTCCTAAAATTCTTTGAGTGCACATGACTATATTGAATTTTCTTTCCAATAGATTTATATACTCATTAATTTGATAAATAATTGGTGTCTTTGGTTCTAATTCACTTTACCAATTCATGGAAAGTAATTAAGCACATAGGAAAATATCCATGTCAATAATGCTCCAAACTTCAATTCTGGCTCCTTAGCTAGTTTGGTTATTTTCAGGTTCAACACTAGTTGGCTCCTTCATATTTTCTAGATCATATATTTTACCTTGAGAAATGACTTTAAACATAACATGTACTATTCCACTTGGTACACTATTTAAATTACTCACCTGATAAACTTTGTAACCAATATTTATTGATGCAAATATAGCTTCTTCCAAATATTGTTTACATTGATGTCTTTATGATCATGTTTGAATTTTGTTAATCCCTAAATTCGTATCTTGGATTTGAGCTTCATGGCATGTTCTCTTCCAATAGCTAACAATCCTATTATCACATGAACAATCTCTTAAACATGATTTCAATTGGCTTATCTCCTTCCAACAAGATGTAGTATTCATGGATTCAAATTACCACATATCCTATCCATTCTTCATAATATATATTTTGAGGGTATACTATATGAATTAATACTATTTTTTCTAGATATCAAAATTCTTTGTTTAGTTTTTAATATTTGTCACATATTTCCTTGTAGATGTCTTTGATGTCATCATCTCCAATTTTAGTTATAGTACAATTAGTAAAGGTTATGATATCTTCTCACAACATAACTCATAGTGGTGTTATGGATAAGCTCTAGCTTTTCTCACTTCTACTATTCCTTTCAATGGATTCAACTAGTATTTGGGTTCACATTTGTGTGATTTCTCAATCAATGCTAGTGTGCTCATTCTTGTAGCAGTAATGATTTCACGAGCTTCAATGTCCCAACAAGTTCTGTACAGCTAGGTTTTATGACTAGATTGATCTAATGTCCTCAAGTTCTATTTTGTATGATAAATAACTTAATAGATTGTAATGCACACAAGTTCTTTTTTTGTACAATAGCTTTTTGAAAATAGTATGGCAATGAAAATATTCAATAACTCTTTATATTGTTCATTAAATGATGTGACAAGATCCTTATTTTATCAATATAGGCCCAGTTACTAATAATATCCTTCATTTTGAGAGTTCATCTCTTCATCCAACAACATAGAAATGTACCTCTTCTAATCTTATAACTCTATGGTAGTTATATTTGTTTAACTTCTTATTCCATAAGCTTGATATCACCAATTTATCTATAAATGCCAATAAATGTTATAGATCAACTAATCTAAGAAAATAAATTTAAAAAAAATAAAAAATAAATATCTATAAGCATTTATAGACTTCCATATTTGGTGGATGAATTCTGGGAAGTTTGACAACAAAGGGTCTTCCATTCAAGTTGTATGTTCACCTTTCTTTACCCAAATCTTCTTTATTTCTTCTCAAACTTTTTCTTGATTCATAATTCCTTTTCCTTTATTTTCCTTATTGGTAGAGTACTGAAATCTTCAATTTTATACTACATGACCAAATTTGGACAAATCTAACACGGAAATCTCATTTCTCTTCTTCAATTATCTCCCATTCTACACTCTATTGTTAAATGTCCTATGTTTCCACATTTGAAACACATAATAATTTTTAAACCTTATTTTCTCATATAATTTACTAATTTATTAAACTTTCTTGTTAGTGGCATCTTAGTCGTGCATTCCTTAGCTTTATTTCCATAGTGGTTGCATTTATAATAGTCTCCATCAAATCTTTTCTCAAATATTCTTATAACTATTCCAAATCTACACTTGTAGGCTTTGTGACCATACTTATTGTAATTTTAATAATAATCATTGAAAGATGTTTCTCTTGGAGTGTTCACATATTTTCTTCTACAAATATTTGTAGTATGACAATTTTTTTCACAATTGTAATAGATATTCTCCTAGGGCTTCTTACATGTTTCTTATTCATCATGGGTATGGTCTTACTTTCCAACTATAGATTTTGACAATTCTCTATTTTGTAGCTTGTTGTTGGCAATATATCCCAGTCTAGTAGTCTAAACTAGTTTCATTTTGTCTTTCATTTGCTCATATTTTCTCTGCAATGTTTTCAAACTTTGTGAGTCTCCCATTGATTTCCTTTTCAAATTTTAGATTGTTCTTCAACTCTTCATTTCCTTTCCTTAATTTATAGTTTTTAGCTTGTAGGTGTATGTTTCTTTCATCTATTCCATATTAAATTTCTTTTCTTTTCTTGGATAACCTTTTATTGTTTCTGTAGGAGTCATTCTTTATCTCTAATTATTTGTTCAATGTCTCTCTCTTTTTATTCAAGATTTCTTTCACACTTTCAACAACTGTCATCTTTTGCAATATTTTTTTCTTTGTGAAGGAACAACCTTGCCACTCTTTCTTTATTTAAATAATATCTTCATTTATTTCATTTTTCTTTCTTAATATATCTGCAATAGCAACACAAACTTTCTTAGAATTGATACTTCATTAAGGCTAATTTGTAACCATTTTGAAATTTCCTTTCTTTTTGAAAATGAGGTCTTTAGCTTGTTTCTCAGATCATATATCCCTACATTATCATCTTCCAAGGCTTCCTCTAGTTTCTTCTTATGCCAGTAAGTTTCCATTTCCTAGATCTAGTGAGAAGTTAAACTTTTCTTTAGAGAACCAATGGCCGAATATGAATTTTTGGAATGGTTTAAGTTAGCTATTGAGAGGTGGGGGAGGGGGTGATTCAATACCAAACTCTTTTTCATGAAATTTAGCATTTCAAACATAAAATGATAAACTATAAATTACTCTCACCGATATATATTGTCTTACTGATTAGTATACCAATATGCAAATAATTATTACCTATTACCAAATGTAAATTTGTAAGAATGAAACATATAAATTCACACATGTAACACATAACTCAATATTTTAATCTCTTAAAAGAAACTTCATTAGAGGGAAAACTTGAGTTGGGGATGATACCGACAAGCTATCTATGTAGTAATAAGGTATTAGGTTAAGAGCTTATGATAATGTCATCTTCTGAATGACTTCACCCTATTAGGAGTGACTGATACCTTGTTAGAAGTATTTGTAGTCCTATTAGAGACTAATTTGTTATGAGATTTTATACCACTTATGTAGTGTTTACTCAGTTAAGGGATTTACAATAAGTTCTAAAATATAAATTTTAAGTCTACTTAAAGATTGCCCCATTAAAGGATTTTACAATCTTGTTGCTAATCTATTAAGAATAAATCAACGATAATTTGACCTTTGAATGTCTTATCCTAAATCTTGTCAGATTGTTTCCACTCCTCCTCTATTCTATAATTCCCTTATTCCTTGATTCTGGAATTCTATTCTTCAAGTTTCTAATTTTTAGTAACACATAAACAAATTAGCATCAACATGTAATCCGTTATTTGATAACCTTATACTCTTTCTTTTCCTAAACTTAATTAGGGTTGCATAAAGATTTCTCTCCAATCTTCCATAAATTATTTTGACTTTTGATGTCATCCTTCAAAGTTTTTCAATGTCATCCTTGATAAATATTATTTCTATTTTGTACTTCTTCCTCAAACACTGTACTCAAATCATTTCACCTTTTTCTATAATTTTTTTCCCATGTTTCCTTGACACATGTCCTTCATTTCTTCATCTATCCAAATTCACTGACTCTCTTGTTGTAATGATCATACCTCTAATTTTTTAAGTTGTTTCTTTGTATACTTGTTTCTCCATATTAATGTTCACCGATAGTGCTCCTTTGTTCTCATAATGTTTGCAATATCCTTTGTATAGATAGTTCTCTATTATTCCAATAACTCTTCTTCCTTCTAATAACATCTTATGTTTTCCAATATGACATGCTAGTTTACCTATTTACTTATCCAATTCACCTATTAACTCAACTATCCAATAGTGATCCTTTAATCATTTGTAGTGCCATTAATGGTCCAACTATATACAAAACTTTCATTATAGTCTATAGAGGATATTTTCAAGTGAAAATTCTCTTGTAGCAACAATACAAGTCCTATTATTTTAGGATTACAATTGTGATGTTTTTTTTTTTTTTTTTTTTTTTAAACCTTTAGGAATAAATTAGGAAGAAGATATCCATCACTTCCATGGAAAACCTAGTTGTTTATGGAAGACCTAAGGAAAACTAAAAGAAGAATAAGAAGCATAAAAAATAAGAAACTAGGGAAATCCAAATCTCTTGAAAATTTCAAATTAATTTATTGGAATTCTCATATGCCAGCACAAGTCTTTAAGGATTGCAAAAAAGAAAAGAAGAAGAAAAAGAAGAAATTTGATTAAGATTTTGAGCCTAAGAATGAAGATGGCGATGTGTTCATCGTATCATTAACCACTTATGAATGTGATGATGCATTGCTAATTAACTAAATACATCATTCCATCCCCAATACTATGATCATTATAGCGTCAAATTCATAATTTATTCATATTCTAGCTCTATTTGGAACATGATAAGTATTCAAATACAAATGTTTAAGAAATTGATTAAATTCATCAACTTGAATTGTTCTTCTCGAATTGAAAAAAAACATTCATATAAACCCACTTTCACATAAACTTTTTTTTCATATATCTTATATTTCCATATTTTCAAGATTTTTTTTTTTGGTATATTATTAAGTTATCCAAGAATATTACCTTTGGAAAGTCAACCCATACAATAGAAAACTTATTATTAACTATTAAATATTTTAAATACAAATATTAAGTAATAGTTATAATTATAAGAAACTAAACTTAGTATGGAATAAGTTGTAAATTAGTTTTTCATATTGTTAAAAAATAATTTAATATAAGAAATGTGTAAAATATGTTTAGATCTAGTTTTTCTATGGCAATCTAAATGAGGAGGTATGCTATTATATTAGTAATCTATGTTTTAACCTTCTTTTTTACTAATTATTAAATATTTAAAAAATGTATGATTGAAAACCATTAATATTTTAATGTTCAAAGTTTCAATTGTGACAAAAAAAGAAAGAAAAAAGATATATCATAGTAAATAAATGACTTGTAATATAATGTTTTAGACACCCTTCTTCAGCCCCTAATATATTTTTATATTTTAAAATGCTATTATTGATACAATTGAAAAAATGACACACTCTTATTTGTCCATCCAACAAAGATCATCACACTAGATAAGGCCATGGTCAAGCAAAAACATTTTCAAGATATCTATATCAGCTTCAAAAATTATTTTTTCATATAAATACAATTCATTGCAATTTTTTAAAATTATGTTATAATTAAGGTAATCCCAAACAATAACCTTTTGAATGAATACAAGGCAAAAACATATTGAAATCTTAGATATATAGCAATTCAAATATTAAGAAATACTTTTCACCAACAAAAATATACATTTAGTACTTGGAGAGAGAAAGAGAAAACATATCATATTACAATAATGTAGAAGCAAATGCTAACCACCGAATGACTAGAAGTCATCATTATTGTTTATATATATATATGCAGGTCACCAGTAGGAAAAAATGAAGCGGTACTTTCGTCGGATTCAAAATGTTTCTAGCACATTGGAGAATTTCAGATCCTCACCCCTATTCCAACTGAATCCTTTTACCCTAATAATTAATTAATGGTCAAAGAATCATTTCAGTTTTTTATTTTTGAAGTCGCCCATTCTCCCATTGATTAGTTTTTACGGTAATAGCATAAAGCAACAAGCTGAGTAGGCGGCCTAAGTTATTCCACGAATTTAACAACCATGACAAGCTTTGTACAGCAACCGTTGAATAGGTTGGGTGTTAGGGCGTCAGAAAATAAGCAAAATTTGACTCTTTACCAACGACCACAATATTTGAATGGAGAGAACGACTCTATCTATAGAGTGCTGCAACCAGATAGACTTGAATGGAAATATTAACTCTCGAGACACTGGGCAAATCTCGTCACAAGAGTCTTTCACCGTCTTCCACAACAGATCTTTCTCGAACTCGTAGACCCAATTCATTGCTGAGATATTCCACACCCCTGCAAGAACTAACTAGGCATCGAAGTAGTTTGCAGTGAGAATGGACGATGAGGTAGAAATCCCTTCGTACTTCGTGTGCTCGATATCGATGCAAATCATGGAGGATCCAGTAACTGTGTGCACGGGCGTCACGTACGAGAGGGAGAGCATAGAGAAATGGATGTACGAGCTCGGCAAAAACACCTGCCCCGCCACAATGCGAGTCCTCGACAATAAAGAGCTGACACCCAACAACACTCTACGCAACCTCATTCAGAAGTGGTGCATCGCCAACTCCAACTCCTCCATCGATCCGCCCCTGTATAACAATCGCCTCAACGAATTGCTGCGAGAAATTGAGGCCTGCCCGCTGTCGCCCTTTCTGGTGAAATCCTTGAAAACCTTATGGTTTCTGGTAGATAAAAATAAGAGTAACAGACAGTGCATCTCATCGTCGAATGCACCGGCCGTCTTGACCTCTATTCTTGAAAGGCAATCTACAGAAGCCGAGGAGATCGGATGCCATTACGATATGTTGATGGCATGTGAAGAAGCCTTACGGATCCTCCATTTTCTTCACTTGCCCGACGAAGGCTTGGAGGCGCTTGCCACCCCCAGTTGCCTGGCTTCTCTTGGCTCTATTCTCAAGAGGGGCACCTCCAACGCCCGCCTTTACGCCGCCCTGCTCTTACAGAAAGCATCAATAACAGGCATAGATCAGTTTGTAACCAATGGCAACGATGATTTGATGGAAGGTTTGCTTGAGCTGCTGAAGGAGGAGGTTTGCCAGAAAGCTACAGTGGCCGCCCTTCAAGTGTTGACGGCAATGGCCTGCAACAGCCAGCGTTGCAGATTGAAAGCGATCGAGGCAGGGGCGGTGACCATCTTGATCGAATCTCTTCCCGAGCAGACGGCTGAGAGGAAAGACATCTGCAAGAGAATGTTAGGTCTTCTTGACGGGTTGTGCGGATGCGAGGAAGGAAGGGTTGCAATGGCTGATCATGCCATGGGTGTCCCTGCGATCTCCAAGAAGATATTTCGAGTATCTCAATCGGCTTCTGAGAAAGCTGTTAGAATCATTTGGTCGCTTTGTCAGTTCTGTCCGTGTCAGCGTATTTTGAAGGAGATGTTGGAGGTCGGCACCGTGACAAAGCTGTTGATGCTTCTGCAGGTCGACTACTGCACGCCCATAACTAAGTGCAAGGTAACTGAGATTCTCAAACTGCACGGTAACTACTGGAGGGGTTCGCCATGTTTTCCCTCAAGGATGGGTAATTTGAAATTATCATAATCAGTTTTTCAGTTTTAATATTAGATCATCGCAAAATAGGTACTTTTAAATTATTATAACAATTTTTTTAGTTTTAATATTTGATCATCACAAACCATCAAGGTTGCGAATATAATTATATACGGTTGTATGGAAAAGGTGAAAACCCTGGTGAGCTCAATCGGACAAGCATCTTTAGGCTTTAAGAATTTTCATAAGATTTGCTCAGCCCAGGCCTCTATCTGGTTCTCTTTGTAAAATATAACCATCTAGTGCTTATAACGATTCATTAGCAGGCTTATTTTCCAGCCAATCGACAAACCAGATTTTGAATTTATTTCTGTATGTGTCTATAGCATTTTAATCCAAGCTTTTTGAATAGGAATAATTCATAAGCGGGTGTCATTTAAATTTCCAGATAATGTGGAGCATTTTCTGAGATATTGACGATGTTCAATTTAGATCCTGATTGCCTTCAGTAGACTACTTCCTTTCACGTAGGTATTATGGATAGGGCTTTCCGAGGAACAGAAATGGAAAGAAAGAGCATGAAATTGTAGAAAACTGCACGTAAATTCTTACTCAGCTTTATCATTTTCTCTACAAGAAATAGTTGTGTAGCAAATGTAACAAGATAAATTTATAAAAATGGAAAACCAAATTAAGGGAATAAATAAAAAAATAATTAAAAGCGGTAGAATCATTCAAGGTATAATCTGTACAGCCATAATTATCAAAATCAACCAACCAAGTCTATGGAAAAATATAAAAATAGCTCTAGACAAGATAACGCCATTATTTATTGTAAAAATGGTTAGGAAGATATAAAGTAATCAAGGTTCTAAGAAACTACATGCAGATAGACAAGAAATTTGTTCAAAGTAGGTCACAAAGAAGGTTATCATAATAATATCATATTCAGCTGCTCAAGAAAATTCAAGTGACATATGGCATATCATTCAAGAGTTTAACAAACATATGATTTCTTATATTGTTTAGTTCTTCAAAATAATCAAGAGTTGTAAGTATACTTATTGGTGATGATATTTCACATACAATAGAAGGAATAGGTTTAATTTCAATGTGAGTACATGATGGTACGAAATTATAATTCTTATATGTGAATCTTTTACCAAAGTTAACCAAAATTATTCTTCGAATGAATCAAATAAATAAACATGGATATAACTTACAAATATATTTAGATAAAAGATTTAATCAAAAGTATTTATAAAAGATGGATAAATAGAATCTCAATGCGAACAAAATGAATAGCTAGATGGGTGAAAGTGACATTTTATTTACATTGATATAAATGATTTATTCTAACATCTCACGTTAACTATTTATACAAATTACTTGAAATATCATCATAATCTAAAAAAGATGAGTCTCAACCTAAATCATTTTTATTTATACATATAAAATTATTTATTCACTTGATGCAAAGGTCAAAATTTACTATAAAATTAAAGTAAAAATTATAACTATATGTATATTGAAGCTTCTATATAACAAGAGTAAATAAAAGAGAAGAAAAACTTATCAAAATAGTTACATTATATTACAAGAATACCAAAAGAAGTTTTCCCTAAAACCAAGTTGTATTCAACACTCATTACAATGAAAACTTAATCAAAATACAACAACAAGCTACATAGTATACTACTGCCTTCTTGACACTTTGAGAAAAATTTAAAGAAAGCAAAGACACATCTATCTCCTCTAATCTATAAAAGACAAGTCTCGACCTCAAAAAAATAATGAGTATTCACAAATTAATTATCTAGAAGGTTTTAATCACCTTGTTGACACTTATTAACATAAATGCCCTCTCCAACTATAGCTAGCAACTTCCTTTTACAGATAGAAAGGGACTACTAACACGTGTCATTGAGGGTAGTATTTCAATTTTTGGGAAGCCTTGTAGACATATGATGGTTATGCACTGCCTTTTCCTTTTAATCTTGGATTGTTTTTAATTAATATTCAGTAACTACCAAACCTGCAACAATGCTATGTCAGAAAACTCTGAAGAGTTGGTGATTGAATTGGGTGAAGACATACACACTAGTGATCGTATTGAACCCATGGGAGTGGAGGCTTGCATCTGTAACAATGAAGTGATGATGGTTTATCTATAGGAGGGTGGCCTCTTACCATTTATGGAAGGGACGAAAAAACACAACGAGAATGTCTCTATGTAGTTCTTTATTCATGGAAGGACAAGAAATTGATTATCAATGGGACAAGTTTCAAAATCTTGAAGGAAAACATTGCAAAAGTTGGAGATTTTGTCATGGAAGGCAAGAATTGGTGTAGGCAAGCCAAGGTTAATGAGAAAACCAGTCTGTGGAAATTTTTCAAATTCAAGGAGGAACTAGTGCAAATGTGTGGTGTGTTTTCAAGGAAAGTCCTTCCTAATCCTTGGGATGTCATCTACTATGCTATTATGAGTTACATTACCCTTGAGGATTAGCTACTCTATTATTGCTATTTCCCCATTATTAATCACTTCAAAAACTTTGACCATATTTTTTTCCCCTTTTTATTTTGTTTCATTGTATGGAAGATTGCAACTATACAGCTACGAGGACACAAGAGGAGGATAAAACCTTCTATCTCATCCATCAGGGGCTCATGAACAAACTATATATCCACCACCTTGTCCAAAACTTGTCACTCCTAGTCAATGTTCTATCTGTTGTCACCCCCCAAGTCTCTTTGGACCTTGGCCCTAGTCCTAGCCACAAAAAGGTTAAGAAAATCCGTAGCCCTAAGGTTAAAATTGGCCTCATTGAGTCGGATACGAAAACTAGGAAGAGTAAGAAGAGTGCCAGGAGAACTAGCAAATACCTCTAGTTGGAAAAGTTTAAGTCCTACCCAGGCATGATTCTAGCTCTGAATCTACCAAATGTGATGTTAAACCTACTAAAAAAGAAAAGACTATCTTAGGACACAAAGCCTGCCCATAGCCCCCTTAGACCCTCTCATATTTCTAACACCCTTGAAGCTACCCCAGCTAGAAGTGGGGGGAAGACATCACCTCCCCCAGGAAAGAAACTCCTAAAGAAAGGGAGGAAAAGAGGAAAGCATAACCATAGATAGAGCCACAACAAGGCTAGACTGGATAGGATTGAGTAGTCAATGAGGGATCTATTAGAAAAGCACATTGGCATCTGCCAAAAATTTGACACTCTGATAGAATTCTTCAACAAATTCATGCATTCTGTGGCCACCACACTTTACTTTTTGCAAGTTAATAAAGATTCGAAGGACCTAGGTAAGGAGAGCAAGACAACCCAACCCATTTATGGGTTCCTAGTGGAGGACGAGTTGAAGAAAATCTTGGACAAAGCAATCAAGGTGGAGAGGGAGGACGAGAATAAAGACACACTTGAGGAGAAGGAGAAGTGCAGCTAGCCCTGGGTTTGGTTATTTTCTTTTTTTATTTTATGTTGTTTGTTAGTATGAGTTGGTTACCCTATGGGGTTTTTCATTATATTCTTATGTCAATATGTGAGATATGTGGGAAAGATAGGAATGATTTGTTTAAGTGATGTTGGTTTAATTTTTAGTTTTTTCTTTTTTCTAGTTTTAGGACTGATGGTACTTTTAGTTCAGCTATGGACATCATATGTTTTTTGAAGGTCAAAGTTCGTATTGGTTAGATGATTGGAAGGTAACCTCTGAATGAATTTTCATCCTTTTTGTATTTTGGGGTCAGCCCCCCATCTTTTTGGCTGCTATCTAATACTTGGAAAACATATTTAATGTTTTCAATATTCAATCCCTTTCAAAGTGGGCATAATTGTTATAATATTAATAGTAATATTCTTTTATCAAATCTATCTCTATGTGTTCTTCTTTAGCCAACTCTAGCTACATTTCCCCTTGAATAATTCTAATTTTTACCTCTACTTTGGCATCATTAATGTAACTAATATGGGTATCTTCATTCCTTTTTATTTGTAAATTTGAGGAGAAAGGTTTGTCTTTTCTTTCTCTAAATGAACTTCTAACTACTGTAAGAAACAAAGGTGGAATGTTTTGATTGATATTGGATTTTCATTCAAACATTGGATATAATTCAATGATCATTACATTAGTTAATAATGATCTTTGGATTAATGTTGGCTATATAAAGCTATTATTTTCTTAAAAAGCTATTGAAACCTCCTTAGGAGAATATAACTTTAGATTAGGTAAATAAATAACTAATTCATTTTATTAATATAAACTATGAACTAAACTATTAAGCATAATCCTCCAACATTCCCCCCTTCCCTTGTTACAATAGTCCAAACAAAGGGGAAGTTTGAAGGGCTTAAAACCCAACCTTGTAGAGACTTTAATGAAGTTCCTTCACCAATCATCCTTACCCTTTTAAGCATTAAAAAAGTAGCAATAGTGATTCTCCTCACTACAATTTCTCATGAAACATGGAACTATTTGCATCAATGGATCTATTGACCAGAAAATGTGAAGCCATCTACATGAGTGTCCCCACCTCCCCTACACAATGTGATGCATTTCCTATGATCTTTTACATCTCCTCCAAGTGTGTATAATTCCTCCTCCAATTTTTCACATGATATTCCTTTCCTCCAAAAGTATACATATCCTCGAAGTGTTTCTAAAAATTCCCAAAGTGCTATGGAAATAATCACCACTGATGCAATTGCATATGAGACGCCTTTCCTACGAAAGTTAAAACCTCCTCCAAGTGTTTCCAACATCTCCTCAATTTCTCAACAAGTCATATTCAAATCCTTCCTTGCTCCCCCTCACTCCTCGAAGGGACAATCATGATGCCAAATTCCCCTTTCTCCTCAAGAACAAAAGTATATCATGTCTCATCTTTTCCTTATGAAAAAAACTAGCAAGACCCATATTTTTAGGGTAAAAAAAAGATTGTGAAACAAAATATTATCCCTAAGAGAGAAGCGATCTTGAATCTATGAAAAACCTCCTGCCTTAATCATGTCCAACCTCTTGATCCTGTTGTCTTTTCTCCATAGTTGTAGTAATAGATTTGTTGACAATCGGCTAATGAAGATATGTAATTGTTGTTATTTATGACAACACATGATGTACATGCTTATAGAAAACCTCAGAAATAAAGATACTACTTAGAAAATTATCTTAAGTAAGAATTTGGTTTCCATCAGTGTATTGTTTTGTATGTAACTTGTTATTGATGTCATATTATGAATAGTGAAGTTAGATTGAGATAGTATACATGTTGATGATGATGTGAATAACCTTGAAAGTCAGTATAGATGGTACAGAAAAGAGATATCCATGTTTTACCAATGAAACAGGATAGTGAAATTAAAGGAAAGAAATTATTTTGTTTACAAAATAATTACTTGACCAATTAGGGCCAACATCCTAGATGTTTACTATAAGTTGGAAAAGTATATTATAATCTTAGTTGACCTAGCATCAATTTGTGAAAAGACATGGTATTTATGCAAATGACATATTATGAAATCAAGTGTGTAATTGCGATATGTGAACTTTTTGTAAAGCGATATATGAAATTTTTTGGAGAAGCTATTTTATAACCTGAGATTGAACTGAGGAAGAACCTATATTCTTGAAGACTAATTACTTGTTTGGGTAGTCAGTTCTTCTTGTAATTGGAAGCACATGTTTGGATAGTGGGCTCATCTTGCATCTATTTTACTACAACTCCTAACAGGGTTGGAATCTCCTAATAGGGATTCAAAGTCTCCTAATAGGGACTCTCTATACTGAATTTTATCAGTGACTCCTAATAGGGTCCATCCTCTAACAAGGAACTTATATATCAGTATATTATCTAGTGGGTATCATCCCCACCAAGGTTTTCCCTTGTCTAGGGTTTCCCTAGTTAACAAAATATGGTGTTATGAGTTATCTTTGTGCATGGTTACTATTACTATTCAACATTACTTTATTACTTTCTTATGTATAGTTCAAAGTAATAAATAACATTTAGTTGGCAACTAAAGTTTGTAAATTACTGATTCACACCCCCCCTCCTAGTAATTCTTATTTCTAACAATTGGTATTAGAGCATAGTTACTCAAAAGAGGCTTTACATCTTGAGTAAGATCACTATGGATATGGAAAAATTGATGAAGAACCTTGAAGAGGCATTTGAACAAATTGATCTCTTACTGAAGAAAGAGATAAGCTGAAGAATGGATATGAGGACTCCAAAATATATATTGGACAATTGAAGGATAAGATTGAACATCTCAAATCCAAGCCTGAATCTACTGAATCTAAAATTAGTGATGATGACTATTCAAAGTTGAAGACACAATAAAAGATCTTGAAGCATAAATTGAAGATTACCAATATGAAGTTGACTTTGAAGAATGATCCTACTAAAGTTGAATCTGATTTGAAGACTGAGAATACAAATCTTAGAGCAAGTCTAGCAAAGAAGACATTTGAATTTGAACCATTGAAAGAAGATCATGAAGAACTTTATAAGTACAACACTATTGTGAAAAGGTGAACTAACTCAATGCAAGAAAAAACTTGAGAAGCTTTATTCTAGGAGAGAAAATCTTAATGATTCTATGTCAATATAGAGACCTACCTATGATAAGACTAGTCTTGGTTATCTAATTAACATGTCTACAAAGAAACCTGAGATAAGATCAGATTTGAACTAAAAAGATAAATTTTATGATAAGATTGAATCTAGTCAATCTTTTGATAAACCTAAAGAAGTTGGACAAGACAAGGAAGTTGAGATTTTGGATGAATCAAAGCAAGTGGAATCTCCTAAGAAAACTAGGTGTAAATTTAGAGGTAAGTGGTTTTCATGTAATGAAATAGGTCATATGAAAAGAGATTGTACAAATAAGTCATTTAATCATGTTAAGGATTTTTACTATCATAATTGTCATGGTATGGGTCATAAAGAAATTGATTGTAAAAAATATAAATATGATAATAATAGAACCTATAGTAGAATGTCTGGAAATACTAACAGTACAGATACAAGAATATCTAATGAAAGGACATCAAGAGAAGGAAGACCTTATGTAGAAAGAAGATAGATAGTGTGCTATAAGTGTAACAACTTTGGATGCATAGCTCAGAATTTTCATGCAATAGTTGATGAACATAATCCTAGAAGCAAAAATCTAGTATGTTAGTTATCCAATAACTTCAGACATACAACAAAGTATTGTAGAATGGACAAAAACTTTAGAGATAGAAGGAATAATGGAAGAAACTTTGGAAATAGACGGATTAATAGAAGAAACATAAAAAATGATAGAAGGAACCATGAAAGGAACTCCATAACTAAGAAAGACAATGAGGAACAAATAAGTGTAGTCAGTGAACTGTGAGAAGAACTAAATGAGCCATTTTTAAAAGGATTAGAAATCTCAAAACAAAAGTTTGAAGATGATGAGACAAGAAGATTGAAGTTAGTAATCAAGTTTGTTCACAACACAAGAATTTGTAACTTCACTCAAAGATTGAATTATGATTAGCAAAGTTGGGAAAAGATGTATCAAGATAATTTTAGACTATATCTAATCTTGCTTAAAATTTGGAGCATATCTAAACTAGTTATGAAGGAATTAAGTCATTATTTTTACAAAGAAAGTTAATTTTGTAGTAGAAGATGAAAACTATGTTCTTACTAAGAATTTTGTGGAGTGAATTTTTTTGGGGCATTGTCATGATGGAAGGATGTTATGGTAAACCTTGAGTAGCATCTGAAGATCAGATAGAAGATCTTGAGCAGATATTTGATTTCAAAATGTAATTGATAGCTTTTCATGTTTGCGAAGCATGCAAATAATGTAAGTTTGAGTTGATGAATAAAATGGAGTACAAACTTGATTACCACTTCATTGCAATCACATCTAAAGCATAGAACACTTTGAAGTGACTTGATAGAAGATTTCAAAATAAACCCTATTTTTGGAAAAAAGTATTTTCTTATTTATTCATAGAATTTATTCGGTGAAATTCAAATTTGTTAGAACCATGTATATGTTTGTAATTCATAATGTTGAGAATGAGGAGAGACCAAAATTGAAGGTTGTTTCTTTGAAACCCGTAGAAGGAAACTCTAGTTCAACATTATCCATTATGCCAAACAATGTAGTGCATTTAGAAGATGTAGGAAGTTATCTTAACAACAAGTTTGAATCTATTGGGAGCGAGTATATGAATAATGATATGGAATTAGTCTTTAATCATGATATGACTATGAAGACTCAATTTAAACATTTGAGAGAACTAGACCTATTCAAATATCATTTCTACAATAAATTGGACATAGATTATACTAAGTAGAATTCATGATGGAAAACTATGGATGGAAGATAATGTAGTTGATATTTTAGCAAACCTTATTCATCAGGTAATTGGTCTTAGCAAACAAGGTAGTGTACCTATAGGTGAGAAACTTGTTAAGAAGAAGGTTGAGAGCTACACTAGAGAAATTTATAATAGAAAGGCCATGGTGGTCAACACTATTAAACATGATGATGTAAGATTCTTGAGTAGAATCATTGCATACTTTATATGTGAAAGTTCTAAGATTGATGAATTTTTAGTCAGAATCATCTATGTAGCCTACAAGATATGTGTTGAGAAGGAACAAGTTAATCTTAGTGAAATTCTAAGATTGCAACTTCTTAAGAACCTAGAGAAAATCAAAAGGACTAAGAATGGTGTATTTAGATTTTAGTCACTAATCAATCATTTATTCTTTCATGTACTTAAGCGATTTCCAAATTTTTTAGTCACTGATATTATGAGTAGTGAGAGGTGTACAATGGAGAAGATTATTGATGTATGTAGAAGACATCCAATAGATAAAATCTTGGATAGTGGGAATTTGATTATGAAAAAATTTAAAATGAGACAAAGATTCAAAATTGTCTCCACAATAATAGAAAGATTTAAAGAAGACATATATGTATTATGGTTGATATAGATTTTACTTATATTCAAGAAGTAGAACCTCGGGAAACATTCCTTGATCCCTTAGGTTATGAGATAAGTGATGACATAGTATTTGGATACATTGAAAAGGACCAAGCTAAGTATAGATCTGGAACCTATGGTGAGATTACCCAATCAGCTCATCAGACATCTTTAGAGAAAGCATCTTATAAGAAGATAGAAATAATAATGAAGAAAGCTTTATCAAAGGCTGGTATGGTTGAAAGTGAATCACAGGAAGTTAGGAAGACTATGAAGCAAGGTATAACATATGTGCAACCTTTGTCAGTATCTATTATAGAGACATCTTTTGAACAAAGTATTCCATATGCTATAGTGTTAGATGTACAAGCAAGCGAGATGAAGAGAAAATCAGAAAGATTAGTGGAAACTGTGACCACCAAGACAAAATGGGTCAAGAAACAAGCCACTGGATTAAAAAGAGACAAAAGACATTGTTGACAGTTATTGAATCTAGTGAAGAAGGAGAAGAAGAAGAAGAAGCTAAACAAAAAAAGAAGGTTACTACTTCTAAAAAATTAGTAGGTAAAGTTTGGAAACCTTGGAAGCCAAATATGGAGAAGATTAATTTAACCATTGCTAAATGAAGGGAACTTTGTATAGGTAAAAAAAAATTATGACTTGTATAATGATATTGAAAAAGATCATATTGATATTTCTACTATGAGATATATAATATCTAATAATCTAAAACTTAAAGATATTGATGGCATGGTAAATCAGAAGGTCTATTATAGATTCATTGTAAAGAAGGAACCAACTCAAGAAGAGAACTTAGAATTTCAAGAGTCTATGTTAAGGACTATATGCAAAGTTGATGACAAAGAAGAAGTCAAGAGATTGTTGAATAATCTGGCACCTTACTTAAGAAACAAGGTAAGACCATTTATTTCAATGGTGGGTGAGAAGGACAAACTAAGAAGTAAAACATTGATAGCCACTAGTCAGATGATGACAAAATCCAAGGCAACACCTTCACTAGCACCTAGAACATCAGAAGTGTTAGTAAGTGGTGTCAAAATGCATATTGATGAGACCAATGTTACCATTAACATTGATGATACTAACCCTTTTGTAAGTTCAGAATAGACTGAATCTCATACCAAGGATATTGAAGAACAATTAAAATAAATTGAAGAGGAGAAAAGGCTTTTAGAGGAAGAAAAGAGGAAAATAGAAGAAGCCAAGATGAAATTTCTTGAAGAAGGAATGAAGAGAAGAGTTGAGGAAGAAAAGAAGAGGAAAGTAGAGGAAGATACGAAGAAAAGAATAGAGGAGGAAGAAAAGAGAGAAAAAGGAATAAAAGAAAAAGAAGAGAGAGAGAAAGAAGAGAGAAGAGTCAAAGCGGTAGCTAAAATGAAGCAAAGGGAAGATGATTCTAAACCTTCTAGTTCATCTACTCCACTTTCACTTGCTAGCCTAACAACTGATGATGATGATGATCAAGCTAACTTGATCTTATCTTTGACCAAACTTATTGAGAAAAATAAGAAAGTGAAGAGCCTATAGAGAACCTTGATGGAGGTTACTGACAAATTACATAATATCATTGAGTATGTTCTCTTAGCTCTCTCATCCTGATGATGGATCATTGAGTATGATCTAAAACGTTGATGTTGGTAAAATAACACACAATCGCACCAATAAGCATACATAGAAATTACATAGTACTCTAACAGTCCAGCATATAGAGGTAGAACTTGAATAGAGGGCACAAGCAATGCTAAAATATTTTGATGAGGAATTTACAATTTTTTTGAATATTGTAGAATATAAGGCATGAATTTCACATGATGCTAACTTGTTTAGCACTATTTGTTAGAATATCAAGAACAATTTGATAAGTCTTGATACTTGTATCAAGGAACTTCAAAAATGTTAACAGGATAGAAAGGTATTGTACATCAAGTGTACCTTATCTCAAAAGTTGAAAAAAGGATCTTGATAGTTAGATTGAAGGTAAGCTAAGTGAGCTAGAGGCTCTATCTAGCCAGATACAACATCCTTCTAGCAAAGTTGATGAATTTGAATGATAGTGGCCAGTATTCATTATGATATCAGGAAACTAGAACTTCCAAAGGCACAAATTTTGGAAAGATTAAATGATTTTAGAGATTCTATTACTCTAAAAATATCTATTATAGAGAAACAATTAGAGAAATGTGTCAAAGCCAAGGACACTTATTCTAACTTTTTATATTTTGATCTTAATGTAGTCGAGATTGCATTATATACCCTATGTGCAATTCTCGTCTCTATTGAATCAACCAAGGATACATGGAAATAAAGTATGAATAGTCTTAAGGAAAGTTTTGATGATTGCATGAAGATACTATCAGTTTAAGGCATATTTTTATAGACCTTTTGACAATAGCTTTGAAAGTTTTTGACATTCTAACCTTTGTCATTGATGTCAAAGGGGGAGAAGATGCATACAAAAATTGTAAATAAGTTAAAGGGGAGAAGACAAATTTTTAAGGTATGAAATCATATTATAAGAGGGAGCATATGTAAGATGGAAAAGTTGTAATAGATGATTAGGGTCTATTTGGTTCATGGAATTTAAAAAACTTGGATTTCTACAAACCTTGGTTTAACCAAATCAAGCTTTTGAATATCTTCATTCTGATTTTTGGGATTTTACTAAAACCGTTTGTTTCACTCGGATGATGCGTGTGAAGACACATTTTTATGTGTAAGCTTGGATTTGAAGGAAAATTTCAAAAAGTAGTCCAATCTATTGTTTTTACACTCCTTAAAAAATAAAACCAGGTTTTGATTTTCAATTCCTACTTTTTTTAGGAAGTTCGAAAACCTGGTTTTGAGGCAAAATTGGAAGCCCTATATGCTAATTCCATTTTGCAAATTTTGAAACAAATGTACAAATTTTCAAATCTAGGTTTTGAAAAAGCCAATTCCTATCATCTTTCAAGAACCAAACAGACCTTAATGTATTGTTACTATATTGCTACTATATTGTTTTTTGACAAGGTTTTGATACTTAGCCAATTTTCCCTATTTTGTTCCCATCAATGCCAAAGGGGGAGATTGTTGACAATTGGCTAATGAAGATATTTAATTTTTGTCATTTATGGAAATACATGATGTACATGCTTATAGGAAAACTTAGAAATAATGATGCTTAGCTTTTGGTATTTAGAAAATTGTCTAAGTATGAATTTGGTTTACAACAGTGTATTGTTATGTATGCAACTTTTTACTAACGTCATATTATGACTAGCAAAGTTAGATGGAGATAGTATACATGTTGATGATGATGTGTATAACCCCAGAAGTTAGTACAAATGGTACAAAAAAAGATATTCATGTTTTACCAATAAAAAAGGACAACACAATTACAGGAAAGAAATTATTTTGTTTACAAAATAATTACTTGACCAACGAGTGCCGACATCCTAGATCTTTAATCTAAGTTGGTAAAGTATATTATGGTCTTAGCCGACCTAGAAGCAATTTGTGAAAGACATGATATTTATGCAAAGAACATCTTGTGAATGCAAGTGTATATTGAGTGTGTAATTGTGATATTTGACCTTTTTGTAAAGCGATATATGTAAAGTTTTTGAGAAGCTATTTTGTGATCCAAGATCAAACTAAGGAAGAACCTATATTCTTGAAGACTAATTACTTGTTTATGCAAATTGAGCTCTTCTTTTAATTGGAAGTGCATGTTTGGGCAGTGGGCTCATCTTGCATCTACTGTACTACAACTCCTAACAGGGTTGGAATCTCCTAATAGGGATTCAAAGTCTCCTAACAAGGACTCTCTATACTAAATTTTCTCATTGACTCCTAATAGTGTCCATCATCTAACAAGGAACTTATATATCAGCATATTATCTAGTGGGTATCATCCCCAACAGGGTTTTCCCTTGGCCAGGGTTTCCCTAGTTAACAAAATATGGTGTTATGAGTTATCTTTGTGAATGGTTACTGTTATTGTTCAAAATTACTTTATTACTTTCTTATGTATGGTTCGAAGTAATAAATAATATTCAGTTGGTGACTAAAGTTTATAAATTACTTATTCACCCCCCAAGTAATTCCTATTTCTAACAAGAATCCCCTTCTCATTAGTGAAATTATAATCTCCAATGCTCATGAATAGAGGATGAATATGTATACCATGGAAAATGAGTTAATATATGATCTAAGTAAAAGTGGTGTTTTCTATTTTCACTAGTAAAATAAACATATCACTAATTATGACCATGTAATGGGCCATGATAATTGGGTACAATAAGTTTGTCTACATCTTCAACTCTTTCTTCAAGGTCTTATATTATTATTTAGGCTTATATGCTTGGAAAAGGAAATTTACATGTATAATTCATGAATATCCTATTATTTATAATTGTACGAGATCTCTAAATTAAAAGTACATTTTGGACACCCATCTACATTTATCTATGATCTATTGATTATGTATACAACTTTGTTTGGATTCAAATTCAAATACCAAACACCATTTAATTGCTAAAATAGGTGAAATTTTTTTATTTAGGCTAAATTTTTATTTTTATGGGGGAACCTGAAACCCCAATTATTTAACAGAGCATAATTGAACTAAATTTACCAATATGAAGCAATGTTCAAACCAAAAAATACACCCACAACCATTACTAGCATTACTAGAAAAATACAAAAAAAAAAAAACTAGCAAAACAAAACACAATAAGTGAATAGTCTAACTAGAGAAAAAGAAACCAAAATGAGACAATAGAAAGGTGGAAAAAACTAGAATAATTCTTGCACCTTGTCTTTCAACTTTTTTTGAATTCTTTTAATATTCTCAGTGACTTGATTGATGTCTTTATGATCTATCTAAGACTCTATCTTCTACTTCTCCTTAGTATTGGAGTGAATATATTTGTTGAGGCTAGCTTCTACATCTTCCTTCTTGGCTTCCTCTTGGTCAAGTGCCAACTTCACCTCCTTACCTTTTATGGGGGTGGATGGATTGGATCCACAATGATAACTAAACATTGAATACACACTATAGGCACTTATAGAAATTATAAAATGATTTCATTGCCTAATTGATGTTACAAAAATACATTACATTGTGTCTCTTTTATAGAGGTATTCAATTGTTTTTGGAAACATCTAAATTAGCTAGCATAAGACAAATATTTTTTTTAGAATTATCTAAACATAAATGTCTTTAGAACCTAACCCTATTCAGTAATCCAACAATTTCTGGAATCCTCTATTATGTCTTTACATTTCATTTGAGGGAAATTACACATTCCAACACTCCCCCCTAATTTCAACCTCAAATATTGTTGCATAAAAATCCAAATCCTTTCTTCTTCCCAATGCCAAAGGCTAATTTTTTGATAATCTTTGTATCTATTAATTTCTTCATTAATAGTGTCTCCCAAAGTTGCGGCCTTTAATTTCTACAAACATTTGTCAACAATTGACTACCAACAATTTCCTCTTTTCACAAGATCCACTAATAATCTTGCCTCATTTGTCACAAATGCTGGTGATAGGATTCACTAATAACCTTGATCAAATTCATGTCTTCTTTTAGGTACCCCTTGATATCTTCATCTATCATAAATGGTGACAGGTTTTTCCAAATTAATCTTGCTTTGATTTGTTTGTCACAAATGGTGATAGGATTTTCTTAACCTGGCTCTGATACCACTTGTAGAAACCCATGAAAACTTTGATACACCTTTTGAAAGGTAGATGAAAAAATGTAATTGATATGGACAAAATGGTGAATGAAATATATTAGTGTCACAACACATTGATTATCTTTCCATTTTAGTTTATTTTGTCCATCTACCTTTCACAAGGTGTATCAGAGTTGTCATGGGTTTCTACAAGCGATATCAGAGCCAAGTTAACCGAGATCTTAAATCTACTTAAATACAAAACTAATGGAGGTAAACCAAGATCTTAAATTTTCTTTGATACCAAACTGATGGGGGTGGATGGATTGGATCCACAATGATAATTAAACACTAAATACACACTACATGCACTTATAGGAATTTTCTAAAATGATTTCATTCCCTAATTGATGATACAAAAATACATTACATTGTGACTCTTTTATAGAGGTCTTTGATTGTTTTCGAAAACATCTAAATTAGCTGACTTAAGACAAATAGACTTTTTTAGAATTATCTAAACATAAATCTCTTCTAGAACCTAACCCTATTCAGTAATCCAACAATTTCTAGAATCCTCTATTATGCCTTTACATTTCATTTGAGGGAAATTACACATTCCAACAACCTTGGTCTAAATAGTTCAACACCATATTCAAATACTTGACACAAAAATATAGCATTTCCTAACATCTTCTCAGAGCATCCTTGGTTAATTTTTCCATTTTTTCAATCTTCTTCTTTATTTCTTCTATTATCTCCTAAATCCCCTACTTCTCACCAACAATCTCTTTCTGCTCTTACTCATCATTTTTGTTCTACATCTCTTGATTTTTCACTTCTAAAGCTCTTTATTTTAAATTCAACATTTAGTGGAAGTGAAAAATCTATTTATCTAGTCTAAGAAAATTAAGAGAGACCACTCTAATAGGTTGGAGAACCTTGTGAGGAGAATCAATGACCAAATCATTAATATCATCCCTAGTTAGCTCAACACTAAATTATTCCTCATCAACAATTTGTAACATGAGGATTATCTCCTTCATCTTCTCTATTTTTGGCATAGAATTATTTGTCCCCTTTCTCAAACTATTTTGGAGTAGGCCCCTTTAGTCTCCTTCTCTTCCATAATATTTAGAGAGATACACACATTGTGGTCAATCGACTCACTATAATCAACAAGCCTATTAGTTTCTCTAGGTTCTTCCTCATCCACATTATTCTATGGTCATCACTAGGTTACTTAGTTTCTACTAATGTTCTTTTTGGTACATATATTGACACTCGGTCAATACTAATACTTGGTCAAAACTATATCTACTTGGCTTATATTGGCACTCAAATGACACTAGCATCACTCGGGATATACTTCAATTTTCTTAATCTTCTTCTCTATTTCTTTGTCAAGATTATGCATTTGGTCAATCTTTGATCATTTCTTCAAGGCTTCAATATAACTATCTTCTTCACTTACAACATTATTTAAAGAATCACTTTATCTTGTTCAAATCTTACTAATCAAGTGTCCACAATAGTACCTTCTCATAACTCAACCTTTCCTCTATGTGCTTTTGTTATGACCAACTTCTCAAATCCTCTTCATCAATTATCTAGATATGAAACTCAAATTAGATAGAAAAACTATCTTACCAATAAGGTTTGACATCAATAACAACATAAGAATTGTTCCAATTATGGTTTCCAATGATCTCCCTCTTTGACATTGATGGAAAAACCTCTAGTTACCATGCAATCCAAAACATGTATTGAATCAAAAAAACTCCCTTTGTATATAGTATTATATCTCCATTAATATCCTTAGTTTCATTCTAATTTGCATTTTTGTGTCCAACAATTTCTTTGCTTTATTTTCATTCTGATTTTCATTTTTGTAGCTTTAATATGCAACACATAAGCTCCCTCTATCTAGAAATCTCTTACATTCTTATTCAATCTCTCCCTCTTACTGATCATTTTAATATTCACCCTTTACTATTAGTGCATAGTTAACTGAATTACATATTTTTCTTACATCTTATATCTCCCTTTTTATAGTAACCTCTTCACAATATCTCCCTCTTTGATGAAAATTTAAAAGACACTCTAACTCATGCATCTCTTCCATGTAGATATCTTCATGTCAATACTAAATTCATCATATGTCATCTATGTATGAATGGTACAATATTATGTATTTCTTCTTTCACTGTTACTTTAGGAAACTCCTAAAATAAGACTATTTGCATCAACTTGTAAGGTATCTTGATCAACACATTTGATACAGAGAATTACCTTAACTTAAGTAGCCTTGTCTAGGGAAATCACCCATAATTTATCTCTTAGATATTCATGAGAATCCTTAGGGAAATCATTAATTTAAATATCAACTATTTTGTCCTTCGTACTCACATAGTCCAATCTCACTTGTTTGTCTTGAACTACTCTCTCAAGTAATGATACTTGTTAGCAATATGCTTAGTTTTTGTGTGCATTATAGGATTCTTTAAAATATTAATAGCACTAGTGTTATCACAATAGATAACAACTAGATCAATAATCTATTCCTTCATACCTTTAAACAATTGCTTGACCTATATTATATTTGAACAATTTACTATTTCTGCCAAATGTTCATCTTTAGTTGTTGATTGAGAACTTGAGTTCTACTTTTTTCTTGTCCATGAAGCTAGTATCTTTCCTAGAAAGAATGCTCCTCCACTTGTAGTTTTTATGCCATCAACATTTCTTTCCCAATCACAATGAGTTAACACATTCAATTTAAACTTATCATTCTTCTTTTAATACAATTCATAATCTTATGTTTCTTTTAGATATCTCAATATACTTTTCACCACCATCATGTGATTCTCCCTAGGACTTGCAAAAAATCTTGCAACTATCCCAACTACTAATGCAATATTAGGTTTTTTGTGAACAACATATTGTAGTTTTCTAATCATTCTTACATAAATTATGTCTACTAACCATAGGTGAACTAGTCAATCTTTAATATTTCATTCTAAATGTTTTTAGTATTTCCTTGATCTATTTGGATTGAGTGAGAAAGATAGGTCTTGCTTCATTTGATATATTTGTAAACCAAAAAATAATTTGATGTCACCAAACATAGATATTTCAAATTTCTTCTTCATCTCATCTACAAATGATTTGTATAATGCTTCATTTCCTCCAAATATGATATAATCAACAAAGATTTTAGATTAGATAGTAGTGCCTCATTATTTTTACTAGCCTTCAAGCCAATCTTCACCAAATAATTGTGGAGTCTTTTACCATGCTCTAGGGGCTTGTTTCAATCCATATAGTGACTTGTTTAGCTTGCATGCTATATTCTTCTTGTTGGGATCTACAAATCCTTCTGGCTGCTCTATGTAGACTTCTTCTTCAAGTATTCAATTCAAAAATGTAGATTTGACATTCATTTGGTATACATTTAATATTTTATAAAAAGAATATGCAAGTAGTGTTCTAACTCCTTGTAGTCTTGCAATAGGGGAAAATTTTTCCTAATAGTCAATTCCTTCTTCTTGCGCATATACTTTGCATATTAGTCTAGCCTTATTCCTTGTGACTTCACCTTTTTCGTTCAACTTATTCCTAAATACCCACTTTGATTTAATAAAAAATTTGTCCATTGGTCTAGATACTAGTGTCCATGTTTTATTCTTCTCTATCTACTCAATTTCTTCATTCATTTCTTGAATCCAATCCTTATTCTCCAAAGAATATTTTATAGATTTGGGCTCAAATTGATGTAGGAGCATCTTGCATCACAAAATAAAAGGGGCCATAATTTAAATTTATAAAAAAACAAATTGTGGAGGTAAGTGAAAGTTACGAAAATTAGAGGAAAATTAATAATAAGAAAAAAAAAAGGAAAAAAGAGGGAAAAGGGCATTTCATAGGTGGCATTATTTATATTTAATGTTTGTTGCAATTTGACTTGTGCCTTAAATTTACATTTAATGTAAGAGATTATTTAATTTGTAACTTGCTACATTGACTTGTGGCTTAGTTGGGTATAATTAAGTTGTGGATTTTTAAGTCATAATCATCTAGCTTGGAGAAGAGGATGTGAAAGAGGAGAAAAGTTGAGAAGAGCTAGCAGCTATGACTTGAGAAACAAGAAGGTTGCTTGGTGGTTTGCAAGAAAAAACTTAGATTCTTCTTGGGGTTTCTACTAGGTTATGGATCTGGGATAGCTAGGGTTTAGGTCTTATGAGATCTTGCAAAGCTTACTATTGTATTTGATTATATATTCGACTGTAACTCGAAAGGCCTTACAGTTGGGCATGTTGGATGTAAATCTTATAATTATATTATGATAATTGACATTATTTTAGATCTAAATCTTTATGTTATTATTATTCTTCTATTGTGTAGTTATTCATTGGGTGCAAGGATATATCCTTTGGGGATTCTCCTACCTTGCACTACATCAAGTGGTATTAGAGCTAGTTTTCCTCAGCATGTGGACAAATCACTGAATGTGAGGTAGTTTGCATTATGACCTAGGGTGAATATTATCAAAGAGAGGCTGGATTTGATTAATCTTATGGATTTTTTGCAAAGAGTTTGCAAAGATCTTGGAAGATGCATTTGAGAAGATTCGACCCTAGGATGATTGCAAATCTTTATGATGTAGTGAAGAAGAATGTATCAAATATATCTTCTTAGTTGTAAGCTAGTTTGATGAATCAAGTTAAGGAAGGGATGGTTGAGTTCCATAGAGATTTTTGGAGCTAGAGTCTACAAATCTAGAAGTGAGTTGTTTGGCTAGTTAGATGAATTGTTGAAGAGAGAATATGGTATGGAAAGGTTGAGGTGGAAATTGGTTTCTTTGATTAGTTTGTGGAGTCTGATGTAAAACTTGTAGAGCAACTTGTGGTTTTTGCTAAAGAGGTTCCTAACCTTGTTGATGATGGGATGGAGATTTGTTTTCGTGATTAGTTGGTTGAGTCTAACATGGAAATTGCAAAGCACTTGGTCATGGACATTCAAGTTGTTGTTGTGATGATTTTTATGTTGTAAGGCATCTTTTTTTGGATGATGAGATTGAGAATTCACATATGGATGTTTCTACTAATATGGAGTTCAATTTTGCCAGTGTGGATTAACTAGTTTATGATGTGGCTGAGGATTTATATGTCACTCTTATCGTGGATTTGAGCTTACATGTTGCTGATTAAGTGCGAGAGAACTACCTTATGTTTCTAAAATGGAATTCTTGTTTAAGGATATTATTGTTGGTGGTTGTGATCGATTGTAGAGATTATTGGTGAAAAATTATATTCAGTTTTTTCCTAGGAGTGAGCTTGATGATTGGGTTGTTGAGATTCATTCAATTTTGATGTTTGAGTGGATGAAGTATAGATGACTGATTTTCAAATTTTTTCTTTTGTCTAGGATAGATTGGAATCCTTTGGTGAAGATGAAGTTTTGTGCAGATATTTTTTTGGCATCAAAGTATAGGACATACTTTTTATCTACCTAGGAAGTCTGATGCAGGAGCATCTTGCATCACAAAATAAAAGGGGGCATAATTTAAATTTATAAAATTTTAAAAAAAATTGTTGAGGAGAGAGAAAGTGAATAAAATTAGAGGAAAAATAATAATAATAAAATAAAACTGGAGAAAAGAGGGAAAACAACATTTCATAAGTGGCATTATTTTGTATTTAATGTTTGTTGCAAGTTGACTTGTGCCTTAGATATACATTTAAGGTAAGAGTTTATTTAATTTGTAACTTGTTAGGCCAACTTGTAGCTTAGTTGGGTATAAGGGGTCTTATGGATTCTTAAGTCATAATCATCCATCGTAGAGAAGAGGATGTGGAAGAGGAGCGAAGTTGAGTAGAGCTAGTAGCTGTGGCTTGGGAAATAAGAAGGTTTTTTGGTGGTTTGCAAGCACAAGTTTATATTATTTTTGGGGTTTCTAGTAGATTTTAGATCTAGGCTAATTAAGGTTTGGATCTTGTGAGATCTTGTAGAGCTTGTTGCTATATTTTCTTATGTAGTTGGCTGTAATCCGAAAGGCCTTAGAACTGGACATGTTGGAAAGAGTAGGGGTGCCATGGAACTAGATAAACAATGTAAATCTTATGATTATATTATGAGAATTGCCATTATTTTGGATCTAGATGTTCGTGTTATTATTATTCTTCCTCTATGTGGTTATTTATTGGGGGTTAGAGCATCTCCCCAAGAATTCTCCTGCCTTGCATTGCATCACAAATTCACAAAGTAAAAACATCTCGCTTATGAGTCTTTTCCTTGTCATAACATCAGATTATTTATGTTCAATCATTTTCTTAGGTGCATGATGTCTTCTCACATACTTTTTTAGTACATGTTCTTTCCTTCTCTCTTCTTCTATAGTTTCATCTTGAAAAATGATTTCAAGCTCAATTTCCCTTTCTTTTTTAGGTTCTAATGTTGGAAATCTAGAGAAGGATAGGTGGTTGAGAGAAGGGTAGGGGGTAAATCAAGAACCAATATTTTTCTTACATCAATTCACCATTTAATTCTTTATAAACTAATATGATCTAATTACATGCGTGAAAGATTGAAAGCAATAAAACATTCATTACACTTGACATAATATTTGGTAACCAAGAAACCTTCCAATTAGAAAGTAAAACTATGGTAGGGATGATACCCTCAATCATTAGTACTACAATATAAAGTTGGCCTATTAAGGCTTACAAATTGATCACTTCTAGTGATCTTCCCTATTAGGAGAAATAAAGACTATTAGGTCCACCTTGTAAAATGATTTATACAATACAATGAAGTATGTTCTTGGTTAGGAGATTTTGTATATGACTATTAAGTCTACCTTGTTAGAGGATTTGACCGATGGAACTGTTAGGATGAACCAATAGTTGATCTTTTCTATGCAGCTCAATTTTTTGAATGAGATTCCTGTGATGTAGAATGGTCACCCTAATGTGATGAATGAGACTCTTCTTTTTCTTATCCTGCTTATAGCCTTCAAAGTACCATGTGCTTCATATTCATGGTTTATTGCATACTCATTTGGATATGACAAGATATCTCTCTTTTATACCAATCCAAATAATTACCTTCTGAAGTGGGCTATAATACCATATTCAACAATCTTAACCTAGTCAACTCAGTGCTAACACTCGGGTTCAGAAGTCCTTGGGTGATATATAGATACTAGGAAACATAGTGAACATGTCAATCTCTATCACTTCGCTGATAATGGAGCTCAATCCACATTGATCACTTAGGAGTAGGCATGAACACGGTTAACACTGATAACTTAACAAACATTGAAGAGCTTGGTTGACACTGCAATAGCTCAGTTACTATTGCAGCTCGATCAACACTACTTTTTCTCTGCTTGATTAACATGGATAGCTCAGTTAACACTATCTTTCTAGTTTACTCAGTTAACACTTCATGACTAGCCAAGTTGACATTGTCTGCAAGGTTTATTTTGTGGTGCTCAACAACAATGTAACCAACCAAATAAGTAAGTGTTTTGGCACTAATTGATAACTAGTCCAGCCATAAGTAAACATCTAGTTCATGTCCAACTTGCTCTAAATTATCTTTCTAATGTTTGACTCCTTTTGTATATTACTTGACATCATTTTTCTATAGTTTAGCACCCACAATCTATTTCTTAGAAATAGGCTATTGTAGCTTCACATTCCTATTTTTTTGTTGATTTGTAGCTTTGTTCTCTTGTTTAGGTGGTGTGCTAGGAACACCATAATTCACATTTATGAATGTGCTTTATTCTTCAGGTTCTATCTTACATCCAAATTCTTTCTTTTTTGCATATTCATCAACTTTCACTTTTGCACTTTCCACGAGTTTATTAGCATTAGAGTTCAAACACTTACAAGAGTTTCTCTTAGTGGAATAACCTAGGAACATGCCTTCATCACTTTTAGGATCAATTTTTCCATTTCAATTATCCTTAAGTATATAACATATGCTTCCAAAAAAATAAAAATACTTTACATTAGGTGCAACTCCACACTATTATTCAAATGGTATAACATTTTTACCTTTCTTGACTTGCACATTGTTCAAAGTATAAATTGTCATACTTACAACTTCTCTTCAATATTTTTGTAATACATTTTTCTCCATCATCGATGTTGTAACATAGTTCATGATTGATCTATTTTTCCTTTTAGCTATTCCATTTTGACAAGGGGTCCTAGGTACTGACATTTTCCTTTTGATTCCTCTGTAATTATAGAAAAAGTTTAATTCATTGGAAATGAATTCTCCACCTTTATCAAATCTCAAGCATTCCAAAATATTTCCTATCTCCTTTCCAAATTTGGCCAAATACCACTTATAAAACCAAAAAGCATTAGATTTTTCTTTAAGAAACATCATAGTCATCATTCTAGAATAGTCATCAACAAATAGAATAAAATATTTTTCTCCACTATAGATTTGAATACCAATAGGTCCACATAGTTCAATATAAACCAATTCCAAAATATCATTAGATGAATATGTCTTCCTCTTGAAACTAGACTTTGTCATTTTTCCCAATTGACATTTTTTACACATAGCATTATCAAATTTCTTTAGTTTAGAAAATCCTCTTACTCTTTTCATTGTACTAATGCTAACCAAATTATTAAAAAATTCTATGACATAACGTCTTGTTCCATAACTAAATATCTTCATAATGTGCAAACAAAAATGTCTCATTAGATAAATTCCAGGTAGAACAAGTTATATCTTGTTTGATCACCACTTCCAATTAGTTCATGACCAACATCAAATATTTTAGCCTTTCTGTGATGGAATTCAACTTTGTATTCTGATTTGTTCAACTATGAAACACTCAACAAGTTATAGTTAAGTCGTTCTATTTGATAAACATTATCACACTTGATCTTATTAGTCACTTGTATTGATCCTTTACCTTCCACAAGACATGATACATCATGATCAAATTTAACACAACTACCATTGTAAGGTCCAATGTTCTCAAATCTACTTTTATCATCAGTCATGTGATTTGAACAACCACTATAAATTATTCACCTATCACTTTTATTCACATATGAGATTAATGCAATTTTTGTATCTTCATCAAAATCTTCTTTCATAGCAACATAGACAACTTCTTCGCCATTACTTTCGGATTCATTATAAACTTCTTCTTTAGCAATATAACAATATTTCTTGTCTTTGTCTTTGTAGTCCTTGTGTTTTTTATTGTCTCAGTCATCTCTTCTTCCTTTGTACTAAAAATCTCCTCCTTTAGCATTGATGGAAATATATATGAAAAAAATCTAGGTTCCAAGAATACGAAACAATGTTATGTTGGTATTGTTGTTGTTCTCATCTTTTCAAATCCTCTTCATCAATCAAATCAGAAATTCTCTGGAACACTATTCAGTTCTACATCTTATAAGATTAGCATCAATTTTTCACATCCTAAACAACTCTCAACTTATCCCCTATAGAGATATTTCTTCTCCTTACATGAATCTTTCTAAATCTCCCTAATACAAATATGCTCATCTATCTCTCACCCATTCATCTAGAGGATGTTGTCACACTTGTCTCCCTCATATTTCACACTTCTCTCCCCCATATTTAGGAGGATTTTTTCATGCATTATCTCCCCCATTAACATCAATAACAAAGGCCTCATTATGTCAATTCTCCACTTCAAGTCTTCAACTATCTCAAGTGTCCAAAGACATTGTTAAAAACCAATTACCAAGATTCTTTAGTGACTCTTCTCATCATAGATGCTCCTCCATATAGGAAGTATCAACATTCACTCTAGTCAAACAATAGTTCTTTGAGACCAATTGTTAGAGTATATAGTCCACCAATATAATTGGGGGGTGTGGGGTGAATTAGTTAACCAACTATTATCATAATCAACCTTATTAGACTTCACCATATGAGCAATATAATCAACAACCATAACAAGATACTCATACACAATAACACCAAAACCCTTGATGAAATGGGAAACCTCAGTGAGGATGATACCCATAAGATGATATATTAATATAAATATTCCTTGTTACAAGATTGATCCTGTTAGGAGTCTATGAAATTATTTAGTACATATCAATCCCTATTAGGAGACTCTGAATCTTTGTTAGGAAATTCCAACCTTGTTAGGAGTTGTGCCAACCCTATTAGGAGTTGTAGAAGGAAGATGGATCCACTATCCAAAAAACTTCAGGGGAAATACCAATGATCCCATTGTCCAAATGATCTCTGTATTATTCCTTGAAGAATAATAGAAATGAACTATACTTTTTTCCCTCTTCCTTTGGCCTGTCAATCAAACTTCACATCCAATATTCCCTTGGATCACTTACTCAAATTTAGCAAAAACTCTACTTCTTGTTCATATACTTTGCACTTGAATCACATCCCAATCACACTTTACAGCTAAGGAAAAAACTTTTCTTTATATAAGGTCCTCAAAAAAATTCCTTGAGTCATCCTTGAGGCTTTCCCAATTAATTATAATAGGACCAAAATAAGATAATTAATTATTTTTAAATCATACAACACTGTCAACTCATGATCTTTGCAACTTATCACATGTGTGATTCCATCTACTTTGTACACTAATTGACATTATAATTACAATATCCTTTTTCACTATATAAATTCATGTGCCATGATTATATGTCTATTAGAGATACAATACAAACATCTAGAACTACATTTTTAGATACTTTTTCTATGTACTACTCTTTTTAAATCACACATATCTTATGTATTTATTTGACTTATATTATGCACACATATCCTCATCATTAGGAGATAGTGTGAAACATATCCTTAGCCATGTGTCACCTAAACATGAAACTCTATCTATATGGCAATGATCTCTGTCTGTTGTTTTGCCAGTCTTCACAAAATTACTACTATATTCACATCAATGTCAAACATAGTCATGAATGTAACATGTCAATATTGCCACATGCTCTCCAATACTTAGGATACTTACCCAAAGGAATACCATTAGCATTCATGCTAACGAAAGCATCACCTTTAGTTCCTTATCACTATAGTGGATAAAATAATAAAACTTCAAAAGATACCTGCACCATAGGAAAACTTATGTAAATAATTTACTTTCATAAAGCTTCAAATAATTGGTGAGAATAATAAATTCAACACCTTCAAGATACTTCAAAACTAGGATTGCACCTTCAATCCATCAAAGCCCATGAATCTCAAAAGTAAGAGCTAAGCTCACTAAGTGATACATCATGCAAGGAGTGGTAGTCAAATATTGTACCCTATTTATCACTCGGCCTAAGAAATGTCAAACCCTCTCTTTCTATTTACATTAATTATATTCACTCAACATTTAAATGCAATCAGCAATCATGAGTAGAAATTCTCCAATCACTAATACACAAATAGTTGCCAAAGATAATAATAGATAATCCCAATCCTTGCATTGAAACCTATCAAGATTGGATCCTATGTGTTCACATATCATTTAGACACTTGTCACATAGTTTTGAATTCAATTGCTTTCTAACTAAGAATCACACATATTTCATCAACTATTGCCTACACTGAACACTTTCCTCCCACCAACTACACACACCATCCTTTTGATTTAGAGAGCACTTAGCAATCAACTCTCTACATATGATCTTCATGTTATTCCTTGAGGTTGACAATCACTGCAAATTACATCCATATCTTCTATGAAACTAGTTGAGAATCTAAAAGTAATTGATAAACATAGACAATACTTATGTGTGTAGAATATTGTATATCCATTGTAGCAGATTCTATGGGACACACTTCATAGACTAATGCATATGTATTTACACACATTTTTCCATATTTACTATTGTACACTTACTCATTAATACACATATCAAATAACACCTAGTTAATCTCAAGATTTTCCAATACTAAATGAAAGAAAACAAGGTCACATCAGTCCAAAAAAGAGATCAGGTCACTTTGATACCATATGTGTGTGGAAAACAAAATAGAAATTATTGAATGTTTTTATTCATTCAATTCATTTTGATGATTTTACAATGCTTTGCAGTGGCCTTTTAAAGCCTTGTTTTCCCTTGAAGAACTACCTACATAAATAACTAACAAGTAAATTTTACTTATTAATCTAAACTATAAACTAAACTATTTATTTTAATATTTCAAAAATAGAAAGTGTTTTTTTTTTTTCCATCCTATGTGAACACATCCTTCTTGGATAAGAACTATAGTGGTCATGTTATTTCTTCAAAATTTAGAATTTATTTATTGGAATTTGATTCTTTACATAAGGATATCCATCATCCTTCAAATATAACTTTGTGGGATGAACTATTGATAATTATTTCAGACTTATTATTGCATATCTAGAACATACTATTAGTTTTATAAAATTCTCTAATCAATTTTATTCTTCTTAAACTATTGCAAGTGATAATTCTGGTCCTCCTCATGTTTTACATCACCAAAATCATCACAAAGTGGTATTCCTTATTATATTTTTGGAAAATAGTTTGAAGAGATCTATTTGCCTTCTAAGGAGATACATGAGTCTTTTGACTATGATTTGTAAGAGCTTCTAGATTATCATCATATTCACTAGTGTGTGATTCTAATATCATAATTTTCAATATAAACATGAAAACTATGGAGCATGTTTCAAAGACATGATACATTTGGAGTTTCATTCATACATATTATTTCATGTATTAGGGAGACATAATTCACACATCCTTAATGTTGTTTATTCTCGAGGGGAAGAATGTTATTTGAAGATAATGGACCAACTTCTACATCCAAATTTAGTCATGTACAATTGAACACACATTATGGATTTTACCTCCTTATTTGTGTGTGTGTGTGGGGGGGGGGGGCAGGGGCGGGGGCGGTGTTGGTGAAAATTCCAATGCAAGTTTAAGTTTCATCCATAAATAATTATAGTCCATCATAAATAATGGATCTACAACTTTGTATGCATCTATCATATTATTAATGATAAAATTTATGCCTATGATATCTCTAACAAAATTCCTCACCATGATTTAAGCTAGTACATTAGTTTTCTCTGTAAGATTTTTACTGTAGTTTTCATGTGTATGATGGTAAATTTTGTATAAATTTTACATCTTATACATATTGAAAAGTAAGAATAACAATAGAATTTCTTCCTTAGTAGTTTTGATACTACTCTATTTTATTTCTATGAACGTTTTACTTATTTCTTTTAGCTAGATCTAATTATGTCATACCTTAAAACTCTAGAAATGTGTGCAAAGAGAGATTTCCACAACAACAAATATATTTTTTATTGCACAATCAGCCTTAAAATATGATGATAAATAATTCTATTTTTATGTATTGATGCATACAATAAAATATCAATTATCTTCACATCTTAGGTCATGATTGTGTGTTTAACTTCATAAAATAAAACTTAAAATTTAAATATCGGTTCAAGTTCAAAGATTTTTAAATACTTTTACTAAATGAGAAAATTCAACTGGCTAAACATTATAAGAGTATAATTGGTATATCCATGTATCGTTTTATTCTCTACAATGATACAAATGCGACACATGACAAAGTGATACCAAAATAAACATCATATACTAACTACTAACTTTTAGGCAAAAAGTGTCAAATATTCAAAGTTGTACGTTTGTAAAGTTTAATTCTTTCCTTGCTATGTAAGCCAGTAATAAGTGTAACTTTTGGTATGTTGTAAATATGTTCTCATGATAGTGTTTAGATTTCAACAATTATTGAAGTGATAAGTAGGATTATGATAAATTCTATGCAATTAAAGTTGAAGACATTTGTACACCTTGATCATGTCTCATAATTTAGTTAACAATCATAATAAAAATGAAAGTGTCACCAATTATTTTAATTAGTCATTGAAGAATACAATTTAAAAACATATTTCATTTGTTAAGATATTGAATCCACCTAATGCTAAACAAAAAATGTCTAATCATAAATTATATTCAAAAGAATAAATAATCTTTTCTTAATCTCTACTGTATAACAGTAATGATACATTTAAATTGAATCATGCACATGGAATCAGACACATGCTAAACAGACATGACAGTAAAATGTATAGCTAAAACTCAAACTGATCAGGCAATTCTAATTTCAACCGTATTTTAAAAAATATGAAAAATTATAAAGACTTGCAAAATATTAGAATTTATAATAAAGGGTTTCACTTTTCTCCTTACAATAGTGCAAGATTTTATAGTTCAATAATTATTTTCTCAACATCAAATAATGCCACCCTTGTAAATTGATTGGAGTGCACTGTGGAAACTTTACAATGAAAAACGCAACAGAATGCAATTCAGTGTCTTATAAAAGCCAAATTTATGTAATTCTAAGGTTAGCCAAAGATCAAATCTGAGCAAGACAAAATGTACCTAAAGAAATAAGCTTTCATTTTTGCATCTAGTTCATCCCGTTGTAGTTGTAGTTTGCCAATTTATCTTCTCTCTGTATTGCAAACGTTAGTTCCGCTGCTCCATTCCGAGAATACAGCGACCCACTGGAAGCCTTCTGCGAATCGATATGGCCTTAAACTTTTACCTTACTCGTATGCAATTCATTTATTTTCTTGTATACACGAGCATATATAATTCCATGAAAAGGTAAAAGGAATTCCTGACTATTACGCGCTGCCTCATTCACTGAACAGATTTCGGATAAATGATTAAAGGAACACAGGACGAGCTCCTCCAGCACTTATCGTGTAATCTGAGCATCTCTTTCGCCTTAAACTTTGTCTTGACCGTACACTCGCTGTGCATAATCATGCACAGCTTCATGACTGCCCCGATCTCAACCATTTCCTGCAATATTCGCGGAGACGGAGAACATTTACACAGAGACCACAAAATTCGAACGGCCTTTTCCGTTGCAAGGTGGGAGACTCTGAGTATCTTCTTAGACACCGCAGGGACGCCCATTGCGTTGTCGGCCAAGGCGGCCCTCCCTTCTGCACAGCCACACAACACATCCAGAAGACATAACATCCTCTCGCAGCTGCTCTTCTTTTCGGGACTCTGATCGGGAAGCGATTCAATCAACGCGGAGACGGCGCCAGCCTGGATCACCTTTATCCTGCTGCTCCTGCTGCTGGAGCTCATTGCGGTCAACACCTCCAGAGCGGCCATGGTTGCCTGATGGCACACCTCCTCCGTCAACACTTCCAAAAGTCCTTCAACTAAATCATCGTTGGCATTCATAACAAACCGATCGAGGACTTCCCTCGAGAGATTCTGCAACAGCATGGCGGCGTGAAACCGAGCGTTGCAGGTGCCCCTCTTGAGAATAAACGCCACGGAGGCAAGACACCTGGCGGTGGCAAGCGAATCTAAGGTCTCGCCACGCAAAGGAAGAGAATAAAGGACCCCCAACGCTTCCTCGCAGGCAGAAGCAATTTCATAGCAATAACCGGCTTCGTCCGTTTCGGGGGTAGGGTTTTCAATAAGAGAGATCAAGAGAGCAGGCGTGTCGGAAAAGGCGATAAACCGTCTGTTACTCTCGCTCTCGCCGGCTACACATTTCAATTTCTTCAACACCTTCACTTGAAAGCCCGAAGCCGAGGACGACTCTATGTCGCGGAGCAATTTATTTAGTTGATCGGTGTCCAATGGCGGCGGGGGCGTGGAGATCCTGTGAACGCCCTTGGAAGAATTGAGATCGCACCACTGTTGAATGAGCCGCCAAAGGGTGTGGTTTGGTGTGAGCTCGGATTTCTGAAGGGGTTGCTTTGTGAGAGGGCAGGTGTTGTTCCCCATTGCGAACATCCACTTCTCAATGCTCTGCCTGTCGTAGGTGGCACCGGTGCAGAGCGTAACAGGGTCTTCCATGAGCTGCATCGATATCGGGCACAGGAAATACGAAGGGATTTCCACCTCTGGAGGATCCATACTGACAACGGACAATAAGAGAGGATATATCTAATTACGTCGGAAGCAGCGAGATTGGTTCAGATAATAGATGTTGTTGAGGATACAGGCGCTTTAATAGATTCCCGTAGATCAATGTCAACGACTGATTAGAATATGTCCTCGATGGCATCGAGTAGCGAATTGTTGCTTGGATTTCAAAACTGGATGTAAAGTCAACACGCTGTGCAAATATAAAAAATTAGGGTTCCATACAAAGCTGCGCTGGCGCTCCCGGCGGTACCGTCCCCATTTCGCATCCTCAGATGTCGCAAACAATGTTGTCTACATTTTTATAATATATATGCTTTTTGAAGTTCATCAGTCGTTAATGTCTTATCAAGTATGAATCTGACACAACACCGCAAACAGGACACCAAATATCTATCTGTAACTCTTCGAATGTCCGGCAGTCTAACTTTACTCCATTTCAAGTATTGCTGTAGACTACGACCATATAGAAACGAACTATTCTTGCGGGTCAACTGTATACTTTGTGAATGTGATTGCACTTAAAAACCGCAAATTTTGTTTTTACAATTATTTTGAGGTGAGATGATGAGGTAAAGACTATATTTAATGAATATGGGTGAAGTTATAAGTAATCCACCACGTTAATGGATGATAAATTAGCAATTGTTTTGTGTGGCTTGTCATGTTTAATATAATAATAGTTCGATAATTTGAATTAATTAGGTATTGTTAGTTTTGAAGTTCTATTATCAGTTTTATTTATTTATTTATTTTAATATATGAAAATTTCTAATCATAGATTAGGTTAAATAATGAAGTGTATAAGAATAAAAAAATAATGTTTGGCAGGAAAAACAAATCACTTTTCTAAAGTAGCATATGGGCCTTGTTTATAGAACGGAAAACAAGTAAATACAAATGCAGTGTCTTGAAACATAAGTAAAATGAGTACGCAACCAACACAACGCAAACACAACACCTCAATGCAGCCAAAGGAGTATCAACAAAAGGAGAAGTGTCTTTATCATCCTTCTCCCACTAGTTGTTTGTAGGCTCTGACTAAAGGTCTGGAAGAGTCCAACCATCTGCATTACATTCTTCATTCTGAATTTCTTCCCTATGTAAAGAAATTTTAAGTGATAATCTAGTAAACCACTTTGACAAAGTAGGCCAACCAAAATAACTACCGAAATGAGGTCAACCTAAAGGAGCGAGAGGAACACCACTAGCAAGGTGTCATCTAGAACAAGGATGAGAACTTGACCACCTACGAGAGGAATCCTTATTATCATATGATTGGTGATGAATAGTTTGGGTACAATGTATGTTTAAAAGCCAAGCAAAGGAGCTATAAACACAACAATGGCCACGGGAAGGAGAATGACCACCAACAATATAACCATTTAGAAGAACCTTGACAATCATACAAGTGGCATCACCCAAAACATGGTAAATATATTGCAAGTTGGGTACCTCAAGAGATATCTTTTCAAGCTGTGCATGTATCTCTGATTTTTTTCTTAGAAGTAAACCAAATTGTGGAAGAGGGAACAAGAATATAGGGGTATCACCCAAAAGAACCATATGTTAGGAAACAAATTCTAGGTGAAATGGATTAAAAATGTCATGAACATAAATTGAGTAATTCTAAACCCATATATAGAACCCAAAAATTTAACAAATGGACACCAACAATCCATGAAAATAGTAAGGGGGTCACAAATGCCTACATGGTGAAGCTTGAGGCCCAAAGGGAAGCCCTGGGATAAATTTATAGGTAAAATGTATGATTTCATATTTTTTGATAGTAAACTAGATAGTCATAAACCACAATCTCCAAGATGAATGCAAAGACTACAAATGCCATCACTAGTTAAGAACTTGGACCGCTGATAAATTATAAGAAATCCATCAATATCCCTACCGAGGTTGATATCTATAAAATACCATCTTCAAATATGAGTGTCAACCCTTCAATTCGAGATGCATGCTAGAAATACAATTCTTATGGAGAAATATCATTAGGAGAGCTCAAATGAGTGGATCAAAGGTCTGACAATATTGGCAAGAAAAAAAAAATTGGACCTACAAATCCTCACAAATGCACAAAGACATAGTAGGTTTATAGAAAAGGTATTGAGGGGTACAAATTCCTCTCTTATAAAAGAAATGAGTATGAATTCATGAGAAATGATATAGATGAATTCATTAAATTTGGATTGAAGGAGGCTACACAAATGGTGTAGTACAAGTCATGTGTACCTTTAAAGAAGATGACCAAGCCCCTAACAATAACAACACAACATAAGTATAACAAGATACAATTGAAAAAAACTCACTTTATTATCAAAATATTTATAGTTACACAACTGAATATTGATTTATAAGACAAATCACATACAATTTTTCATGTTGTAAGGCTTTCTTAGTTATGACCAGTACATGTTCGAGATTATAGGTCAAATTCGCTACTCTTAAGAATCTACTCAATCACTATCTACTTGAGACTATCAATATTTCTCAATAACTCTTCTAAAATTCAATGATATTACACATATAACCCTCAAGACATATAGGTCATCTTTGAGTTTACAATGTCTAATAATAGGAGACTCACCCTCAATGAATTAATGAAAAAATACACAATACATGATAAAACCTTATGCAACCTTTGGTATAGGTCCACACATTAACCAATTATCTAGATCTAATAGCATGTAAGCCAACTCTTACATAAATAAATGTTAGTCTAAAAATGGTTTTGACACTTGAGTGCCAACACACTTAACCACTTTCTACATTGAAGCCGAGTACACTGTGTATGTCGAGCCACAGTGTGTGCTGAGTTAAGAAATTCATCAGGTGCCGAGTGATCTTCAAGTACCGAGCAGTCTTTAGGTGCCGAATGAAGATCAAGTGCTAAGTGACTGCAGGTACCGAGCATGATCCAAGTACCGAGCATATACAGGAGCCAAGTTACAGAAGGTGTCGAGCATCAGGAAGCAGTAAGTGCCGAGTAACTCAGAATCAACATATGAGTTTGAAACTTCACAAACTCAGATGAAAACCATTTTCATAGCCGACATATGAGGAATCTTGAAGGATTTAAGTGATAAGATCAAATCATTTATATTTCCTATGCAATCTTCATGCAGCCAATAAGAAAAATGGAGAAGGCATGCAACCAATGATAAAAGTGCAAGGAATAAGTGGCAAATGGAGATTCAATATGGATCGTAGATCCATAACTAACCCTAAGTCTTTGAGTGTCTTTATAAGGAAGACAAAATCTCATTGCATGGAAGTGGATGGACAAGGGTGTGTAAGGAAAACTAATTTTCAGAGAAAAGAGTATCAGATCATAAAGGATCAAGATCAGAGAAAGCAGATGAAGTGCCTATGTTCAGCAATCAAAGGATTGTAAGCTATTAGGTTTATTATACCTAATACTCTCTAGCAATTGTATTAGAAAGAAAACCCTATGGTGATAGGTTAGCTTAGTTGCTATTTTGTAGATCCTTTAACTAGGTGACTAAATCCTTTGACAGGGTAACACTTCATGTAAAGTGTTTGTAAATCCTTTAACCAAGTCACTATTGATATAGTGTAAAGCCTTTGACAAGGCAGGCCTTTAATAGGGCAGACCATCATAAGTGGTTAAACATTATTATTGCAGTGATTTTGTGGGTATCATCCCCACCCCAATTTTACCTTCTTAATTCTGGAGGGTTTCTGGGCTACCAAAATCTCAAGTGTTATGTAGTGATGCATATTTGTTTGTCATGATTGCTCAATGTTTATATGCATGCATGTTCATTTTAAAGATATGTTATTCAGGACTTGAAACTATTAGAAAGCTAGTACTTCTGATTCACCCCCCCTCTCAAAAGCATTCTTTCCAATAAGATATTCCAACAATTGGTATCAGAGCCCAATTTCTCTCAAAAAGGAGCCTAATAGCTTGCAGAAAAAGATCTAAAGATGGATGGAAGTTTTCAAACTTGGAAAGATCATTGAAAACCAGGTGATAGATGTGCATCTCACTCTACAAAAAGTAGAGGAAGCTAGAGTGGAATTAAGAAAATCTTTGAAAAGAAGAAAGGAGATAGCCATAGCTGAAAATGACATACACTACAAGGAGATTGATACCACACAAGTATTTGCCAATGGAGACACTAAAGAATTTGATGCAGCAATAACAGAATTGATGGAGAAAAACAAAGTTCAAGTAGAAGATGGAACATGAATCATAGGCCATAATGTTATGTGAAATCACTGAACAAAAGAAAAGAGCAGTTGAGGACAGAATCATGATGGAAGATGACAAAAGAAATCTTGCAAATAGACTGGAAGAAAAATGTACTGAATTAACAAGGGTCTCAAACATGCAGATGGATACACTTGCTCAAATGATGAATCTTCATCATGAACTTAATATGAAAGATATTGAGATCTCTACTTTGAGGATGTAGAATGAACAATTGTAGAATGAATTGAACATAGAAAAAGAGACAGCAGAGAATCTCAACAAGTCAAGTGAAGCCATAAAATACTTTGAAAAATTGTTCAAATTCCCAAGATCATCCCATGATACATCAGGACTCAGATACAATAGCGCTTAAGTTGGTGAATCATCAAAGAGTGTTGAGCAAAGAAGTGACAAAGGTAATAATTCTAAACCCACTTGTCATTATTGTAATAAAAAGGGACATACTGCTAATATTTGCAGTAGTAGAAGAATCAATCAGCCAAACACACACAAAAGTAAGAGTTACTGTCACAAGTGCAACATGCAAGGACATATGCCACAAGATTGTAGATACAAAATCCCAAGAACACAAAGATTTGATGGACATTGTCATAATTGCAAAAAATATGGACATAGGGCATTTGAATGTAGATCAAAGCCTATGTGGACATCAAATCAATCAACAAAAGGGAATAAAAGTCACTACCATTGGGATTATAACACCAGGTACAATTGTCACTATTGTCAGGAATATGGACATATACCCCATAATTGCATAAGAACACATTTCAAAGGGAACTATAAAAGATGATTGAGTCAAACCACATGTTTCAATTGCTTAGAAACTAGTCATACTAGCAAAAATTGTCCTACAAGGTCTAAAGCACCAAATACTGAAGCCAACAAAAGAAAAGAAAAGATTGATGTCATAAGAGGACAAATGAATAAAACTTGGAAGAAGAAAGATGAGTTTAGTACATCAACCAAATGGATCACTTCACCTAACAAGTCAAGTGATCACACTTCATCAATCTAAGCATAAGAGAGATATATGGGACTGAGATACAAAGTTGTATCATACATCAGTCCCAAGACAAAGAAGCACTGAAAAGAAGAAATAACCATAAGATAAGATGCTAAGACTAAACTTGAACAATGATGTCGAGTTGTCTTTGGATGCTGAGTGAAACTAATTTGGATGCCAAGTTATCAATAAAGTAAGTAGATACCGAGTATAGTTGCCAAGTGGAAGCGAAGTTGAAAAACATTCAGAAGCTGAGTGATAGGTGTAGGTACTAAAATGCATTAAATGCAAAAGTTTCTTTTGCCACTTAAAAGTAAAAATTGATTCATTCTTGAGCCATTAAAATGAAGAGTGATTTCCTTGAGCACGACTGAGCAACTTTCAAGCTTTCAACCAGTGATTTGCAGCAATTCAGTGTCTACCCAAGCGATTTAAGTATCTATCCAAGTATTTCCTTCAAGTGCCAAGTTTTACAATTTGAGAAATTTACTTTAATCATTAAAACCCTAGTTCGGATATAAATGGCGTCTAGTTCAAAAATGACCCAAGAGAAAATGAGCCATGAGATTCAACTTTTCAGCAACAAAGTAAAGCAACCTAAGTTTAGACCTATACCAGAGGTTGCATACAAAAACGATCCTACCGGTGCCCCGTCCACCATCCCTGAAAAAGTTTTTATGGTTTAGAATGTGCAAAAATGCTATAATTGTAAAATAGGAGCCATAGGAGATTTATAAATCTTTAATGCCTATGACAAAATCTATGAAAATGGTATTACGAAAGATGATTTTTCTATCATAGAAAAGAAGGGTTTAACCAAAGCCCTAGTTTTTCCAATCGTATTCAAAAATGAGTGGATACGCATTATTCTCAGTAGAATCCATGATGGATCATTCTAGTTAGAACAAGTACAAGTCAAGATTACTAAGAAGATGGTTCATTGGGTTACTGGTTTTTCAACCCTAGATCGGCCAAAGACTTTGAGAAGTGAAAAGAAGGAAACAATTGAGAAGAACACAGGTGAAAAGTTGAACAATAGAGGCATGACTATAGACACCATAGCTGATCCCCTTCTAGACTTTTCTATAAGGATCATATCACATAAGTTTTACCAATCCAACAGGTTAAACAGTGTACCCTGCATAGTAGTAGATGTGGCACATAAACTTGTAAAGAAAGACCACACTTATGACCTTGCAAAGCTCTTGTTGCAACATATCAATGAAAATCTTGGAGCTATTAGAAAGTCCAAGGGAGCACAGTGTAAATTTGGTGCAGTGTTGGTTTGTATGTTCTTCTATATAATGAAGGAATTCCCTTCATTTGGAAAACTCAATTGGAGTCAAAATAAAACCATTGTTGATCAAATTAATGATTTCATTGCACAAATGGGAGATAGCTTTGATGATCAAATGTCTATCTATTTTGAGGATTTCAAAAATGCAATGAAGAACAAAATGAGAATACCAGTTTCACTGGTAGAAAAGCATATAAATGACATATGTTTTCTTGTTGATATTGATTACACTTACATTCAAGCAGTCCTTCCAAGAATAAGATGGCTTAGACCATTGGGATATGAGCTTGATGTTAATCAAGCTTCTGCAGTCATCATAGCTTTACTTGCAGAGGAAATGGACAAATCTGCCAAGGTATTTGGAACATATGACACTGCAAAATCAAGAGTTGTTACAGAAGTCAAGATAGCCTCAACAGTAAAGAAAAAGGACAAGCTGGTAAAGTAGATAAAGAAGAAATTTGGTGTTGGAAAAACAAGTGCAGCAGGTAAAGAAGAAGAGATTAGTGAAGGAGAAGAAGAAGGTGAGCCAATACAAGAGCCACTTGAGAAAGATGAGAGTGCCGAGGAAGCAAAAACCAAGGAAGCACCCATCAGAGGCAGAGTCATCAAAAGGAAAACAAAGACACCTCCTACTTCTCAGCCTTCACCAAAGAAAGTTGTCGTGCAAATGCCTAAGAAGCCAACAACCAGAGCTACAACAAGGGCCTCTACTCAAAAGGCTAAAGAGGAAGCCACAAAGAAGAAAAAAATAAAGGCACAGGAAGAGCCAAAGAAAAGGAAAAGATATGTGGCCCAACCTGATACTGATGAAGAAGATCAGACTAAAAAGGTAAGTCCTCCTAAATCTTCAATTGATACATTATGTAAGAAGATTAAGAATGGAGACTTAAATGGAATGAAAAAGATTGATTTCAATAAGTTCAGTAAAGAAGAACAAAATAGCATAGAAGAGTCAGTCTATGCATTAATGGACAATTGCCAAGGGAATTGTCTAAAACTATAGAAAACTGATGGCATTTTTGTCTAAAGATGGAGAAAGAGATGAGGGAATCAACCCTAGCAAACCTATTTCCCAATTTAACAAAAGAACAAGCAACTCAAGCAGTCAAAAGGCATAGCAAAAGGTTTACACCTAAATATAGGGCATTCTCCATCCTGCAAAACAAAATTGAAGAAGTTGTGCAGAGAACAACAAGAGTTTGGAAAAACTTGTACAAGACATTTGAAGATTTTCTTGAAGAGGTATACAAAGAGGAAGCTACTGCTAACCCTGAAGAACGAAGGAAGAGGAGAAAAGAGAAAATAGAAGAAGAGAAAAAGGTTGAAGAAGAGGAAAATAAGAAAGAAAGAGAGGAGGAAGGAAAAGATGAAGACAAAGGAACTGATGAACAAAAAAGTGTGCAAGACACACATCCTTCACCTCCTAGCCTGTCTCACTCACCTACCACACCTACAAAAATCATAAAGATTAAGGATGTTGTTGACACCACATGTCAAAACATCAATCCATTAACTACAGCAAATCTTACTAAGATCCTTGACCAAACAACTTTACAAGAACAATTGTGTACAAGTCCTATATTGGTCAATGTGGATAATCTTCAAAAGTCAGTAGATAAACTCAAAGAAGCCAAGGTGTTACCATAAGAACCACCTCAAATCATTCAAACTACTGGGCTTACATTTCTACCACATCGGTCACCACCAAGATTAGCTACTCAAACTCATCAGGAGCCGAGTGCAACAATAGAGGTAGTCACAGGAACAACAGTTCAGATAGTAAGTACTCCTCCAGTAGCAGTGACACAAGAAGAAGAAGAAAAGCAAGAAGAAGAGGATAAGGAAGAAACTCAAAATAAAGAGGAGTCTGCAATACACACTTTGGTTGAATTACCTAAAACGGGAACTCCCACCAAACCCAGTAATAAGAAGAGTACTGAAATAATGACCTTACATGTCAGTACACCAAGTTCAAGTTCTACTAGGGTAGCCAAGACCATCCATTATGGTATTCTTGAGCTTGATGAAGAAGTCAAAATACCCTATTATGATTCAAGCACTCTAAATGAGGAAAAGATGAATGAAATACAGAGTGCATTGGATAAGAGAAGGAGACAAGAGGCAATGAGGAAAGACTACAAATACATATAGGAAATGAATGAAATAAAAGATATATTCATGGATGTGTTTAGTCTTCAACCTCTAGATGCAAACAGGCCAATACTTGAGCAATTATCTGATATAGTTGACCAAGTAAATAATGAAGACCATGATACTAATGTAAAACTAATGGAATGGTCAAAAAAGAAGTTTGTAGGAAAAGTCAATCATAAAATAGCTAATAACATAATTTTAGGACAGGTTGACCTAGCCAAGAAATTGGAAAATGTAAAAAGTGTATTAGGAACATATTTTCCTTTTATAGCAAATTGTGTGATATTTCCAGGTTCACACAAGAAATAAATCAGAAAATTTTGAACCTTGAGAGTAAATTAAAGCTCTCCAACACACAACTACCCTCAGACCCTGTACAGAGTGAAAAGCAATTTGCTCAAACATTACACACTCAGAGGGAATTAGCCACATTATTAGTAGAAGAGGCCACTATAAAAGAAAAGCTGATATAAATTCAAGCCTCCGTTACTCCTCACTTAGAAATATTGCACAAGGAGAAAATGTATGCAGAAATAGTCCTGAAAAAGGATCCAAATATTTCTTTACATGAAGGACTTGTTGATCTCACAGAAGAGCTTGCAATCCAACAAAATTCATTGGATATTGGCTTAAATAACTGGGATGCAACTCTCCAAATACTCCTTGAGGTAAACAAGACATTTTTGGCCAAGCATGGAATTACTATTTAGGACCCTTTGACATCAGTATCAAAAAGGGGGATATAATATTCTAAGAGGGAGATAATAATTTTAAGGTATATATATTGTAAGCTACAAAGTTACAAAATTTTTGTTAAACCTCTGTATATATACCAAGCAGATCAGTAAACGTACTCATAAGATTAGATAAGTATTGCTTAGTTAAGTGTTTTTGACACTCATGTCAAAGGGGGAGATTGTTAGTCTAAAAATGCTTTTGACACTTGAGTGCCAACACACTTAACCACTTTCTACATTGAAGCTGAGTACACTATGTATGCCGAGCCATAGTGTGTGCCGAGTCAGGAAATTCATCAGGTGTCGAGCAGTCTTCAGGTGTCAAGTGCAGATCAAGTGCTGAGTGAGTATAGGTATCGAGCATGATCCAAGTATCGAGCATACACAGGAGCTGAGTTACAAAAGGTATCGACCATCAGGAAGTAGTAAGTGTTGAGTAACTCAGAATTAACATATGAGTTTGAAACTTCACAAACTCAGATGAAAACCATTTTCATAGCCAACATATGACAGATCTCAGAGGATTTAAGTGATAAGATAAAATCATTTATATTTCCTATGTAGTCTTCATGCAGCCAATAAGAAAAATGGAGAAGGTATGCAACCAATGATAAAAGTGCAAGGAATAAGCGGGAAATAGAGATTCAATATGGATCGTAGATCCATAACTAACCCTAAATCTTCGAGTGTCTTTATAAGGAAGACAAAATCTCATTGCATGGAAGTGGATGGACAAGGGTGTGTAAGGAAAACTAATTTTCAGAGAAAAGAGTATCAAATCATAAAGGATCAAGATCAGAGAAAGCAGATCAAGTGCCTGTATTTAGCAATCAAAGGATTGTAAGCTATCAGGTTTATTATACCTAATACTCTCCAACAATTGTATTAGAAAGAAAACCCTACGGTGATAGGTTAGCTTAGCCACTATTTTGTAGATCCTTTAACTAGGTGACTAAATCCTTTGATAGGGTAACACTTCATGTAAAGTGTAAATCCTTTAACCAAGTCACTATTGATACAGTGTAAAGCCTTTGATAGGGCATGCCTTTAATAGGGCAGACCATCAGAAGTGGTCAAACATTATTACTGCAATGATTTTGTGGGTATCATCCCCACCCCAGTTTTACCTTCTTATTTTTGGAGGGTTTATGGGTTACCAAAATCTCAAGTGTTATGTGGTGATGCATAATTGTTTCTCATGATTGCTCAATGTTTATATGCATGCATGTTCATTTTAAAGATATGTTATTAAGGACTTGAAACTATTAGAAAGCTAGTACTTCTAATTCACCCCCCCTCTCAGAAGTATTCTTTCCAATAAGATATTCCAACAATAACCTCACCAAAATAAATAGCAGACATCATATGAAGATCAACATAGGAAATTATCACCCAAGCAGACAAAGCATAACTTCTAGTAGTTATAACATTAAATTATCCACACTTAGAATAATGATCCATGATAGGTCTGCAATATGAAGCAAAGATCATGATATTTGAAAAGGACAAACAAGTGTTCACCAAATCAAATAGTCTGACAAATAAATAGAAAAGAGAAAACAAGAAAATATCATTTTTGGGGATGCAAGATTGCCAATAGCCCAAGGATGACCCTGTAACAAGCACCCAATGTGACAAAAGATGTTCCACAAGGACTTATGAATATATGAGATAATTCAAAACTTAAATCGCATGCTCATTCTTAATTCATAAATCCTCTTCATTAATCAACACAAAAATTTGTCTAAAGTCAACACCGCAACTACACATTTCATCATATATCTTAGATATGTTGTTGCTACTTCTAAGGTCAAATGGATCACACTTCTTTCATGCCTTCATCTAATTAGGATATTTCTTTCCTTTACCTCACTTCTTAATCTCAAGATCAGATAACTTTATCAATTCAGACTATTCTTCACTAGTACTAACCTTAATCACAAGTTCTACTATCTTTAAATTAATTTTTTTGAAAACACTTAGGTTATTTTCTTTTCCATCGTCCTCATAATTCAAAACAATAAAAGAATAAATTGTTTCCATCATTCTCAAATGTACACATGATAAGCACCCATGTCTACTACATTACATAGGGTAAAAGTACAAAGTTGTGTCATCTTCTAGGATGACAAATCAAAATGACTTAATTTCAGTATTTCTATCTACAAAATAAGTTTGTTCAAACATATGATTTAGATAAATTTATTCTAGCTAAGTTATATATGTTCTCACGGTTTTCCAATTGGAAATGTCTATTACATGAAAGTTTTATACAAGTTTATGTCCAATTACTAAAGATATATAATTATTTCAAAAAAATGAGCTTTCAATAACGCTTACTTTTTTTAATGATACTTTAAATAACATATAAATATTGTTTTATAGTGCTCAAAGTCAAGAATATTCTCATATAGATTTTATAGTGTTTTTATTGGATATAGTATATTGTAATTAAACAATACTACAAGTCTATATTTTAACACTCGAGAAAATGTTGATTTTCAAAAAGGAAAAAATACTAGATCATATTAAAAATTTTGAAAAGCATATGACGTTATAGAGGAGAGAGTTCACTTCTAGAATTTATAATTTTTCTATCGGTTAAAACAATTTTTTTTTGACAAATGTAGTGCGAGATGGAAAATATTAGTTCTCGATGAGTTGAAATTTGAATTGTTATAAAAGAGAAAGTATAGGTTAAAAGCCAATTTTTATTTTTGATTAATCTATCTATACATGTCAGCTATTAAATTGTTAGAAATTTTTATAATAACTGAGAGGGGATTGGGGGGTGGGGGGGTTGAATCAATAATTCAAGGTCCTTAAGTACCATTTGAATAATTAAACATAAAACTCTTACTCTTCTTCTTATCTTCTTTTTGCTTAGTCTCTATTGTTACTTAGTCTCTACTATAAACCAAAATTACTACTCCAAATATAACATGATTTGTTGAATATAAAATGTAAATGATATAAAGCATTCAACACAAGTTTGACACTGGAATTTTTATGTGGAAACCCAATTTGGGAAAAAATTACCAATAACATGTCAACAATTTTTAACTTTTTCAAAGTAGGAACTATTAAAAGCCAACCCTATTAAAGGTTACAATACACACTATTTTGAAGTATTAGATAACAGCCAAAAGAAAAGGGGCCTGACCTTAGAGTACAAAAGGGCTGACCAAAAATAATCAGAGGTTACCACTCACCTATCTAATCGATACCAGTTTTAACCTTAAAGAAAAATTACATAAAAGATCTGAACTAAAGTAGTTCTTACCATCTACCCTATTCTTAACAAACATATAAAAAGTAAAAATATACCAATAGCTAATAGACTCATTTCTTCTATCAATCTAGTAGTTGATAAAACACATACATAACAAAACCCCATAGGGCACCAAGTTTATCAGGGACCACAACAAAAAAATGAACTAGGGCTAGTTTTCCTCTTTCTTTCCAACTTCCTCGTTCCTCTTCTCCTCAAGAACTTCCCTATTTATGTTCATCCCCTCCTCTTTGATAGGTTTATCAAGAAGAGTTTTGAGCCAATCCTCTACCAGGAAGCTGGACATGGAGTGAGTGGTTTCACTCTCCTTGCCCAAATCCTTCTCATCATTGTTCATCTACAGAAAATAGAGAGTGGTGAGATTAGAGGTCATGACCTTCATGGAGAATTCCATCGAGGTTTTGAATTTTTTATAGATGCTAATGTCATTCTCTATGAGCTCTTTCATAGAACTTTGTAGCCTTTGCAGCCTCGCCTTTTTGTGGCTCTAACTATGGCTATGTTTCCATATTCCCCCCATCTTTGGGAGTGCCTTTCATGGGGGAGATGATTTTCTCCCCCAAACTTCTATTGGGGAAGGGATATCTTCTAGGGTGTCCAAGATGTGTGAGTAGCTAGGAGGGCTAGAGAGAACCTTGTTTTCAATGTCTTGGTGAGACCTCTTCCTCTTGATGGGTTTCTTCTCACTGTTGGTTGACTTAGAGCTAAAGTCTTGTTTAGGAGGGACTTGAATTTCTCTATTTGGAGACATTTGCTAGCCCTCAAAGTAGTTTTCTTGATCTTCCCTATGTCAGTATCAAACTCAATAAGGCTAATTTTAACCTATGAACCAGGGGTTTTCTTAAGTTTTCTATGGCTAGATTGAGGAGTGGGGTTTGTGGATATCTGGGGGGTAGTAGTAGCCAGCGGGTTGCCCAGAAGTAGTAGGTTTAAGGCAAGGTGGTATTTGTAAAGTTTGTGAATGAAACCCTGGTGGATAATATAGAAGGGTTTTCCCTCTTCTCTCTTTTTCCTAGCTGTAAAGACACAAATCCTCCATGAAATACAGAAAAATTTCAAGAAAAGAAATTAGACCATGGTTCCTAAAATGGTTGAGAATGGAGAAATGGTAGTAATACAACACCCGGAACCAATCTTCAAGGGTAACATACTTCATAATGGCATAGAAGATCATATCCCAAGGCCTTGGTAGATCCTCCCCAGAAAACCCACCATGCGCAAGAACTGGCTCCTCATTAGGCCCAAAAATATTTCTTAGATTGGTTTCATCTACCACCCTGGCTGGCTTACACCAATTATTTCCTTCCATGGGAAACCTACCAACCCTAGCAACTAGTTCCTCCATGATTTCAAATGATATTCCATTAATGTTAACCTTCTTGTCATTCTAGGAATTTAAGAATTGCATCAAGATGTGCTCGTCATGCTTTTCCATACTTTCAATAAATAGAAGTAGGCCTCCTTCATGAATATAAAACCAAGTGTCCTCACTCTTCCTGATGTACTATTGATCTCCATTGATTCAATGTAGTCACTGGCACTCATTTCTTCACCAAGCTCGACCACCAATTTCAAAAGGCTTTCTGACATCCCCTTCTTATAGTGGTAGCCATGACAAAATAAAAAAATCATGCTCAATATAAAAATGTTAAGGTAGTGAAAACCCATCATAAGATCACAAGGCTTCCTTGAATTCAAGAAACCACTCTCAGTGACACATGTGATCAATACCTTTCCCTCCAAGTCAAACCATCACCAGCTGTAGTTGAAATGGGATTTGGCAAAAGTGTCCTTGTCATCCCACTTTTGTGGTTCACCATATCTAAACATAACGATGCCACTCATCCTTTTTGTAAAATATTTAAAGCTCATGGTGAGGGGATCATATAAGAAAATCCTCATGCGATCTTGCCCAAAATTGACTTTATAAAAATAAATCCACTGGCCTTCCTACCCATGTGGATTCATAAAGGCATGCCACCTTTTGAAATGAATGATATTACCTTGTGCAAAGTACACTTACATTCCATCATCACTTGAATTGATGATGGAAGTTGGCTAACATCCTCCTATTCAACTATTTGCATGGTTTTATGGCCAAATTTTAACAACTCATCGACCACTCCATTTCCTTCTCAGTAAATGTGTCCCACATGGTTCTCTTGGAACCCCAACATAAACTTGTGAATGTCCTCTATTATTACTTTGATCTTCCAACTACTTTGGCCCTCTCCTTTAACCATTTTGATAATCAACATTGAATCCCCTTCAATTGCCAATATATAAAAGGAATAGGGATTCCAATTCATTTCTTGAACCCCATTCATAGTTCTTGATGTAAGCAACCACCAACTCCCCCACACTATTCTAGAGGACACCCCTAGCTACAGTGCTACCAACCCTGACTAACCCATAAAAATTAACTTTTATCCAAGTTTCATGAGGGAGATTCGATGTCATTCTATGCTTGGCCATAATTTTGGTGTTATCAAACTATGCCACCATCAGGCCTAAGTCCCAAGAAGATGCCAACTTCATATCAAGTCTTCTTGAGGTGTTTCGGGGTGCTTCCATCACCAGATCCCACTACATTCCTTTAAGAGTCTAATAATTTTTTGGGTCACAACCAAACTTATAGTGGCTTTGTCCCTCAAGATTCTATTATTATGCTCCTTCTAGGTTTTCCACAAGCAATATAAAGGGATAATTTTCCATAGAGCTTTGAGATAAGGCTGGTTTGTTAGCCCATCTCAGTGAAAACTTTGCTATAATTTTTCATTGGCACACTAATGGACTTCCCATAGTACAAGAACTCCCCTCAAAACCTTGGATGTAAAAGAGTAGTGGATGAGAAGGTGTGGGATAGATTCCCCTTCTTTGTAACATAGAATACAATAGTTAGCTAACAAACACCTTCTCCTTTGAAGATTTTCAATGGTGAGTATATTCTCGTGTTTGACTATCCACAAAAAGAAATTTATCTTTGGAAAGATCCATGGGTTCTAGACCTTCCACAAATCATCCAAGTCCCTATCCTCCCCAAGACAATAGAGATAAGTAGATTTCACTCCAAAGTCTCTCGAGGGGGTAAGTCTCTAAACCAAAGGGTCGCCAACTGGAGTGGACGGGATCCTATAAATATAAAGAGTATTTGGAGTTCTAGAGCAAGACTCATCCCTTCCATATTATTAATTCTTTTCTATTTCCTTTCTGAGGTGATAAAGCTTTGAATCAGAGTACCATTTTGTCCTGTGCAATCCTCTCTCAAGGGTTGGAATTTATTGTGCATGAGGGTGTTGTCTTGAATCCATTGTTCTTTTCAGAAGTCAATTTTTCTACCATTTCCCACCATCCAATGAGTACCCTTCTTTAAAATTGTTCAGATATGCATCATATTATTCCAAATTTATGAACCTTGGGTGAGAGCCTAGGTCCAGAGGATGTGATGGAACAAGCCCCCTCCTAGATATTTAGCCTTCACAATATTGTACCAACTACCTATTGATTTCATTAATCTCCAACCAACCTTAGTCAGGAGGGCTTTGTTCATGTCTCCTATCCTCTTGATATTCAATCGCCCAAGGGCCTTACGATGACAAAAATTTTCCTAGCTCACCAAGCTCATCCTAGATTTCTCTTAAAAATCAGACCATAAGAAATTCTATTGGATTTTTTCAAGGATATCTCTATATCTACTAGGGAGTTTAAAAATAGAGAGGAAGTATATCATAATACCCTACAAAGAGGCTGAGGGAATTTGAAGCTTCCCTGTATTGCTTAGGATATTTCCCTTCTAGCCTACCACCTTTCTCTAAAATCATTCCACCATGACATTCCAATATTGATTATAAACTTCTTTAATTGATAAGTAGGAGGTAATTTCCACAGCAAGTCAAATTGTGATATTGCTATTACGATTTAACTATGTGATTTTGAGTCAAAATCATTGACCCATATTTCATGAGTAGTGATTCAACATGAGTCCATCTCTCATGAGAATAAATGGAACACTTAGCACTCATTGGAACTAGGTGATGCTCACAGGGGTGAAGCATCGGGACTTCCTAGGAGGTCACCCATCCTAGTACTACTCCAGCTTGAGCACGCTTAACTATGGAGTTTCCTCCATGGTTAAACCCAAAGCTTGCAAATGGGGTTGCAAGCTTTGGGTTTAACCATGGAGGAAACTCTGTAGTTAAGTGCGCTCAGGCTGGAGTAGTAGTGGGATGGGTGACCTCCTGGGAAGTCCCAGTGCTTCACCCCTGTGAGCATCACCTAGATCCAATGAGTGCTACGTGTTCCATTTATTCTCAAAAGAGATGGATTCATGTTGAATCACTACTCATGAAATATGGGTCAATGAGTTTGACTCAAAATCACACAGTTAAATCCTGATAGCAATATCACAACTTCTTTAATTGTGAGGAGGCCAATATATGTGCCTAGAAGGCTATTCTCCTAGCAACCCAATATTTTGTTTGCCTTATCTATCAAACTAGACTTTGTGTTGTAAAATAACACTTTTCTTTTCTGATAGTTTATGCATTGACCCAAAATATCCTCATACTAATTCAAAATTTCTTTCCACTACCTAGCTTTATGGACACAAGAGATTCCAAATAAGAAGGTGTCATAAAAAACTATTGGATAATCTATGGGGAGCACACATAAGTAGGTTTGACTCCTTTTAGTCTTCCTAAGTTACCCATAGCCACTAAGTTTGTGCTCAAAACCTATGCCACAATGATGAATAGGTAAGGTGATAGGGGGTAACCTTGATATAGAACTTTTGAGGAAGAGAAAAATCTACTAGGGGCCTCATTAACCAGAATAGAAAACATGACAATGTTCATAGTTGTCCTGAGAATTTTAATAAAAATCTCATTAAAGCCAAGTTTGGTTAGGATATACAACATAAATTCCCTCCTACACTTGTCATAATATTTGGATATATCAATTTTATGGGCCATACCTAGGTTCTAACTCCTCTCCATAGAGTGTATTACCTCATGAGTGGTTATGTGTGCATCCAAAATCTATCGCCTCGACACAAAACCATTATGGTTTAATCGTATAAACTTATCAAATAGGTGTCTGATATGGGTTTGAAATCTTCGAGATGTTTAGGGTCCTCCATTGTAGCTATTAGTACTATGAATGTCTGGTTATGTTCCTTCAGTAACTTACAAGTTCTAAAAAAATCATTTTTCATGTGAACCACGTTGTACTTAACAAATATTCCAAGGTAAAACCACAAACCTATGTCACCCTTTTACAAAGGAAAAGGCTAACAAAGGTATAATTGTTAACCTTCAATGACATAAAACTAGTATTATTATTTAGAATTTGAAAATGAGCTAATGACATGTGTAGAAATGGATGATATTTAGTATTATAATTTTTAATAATTATTTGGAATAAGAAATGATATATTTTCCTATTTTTAAATATAACTTTTTAGTTTTTGAAAAATACTGGAAATTAGGGGCGTTGTTGGGAACCACAAAACAACATGAAAATAAACTTATTTCCTTTTGATCTTAGATTATGTTATATATAACATATGTAGCTAGAACAATCAAAAGTAAAATTTGGCTTTAGACCTATATTTTCTCTTTTATAACTATTCAAATTATAACTTATTCAAATTGATAGTTTTCACCTCCCACCACATTTTTCAAAATAAATGTATTCCAACCAAAAGAAAAATTATAGATTCTAGAAGAGGACTCTCTCCTCTAGAATGTCATATAATTTTTATTTTTTTATATGATTTAATATTGTTTTCTTTCTCAAAATTGACATCTTCTCGAGTGTTAAAATATGTACTTGTAGAATTTATAATTACAATATACTATATCTAATTAAAACATTATGAAATCTATATGATAATATTCATGACTTTGAGCTCTATAAAATGGTCTTTATATGTTATTAAAAAAATATAATAAAAGTTAGTAATAGTTATTGAATATTAGTTGTTTGAAATAATTTAATTTGTTGAGTAATTGGATACTAACTAGTATAAAACATGCATTTAATAGACATTTTCAATTGGAAAAGTGTGAGACTATATATATAACTTAGCTAGAATAAATTTATCAAGATCATGTGTTTGAACAAAATTAATTTTTAGATACAAATACTCAAATTCAGTCATTCTGATAAGTCAGCCTAAAAGGTGACACAACTTTGTACTTTTACCCCCTAGAATTATTGAAAAAAGCCAAGGGAAAACATCAGGACTTGGGGCTTTGTATTAGTTCATATTTAACACTTCCTTTCTTACCTCTTCCTCCTTGACCTTACTAGTCATGGCCTTGTTAAATATTAGTTTATCCTTATAAGATCCAATATTGAAATTAACCATGGATTATTCTCTAATCTACACCCAATAATCATCTTGAAATCAACTGATGCTAGGAGTAGTATATTTGAATCTTTGAAATCTAACTTTCCTAACTATTTATTTAGAAACAAGATTATGAGTACTACCTCCATCCATAATAAATTTAAAAAATTTACCTGTAGACTTATAGATAGTTCAAAATAATTTCCTTTGTTGCAATGGCTCCATATTATGCTTAGGAAATATGATTCTTCCCATTCAAAATATTCTCCAGCTTCAAATGAAGCCAAATCAACATCACAAGCTTCCACTTTTTGATCTTAATCTACTACCAAGTCTTAATTTCCAATCTTCACACTAGGACATTCAAACTATTGGTGTCCATGTTTACCAAATTTGAAACAAGTACCTTTGAATACATATTTATTATCAGAAACAATTTTCTCAACATTATCTACTTTAGTCAATTGTTTACCCTGCTTCCTTCCAAAGTTTTCTTCTACCTTCAATGCATATTGATAAGCATCTTAAATAGAACACAGTTTCAATATACTCAATTCATCATAAAAATTACATTTCAAAATATTATCATGTGTTGCAACATTTTCCTTAGAAGATTCATGATGTCCAAATTTGATGTAAAATGATTTAGTGTACTTCTTCATGAACATATCTTTCTACTTAAAGTTCTATAACTTCTTAAACAAATTGAGCTTATAATCTTCAAGATATAATTTACCCTTTGATCTAGAAACCATGAATTTTTATCTACTAATATTAGGTTCGTCATTATCTTCTCTATCATTTTGCGATTCTTTCAACAACTAGACAACATGACCTTTCATCTTAGTTTGTGCTAACCTAACTCTCTTTGGATCTACAATTTTTGCAAGCTCAAAGTAATTCTCATGTTCATTAATCTAATTAATCAATTCTTTAGGATCCAAAGAACTAGAATAATTTGATGCCTCCATTCTATGACTCTTACCAACATGTGCAATAGCATTCAACAATATTTCATCTTTTGTGGGAATCTCTACCTTAGGTACTTCAAGATCTTTAGTAGCTTCGACATATTCATCTTCTAGTTTAGGGTTCCTTCTCAAGAAATTGAAGACATTACAAATCTTATTCCTCATCTTAGCATTGAACTCTAAAAACATATATGTCCTAACCTCTTAGGATTCATTATTCTAGATGGTATATTGAATTACAACAAGTTACAATTGCCTCAAATTTTGATAATCTATCCACCAACAAGAATTAACAACTTTGTAATAGGATACCGGCACAAATTGAACAATTCTTTTGCAATTGTGACTAAGAACCATTATCTTCCACCTCACAACCAAGGAATTAACTCTTGAAAAGTATACCAAGCTCAACCATGATCAGATCAGCCACAATCAGATCAATCTTCTCTTTGATAAGTCCAACTAGATAAAACCATAGTTTGATACCATCTGATGCACTGCAAGGTAGCTATATCTACTAATAATATGACCAAGCCACTAGAAATAACAACACAAGTATAATAAGATATAATTGAAAACAACCCAATTTATTAACAATAGATCTTCGATTAGACAATGAAATAATGATTGATATGACAACTCACATGCAATATTCTTAGTTGTAAGGCCTTTTTTATTATAGACCAAACTTGATACTCTCAAGAATCTACCCAATGAATATCTTCATGAGATGATTAATACTTCTCAATAACTCTTCTAAGACCTAATGACATTACATATATATCAATCAAGACATACATGTTAACTTTGAGTTTATAATAGGAATGTGTTATATGATATATGAGTGACCCTTAGTGAATTAATGAGCAAATACATAATACTTGATAAAACTTATGAATCTTGAGGTAAAGGTATACACTTTAGCCAATTATCTAGATCCAAAAGCATGTAAGCTAACTCATAAATATAAAACCTCTTTGAATTAAATAACATGCATTATATGAAGAACAACATAGGAAATTAGCACCCAAGAATATGAAGAATACTTTAAGGTGTAAAATTAATTAATGTTCATTTAATATAATGATCCATCATAGATCCATAATATTAAGGCAAGATTTAAAAATCTAGAAAGGACAAATAACACCAAACAATCAGAGAAATGATAGGAAAACATAAAACAAAAAAAAATATTTTTGTGGATTCAAGATTTCCAACAGCCTAGGGATGCTCTTGTATTAAAAAATTACCTTGATTAAAGGATAGCCCATCTTGAAATCCAACTCCCTCATAGTGAATCCATCATGTTTTTTCCTTTGAGGATCAAAAAATGAATTTTGTAACAAAAGATTTTGGAATTCACACTCCATCATGGATGGGAAGAAGGGTTTGAAAACCAACCCCTTTCTAAGTGTGTTAGTTGAGTAAAAGTACAAAGGATACACAATAGAAATTGATAATTTTCCAAATCTCAGTTTTTAGACTAGAGTGAACAACACATTCAACACACATTGGATAATTGTATTTCTAAGTAAAAATAAGATAAAGGTTTCCAAATTCCTTAGCAAGACAAAATAATCCTAGGCAATTTTGTGAAAACCAAGTTTTTTTATATAGGAGGCCCATAAATTTTTTTACAATAGATTCTCAAGATTTTTGTATGAATATGTGGAAGGTTCCCAAAAATAGTAATTTAATCTTGTTTTAATGAAAACACTTTGGAATATATTTAAAATTTTCCAAATAGGGAGAGTGGCTTGGTCAACCAATATGTCAATTTTGTCTCAATATTTTCAACCATTGAAATCTAAAGTGTAGTTGTCAAACCATGAAAGAAAAATGATATTCTAGAAAAATGGAAAACCTACCATTACTAAATCCACTTCTAGAGATATTAAGAAATTCATTATGATTCAATGGGGAATGACTATCATTAACAAAGGTTTTTGTACCATCAATAGTAGAAGCACATATCAAATAAAAGGTTTCTAAACATTATAGTTTAGTGTAGATATTTTCTATGTCCTAGAAATTAGGGTGAGGAAAGAATCATTTGGAAAAATGATCATTATAAGATAAGAGGTCAAGTTTTGGAGGGAAATACCCTAAATTTGACTAAAAAAAGATAGTTGAGACAAATATATGACCAAATCTCTTAGCTACAAGGATTTATAAAGAGGGAGCTAGAGGGAAACCCTCACATACGGTTCTATGCAATATAAAAGTGCACAATTGATTTCCATTAATACTAATGAAAATAAAATAATTTTAAAATAACATATGTACAAATGAAAAAATCAAGGACCAAAATAATTTTTTTTAAGCATATTTAGAATCAAAGGGTACTCAATGAAATCATAATATTTTGCAAAATTTGGTTCTATATATGCACCATTCTAGTTTGATCACAAGGAAAAATCTTTGTCATCCCAAATAGTTATAATATTGTATAGAACTAACCTAATAAAAGTACTTATTTAATCCTTTTAGCATATAGAGAAGAATTTTGAGGATATATGAGAAACACTTCTGACTACCTCGATTTGTAATTTTCAACTAGTGCCTAATGCTATGATATGGGAATCTCTAAGTATATTTTTGTAGACAACTTGTTTCTTATGCTAAAGAGAAACCACCTTTAAGTATAATTTAGTTCAATAGGCATGGGTTACAAATTCAAAATTTTCTAAATGTGGTCTACACTAGGAGGAAAAATCAAGCATAAAAAATATTGAGAAGACATAATTGCATAATCAAGTTGTTCAAAGACTCTTTTATAAAAAAATTTGAATTACTCCAACTATGTCTAATTGCATAGAAATCATGGAAATTAATATTTTGATTAAAATATGCCTAGTTTATCATCCATGTAAAATCAAGGCACTCTCTTAGTGGATTTCCATAACAATTCTTTGGAAATCCAATTCCACCATATGGAAGTATCTACAAAGAATCCAAGAGTTTTCCATAAATGAGTTGACTATTAACACCATAGATGAGTTCTTCGAACTACATCATTGGGAGAAAAAATATGTATTATATGAAAAGTGTGACTATTAGTTTGTGTTGGAAACAACACTTCAAATTGTATGTTTTCATTGATGTTACACAAATGTCAGTATTAACAGAGAAATGAAGAAATTAGAATATTAACAAAGAATATTTAGTGTTGACCAAGTAGTCAAGTAATGAAGGGAATTTAGTTTTAGCCAAGCAATCAAGCAATGAAGGATATCTAGCTTACAATGTTAACCACATGGTCAGGCATCAAAGGATTTCCAAAGTTAACTGATTGATCAATCTCAGTATTGACCGAGCGACAATAGAATATACCTATCAAATAATTAATTGACTGAGGCCAACTATTTGGATGTTTAATTGGTATTTGAAAGGGTATTCAAGTTGAATTTTCAAAGCATATGAGAAAGTTCAACTAGTGAGGATAAAATGTGTAAGTGGAATACATGGATAAGATGGATATGTGATCAAAATAAAAGGCAGAGTAGGAAAGTGTGGAAGATATGATGCAAAGAATATTTTGATTAGTAAGGATCTAGAGGTCAAGTGAGAATAGAGATTTGAATCTGCAAAAGAAGTTTCTTATTAAATGAGGTCAAATTATTGTTACTTTCTAACCTTTGTAGTAGTGAAGGAGTCCCTTCACATAGTTGACTTAATAGTCATATTGTAAATTCTTTAACAAGGTGATATTTCAAGATTGAAGTTTTTGAAGACCTTTAACCAGGCCACTCCTAATAGGGTATCTAAATTATTTAACAAGGCCATAGTTAACAATATGTATTGTAACCTTTAACAAGGTTGGCTTCTAATATGGTTCACTTCAGAAGAGTGAAAAATATTATAACTAGTTGTATGGTGGTTTTCCCAAACTGGGTTTCCATGTTAAATCTTGGTGTCATCTATGTTCATGTTATTTTCTTTATGCTTTATGCTTCTACAACTAAGTTACTAAAGGTTTAAAAAAATAAAAATGCACAAGACTACTTTATTCACCAAGTTACAAAAATATCTTAGTTTTAAACAAGCTAGACAATATTGCATTATTAGTGAAAAAGATTGATTTGTCATCTAGGGTCATGGGATTATTTTGTAGTAACTGATTTTCCCCTCCCCTCTTAGTTACTATCTTCATTTCCAACAATTTGGACAAGTTCCCAAGCTAATCTATACATGGGGTCCTTGACCATGACTAAATTCAAAATTATTTGATCATGCACACAAACTAATTGACAAAATATTATAGGCATTTTAACTACAAAAAATATAATTTTTGTATCTTATACTCAAATTATTTATAGATAATAAAAAATCACAATTATATATTAAATCTAAAATGTTGAAATGTCTTAGCAAGAATTTGTATGTTCTATGTGATTCAATATATATAAAAAACATATTATGAAATTTTAAAAAGAAATTGGACTCATAATTAAAAGTTTGTGAACATTTTGTAAACTCATTGTATACACTTCTCTTTTATGCAACAATGAAATACAATTCCACATGATAATTTGGTGGGAAACTAATATATTTAGAGGTGTCTTTTATTAACACAACTATTTTCTTGTATCTAGACATAAATTATCATAACTCCTAAAAATTGAAAATTCCATATATTTTGATAGCCTAAACAATCAAACATCACATGCTTAAATAAATAACCTTGTTAAAAACTTTGTAGCCTACAAAAATATTCTGACAAAAGAAAATAAAAATGATATAATCAAATATTTATGTTGACTTGGTTCGAAAGACTTGAAGTGTTATTGAATACATTATTTTTACAATTTGCACTACTCTGCTAGCTCTTGAACCTCTCTGATCTATATAACCTCTGAAAATTATGAACTTGTTTGTGATACACTAATGTATCTAGGAATTCCTCCATAGTATAGAATAATTTTTTTCTTTCTATTTATTAGTTCAACCTGAGGATTCCTAATTACATTTATGTTACAATTTTTTTGAATAAGGTGATAGTACAATGACCTTAAATTAATGCATAACAAATTTACAAATATAGAAGACTAAACAAGATGATAAGTATGATAAGAACAGAACATTTGATTACATTTTGGTGTGTTGTATGGTTAAACTAAGATATAAATTCATTCTTTTTTTTAATTTCTATTTTTGCATCTTGAATTTTATGTCACCTAATTCTATTCAACTAGAATATAGATTTCCATAATTCAAGCGCACCTATGTTTTATAATGCTCCAAACATTTTATTTTATTTCAAACTTCTCGATCATATTGATTAAATAAAGAAGGATATGACCAAAAACCTTTCAACAAAAATAACATCAAGTCAAAGGGCACACAATGATAATGTCACAAGAAGTGACACCTACAAAATATAACTAGAATAAAGAACTACTAAACTATAGACAAAAAACCAAGCAAAAAATTAAAACTAGCTAACTAGGTTGGCACACAAAAATACAAAAACCTAGCCACAACTACCAAGGCCAAAAAATGGACCAAGCTAACAAAAAAAATTGTAACCAATAGAAAGGAACTAGTTAAACCAATACACACCATCCACCAAACACTACACTAGTCACACCAAAGTAGAAACCACCAACCATAGTATAAAACCAACATCATTAGAAACCAAACACTAGACCCTATACACACCAATTGGAGATATAACTAGAAGGCCAATAGACTAATTTTGTAGCTCCATAAGCTAATCTAGGAAAGACAAGTTAGGAGGGAAAGTAGGCATTATGTCACTCATCCCACGAGAAGCTACTAGATTACCATCCACTTTTATTAAGGTCTCCTCCTTGAGTTTCCCCTTCGACGGTCTTTCTTCAAGGTGAAGCTTGAGACCACCAATGTCGGCCTCTATTATTTATGAAAAAATTTATTGTATGAAATAAAATTATTAATATGAACCCCAAGCTAGTCATGACCTATTTTCACAATGAAAGAGCCTACAATATTGAATCTTTCTCTTCCTACAAAGGTAAAATAATTGAAAGATCACCCTCAATCTCCTCAAGATGCTCCCAATTGTACAATTTAGCATTAATCACTTGACACACTTCCCATCACACTTCATCTCTATGACCTAAAGTCAAAGCCTATTGATTTTCCTATGAGAAATATCCATCTAGAATAGAAGCCATATTACCAGAGCTTTCAACATATGGTAACATATACTCAAGTTGGTTGGATGAAGGGTGAGGGTTTGCAAATCCATAGAGTCATTCTCATTTTTAGGAATAGGGTTTGGAGAGTATTCTTGAGACACCCAAGGATCACTAGGATGGATTAAATCAATGACTAGGGTGGGAGGGCAGTTCATAAAGCCCAAAGAGTGGTGAGTGAAAAATGAGGAAGATTAACATTAGGTCTATTTAATCTCTATTACCAAGGAATAACCCTTTTAGGAGTCCTTGGAAACTTCCAATAGTTTCTTCCTTAGCATTGGGGGGTCATCTTTCTTTCTTTTTTATTTGTGAAGTGGGGTGTGGGGGGGGGGATCATCATAATCAACCTAGAGGTAGTCTTGGGAGTACTAAGGGTACATGCTTTCATTAGCAAGGAAGAGATGTCAAGGAAAATTAGTTTATTAAGCTAAGCCACAAGGTGAGAGAAGGTATGAGGAGCCAAATCCCTATTATAATCATATAGCCTAAGCAAAATCCCTTTGTTCTTAGGATGAGAACCCTTAGTCTTGCATCGTTCCATAGAAATTGAAAGTGAGGAAAAAATAAAGAAAATAAAATACCCTAAGAAAAATCCCTCTGTTCTTAGGAAGAGAACCCTTAGTCTTGCATCATTCCATAGAAATTGAAAGTGAGGGAAAAATAAAGAAAATAAAATATAATAACTCATTCAAATAGAAATGATTAAGCATGGGAAAAATATGAGAATGGAGCTATTTATACCTTCCCTTACATGTGATGAACATGATGATAACCTTCACCAAACTCAAAAACACCCCTTTAAGTTCTTCTCTATTAAACCAAGAATGGAGTCAAGCAATTTTCTCACCCAGCTTTAAAAAATACTCTAGAACCAACTTGAAAGATATCTTCATATTCCTCAAAATATTCACACCTTCCATACTCTACCCATAAATTTCAAAAATCAATTCTGACATCACAATGAAATAAATGCAACCAATGGTCACCTTACCAGAATCCCCTGATTCCATAATCTTCTCAGAGAGTTGAGCATTGTAACCCTTCATTACCATAATATGGCTAATAACTCATCCCCCCTCAAGAGTTTAGACAACGTCTCATGATTATGATATTCCACCTATTCATTAGGCTTAAGTTGAAATTAATCAGCCCCCTTACCCCCCTTGATATTCTTCTCAATTTTCAGCTGCCTACAACACTTAAAGACTTTGGCTTCTCTCAAAAAACATGGGGAAAAAAATAACACACACCACTTTTTTAGCTTCACATGAAAGCTAGATAACTCAAAAAAATGCTCAACCCAATTTAACAAAAGGTTTTGAGAAATAATACCATAAAAGGAAATAAATGCATAATAATTAATGCAACATCTTACTACAATCATGCTAGAATTTCTTGTATGTCTCTACTAAGATAGACAAGGTGTCTTCTTGAATTTTGAACCTTCTGTATATCTTGCCACAGTTGCCTACCTATCCATAGCATGATTAACTTCTCGATAAGGTTGGGAGAATAAAACCTCATAACTGTTTCTTAACATGTGTATAGTCATATTTATGAGATCAATGCCATTCCAACCAATTTTTCCTAGATTTTTTAATATTTTAATTATATTAAGGGAGTCTCCCTCAATGATCACTTTTTTGAAATTTATCCTTGCCAATAAAATGACCATGATAAATGGTATGTAAATCTTCCATATAGGTGGTTTGAACTCCAATATTTACTTAGTAGGTAACTAAAATATCCCATTTTGAATCTTTCAAAAGGCCACCCTCAACCTCCTAACCTAGGTTACACATAGAAGACCCATAAAAGTTTATCTTAATGTGTCTAGAGGAGAGGGAGCTAAACTTCTCAACTGTTTATGTTGGTGTAAAAAACTATTTACAATTTACACATTTCTTAAGTTTACTTAGGCTAATGCATTTTTCATATTAGTTGTCATGTAGACACCTAGGGGTTTGCATATTCACATGAGTTGTCATGTAGATAATGCAGTAGTTTGCATTCAATTTGAGCGCATGTTGTCTACTAAATCTCTTTTTGAGATACACGTTTTTTTTCTTTTCCTTTATTTTTGCAAACACATTCATCCACAATGGAGGATAATCCACTCTTTGTTGACATGTTCTTAGTTTCTATTCTTATCTCTTTAAATTACTCCTATTCATCTTGATTTCCTATATATTAAAGCACTTCTATGATGTATTAATCTTATTACTCAATATCATTAGAACAATGTTGAATTATCCATTTGATCATATCAATTTTTTTCTCTAGTATGAGAGCTGGAACAAGATTCTTACATAGTATTAGAGCAACAAGATATACCTTATCTTCTAGTTACAATTCTTTGGGATGACTTGTTGACAAACATTAGTAGTTTTCTTGTGAAGTCCTACATTGAAGGTTTAGGAGACTTTATTTATGACATTAATCTTCTCTTTTTTAAAAGATGATCCTTCTTTAGTTGTTGTAAGGGAACATTTTGACCCTCACAATTCTCTACTTGATCTTTCTTTCAAGTTTGACTTTATTTTGGATACTTTCTTATAACATCTGCAAGAGGTGTCTTTCATTTGAAAGAAGATAGCTGAGTCTTTGGAGATTGATTTTCATGAGTCTCACACTTAAGTTGAGATTTCATATTTCATGGTTGATCATACTCATGTGTTGGAGATTCCTAGTCACTTTCCTGAGATATTCAACATACTAATTTTTCTTAATACTAATTGGAGAAGATTCTTTGATATGCCTAAAACACCATTACTTCCTAAAGGAAAAAATTACCCAATTTTCTTGGTGAAAATTCCACATTTATCTAGGAGCATTAATCATGGGTGTACATGTTCTTCGTCGAGGGGGGATACTTTGCTTCTCTTCATTCTTCTTCTTTTAAGGATATATCATAGTCTTTAGAGTTTGAACTAGATTCTTAAATGGATCGATCAACATTGGCTCCTTGTTTCTCACCTTCCTCTTTTGGGTTTGATTCAAATTTGTTCATGACATCTTCAAAAACCAATGATATCGTGACACATTGATAGACTTCAGAGACATCATACTTCATATGGATTCCTCTTCCATCTTCCTATTCATAATGGGAATCCTTCTTGCATTTTATTTTTATCTATCTTCTTTCTAAGGGGAAAAATGGTGTTTGTAGGCATTGGATAATATTTTTTCTTCAATAACTTTCTATACTTGCAACACATCATTCACTATTGGGGGATTTTATTTCTCCTTATTTTCTTTTCTATGGAGGAATATTCTATTACATATGCATGATGCATGTTATAATAGGGGGGTCTTGATTACTCCATCCATACATGTATCTTAATTTCCATATATGCATCTTGCTTTTTTTTTTGTCTCTCTTTTTTGGGGAGGAATTTTTCCCATGAGGTTTTCCCTCTTTCTCCATTTTATATGAGATTACAATTCATATTATTTGCACTTACTTTTTTTACATGGGTACCTAACATGACCAAGTAGTCAGGACCCATCACGCATTATCATTTAGCTTTTGTGAGCTTAAGTGCATTTCCCTGAGTTTTACTTAAGGGGGGATTTTGGTGTAAATATGTATATAAAATTTACAATTTACTTAAGTTTACTTAGGATTATGCATCTTGATGTTATTTTTTATGTAGCCACATAAGATCTTGCACTTTATTTGAGCACATGTTATCTCACAACTCTCTTGGTGTGATACACCTTTGTATTCTTATCCTCTCATTATTACACATACTTTCATGCATAATGGAGGACAATCCACCTTTGGTTGACATATGCTTAGTTTTTTTTCCTTATCAATTGCATGAATCCAAGTCATCATGCATTGCCTATATATTTAGGAACATCTATGATGTGTTCATCAAAATATGAATATTGGGCATTCTACTTGTATTGTTTATCATTATTGATTGAATCAATTGATCATCATTTTACTTATCTCTTGTGTTATCTCTTGAGCTTATAGATCTTGGAATTTGATTATTTTACTTAGGAAAATTCTTGTAGTTAATGTTTATGTTCTTAGTTCATATATTGATTGGTTATATTTTAAGAATAAAGATATGGTATGTTAAACATAGAAGTGAATAATAAAATAGATTTTTCCTAATTGGATTAAGATATATGGTTTTACTTCATTTTAATTTTAATTTTATAGTTTATACACAGTAATGTGTAATCAATTAGATAATCAATGAATTAATATCAAACTCAGTCCAATATGAAGAAAAAAAATGATAATGAATCTTTTACTTGGAAAAATATAAGATTGCCCAAACTTAAATCTCATCCAAAATTAAGAAATAAAAATAAAAAATTAGGCCAATATAAGATTATCCATCAAAAATTGGGTGAGCTATCCTAATAAAGATAAACCAACATGTTTTTCAACTAATCAAAATTTGCATGACTAACTTTATAAAGGATCACTAGATCTATCAAGCAATAAGACCACTTGAGCTATTAAATTATAATGTGAACTCTCAAAGAACCATAGCTTGATGCTAATCTGTTGAATATACTAAGAAATGTGGTCTTGTGAATGCAAGAATGCTTGACGCCACATATAAAATTGATTAGATCCTAAAATAAAAATATAATTAGTTACAAATTAATGTGTAATTATTATTATATATTAAAAACATTGTAGGTGTTTCTTGTTAAAGTAGCTAGATGGACACAACTAAAAAGACATGTACAATGCATTGTCCATCTATATGCTATTTTATTGGGATATTATACTTTGGATGTAAAATGGTTTGTGTTATAGGTAGGAGTTACCCCCTTGTGGTAGGTTGAGATTTTTTATGGCAGTTGGTTGAATAGGTTTTGGTTTGTAGTCACATTAAGTGATTAAAAAAATGTTATTATAAATAAAAACAAAAATAAGAAATTAAGCTTTTATTTCTAAGGAACTATAAGAATATTTTTTAAATGATAAAGAAGAGGATACACCAACTTAAAAATCATTGAAAAATAGATTAAATTTTAAGTGCTTTATAAATATCTAAGAAATCAAAAGAATGTGCCTATTGCAATTTTATAATTTGTAAAATGTAAATTTTAGAAAAATCCATTTCCAGAAGGAAATCTCTAAAGTGTATTTATTATAGATTTTGTATATATATATGTATGCTACTAGTGATTAGGGTGAAATGGGTCAAAGAAGTCTAGATATTGCAAAACTAAATGCATTCCTTAGAGGTCAGTTGGGGTCAACCAAGAATATTCTAAGAATGTTATAATTTGAAGATAAGAAGCACATTTAATTATTAATTTTTGGACATTGACAATCAATTTTGCACTCTAGTAGAATACTTCTTCATCACTACTCTAAGAACTAAATAACTTAATAATCTCATATTTAATTTTTCATATTATGAAATTTTAATTATCAATTTATAAATTAATATTTGAATCTAGTTTTTATTACAGTTTATTGGTATGCATATGTTAGATTGGTTTTGTTTAATTTAGAAAGGAGTGTATTACCTTACAATCATCTGGGAGTTATTGTTTGGCCTCAATTTTCATTTTGTACATTCTATGTTTATTTACCATATGTGATTCTCTATGCCAAATGCTTTATACTATAATTCTTTGAGTAGCCATGACAATCAATGGGTTACCACATATAATAGTAGAAATTGGTGTGAATACTTTTAGTTGTTTATGAGTTTGAAGTTTGAATTCCTATCAAGGGGTCTTTTCTTTTTTGGATTTTGATCTCCCACCTTATGAATTGCTTGGTCCCATGCATTAAAAATTAACTCAAATTCTAACATTCTATCAATTTTAAAATATAGCATATGACAAATCCACATGTATAGATATAAATGCTCTTAGATTTGTCTTCTCTTAACGTGTTTTCTTAGTAGATTTGGAAAAAATGCTAAAAATAACTTAAAAAAATCAATGCCTATGCTAGAGAAACATAGCTAATATTCTTGAAGTGAAAGAACAACATTAAGAAATAACATGAAGAGTTATATGCCTCTTTTATTTTGAATATAAAAATTGTGCATTGATAAGGAGTTTGTGCATTAAAAAAAGAAAAAAAAAAAGAGAGAGACAATAATGACATTAGTTGATGCCTTTATATATGGAGTCTTAGGAAATTATATCTCTCATGAGAATATGAATAATGGAGAATGATAAAATGCTATTTGAATCCAAGAAAGATATATTACATCTTAAATGAAGCTCATTTTCTCTATCCTTGGCCTCTGGAGGAAGTAAATAGGAAAATACCAAAAGGGATGGGTGTGAAATAGAGTTTAAAATTTAGAAGATTTTGATCTTAATCCAAGAAAATTTCTAGATTAGATTTTTAAAACTATATGTTAGCCAAGACAGTAAAAAAATGTATAACCAAAATGGAACAATCAACTTGAAATTTAATTGGGCTTGTAAATCATTGAGTCTAAGAGACTTCCATGCTAGAAGGACAACCACATGAGTTTTTGAATTTAAGAGGTGTTAAATACTTGAGATCATATGTACTATTATTATTAGTATTTTCTTGCATCGTTGACATTCATTTTTAGGTCTTTGACCCAACACTTCATGCTTTTCTTCTTAAATGACCATCTCATTTTAAACTAGTTAAAACTAGTCACCACTAATTAAAGAGTAGAAAACATTTCTTATCTCATATATTTAAGAAATATAAGGAATAATTTCCTTTCATTTATTTAGCATATTCTCTTTTCTCAAAGAAAATTTCACTAAAATATATAATTATAGTAGGAAAAAGTTGCCAATAACAAGAGTATGAGGTATTGGTGATAAATCTTCTTAAGAGTTAAACCTAGAGACATGTCTTAACCATAATTGACATATTCATTCCTATATTTTTCTAATATAATACAACATGCAATATTTTACATAGTTTGGTATATGTTGAAGAACACATTTTATTAATGACCATGGTTATAAATACCACGTCTTCAACTAAAGAGTAATGTTTGATTGGAAAAGTTAAATGAATAAGTTTAAATAAATTTGGAGATTGTAATGAAAGACAACTTAATGATTAAGAAATTGATAAGGATTTAAATTTCTATTAAAAATGAGAATGAAGTAGGAGAAGTGAATAAGGGGATAACATCTACACTCATACAAACAATTCATTTACTTGTATCTTTAGAGAACTTGCAATTAGAAATAATTTTTTATAATAATTTTTACTTTTAATATAATTTTTGTGTTATGCTTGAATCCATTATCCCTTACCTTCTTCATGAAAGTATATTTATTAGAATAAATATAACATTTGAAAAGTGTTATAAAAATCATAGATTTTTAAACATTTAACCTAATAAGCTCTATTAAACAAAATTTATTCACTCTTTCTAAAAGATGAATTAGAAAGAATGTATGTCTTTCTACAAATTAAATATTATATTTCATGAATAAGAATGTATGTTGTTGGATAAGTTCAAAATTCTTCATACGTTTTCAGTAACAAGGAACCAAATAAATCAAGACGTGGAATATTCTAATCTACTATGACATTTTCATATTTGCTAAGAAACATCAAAAGCAATTATTTCCACATAAGAGAAAATAATTCCTATGCTCTAAGTGGTTTATGAGGTGGAATTCAATGTCAATCTTATGGAGGAAGATATCAATGGTCTTTGTTGGAATACTTTAGAATAACTGGGGGGGTCATGAATCAGTTATCCAAGGACTAGATGTATAAATAAATCTTTTCATAGCTTAGTGAACCCATAAAACATTATTCATCATGCATGCATCCATAAGATTATGCAATCAATTAAAACTTGTAGGTTACTGTCAAATCAACTTGTAGAAATGTAAAACATGAAACATAATAGATTCATCAACACATTTGACACAATGATTTACATGGAAAACCAATTTGGGAAAGACCACCAGTAACATGCTACTCTTTTCACCCTTCTGAAATGATGCCCTATGAAAGGCCAACCCTATTAAAGGTTATAATGCACACTGTTAAATGTGACCCTATTAAAAGATTTCAATCACCCTGTTAGGAGTGAGACTTGTTAGAGGACTTTAGACCATTCACTTGGAATGTCACCCAGTTAAAACATTTACAAATGACTGTTAGGTCAACCTTAATCCAAAGTATTTACCCTAGACTAATACAATTTTTAGAGAGTAACGGTAAGGTTTTGATTTGATACAACTCACAATTTCATTTACAGATCACAGATCACTGTTCAGTCCTCCATTATGCTTGGCCTTCATACATTGTAGCTCTGATAGCGTGTTCACCCTTTATGCATTCATATCCTTAAGCCTTCTTTCTTAACATGTCATTGCATACTCTTCTCTTAGGTCACTTGATGAAGCAAAACCCTTGACTCCTTGTCTTCCTTAGGTTTTTGCACATGAGAACCTTACTTCATGACCAATCATTCCTATAAATAGGAAATTCAGATCTTTTGTCACTTATTTTCCATCGTCTAATTTAGGGTTAAGATGGATTAGGTAGGATACAATGTATCTACCCCACATTCCATATCTCTTCTATAAACTTTTCCTAGAATCCTCTTTGAATTCACCTAAAAACAATTTATCTTATATTCTATGTCACCAACTCATCAACCTTATCTTCCACCTTGCTCACATAATCCAAGAAAACAAACTTGTTAGCTTAGATTCATTGAGTTCACGATCTTTTAAATAATACACCAACTCGTCATTATCTAGCTTCTGATGCTTAACACATACTACGTTTCTCAACATCTACTGTGAAATTACTTGGCCTGAACTAAGGTTTATTAGTGCTTGACATCAACTAAACTTTACATGGTATCTACTATTCTGCTTGGCATACACTAGAATGAACTTTTACTTGGCTCTGACTAATTCTCTACTCGACTTGCACTAACTTTTCTCAGCAATTGCTATCCACTCGGTCAAGCTTGGCAGACAAACTTTGTGTAACTTGTTCTTCTAAAATTTCTTAGTGTAACTAATCTTCGTAACCTTAAGTAGATTATCAATACATCATGTTAGCACTATCTTAACTAATTCTTATACTTCATTACATAATCATAACTCAACCTTTCCTCTAGGTGCTATTGTTACATCTTTTGATCAAATCCTCTTCATCAATCAACTAAGTGATAGTACTCAAATCTTATAAAAAATTATCTTACCAAAAAATAGTAGGCTTGACATCAGTGAAAAAAAAATGATTGAAACAAACAATCTCCTTCAACAATGATCTTAACAATATCCCTCTTTGGTATTGATGGCAAACGAAACTGATCAACCAAATCACCCAAATGGTAAACACCTTGTTCAACCAAACTAACTACATTAAAATAGTAAAACCAACAAAATACCAAAAAGAAAATAATTCCTTGTATTGAAATCTCTCCCTCTATCAACAACTTTCATCTTTTGAATAGGTTACAAAACTTTTTCTTATGACTCCCTTTGAGTTTCTTTACAATCTCCCTCTTACTAGGTAGATGTTAGGATTTCTCCCTCTTTCTTGTATTTGTTTATCTCCCTCATCATACTTGTGTTCTCCTCTGATCAACAATATCAACAATTATCTCCCTCAGGAATTATCTCTATACTAGCTTGATCTTGATTAGCAATCTCTCTTGGTTAGCAATATTATTTGACAACAATGCCAAAGACTTGTCATCTTAGCATGTAGATATAAGATTATTTAGTTTCTTTAGTTTCTCCCTCTATCACCTTGCTTGTGACTAATTTGAAGTTCCATCTCTTTGATTACTTTAGGCAGCTCCTAGAGTAAGAACCTCTGCATCAATTTGTAACATGTGAAAATCAGCTTGTTTGATGTAGGGCACTTCTCTTATTACTTAGATAGCCTTTGATAGGGGTATCACCCCTACTTTACCTCTTAGATACTCATGAGCATCCTTAGGTAATGCCTTTGTGTTGACATATTCCATTTTCACCTCTTTATCTTGAACTAACTCTCTCAAGTAATGATACTTGATTACAATGTGCTTAGTCTTCGTGTGCATCACTGGATTTTTTGATATATTTATAGCTATTGTATTATCACAATAAAGTATCATTGGTTCTATTATCTCTTCCTTCATTCCTTTGAGTAGTTGTTTGATCAATACAATGTTTTTACAATTTACAATACTAGCAACATATTTAGCTTTAGTAGTAGATTGTGAGGTGCAGTTTTATTTCTTGCTAGTCCATGCAACCAGCCTCTTGCCTAAGAAAAATACTCCTCCACTAGTGCTCTTTTTTTCATCAATGTTTCTAGCCCAATCTGCATTATTATAGGCTCTCAATTCAAATTTCTCATTCTTCTTGTAGTATAGACCAAACTCTTCTGTTCTTTTCAGATATCTCATTATTCTCTTTATAGCCATTAAATGATTCTTCTAGTGATTAGTAGAAAATCTTGCAACTATCCCTATAGATAATGCAATATTAGGTCTACTATGTACTACATATTGCAATTTGCCAATTATAGACCTGTATAATGTTTGATTCACCTCAGTTAAATCATCATTCTTTGACAACTTGTCACATGTCACCATAGGTGTACTTGTTGGTTTGGAATCTACCAATCCAAAAATCTTCAGTATTTCTTTGACATACTTTGACTGAGTGATGTATATACCATATTTCATCTGATATACTTGCAAACCTAGAAAAAAAATGATCTCTCAAAACATTGACATTTCAAATTCTTGCTTCATTTGATTTGCAAAATCCTTTACAAACTAATCTTTCTTTGTTCCTTGTGACTTCACCATTTTCATCTAGCTTATTTTTGAATACCCATTTGGTGCGATTCACATTTTTTTCTTCTAGTCTCAAAACTAAACTCCATATTTTTTCTCTCTCAATTTGTTTAATCTCTTCTTCCATGGCTTTAATTTAGTCTATATCTTCTAATGCATCTCTCACTGATTTGGGTTCCTTCATGCTCAACAAACATGTATCATTTGTCAATCTTTTTCTTTTCATTGGTCTAGCATCTTTATCTCCAATGATTTGTGTACTAGGATGATGTCTTTTGACATACTTAAACAATCTAGGTTCAGCTCTGGTCTCTTCACTTTGTCTTTTAGCTTCAAAATCACTATGTGCATCTCTGTGAGGTAGTTCAACATTTCTTTCATGTACACTAATCTCAGAATAAGAATGTGCACCTACTTCATTCTATAACTTAGCATCTAAATGTAGCTTAATTCCTAAATAAAACTCAACATTCATGGTGTATGACTCGATAGTCATTGAAACTTGTTGTTGGTTTGTAGCTTGATTTGCAATACCTTCTTTAGCAAGCATACCTTCATAAAAAGATACAAATGATTTGTATTCTTCTAATTGTTTCATAGGTTCAGCCTCATACACTTTTGTATTTTCAACAAAATTTACATTTTCACTTGCTACAACTTTTTTAATGTTAGTATTCAAAGACTTGTAAGCTTTACTTCTTGTGGAATAGCCTAGGAATATACCTTCTTCACTTTTTGCATCAAGTTTACCATTCCTGAAATCCTTAAGAATGTAACACTTGCTTCCAAATACCTTAAAATATTTCACATTAGGTGAATATCCATACCATAGTTCAAAAGGTGTTGAATGAGTGCCTTTCTTGATTTGTACATGGTTCAAGGTATAGACAACTATACTTACAACTTCTCTCTAGTATTTCAAAGCAACACTCTTCTCTATCATGAGTGTTCTAGCACAGTTCATTATAGACCTATTCCTTCTTTCGATGATTCCATTTTGTGGAGGGGTTCTAGGGGCAAATGTTTGTCTTTTGATTCCTCTGCCATTATAGAACATCTCAATCTCATTTGATGTGAATTCTCCTTCTCTGTCAGATCTCAAACACTTCAGACTTTTACATGTTTCCTTCTCAACTCTTGCTATGTGCCACTTAAAGATTTGAAAAGCATCAAATTTTTGTTTCAGAAACATAACTATCATCATCCTAGAATAGTAATCAACAAGTAGCATAACATACTTATCACCTCTTTAGCTTTGCACATCAATTGGTCCACACAAGTTAGTATGAACAAGCTCTAGTATTCCTTTAGAGATATAAGTTTTACTCTTAAAACTTGACTTTGTCATTTTGCCTAATTGACATTGTTTGTACATTAATTATCAGGTTTCTTCAACTTAGACAAAGCTCTAACTCTCTTCATGTTACTGATACTAACCAGGTTATCAAAATTAACATGGCATAACCTCTTGTGCCATAGTCATACATCATCAAATTTTACAACAAGACAAGTAGCATCCTTTATATCAAGATAGAATAGATTACTTCTAGTCTGATCACCCTTTTCCAATTAGTTTTCCATCAGTATCATATATCTTAAGAATCTTGTTTTCAAACTCAACTTTGCATCCTAAATTATTCAATTATGACACACTTAACAAATTATAGTTAAATCCTTCAACATAATAAGCATTGTCATGTAAAATCTCATTTGTGAGTTTGATAGAACCTTTTCCTTTTATCAAACATGGTGTATCATCACCAAATCTTACACTATTTCCATCATAACAATTTAGGGTAATGAACTTACTTTTTCCTCCAGTCATGTGATGTGAACATCCACTATCAATTATCCATCTACCATTCTTATTTACACAAGTCACAAGTGCAGCTGCCTCATCCTCATCAGATTCATCCTTCATTGCAACATACACCACTTCATCATCATGTTCATTAGAATCATCCCTTGTTTCCTCTTCAGCAATGTAGGATGACTTCTTGCCTTTGTCTTTTTAATCCTTGTTGTCTTCATCTCTTCTACTTTTGTATTTGTCACCATCTATGTAGTTCTTCTTCTCTGGACATCTAGTAGCAATATGACCAACCTCATTACAATTGAAACAAATGATAGGTAACTTACCTTTGAACTTGCCTTTACCTTTGTGGAATCTTCTTTCTAGTAGTGCTTCAAGCTATTCAACATCCTCCTCATCTATATCATTGTCACTAGACACATACTTCTTCTTTTTCTTTTTCTTCTTCTCATTAGGTTCCTTCAATGACACCTTAGCTTTGGAAGCAGATTCAATCTTTTCAAGTTTGTAATTATCAAAGTTAGATAGCTCAAAATCAGTGAGTCTACCTACCATACCTTCAAGAGATAATTTATTCCCTAGTATACATCTCAGTTCTTGAATTGCAAAAACTCTAATAGCATATATAGGCAATAATGTCCTTATAACTTTACTTAGTACAGTATCATCACCTATATTACCAGTTGCTCCTCTTATTGTATTAACAACTTCTTTTATCCTTTCAACATATTGAGCAATATTCTCACCTTCTTCCATTCTCATATCATCAAATTTACCTCTGAGACCTTTAGCTTTGGCTCTTAGAACATTTGCATCTCCTCTATAGATAGTGGTTAGGGCATCCCACATTTTCTTTTCACTATCAAGACCTTTGGTATCATCAAATTTAGCATAACTTACGGCAGCGACAATCTCCAACATTTCCTAGTTGTGTTCTTTCTTCCTTTTCATATCCTCAGCTGTTGGGGCACCAACAGGATCAACATGCTCAACAGAATCATTGTAGCTTCATCAAAATTTTCCATGCAGGAAAGTTATCTCTATTAAGCTTGGGTACTTCTCTTTTAGACATCTTGATCTTTGTGAATCAAGGTGGGGGGGTGAATCAATTATCCAAGGTCTAGATGTATAAATAAATCTTTTCATAGCTTAGTGAACCCATAAAACATATTCATCATGCATGCATCCATAAGATTATGCAATCACTTAAAATTTGTAGGTTACTATCAAATCAACTTGTAGATATGTAAATAATGAAACATAATAGATTCATCAACATATTTGACACAATGATTCACGTTGAAACCCAATTTGGGAAAAGCTACCAGTTATATGCTACTCTTTTCACTCTTCCGAAGTGATGTCCTGTGAAAGGCCAACCCTATTAAATGTTACAATACACACTCTTAAATGTGACCCTATTAAAGGATTTCAATCACCCTATTAGGAGTGAGCCTTGTTAGAGGACTTTAGATCATTCACTTGAAATGTCACCTAGTTAAAGGATTTACAAAAGGTCAACCTTAATCCAAAGGATTTACCCTAGACTGATACAATTGTTAGAGAGTAATAGTAAAGTTTTGATCTAATACAACTTACAACTTCATTTGTAGATTATAGATCACTATTTAGTCCTCCATTCTTCTTGGCTTTCATACATTGCATCTCTAATAACTTGTTCACCCTTCAAGTATTCATATACTTAAGCATTCTTGCTTAACATGCCATTGTAGACACTTCTCTTAGGTCACTTGATGAAGCAATACCCTTGACTCCTTGTCTTCCTTAGGTTTTCACACATGAAAACTTTCTTCATGAATAGTCATTCCTATAAATAGGAAATTAACATCTTTTGCCACTAATTTTCCATCATCAAATTTAGGGTTAAGATGGATTAGACAGGATACAATGTATCTACCCCACATTCCATATCTCTTCTAGAACCATCTCCTAGAATCCTCTTTGAATTCACCTAAAAATATTTTATCTTGAATTTTGTGCCACCAACTCATCAGCCTTATCATCCACCTGGCTTACATAATCCAAGAAAACAAACTTGTCAGCTCAGATTAATCGAATTCATAATCTTTTAAATAATGCAGTAGTTTGACATTATCTAGCTTCTAATGCTTAGCACATACTACATTTCTCAGCATCCACTATGGAATTACTCGGCATGAACCAAAGTTTATTAGTGCTTGACATGAACTAAACTTTACTCGGCATCGACTATTCTATTTGGCATACACTAGAATGAACTTTTACTCAGCTCCAACTAATTTTTTGCTTGGCTTGCACTGACTTGGCACCTACTATCCACTTGATCAAGCTTGGTAGACAAACTTTTTATAACTTATTCTTCTAAATTTTCTTAGTGTCACTAGCCTTTGTAACCTTAAGTAGATAATCAATACATTGTGTTATCACTATCTTAATTAATTCTTGCACTTCAATACAGAATCATAACTCAACCTTTCCTCTAGGTGCTATTGTTACATCCTTTGATCAAATCATCTTCATCAATCAACTAAGTGATAGTACTCAAATCTTATAAGTAATTTTCTTACCAGCAAATAGCAGGTTTGACATCAGTGACAAAATAATGATTGAAACAAACAATCTCCTTCAACAATGATCTTTTCAATCTAATCTCAACATCTTGTAGTTGAATATCCTCATGTTGTTTTGCAAACTACAAGCTGGTCACCCTTTACTCACTTGGACTAGATAAATGAACTTTCTATTCCCTAAAAATGCTAAATTTAAAATGCAATGCTCTTGAAGGGAAAATAAAGGAGATATAGAGTAAAGAGGATGAGAAAGGGATAAAAGAGAAGGAAGGATATCAGAAGTTTAATGTGGACATAATTAATGAAATGAAGAGAAAATATGAAAATATGAAAAATGTGACCAAATATGAATTATCCATATGCTAGGATCTACTTGAAACTACCATAGAGTGCATGAACATAGTGTTGGGTATCTTAGATCAAGAAAAGGAGGTGAAGCTAGTACTCAATATGGAGAAAGATGAGAAGGTAGAGGATGTTTCTATTCCAAGAAAATGTACTTGATCCAATACCAAGAAGAAACAATAGAAATGGACCTAGAACAACAAAAAAGATATCAATGAGGTCATAAAGAAGATAAAAATCAATTAGTAGAAGATGAAAGATATGGTGGAAGAATTATTCAACCTTCTTTCACGTATGTGTTGTCTCTTTTTTTTTTTTCTTTAGTTAGACTATTAGTGTTTTAGTTTAGACTAGTTTTTGTGTTGGCTTTTGGTAGCTTCTATCAGTTGTGGCTATGGGTGTGTTTGTTGGCCATAACACTATTTTATTTTTGGACTTCTATTTTTAAATATTTATATAGAACATTTTGAGTTTTGGATTCCCTATTAAAAACCCATTTTGTCTGTAATTGAAAACTAGTATCTTAATGAAATGGAAAAAAGCATATTTGTAGATGAATTCTAGAAACATATTTCACTCCACTATATGATATTTAGTTGGTAATAAAATTAATTTATGACTATTATATTACAAAAGAAAGTATAAAAATCTAATTAAGGCATTCAAGTATTGTATAGAAATACAAAACTAGTTTATCTTTACAAGATATTATACAAACTGATAATATTTTGAAATTGAAGAAGGAGATGGAAGAAAAGAAGAATCTCAAATATCACAAAGGAATAACATATAGAGAGACAAATGTCTATATTTAGAAAAAAATCTAATTTGACAAAAAAATCTTATTTAGAAAAGAGTGTGTAAATAATAAGTAATGGAAACAAAATAGAATATGGATAATTAGATACTCAAAATAATATGTCTATGACAAAATAGATAATCCAATCATGGCTAGTAAAGACTTCAAGGAGAAATAAAGATTAATGGTAATGAGAAGAAAAAATCTAATATGGAGAAGATGCCAACATCCATCCTTTGAATAGGTTACCTTCTATGACCTTGTGCCTAGTATTGTCCATAGTTGTGCAAATAAGCAGGGATACTAATACTAGGGTTTGAGCTTATTTAAAGGAAAAAAAATCCAACAAATTGATCTGAGAAAGAGTGAAATATAGGAGATTCAATATATCTTTTGACAACCTTAAAGAAATATCTCTTATGAAGCTTTCATGGTTGCAAATATGACACAAAGTAGATCTAATAAAAAGCCATTGAAAGTATGAGGAAAATGAAATTGGTGGGTTTACATTCAACTTATTTAAAATAAAAACTTTATGCATTGTCTCTTGATAGCCATGAAAGAACTAATTACTTTGAAATAAATTAATTTGATAAAAAAAATTATGAAACTTTGATGCAATTTTTTTGATAGGCATTAAAAAAAATCCACACCTGTTGATAGCATCCAACCTATACACACCAAATATAGATGCATAGAATAAGATATAGATGATGCTTTACTTTAGGTTTTGAGTGAACTGTTATGTTTTATTTCAACATAAAATGGGGAGAAAATTATGAAGAAAAGAAACATTATTGAGGATTTTACAATGGATTTTTGGGTATGTAATGCTCATGTACATGCCACATCAGGTAGCATACAAAGGAAACACCAAGATCCAATAGATTGCTATGGATTGCCAGAAATTGCAATGATTTCAGAATCTCTTTTTTCTATTTTATGAGTAGAATAATAAAAATACACCCCTAGAAAAAGGACAAGAGCCAAAAAAGAAAAGAAATGAAAACCAAAAACTCTAGTTTAATGGGAAGAGTTGTCTAGACCATAGAATAAGTGAAATAATTTAAACTTTTCAATATTGCCAAAGAGTGAATAAATAGTATGAAGTGACTCGAAAACATTATTCCCCATCATAAATGGTAAGGAGTAATTATTATTTTACTTGAAACAAAGAATAATGATTATTTGTCCCTAAACTCAAACATTTAAACACTTCTTGATTTCTATTTTGATTAACATGGGTGGTTTCAATACCATTTATATATTATCTTCAATAGTTTGTTTCTTCTATTTCTAATTTAGACAAAAATATTTCAACAATATTTCGTATCCACAAAAAGTACAAGGATTAATATCTCACAACATTTTCCTTTTTATGTCTTCGACTTTTACATGATAACACTAATACATTAGATTTTGTGAAATAGTGGTCATCATTTTCTTTTTAACATTACTTGTATTCTTTTAAATATTATTTATCAAAGACCTTAATTTTGATTCACCAAAATAATAAGACAAATAATTACTGTTTGATATTACACAGTTTAAAGCCGCTCATTTTTCTCTAGACATTCTTCAAAAAATATTTTCTTTCTCAAATTTTCAAATTTTTTCTTTTACCATTCCATTTCATATATCTTCTTATCCTTTATTTCTCTTTCAAATATTATTTATTCTTCCTCCAAATTAATTCCTTACACTTCAATTTCCCATTTTACTTCTTCATTTCTCAAATTTCTCATTTTACTTCTTCATTTTTTAAATCTTTGCTATTAGAGCAAACGACTTTCAGTTTAACTTCTTACCTTTGTATTAGAAGATAAATAATTCCTGTCTTTTCTAAATATCACCATGCCTCACTTCTCATCTTTGACAACATTATTTCTTGTGAAAGCGATCATAGGGGATTTGTTTTGAATGTTTTGAGATATGCTCAAGCATAAATGACCAAAGAAAACTATTACGAAACTCAAATGAAAGAGAATTCTATGTGCATAGATACTACATATGAACAATAATTAAGATCACACATTAATATTGAATGGTTTAATTGACGCATTCCCGACTTCACAAACAAATAAATTCCATCGTACCAAAATTACTTCTCAAATCATGATAGATTATTAAAGTAGATAATACGAACTCTATAACAAACTTGATGTAGACTTATTATCCCTCTTAGAGCGCTGTGGAATATCTCAGCAATGGACTGAATTCATGAGTTTAGGAGAGAACTGTGGAGCTGTGTATACCAAGGAAGCGCATAACCGAGGATGACGCTGAAAGAATTGTGAGGAAGCTTCTGTGGTATATGGAGCATTAAAACACGTTATGGATAGAGTCAGCGATAGAAAGTCAAATCTTGCTAAGATTGTGACCCTCACACCAACGTGCTAATTCAACGGTTAATGCACACAGCATGGAATAAGTTAGGCCGCCCACTGAGCCTCTTCCCTGGGCAATTACCATGATAAATAATAAATAATAATTTGGACTTCGAAAATAAACTAAAAAATAATCGTTGAATCCGGATTATAATTTTTAGAGCCTTACCTTTCACTTGTCATTTCAAGGTATAGGAATGATTAAGATAATTGTTAAATCAAAATCAGCATAGCATCAATTCGGAAGTCAAAGAAGATTGTTTAGTGAGAGATTAACGCTATTGAATGCTTCACAAACAATATTTATCACATTATATATCAAACAGTTTTTTATTGAAAATGATATTATAATTATATCAATAGATAAAGTTGTTCAATAAAAAAATTATGATGAAAAAAAGTGTACTGAACAACAATTACCATAATATCATGGCTATGGTTGAATAAAGTATTCCTATGTGGAAATATATACAAATGTAATTGATTAGTAATTAACATAATTGGGAAGGGGACATAAATTCAGAGAACAGTGAGAGGGAGAGGTTACTAGATTCTAGAATGCAAAAGGTGAATTTTAGCTCTGGCGAGAAGAGGTCTATGAGATTGAGAAATTAAAAAGGTAAGAATTATAAGGAAGAAAGTAAGGATGAATCTCAAAATTCCCAAAATGAGGAAAAGATTGAGGATGCTAAAGTGAAAGAATTGTCGAAGAAATCTGGTAATAATTTCACCAAAGATAAAGATTTTGATGCAAAAATATGAAGAAATAGATGAATAGATCCGATTTCCTTAGGAGATGAAAAGTAAAGTGGAATTAAGAATTACAAGGGAAGATGAGGGGATTAAGGAGAATGATAATGCTAGAGAAAATCTCATAGATAATTCTCTATCACTAATCCAGATGAGGATGGAAGAGTTAAAAAAGGATTTTTCTGAGAAAAATTCCAAAATTAATGAGAAAATTGAAGCCCTAAAGAAAAGATTTAAGTTAGTGGTTGCGAGAACTAATTTGGGAGTGGTTATGTCTTCCATTTGCAAAGTCCAAAAAGAAATGATGCAAAAAACAATATTTGGATTCATCAATACGAAAAGTAAACTTAAAAAGGCTAGTCAAATTAAGGAGAACTAGAAGGAGTTGAAAAGCTCCAAGGAGATTGAGAATTGGATGGAAGAAATCAATTATCTAATCAATGAATGGGACAACATAGAATAGGCTTAATGTTTCCTTTTCTTTGTTTTGGCTTTTTTGGTTGTCTTTATGTTTAATGTTGATTTTTGCAATGTTAAAACTATTGAGCTCTCGATAATTTGGAGGCTTATCCTCTATATTATTTTTGAAGTATTAGATAGTAGCCAAAAGAGATGAGGGGCTAACCCCAAGAAACAAAAAGGCTAAAGAACTAGTCAAAGATAACCTCCTAGTTATCTATCCTATGCAATTTTTAAATTTGAAAAAAACAATGTCCATAGCACAATCGACTATACTATCGGTCCTTAATCTAATGTGCATAATAGACTGTAAAAAAAACCACCAGCTTCTAAACAAAATGTTGTTATTAATCAACATAGACATAAAAACTAAACCCCTAGGGGGTACCAAGTTCATAGTATTGGGCATAAAAAACTTAGAGAAAAAAAAACTAGAACTAGGGCTAGTTGCCCTCTTCCTTCCCTTGCTCTTCTTCCTTATTTTCCTTAGGAAAATTCTTGCATGCATCCTCCCCATCCACCTTAATCAGTTTATCCAAGATGATCTTTAGCTAGTCCTCCACTAGGAATCCATAGATGGATCAACTAGTCTTAGTAGCTTTGCCCAAGTCCTTGTCCTCCTTGTTAGCCTACAAGAAGTATAATGTTGTGGTTGCAGAGTGCATGACCTTGGTGGAAAACTCCACAAAAGTATCGAATCTCTGGCATATACTAGTTTGATCATCAGCCAGGTCCTTCATTGACTACTCCAACCTTTCTGGTCTTGGTTTACTATGATCATTCTTTCCTTTCTTCCTAGTGTCTTTGTTGGTTTCTTTGCTAGGGAAAGTGATATCCTTCCCCTAACTCCTAGTTGGGGTAGCCTCCAAGGTGTTAGAGATGTGGGAAGGACTAAGAGGGCTAGGAGTTGGCTTGTTGACTTAAGGCAATATCTTCTTTCTCGTAGGTTTGACATCACTTTCAGAAGACTTGGTGGTGGAATCTTGCTTGGGGGGAGGGGGGAGGAGGGATTTTTGAACTTGGGGTCCATTTTGACTTCAAGGCCAGGGCTTTTCTTGAACTTCTTATGGCTAGGGCCAAGGTCTAGATCAAAGGAGACTTGAGGGGTGACAGACGCTAGAGGGTTAACCAAAAGAGGTGAGTTTTGGGCTAGTTGTTGGGTATATAGTTTTTTCATAAGATCTTGGTGGATCAAGTAGAAATTTTTACCCTCCTCATGTTTCCTCATGTCCTTAAATATACAATCTTCCAACGAATGCAATAATAGATACAGGAAGGAAATGTGATCAAGATTCCTAAAGTGATTCAAAATAGGGAAGTGGCAATACTAGATTACTTGGAAGTGGTACTCTAGGGTGATATAATGCATGATCACATAGAAGATGGCATCCCAAGGCTTAGGGAGGGCTCCCCATGAAAACCCTTTGTGCATTCACGTCAGTTCCTCCTTGAGTTTGAAAAACTTCCTCAAACTAGATTCATCATTGACCTTAGCCTATCACCACTATTTCTTTCCTTCCATAGTAAATTCTTTGACCCTTGCCATGGTTTCCTCATAGATCTCAAATCCCATTCCATTAACAATCACCTTTCTATCCTTCCAAGTCTAGAAGAACCACATCAAGACAATCTCATTGTACTTCCCCATACCGTCCATCTACTGTAAGAGGCTGCCTTCTTGCAAGTATACAATTTTTACCTTACTACTACTGATACCTTCCTCGACACCCGCCAGTTCAATGCGATCACTAACACCCATGCCTTATCCTAGTTTGAACACCAATTCTTCAGATGACATAGCCTTGTTGTAGGTATGGTAGTTACTGAATATAAAATGAAAAGCCTCAATGATAATGAAAAGGCATTTCATACTCATCAAAACTCCACAATGTTTCCCAAAAAAGAAAAATCCACCCTCCACCACACCTGTGAGCAATCTATTTCCATCTGTAAACAATTGACACCAGCTATGATTTGTGCAAGAATTCTACAACTTGTCATTTTGATTATTAGTCCATTCTCTATATCTTGCTAAATCCTCCCTTTGCATCCTTTTTTGGAAGTAATCAATACTCACGACAGTTAAAATATTAATACATATCACCATACAATCATTCCAAACAAGCCCTTTATGAAGTGCCTTGTCCACACACCCATGTGAAAAAAATGGATGCTTGCCACTTATTTTAATTATTCATGTGGTATTTTTGAAAGTACGCTCCCTTTCCATCACCACTTGCATTGATGATGGCAATAATTTGACGTCCTCCCAATCCACTAATCTCATAACACCAGGGCCAAATTTGGCTAGCTCATCAGCCACTCCATTCCCTTCTTGATATATGTGTGCCACTTGGATCTCATTGTAATCTTCCATCAACCTTTAGATTTCATCAATTATAATTTTAATTGACCAGTTGCTCCAACCCTCTCCCTTAGCATCCTTAATGATAAGCCTGGAGTCCCCCTCAATGGCCAACTTATTGATTCCTCCACATTGTTAATTTAAGTGGTCCTTGCTACTTTTGGGGAAGGAATATGGTTAGTAAGTGCTCTATTTTAGTGTTAGTGTTTAGTATGGTTTCCTTAAGCTACTCGATAGTGTTTAGTATGGTTTAGATTAATTTTGTCATTTGTGGTTGGGAGGGACTTTAGCTACTGGGGTTAGAGTGTGCTTCTCTATTGCTTGGCTATAATGGCCTAAAGCTGAGATGGTTGAAGTTCATTGCTATAATCTGGGTTCAGGACCCTATTGCTCCCCTTTTTAATCAAAACATAATGGGGAAGGTTTGGTTGGGACCCATTTGGAGACTTCCTCCTAGTGCATGGAGTTGCATTCAAAAGTGTTTATTCCCCTTTCTATGTTGGCTTACAATAATTGTGTGGGAGATTTTAGATCTTGGTGGTTCCATGGAATGTTTAGAGGTTGGGAGTCTAAAAATGTGGGCTCTTCTACCTCTTGTGTCTAGTTTCCAAAAACCCATTGGGTTTTCTTGTGGCAAATGACCTAAAGAGGCCTTCCTTAGAACTATAGATATGGTCCTCATTCTTCTTTTTCATGGCTTCTAGTTATGCTAATAATGTTGAGTGTGGTTACATCCAGTACAGGTAGTTGACGCACACTCTTCTCTTTTTATGTGGTGGTAGTGATGTGTCATGGAAGGGAGATTTTCTTAGTTATGGGAGACATGGGTTGTTCTCTATGGTTTTTACTTCTTTAGCCCACACATGGTATTCTATAATGTTTGGAGTTAGGTTTGGAAAAATCCTATGACTAATATTGGGGTTGTTGATCGATGCTCTATTTTGGCATAATGTATTATCTATCTATAGTGGAAAATGGATGACATGCTTGTCCCATTTTTTGGTCCCAACTCTTGGGGGGTGAGTTTTTATTTTATGTGCATTTGATGTCAACACATTTGGCTTCTATCATCATTTTTTCTAGTGATTACAATCTGGCTTGGCACTAGAAGAAGGGTGGTGCGCTTAGGGGGTGTGTTGGGTAGTGTCCCAAATTTTTTACCTGAGTTTTGTGTTGGCCTGGTATATTGTTTCCTTGCTAATGATGGTTTTCATTTGAGGAGAGGTGCTTAACTATCCAAGATACAATCTTGCAAGATGCATTTCCTATTAGTCTAATGGTTGTTAACTCATTTGAAGAAAGAAAATAAGGAATACTATAAAGGGTTTTTCCTCACTTTTGGTGGATTTCAAGCATTCTGGTTGGATTTGGATGCAGTCCTCTTTGACTAATGCTACTATGATGGGAATTTTTATTGGCTTTCCTAGTTTAGGATGGACTCTAGTCTAACCTTAGTCCCTTGGAGACTTTGTAGTGTGGAGATTATATCCAAGATTTTCTAATGAGCCATTGGAAGGTGGACACTCTCCTTTATAGAGTGCAAGTATCATTGAAAGGTTCATCTTTGTCATTCATGTTGGGTTGCCTATCCTTTATGATTTTATGGCATAGTAGTTTTTCATTCACTAGTGGTAGGACAATAAGTGAAATTTTTCAAAGACACATTTTGGATCAATGTTTTTGGTATATTTGTGCAGCTAGTTTTGGGACTTTTCCCAACCTTGTGTTTGAGACTACTGCTTGGTGGGAAAGGAAGTGGGTATGGTGTTTCCTCCACTTCCTTTTAATGTACCTCCCCATGTATCTTATTAAGGTGGGCCTCTTTTCTATGTTGGTGGAAATGGGTTGTACTGCTAGGAGGTGGATCCCTTTTTAGGTGTTTCTTTAACTAATGGGATACCTGGCTCTCCTCATTATCATTCAAGGTTTAGTAATGGGCAGGTTTGGGTTATTTTATGGATCATGTTTAATGACTTCAAAGATGAATCTATCAACATCTTGTTATATTAGGTTCCCATTTTCCTTCAACACTTGCATGGTTATGGTAAGTTATGGCCTAGTATTATTTTGATGACAGCGCAACACTTTTTGTGTTAGGAAAATTGCCTATTGTTACAAAGGTCTAGCTCAATTATTTGGCTTCTTTTATCTATCAAAAACATATTGATTATTGCAAATTATGGAGTATAAAACTAAACATTAATTACATATAATTTTATACGAGAAAATATGAAGAAAACATTTTTCTCAAATCCTACAAATTAGAAACACACCCTCTATATAATAGAGGACATAAGCACAAAATTACATAGTAAAAAACAATATTGATTTTTGGAATCATTGAAAATCTACTTTGTATTCATCATTCAACACTAAATAATTACAAATTTTGGTTTGATTCCTATGATTCTATGCACCACTTTTTCTCATATAAAATCTCTTTAATAGAATAACTAAATTGCTAAATCAACTCCCTCAAAGAATATAAAGCATCAATAATCCAATTTCAAACTATTCCTATGTCAAATCTTAGATAGACTACTAAGAAACTATAGTCCAAAATAAAGCAATCAAAAATCCAATGTCATGATGATCTATAATTATTTGGAAAAAGGTTTTCAATGAATCTAATAATAAGATAGCTATCTATTATACACTAGAGGGAAAGAGAAACCGTTCGCATAATTGATGTAGATTGTGTTGTAGGGATGTATTGGTGCTTTTTTAATTGTGAATTTGTTGATTATAATGTTTTCCTTGATGTCACCTTCAAGGATGTTGGTTGACAGTTTATTGAGAGTATTTTTCTGGGATCCCTAGACTAGAGATTTAATTTGTAGTGGATCTTTGTTGAATTAGATTGTGGTTATTATAAGAGACTCAAATATGTCTCAAGATGCTTCATATAAAATTTCATTTAGTGCACACAAGTATGGAGAAAGTTATAATGGATATAAATGTGATAGATAAGTTGAGTTAAGAAGTTAGTAAAAGATAGAGAATGAATTTATTGGGATGTCACATCTATGTTTCTTTAGATTTTTTAATTAAGAATTTCTGATGCATACTTTTTTATCTAATTAATTCTATATGGTTACACAAGATTTTTTCTATAGTAAGCCATGTTTTGGGTAGGTTGAAGTATGTTTGAGAAAAAATACATGAAGATGTTTTGCAATGTAAAATCAAGTGATGATGTGGGATAAGTGAGTTGTGATGAATTGGTCATGCATTGCTGTTAGGACTAATGAGATAGAAATAATAATTTCATGCAAATATATTCAATATCATAAAATAATAAATAACACAGAAGAGAGCATGAGACACAAATATTTAACATGCTTCACCCAATCCCTCAGCTACATCCACCAAAAAATGGGTCTAATACTTTTATATCCAATGATTATAACTTGATTACAATATATGATCCCTTACAGTTCAATAGTACCACAAGAAAATATTATCATACCACACTCCATCTAATCCATAATCCTAAGCCATTTTATACAAATTTTTTTCCACTTAAAAAATTAGGGCTAGAATAATAACATGTTGACTCATGAGAAAATAGCTGATATAATAGTGCTCAAACCCTCAATAGCCATGGGCTATCACCCACAAGTATATTGTGGGCTACTACCCCCAAACCCCCACTTAGGGCTCAACCTCACCCCGAACCTTGTCGAGGAACTATAGAAAGTGTACTGTACTTCAATAATCAGTCATCACAAACTAACAATCTCCTACTTGGGGACTGATCAAGTTCAATAGTAGACAATAATTTACCTCCTAGAGACTAAATTGTAGCAATACAACTACTCGATGATGCTCCCACTAGATTGAACCTCCATAGACTCAGGTGTTCCTATATTCTAGTCAACCTAGAAGACTAATACAAGTTGAAGAAGTGTCCAACTTCTTCTTTGTCACTACCTTTGTAAACATATTTGTTGGATTATCATCTATATGTATCTTGTCTAAATGTAAGTGTCCATCATCCAAAACTAAAAAAATGAAATGGTATCGCAACTATATGTTGCTTTCCTTTGAATGCAGAGAAAAATTCTTAGCAAAATGAATGGCACTCTTTCTATCTATATGCAAATAATTATCCCTCTATGGATGTCCCAATTCATCCATTAATAATTGAAGCCGTACAATCTCCTTGGTTGCCTCTATAGTAGAAACATACTCTACCTTTGTAGTGGATAGAGAATTCACCTTCTATAACTAAGAAACCCAACTCACTCTTGTCCCACCAATAGTAAATACATCACTTATAGTACTCTACCTGATATCAAGATCTCCTACCAAATTTGAGTCAACATAGCCCTGCAAATCACTAGTAGATCCCCCAAAATATAAAAATTTACTCAATGTTCCTCTCAAATATTTGAGAATATATTTGACTATATTTCAATGCTCAATCCCAAGATGACTCATATGTTTACTAGAAAATTCCAATGTATGTACAATATCTAGCCTAATACATACTATGGCATACATTAAGCTCCCTATAGATGAAGCATAGGGTACCTTGGACATCTTATCCTCCTCTTTTTCTTTGTTTGGACACATCTCCTTAGTCAATTTTAAATGAAAAGGAAAAGGTGTACTGACAAGTTTGGCATTCTCCATAGAGAAACATTGCATCACCTTCTCAATATAATCATCCTAAGATTATGTCAATTTTTTGGTCTTCCTACCTCCGCATATTTACATACCAAGGATTTTTTTGCTGCCCCCAAATCCTTCATAGAAAATGAATGTGCTAACTATCATTTTAACCCCTAAATGTGATCCATGTTAGACCAAGCTACAAGGATATCATCAAAATATAAACATAAAATAATGTATCTATCATCAACCAAACTCTTGAAATAAATAAAATGGTCTGAGTGAGACTGATTATAATCATGCTTATTCATAAAACTGTAAAATTTATGATATCATTATTGAGGTGCTTGCTTCAAGCCATATAAAATTTTCTTCAAACTCCACACTAAATTCTCCTTACCTTTGACCTCGAATCCCTATGGTTGTTCCATGTGTGTGTGTGTGTGTGTGTGTGTGTCTTCATCCAAATCATGATGAAGAATTCTTTTTTCAGCACCAAGCTACTCCAAATGCAAAACTTTACTAGCCAAAATTGTTAAAATAGTACAAATAGAAGCCATTTTAACAATGGGTAAGTGCACAAAGTTGTGGTGCCAAAAGGGGGGTATAAGTGGACACCTTTTTCCTGAAATCTGTAAATTTTGAACTTCAACAAGAATTTGAAGATAGTTACAATCAAAATTTTCAGATATGACAAAAAAAAAGTTGTAGTCCTTTGAATCTAGTTTCTAAACTACTCATTTTTTTTCAAAATGGTTTAGTTTTAGGTCCTCAAAAAAGGGGGCCACAAAAAGTGGTACTGTTTATTCCAAAAAAACATAGCACAGTACAAAGTGTGGCCCCCCTAAAATTTTAACTTCTTTTTTGAAAATTTTTAATCGCTCTGGTCAAAAGTTACTTAACACTATGTAGTTTATCCTAGATTTTTTGAGTAATTTTATAATGTCTATTTTTATTTTAACAAATTTTTTAACTAGACACATCCCAAAAATGTGAAATATCTGTGTGCTCCCCCTAGAAATAATTGAAAACTAATCTAAAATCAAAACTCTTTTTTTTCAAAGTCTGTAGAATGGAGTCTAGTTTCTAAAAAACTAAGTTGTTACAAAATTCAATGAACGAGCTAAAATTTATAGCCCAATTAGTACGTGGTGGTTTTTGACAAAAAATGAACATACATTCAAAAGAAATTATATATGAAAGGCTTGAAATAGTTCAAATAAAAAATAAATTATATGGTTAGATAGCTAACACAGAGACCTATAATGCTATGTAACCTGATCTTATCGATACCCAACCACAAGAAATCTTGAAGGGGAGCACAGAAGAAAAAATAATCATTTTATGTATGTTTGCTGGAAAACACATCTCAGACCTATTCATCAAATCCAAACCTTTGGGTTGGATCTCCAAGGCAAAACCAAGCCTTAGGCTTGGGTTTGATTAAGGTTTAAATAGTGTGTGTGCCCTATAGTGCACACGTGCTATAGCATGCACGCACTATTTAAACCTTAGTTCTAAATAGCGCATGTGCGCTATAGGTCACAAGCACTATAGTGCGCACGAACTATTAAGATGTAAGTTGCAAAAGGGAACTAGGTGGGGGGGAATAGGGGAATGGCTATGTGTGTGCATGAAAGAGATAGAGAGAAAGTAGGGGATAGGAGAGGGGAGAGAGTACAGGATGGGAGAGAGAAAGTGAGAAATAGTAGGGGTGGCAAAGAGAGTATAGGATGAGAGAGAGAGAGTAGGGGTGGCAAAGAGAGGAAGTGTGAGAGAGAGTACGGGTGGAAAAGAGAGAGTGCAGGATGGGGGAAGAGATTTAAAGTAGGGAATGGGAGAGAGAGGAAGTGTGTGAGAGAGTACAGGTTGGGAGAGAGAGATTAAGAGTAGGGGATGGAGGAGAGAGAGAGTAGGTGATGGGAGACAGGGTGGGAGAGGAAGAAATTGAGAGAGAGGAGGATGGGAGTGCATGTGTGTGAAAGAGAGAGAATATGGAATGGGAGAGGGGGAAGACAAAGTAGCTCAAGAGAGAGTAAGGGATGGAAGAGAGAGTAGGCGATGGGAGAGGGAGTGGGAGAGGGGGAGATAGGGAGGAATAGAAATGTGTGTGTGTGTGTGTGTGTGTGTGTGTGTGTGTGTGTGATAGAGAGAGAGAGAGAGAGAGAGAGAGAGAGAGAGAGAGAGTAGGAGATAGGAGAGAGTATGAAAATTTAAGAGAGACTAGAGGGTAGCACAGAGAGAGAGAGAGAGAGTGGAGAGGGAGAGAGTAAGAGTGAGAGTGAGAGAGAGAGTAGGCAGTGGGAGAGGGAGAGCAAGTGAGAGAAAAAGTATGGGATGGAAGAGGAGAGAGGGGGGATGGGTGTGTGTGTTTCAAAGAGAGAGAGTCATGAATGAGAGAGGGGAGAGAGAGATAGAGAGAGTAGGCAATGGTAGAGGGATGGGAGAGAGAGAGAGAGAGAGAGAGAGAGAGAGAGAGAGAGAGAGAGTAGGTGGTGGGAGAGGGAGTGGGAGGGAGAGAGAGGTAGAATGGAAGCATTTAAGAGAGATAGAGTAGGGGATGGGAGAGAGTAGGCAGTGGGACAAGGACTGCAAGAGAGAGAGGGGGGGGAATGGGAATGTGTATTTATTTATAAGAGAGATAGAGTAAAGGATGGGAGAGAGTGTGAGAGTTTGAGAGAAAGTAGTAGGGGATGGGAGAGAGAGTGAGAGTAAGGGATGGGATAGAGAGAGAGAGAGAGAGAGAGAGTAGAGAGGAAGAAAGAGAACTTGAGAGAGATAGACAGTAGGCAGTAGGAGAGGGAGTGGGAGAGGGAGAGGGAGAGGGAGAGAAATAGGGGGGATGGGAGTGTGTGTGACAGATGTAGAGAGTAGGGAATGGGAGAGAAGAAGAAGAGTGGGGGGATAAGAGTGTGTGTATCTATGAAAGTGAGAGAGTAGGGGATGGGAGAGAGTGTGAAAGTGTGAAAGTAGGGGGTGGCAGAGAGGGAGTACGACAATGGGGGAGAGAAAGTAGGCGATGGGAGAGGAAAAGAGAGAGGGGGGATGGAAGTGTGTGTGTGTAAGAGAGATAGAGCAGGGGATGGGAGAGAGTGTGAGAGTGTGAGAGTAGGGGGTGGATGAGAGAGAGAGTATGACGATGGGGGAGAGAAAGTATTCGATGGGAGAGGGAAAGAGAGAGGGGGGATGGGGGTGTATGTGTAAGAGAGATAGAGTAGGGGATGGGAGAGAGTGAGAGTGTGAGAGAGTAGGGGATGGGAGAGGAGAGAGAGAGTGGGGGATGGGGGAGAGTGTGAGAGTGTGAGAGAGTAGGGGATGGGAGATGAGAGAGAGAGCAAGGGATGGGGGAGAGAAAGTAGGTGGTGGTAGAGAGAGTGGGAGAGGCAGAGAGAGCTTGCATAGTTTTTAGGCACATATGCATAGTTTTGCATTCTCAGTTTGTTTTGCAGGATTGTGACATAAAAGAGCCACCAAGATCTTCAAGGGAATTCATATCCAACATTTTATGTGAAATAGGGGACAACCAACAATTTTACAAGACATCATGCTTGGATGGTACGTGCTTATTTTGTGGTTCTTTGCAACTTTTATCAACTTGTCAACATATGGATAGTACACATGCAATTGGAAATGAAATAGTAGATTAAAAAAAATTGAAGATAGTGACATATGCTCTAAAAGATGGGAAACATGGTAAAAGATGTGATCTAGTTATTGAAAAGATTCCAGTGTATGAGTTCATGAAGATTTTTCGTGAAAAGATTATGTATGAGTATGCAAGGCATACCCATAGAGCTCGATGGTTGGATTTGCAATTCAAGTTGTGCAAGGATACATTTCCATTGGATACCATTGTTTTGGTTGTAGATTTTGCAGAGAACTACACACTACAACCACAAAATGAGGTGCAAGAAAAGTATTATACATCTCAACAGGTTTCTATATTTGTTCACATAACATTCATGCATTCACCTACAAGTACAGAGGATGACAGGAAGATTTTGAGGGAGTACCATTTTTACATCTGCGATGATCGATCACATTCTACAAACTTTGTACATGGTTGTTTTTTACTATTTTATGGAGATTTGGCTAATAGGGGCATATCATATCGTCAACACATTATTTGGTCAGACAATTGTGCATCTCAATTCAAGAATGCATGGATGTTCTATTGGTTAAGCAAGATGCATAGGTTGTGTAGAATTCAATATATGTGGAATTTCACAGAGGCTGGTCATGGTAAGGGAGAGCACGATGGTGCAGGCACATGCATTAAAAGAGCCTTGGCTCATGAAGAACTAAAGTAAAAAGATGGAGCAATATTGATAGATGCAAAATCCATCATCCAATGGTGTAACGCTACAATGGGTCCAGGTAAGGAAGGTGAGTCTACAGTTCGTAGATTTTTTTGGTTGATAGATAATACTAACATTGCACCATATCAAGATTGTTGCACACTAATAGGATCTAGTGAGTTACACTCTTTTAGAAGCTCTGATGCAGGTTCATGGAGTATCCACAAATGAAAAATGGCATGCTATTGTCCATCATGTGCAGAGGAAAATTGGGATGACTGTGAGTCAACTGAATGGGTGGACAAATGGGATATACAGGTTTTGGACCCAATTGACACCTATAATCCCCCACAAGCATTGGAAATGGTAGAGATGGATTCATCTATTGACTTTGACCACTTGTCAGATTTAGTGCAACCTGGTAATATATATATATATATATATATATATATATATTTATATATCTTTGTATTTTCAATATGTAACTTTATAACTTTTACCCAAGTATTTTCTGAATTAATGACCTCATTTTGTACATTTGTCACTGCAGGCCATGTTTTTGCTATTATTGCACCTAAAGACAATGAAGAAGGGACAGATTATTATTTGTGTCATTGTGTTGAAGCCAAACAAAAATTGGATCACTCGGTTATAGATGGTGAAGGTTTAGAGTACCATGTCGGTGCGGTGGTTGTAACAAGCACATGGCTTAGACGATATCCTATGAAGAATCCTAACTTGTGGTTATTCGAGGATTGGCAAACAGAGAGGAAGATTCTTCATTATTCAAACCTTGTTGTCGCATCGAATGTCCACTTGATAAAATATGGTGGAAAACCACATAATAAGATTCTTTGGAAAGTTCGCGAGTCAGACCATGAGGCAATACTTGAGACATTAAAATGTCGAGCAAATCCAGTTGGCTCATTAGATTGAATTGGGAGAGAGAGAAAAAGTGATCAATTGGATCCAAATACAATGTTAGAACCTCTTCCCCAAGACTATCACATGACTAAGGTGGACTGTATTGTTATGATGTGTAAGTGATGAGATTTAGTTTTGATTTGTTTAGAATATAGATACATTATTTGAATTTATATTAGATTCTTTAATAGGATCCATTTTTTTAATCTTATCTTAGATTTGTTACTATGCTAATTCTTCATTTGTAGGTCACCAAAGAAGAGGGCTAATAAAGTTGACGCATAAGTGATAAAGGGTGAGATGCCAAAATCATCTGCGAAATGGCATTATTAATTCACATCCTCAGTATTTATTAGTGTTCTTTGTTCAAGTACCATTGTATGCTAATCATCTTATGCCTGGAATTGCAGAGGTTAAATTATGTCAATACTAAGATTTGTAGCATCAATACTAAGGTTTTTAGCATCAATTGGTCACACTAAGTATAGTAGTTGTATCATGAATCCTTCTAAACCAATATGACTAAGATTCTCGGAAGAAGACTAAACCATATCATCTGTCTACTCCCTCTTTATATAAGAGTTTTTCAAACAATGAGAATGAAACATTGATTATTACTCCCCCCTCAATTTAAAATTCTCATTGATTGCATTTTGTAAAGTTTTAAGTCACTATCAACCTCTATATCATTGTATTCTTCTTATCATCAAATTACACAACAATGAGAATATGAATGGTGACTTCTTCACATGAACCTGAAAATTATAAATGCTACACCTTAATAAATGTTTGGGCTTGGTCTTTACCATTCGAGCTTATAATACAATGCATTGGCTTCATTTGTATTTGGAAGTATTTATTATGTTTGTTCCAAAAGTTATTCTTCATTTGCCAATATGAAAATGCGACTATCATGAAAGGCATAGTCTTATAATTTGTAATTTGTATAATGGTATAAAAGCTTGGTTGTGGGTTTGAATCCGTTGCCCCCATGATCCTCCTTCTCATGCATTTATTCTATTTATTCTTCTACCTCCTCCTCCGCTTGGCCATTTTGCAACACCATCTGGATGGAACTCTAGCCTTCCTCAAAACCATTATACATGACCTCTCCTTCTTCAAGATATTCTATAAAAAGTTCCTCAACCCTTGAACCTTTCAAAACCCCAATCTCAATGGAAGGCTTCTAGACCAAAGGAACTAGTAGATCCAGTTCTTTAAGAGAAAGAGACAACAAATCCAATTTTCTAGTGACTAGATGGAAAATTGGGGAAATCATTTCAATTAGTTGTAAATCGAAAGGAATTATAAGTAAACTATATCAATATAATAAGTAACTTAGTAATTATATCAATATAATTTAATTACTAAGGAAATGAATTTATTACTCTAACATATAGTACATTATTTTGCAAACAAAGGTGTTGAATTTGATGCTTAATAGATTTACATACATGTGTAATAAATAATAAGTGTTGTAGCTTTGGGATCAACACTATAAAATGAAGGATGTCATACTACATTCACATAGGTACCAAAATATTTTATTTGATATGGAGACAAAAGAAAATGTGTATTCTTCATAATTGCATTTGAGTTTCATGTATTACCATTTTTAGCTATTGACATCAGAGATACCTTTACATCTTCATCATTGTATTGATCAATGAGTCCTTATTGCACTCACTAGTTCTAAGCCAATGACTAAGGTATGAGAGAGTTTACATTAAAATTTCATTAGTCCTAAAATTCAATATAAAATTCATAGGCACAATCGAGTGGTAACTTTGATGGTTTTTGTAGGGTCTTATTATTCCTGACCATCAGTGTATCCCTGAGGTGTATATACAGAGAAATTATCAGAGCCTGTAAGAAAATATTAAGTTTTATGTGTAAATATATATATATATATATATATATAAAATAGTTATTTATTCATATATAATTTTGATTGTAACATGTCGAGTTATAGAAGATTCTAGACTAATGGACTAGTGAGCATGTTAGGAAGACCTCATTATATACATTGGTCATCTCCCACTTGTTGGCAATTAAAGACAATTAGGGATTTATTTTGTTCCCCTACTTGGAAAGAGTATATATCTAATGATGTACATTTTACACCTATATGCCATTATTGGGCATATGTTTTGTATAATTTTTTCTATGTATGTCATTTTTTACATATATTTCATGTATGACTTTATTAGACATATGCTTATGATGTTTCAAATTATTGATAAATGAATTATATGATATTGTTAGACCTTATGGAATCAACTTTGATTTTTTGTTATCACATTGGTTGGATGCTTGTATTCAATCAATCAACATATTTTCCTTTTAATTCTTCCACATTTGGCATATCCATCTAACAATGAACTTATGATACTCCCATCAAGAAGTGCATGATTGCATGGTTTTATGGTGGATGTCCCTCTCTTTTTTAAATTCCAATTTTATTCATCTACATGAGTAAGGGAGATCAATTCCATTTCTTTCAATTGTATTTAAAGGTCATTAAATTTTTTTCAAACAATGTGATTAAATAAATATTATTTAGCATTTACCTCTATCATCAAGGTTGATTCATTCCTCCTCTTATTTTACCAAATAATTTGGACGAATCACCCATGGCTCCTTACATTTCTTGAAGAAAATTTTCAAAGACTTTGCAACATGTCTTCTCTTCTTGCATATAGTTCATGTTCATTGAAGACATTTGGTCAAACAATATATATGCTTTGTATATTCTCACAACACCAATAGTCATGGTACAATGCTTACAAGATCCATAGTTGAAGAGAATCTATGTGAAGCTTCTAGAACCATGGACCTATAATTAATTTAGTATTATTGCATCCATGTTACTTATGAAAGTGGAACTTTCACATAGATAAGTAGGGAAACCAAAATTGAAAGCCAAACTTAACATAGAAAAGTAAAGCAAGCCTCAACTATATTCTCATAAAACACTGTGAATTCAAATATCTTTGACGGGGCATATCTCGGAGCTCATGCAAGATATGGATGAGGTTCTAGTTCCTATAGGACTGTGTTGCAAAGACCTACAATAAGCTCTCTCTCTTTTTGGAGATCGCATTCCATTTTCATTCTACAATGCCATCTCAAGTGATGTTGAAACTTGCAGTGTTGGCGAGTACAAAGTTGCCAACTGCCAGATCTCTCTCATCTTTCATCGTGGGATCAAATTGTCTGCTCCATTAGCTCCGAGTGGCTGGGTAAACCCTATCCCCAACCTCATCTTGTCCCCTTTAGTGCTCGAACGTTCTCAAGCAGGCTGAACCGGAATGTCCCTAAGGGTCACTAAATGCCACAGGGCTGCAATTTTTGACGGGGCATATCTCGGAGCTCGTGCGAGATATGGATGAGATTCTAGTTCCTACAAGACCATGTTACAGAGACCTACAATAACCTCTCTCACTTTTTGGAGATCGCATTCCATTTTCATTCTACAACGCCATCTCGGGTGATGCTGAAACTTGCAGTGTTGGCCAGTACAAAGTTGCAAACTGCCAAATCTCTCTCATCTTTTGTCGTGGGATCAAACTGTCTGCTCCATTAGCTTTGGGTGGCTGGGTAAACCCTATCCCCAACCTCATCTTGTCCCCTTCAGTGCTTGAATGTTCTCAAGCACACTGAACCAGAATGTCCCTAAGGGTCACTAAATGCCACAGGGCTGCAATCTTTAACGGGGTATATCTCAGAGCTCGTGTGAGATATGGATGAGATTCCAATTCCTACAAGACTTTTTTGTAGAGACCTACAATAACCTCTCTCACTTTTTGGAGATTGCATTTCATTTTCATTCTATAATGCCATCTTGGGTGACGTTGAAACTTGCAGTGTTGGCTAGTACAAAGTTGCCAACTGCCAAATCTCTCTCATCTTTCTTCGTGGGATCAAATTGTCTGCTCCATTAGCTCCAAGTGGCTGAGTAAACCCTATCCCCAACCTTGTCTTTTCCCCTTCTATTCTCGAACGTTCTCAGGTACATTGAACTGGAATGTCCCTAAGGGTCACTAAATCCCACAGGGCTGCAATCTTTGATGGGGCATATCTCAGAGCTCGTGTGAGATATGGATGAGATTCTAGTTACTATAGGACCGTGTTGCAGAGACCTACAATAACCTCTCTCACTTTTTGGAGATTACATTTCATTTTCATTCTACAATGCCATCTCGGGTGATGTTGAAACTTGCAGTGTTGGCCAGTACAAAGTTGTCGACTACCAAATCTCTCTCATCTTTCATTGTGGGATCAAACTGTCTACTCTATTAGCTCCGGGTGGCTGGGTAAACCCTCTCCCTAACCTCATCTTGTCCCCTTCAGTGCTCGAACGTTCTCAGGCACGCTGAACTGGAATGTCCCTAAGGGTCACTAAATCCCACAGGGCTGCAATCTTTGACGGGGCATATCTCAGAGCTCGTGCAAGATATGGATGAGATTCTAGTTCCTACAAGACCGTGTTGCAGAGACCTACAATAACCTCTCTCACTTTTTGGAGATCACAGTTCATTTTCATTCTACAATGCCATCTCGGGTGATGTTGAAATTTGCAGTGTTGGCCAGTACAAAGTTGCCAATTGCCAAATATCTCTCATCTTTCGTCGTGGGATCAAACTATCTGCTCCATTGGCTCCGGGTGGCTCGGTAAACCCTATCCCCAACCTCATCTTATCCCCTTCAATGATCAAACATTCTCAGGCACGCTGAACCAGAATGTCCCTAAGGGTCATTAAATGCCACAGGGCTACAATCTTTGATGGGGCATATCTTGGAGTTCGTGCAAGATATGGATGAGATTCTAGTTTGTATAGGACTATGTTGTAGAGACCTACAATAACCTCTCTCACTTTTTGGAGATTGCATTCCATTTTCATTCTACAATGCCATCTCGGGTGATGCTGAAACTTGTAGTGTTGGCCAGTACAAAGTTGCCAACTGCCAAATCTCTCTCATCTTTCATCGTGGGATCAAACTGTTTGCTCCATTAGCTCTGAGTGGCTGGATAAACCCTATCCCCAACCTCATCTTGTCCCCTTCAGTGCCTGAACGTTCTTAGGCATGGTCTACTAGAATGTCCCTAAGGGTCACTAAATGCCACAGGGCTGCAATCTTTGATGGGGCATATCTCAGAGCTCGTGCAAGATATGGATGAGATTCCAATTCCTACAAGACTGTGTTGCAGAGACCTACAATAACCTCTCTCTCTTTTTGGAGATCACATTCCATTTTCATTCTACAATGCCATCTCGGGTGATGTTGAAACTTGCAGTGTTGGCCAGTACGAAGTTGCCAACTGCCAAATCTCTCTCATCTTTTGTCGTGGGATCAAACTATCTGCTCCATTAGCTCCAGGTGGCCAGGTAAACCCTATCCCCAACCTCATCTTTTCCCCTTCAGTGCTCAAACATTCTCAGGCACGCTCAACCGAAATGTCCCTAAGGGTCACTAAATGCCACAGGGCTACAATCTTTGATGGGGCATATCTCGGAGCTCGTGCGAGATATTGATGAGATTCTAGTTCCTACAGGACCATGTTGCAGAGACCTACAATAAACTCTCTCACTTTTTGGAGATCCCATTCCATTTTCATTCTACAATGCCATCTCGAGCGATGCATATCTTAATTATATTATTGGAAAGCGTATCTAGCATGTCATTTTTGGAAAGAAAAATCATGGAACTTGGTAAATGTTTAATAAGTTAATGAAATGTGTTACTACCAGATTATGTAAACTTAGGATTATATGATCTCCAAGAGTTTGGTTATGTTCTTTAGCGCACCTTGGATGCAAGGTAGTGTGTAGCTTCTACTCCCTCTTTGTGAGTAATGTTAGTCACTTTGTATATGTAAATTGGTTTTTAATTGGGTATGTTATTTTCAACCTTAATGGTGATGAAGGATTAGCTTGAATCAACTTGTAACTATCTAGCCACCAGATTTTCTGTGATTCCATCAAATGTGGGTTTTGTTCGTATTTATTTATTTATTTATTTTGTTGTGCTCTTGACCTTTGAGGCTTTGAATTTAAACTTGTGCACTTTGGTTTTTGAAATTTTATGTTCTTGAGGTGGCTAGGAGGTATGTTCTATGTTGCTAGTTATGCGTTGTGATGTTCTCTATCAGGTTCAATGTGAAACATTGATAGAATGTATAATGGAGTATATTGTGAAGAACATACCATTCTCCTTTTTGTAATACACTATTTATTATGTTTTAATTAAACTCACTTCTAAATCCTATCTTCCACTTGGACCCATTCCTCTTTTGGCAATCCCTGAGATTGCCAATTCTTATTAATTCGAGTAGAGACAAGATGAACCAAATTAATACAGTGACCTATAGATCGAAGGAGGATGGTTAAGAAATGGTCTACCAGTGATCAGCCAAGGATAAGGATAGCATAGTAAGAAAATGATTATTTATTTGGTGGATATAAGTCTTTTATATAACAAACCATTTATATGCATAGTAAAAGAACTGAATATAGATTTGAGACATATTGATCACTTGCAGTCTGATCATCTTCACAAGTGTGCAACTTTTGTTTCACTATTTCATGCGGGTTTGTTGAACTTTCTTTATGAGGTCATTTACAGATGGGATGTTGAAAGGTTGAGTTCCTATGGGCTGTCAATACTTTGACTATACTTTAAGTCAACAATTATCAATATGGGAAAAAATGGAACTCGTTGTATTTTGAAGTACTGAGAAGATGGCCTTGCCCTTCCCCAGGAGTTTCAAAAATGGGAGACATTAGATAAGAGAGTGAAAATGTTACTATCACTTCAACGCACGTGACACAATTGGAAATGCAAATTTTGATGGTAATCATTTTGTGATAAGGGAGAGACTAGGGATGATCATTGTTACTATGTCTTTAGTAGTGGATTTTTGTTTTCTCTTGAATTTGGTGGTGGGGGATCAGTGGTAATTCTCCTTGGATATTCCTTCTTATGATGTTAGTGACAAGTGTTGCTCTTTGAAAACACTTGTACAATCTTTTTTAAATTATTAGATAAAAACAAAGAATTGTAAGAATTAAACATGATTAGCCTTTAGTTCCTAGAAGATCTTTATTTCCCCATCAATGCATTTAGAAAGTTAAGTTTTAAGAAGATCATAAATAGAAAAAATTAGAGAAGCGATTTAAACATTTATATTGATTGGAAACATGTGAGTCTTGAGTTTCCTCTGCCTTTTAAAGAACATTCCTTAGCTAGCATACCTAATTCCACATTCCATAAGAGTGCCATTGCACTAAAGATTTAGGAAACCAACTGCTCTAAGATAAAGCTTCCCAGTCAATAATAATCTAGCCTATTGAGGTACATAATACTTCTCAATTAAACTTGTGTTAATTCAGTATTAATTTTGTAATTAACTACAATTTAAGTATCTGTGTACAGGGAGTGACTGAGAAAACTATTCGAGGTCAAATTTGAAAATATATTTGTAAGGATCTTGACCAAGGTTCACAACTTCGATGATTAATACATTCATTCAGGCTAGAACCTCACTACAAAAAAATAATATATAAAAAAGGTAGTGAATAACGTCATGTCTAGACCCAAATCAACCAATGAAAGTCAAATCAGCATAATGTGGAATAACAATATATGCATTGAGTGGGTTGTCATAGAAAAGCTTTAGAATAAAATTCATGTCTAGAATTAAAAGACCTTAAAGAAAATTTATGCTTGTAACACAAATGGCCATTCAAAATTGAATATGATTAGAATATGTGAAATAGAATTATGAGAACTTGTAATGCTCTTGTGAACATCGTGTTAATTCTTGTAAGAATCCCTAAGATGCTTGTTATACTCAAAATTTTGTTGAAATTGAATTAATTTTTATCCTATCGGTTAATTGGCTTAGGGTGATATATGCTTCTTGGATGGAATAATGAGTTCGTGATTAACTCTGTATTAAGATTCATAGCATCTTCTAGTTATTTGCAAAGGAAATTTATAAATTAAGCTAATGTCATATGGCTTGCTTGAGAAATATGTCCATGTTCTTATTGATGGGTACTAATGATTGTCCACATTTAGTTCTTCAATATCCTATTTAACAAGCTTTCCATAGACATTTCTTTGCCATACTAAGTATTTTTGAAAACATATTTGAGTAGAAGCACTATAGTAGATACTACATGATGTTTTAACAAATAAAGTAATGGGTTAAAGAATATTATTTCTAAGGTATTATGTCATAGTATATTAATTGTAATGATCTTAGACTAATGATATTCTTGAAGGTAACTTTGACATGCAGCAAGAAAGACAACCTACAACCAAGGCTATATTGTGCCTAAAACCAAAGCCATAAATGCTCATAGCCAAAGCCACTAGTGCACATAGCCAAAGCCATGGATTCTTATAGCCAAAGTTATGAGTGATCACATCCAAAGCCATGAGTACATGAAGTCGATGATCACAATTGTTTACAACTATTCACCAGAAATAGCTTCTTTGCAGTTTTTGAGAAATACTAATAAAGCAAAAAATAACATCTACTAGTTGGTAGACATAATGGCAACTCTCTAGCAATTGAATTTAATTTCATACATGCACATATCTAATTTAATGTCATACATGAACATATCTAATTTAACGTCATACATGAACAAACATATAATATAAAATGATAACCAATAATGTCATATACATTAACAAACACATAATATATTATGATAACCAATAATGTCGTATATGAACAAACATATCATATATTAACCAATAATGTCATACATCAAATATAGAATGTCATATGTACATCAAATGTATGTCGAATATGTCTCTCTGATGCCTATATATATACATGGGGAAGGAAACAAGTCTCTCTCTCTCTCTCTCTCTCTCTCTATATATATATATATATATATATATATATATATATATGTATATATGTATCAAATATCTCAACTACATCTTTTCCTTCCTACGAGGGCAAGGAAACAAGTCTCTCGACGTCCTCTGTCATCGTGTGGAGGGAGACAGTGGAGATGATGGGGCCCTCCTAACATGCTCACTTGACCTCTTGTTGAGGCTCTTCTCCAGGTCCAACTGATACAAAGAAAGTAGATATGAATCAATATTTATTATACGTTGAAATCAAATATATGTACACACAAAATCAATTATTTTCTTACTGCCAAGAAATAGTCACTCTATAAGTCCACCTCAAATGCTCGTGGACGATCAGGTATGACAAGACCCTACAACAATTCAATAAATATAATCACTTATAAATAACATTAGAAATTTTGAGATTAACTATTATAAAAAACAACTAAAATGAAGAAAATTCTTTCATACCTCCATCAGTGGCTGTGAGCTAGCCACAGCTGCGGCCACTCCACTATCAATAGACTATTGTAGATGAGGAGGTGTGTTCGACATGATGAGCTACATGTCATACAATACACGACATATCTAACATGAAACATGGAATAAATATAATCAAATGAATTAAATTAACATGAAACAACTGTACTTGTGTGAAGCTCGTATGATGTCTCTGCTCTATGTCTGTGGTAAAGGTTGAGGGTCCTGTGGAGAACTAATGCACATGCATAATTTTTTTTTTTCAATCCTTAATATGATTACGTAATAAATATATGTATTAATTAAAATGATTAAATTGATACATACCTCAGGACTTGTTGAAGGGACAAAAAATGGGCCTAGAGGATCGCTGCTAGGCCTAGCAACACTTTGACCCTAAATTTTGAACAATGTTAATAAATGTTAATTAATTAATCATTCACTATACATATGAAATGTGATCAAATTAGTAATTTACCTGTGTGTCAATGCCAAATGTCTCATTCAGGAACTCATCGGTGACAAGCCCATCATCCACACCATCTCCAGCATGAGTGCCAAATGTGCATAGGGGTCCGCATGAAGTGCACATGTGACCACAACGCATAGAAGGCTCCCCCTCAACTAATGGGCTCATGGAATGGATGAGGGTCTGCATCAAAGCATTAATGGTCCCTAGAGTGTTGGCCTCTACATGTTCCTTCACAACTGAAGGAATAATCACATGCTCGTGCTGTGGATGGACCACAGGTGCCCTAACTACATTAGGGTCATGACGTGCTCCTGGCCTCTCAAATGATGACCCCTCACCTCTACCCTAGGAGTCTAACATATCAAAATAATTGGGGATCTCCCCAAGGACAAACTCACAATATAATTTCTTCAAAAAATACATGGGGACCTCATGATTGTTGCAAGGAGGGGCATCAAAAACCATCCACCATCTATCCCAAAAATTATTTCTAATAGCATCATGTATGTACCAATGGATGGGGAATCATTTAGTACCCTCTCTAACAGTATTTGGCTCACTAGGTTTTCTAAATAATGCACATATACTACCTTTTTATATTTCTTTTTTTTTAACATCTTCATATGACAATTTATTTGCATAAAATCTTTTTTGTTCATCCCTCTTAGCCTGCCAAATATCTAACTGACAACTAACTGAGGCTATCTGAGTGTTAATGGATTCGAGGGATGATGCCAGTTGAGCCATCATTGGATTGGTTTGTCCTGATTCTTTCAACCAAGCAATGAGTCTTTCTAATTCAGTTTTGCCTCTCTGTATTTCATTTCTTATATTTTCTTGTGTGCCTGGTGGAGGTCTTGCAATTGGTTCGGGTTGTGGAATTTGTTGTTCTTCTTGAGGAGGGTTTTGATTTTGAGGTTCTTGAGGGTTTTGTGGATTTTCCAATTGATTATGGACATTTCCTAATAAAAAATTAATTGAAATCCAACTAAATAAACAAATCTAAATGAAATTTGTAAAAACCTTACAAAAGAGTATCAAAAACCAATAAAACAATATGGAAAAAATATTAAACAATGCAAAGTTAAGTTTATATCACTTACCTCGTCATCATGGGTGTGCTTGTTGTCTTGGATTTCGTCGGTGAGGAGGCATTTTGGCAAATGGTGGTGAATTTTTGCTATCAAACCCATGTACGTGCTATTGGAGAGCCAAAAAACAAAATGAAAATGATGGGCTGCAGGTCTGTAGCCCATCATATAACTTTTTGGACATCAGAATAGTGAGTACGTGTAATAGCGCCTACGTGCTATACCATGTACGTGCTATTGAAAATTAGAAAAAGAAAAAACTTGTCATCTTTTTGGCACCACAACTCGGTGCATATGCCCCAATACAAGAAAATATCTCACCAAAATAAATGCCCTTTTTATATGAAAATCCTTGTACAACTAACCTAAATTAAAATCTTTTATTACCTTTATCCTCTTCTGTCAACCTATAAACCCATTTATTATGTAAAGCCCTTTTACCTACAAGTAACTTAGATAAATCCATGACTTGTTTTTAAGAAAAGAGTTGATTTCATCTACCATTATAAGATTCCACTATTAAATCTTTGTATCCACCAACACATATTCATCATTACATTCAGTTTCACTGGCATCTATTAATGAAATAGAATACAAAAGGGATAAATTTGTTTTGGATGTTTACTTAACCTTGTTGACCATCTAACATTAACTGGGGTTTGTGGTTTTCTTGTTTTTCTTATTGTTATAGAGGATAAGGGACTACTAGAAAATCAACTTGGTGTATCATCCAACACTACATAATCATTTTCTTCAACAAGTGCAATAGATCTTTGTACAACACTTTCTCATTGAATACACCATTCCTGCTTCTTACAATTTTATGAATCTGAAAATCCCAAAGCCTATAACACAATTCATCAATGCCATATTTAATAAATGTACATTTCTTTTACTTACCTTCTAGCTTGGTTCTATTTTCAAAATCTATATGTGCAAATGCTTCACAGCCAAAGTTTCTACAAAAAGAATAACTCACCTTCTTACCATTCCATAATTCTTCTAGAATACCACAACCCAAAAGAGTAGAGGGGCCTTTATTAATTAAATATACAATACAATTGACAACCTTTTCCCACATGTTTAAGGGTGGCCCATCGTGCAAACTCATACTCCTCACATGCTCCATTGTTTTCCTATTCATGTGTTTAACCACTTCATTTTCTTATGGAGTCCTTTGAACATTTTTCTATCTACAAATACCATTACTGGAACAATAATCATCGAATTCATTTTTTTTATAATCATCATCATTATCAAATCTAAGTTATTTTAAAAATCTTTTACCAGTCCCATTTTTTACCAAGCATTTCAATTTCTTAAAAGTTATAAATACATCAGATTTCCATCTAAGAAAATAAACCCAAATTTTATAGTTGCATCATCTATAAATGTAGCCTAGTAATTAGAGCCACAAAGTAAAATTACTTGAGTTGGCCCTAATAAATTTGTAAGCACCAGCTCTAATTTCTCAGTTTTGTTTTCCTTCTCACTCTTCATAAAACTAACTCTCTTCTATTTTCCATACAAACAATTTGGTCGTATCTCTAACTATTGATTTCTATTAGTGTCAAACACTTAGTAATATACTAGGGAGAGTCAAAAGGTCATCACTATGACTGAGATACTCTACATAGGCCAAGTTATATAAAGACTTGTAAATAAACATGTATATGTTGAGCTCCATAGAAGCCAAGCAAGTCTTTGGTCACCAAGTAGTTTTAGTATAAGTCAAGCCTAATGATTGCTGAATAGTTTGAAGACATTGTTGTTGAGTTATGCAAAAGGTGTTGAGCATAGTATAGAGCGACCATTAGTAGTGTGTACAGTGAATGCTAAGTATCTGAGACATTTAGTGCCGAGTAGCATAGAATTGACATTCAAATTAGGAATGATACAAACTTTGATGTAAACTATTTTAGGCTAACATTGACAAGATATTTAATATTTTTAGAGGTTTTTATAGAGGTTATTAGACATTTTATGACATGGATAATAGACCCCTATGTGTTGTGATCAACCAATTATACGAAGAGACCAAATAAGGAAGCATTTAGAAAACTCTTTATGAAATATTTAGATAGAGTGGATCTAAACCCTATTTGAGATCGTGATGAAGGTGAGAAGTAGGGAACAAGATATTTATGTGATCATAGAGAAAACCAAGTGTGATAGTGCTAACATTGTAGAGAAGGAAAAGGAGTTTTATTATTGCAGAGCATAAGAAGATACCTTGTCAAGAACTAAAGGATAGTAAAGCTATATCAGATCAGATTGAAGAGAGGAGATTCAAAACCAAATTTCTAGAGAAGACCGAGGATCAGGAACTAAATCAGTTTCAACAAATTGAGTTAGGGGCAATCTCTGAACAAAATAGTCTTAAAAAACCTTTTTAAATCTCTTGACTAAATCCCTACTTTTTCGTAACTATAAAATCCTCTCAAAAGCTAAGACATATAAGTTTTAATAGCCTTTAATAGGGAAGACCTGTTGACTCGTCAGTATAATGACTTTGTAACTAAGGATTGGACATCCATTTTATAATGACTCTATAATTTTAGTACAACCAAATATCATACTAGAATAACATATTGAGATCATTAAATTATTGACCAGGGACATAAACTTGAAATGATTCCTACAAAGTATATGCTCTATTCCATCTTGAATGTCATCATGACTATGCAATTGAAAACTTGAAGGAAATACTAAGTGAAAGAATTAAATAAAAATTTAACCTATTGCTTTGGAATAATGACACCAACATGAAACTAAACTATTTGCCTATGATGAAGGAAACAACCAATAGTTCTATTACCGTATGTTTGTAGGAGAAATAGATTTCCAAATACTTCTATAAAACTGCGATCTAATTCCTACCTATCTATGAGCTAAGTTCACCTCCCACATGTGCCCTTATAGAAGAGTGAATTAATAACAACTCAGAGATTAAGAAGTGTAAATATCATTTCATTCATGAGTGAAATACAAGTACATACTATAGAAACATAATTATATTTATCACTACTACTAGATTACAAGAGAATTCCCATACAAAAATTAACCAGCAAAAAAATCTAAACTCTAGGTTATTTATATCATCAACATAAAATAGAACTCCCTAAATCTAGGATCCTCCAATGTTAGGAATATGACAATATTGAAGATATAAACAACATTATTCAATGCAGGAGCAAGTTTCATTTAGTTGCACATAAATTCAGGAGCTCGTGACTTTTAGATTTACTCTACAATGGTTGATAACTAATTTGACTTAGCCTACAACGGTAAACACTAATAGTTGAAATTAATGGAATCATTATGAGCTCAAAACACTTATAATCACTTTGTCTTTTGATGTTGAATTCTTCTTCCCTTGTTGACTCACCACTTCTCTACAAAATATTAGGGTGCACATGAAAAAATCACAATACATATCCAAGATAAAATTCATAATATTTTTTTTTCTTATATTAGCTTTACTCTTATCATATGTCTATAGAAAGAGCTAACTAATCAATATAAGATAGAAATACACAATATTTCATTTCATGTAACCATATAACATATATGTACAACATATTCATTCAATCTTAGAAATATTTTAAAATGCACACACATATAGAAGTATAAATAGAGGTAGTCTGAACAAGTCCATTTAAAATTCATAAAGTTTCCAAGTCCTAGCAAAAAAAAAAAAAAACATAAAACCATGAACCAAATAGGCCTTAAATTGGCCTCATCATCTCCCCTAACTTTTCTCTTTGCTGGTCCTCCAACAAACATGAAATTCTTCACCCTAGCTAGCATTCTATAATCAAAAGTTATTTTCTATCCTGCACCTTCTTCTGCAAAGCTCTAGTAAAAATCTTTTGTTTCTCTATACCTTTCCCATCTCTGTACCTCTCCTTCCATATCGTGATCATCTTAAAATTTCATTTTCTAGCAAGGGGAAAATAAGCATGGGTGGATGGAAGGTGAGCAGAATCCAGGAACTTTTTCTAACTCTGCCTAATGTGATGTACTAAGGGACTCTCTTTTTTTTCATGATAAAATTAATGGGCAAGTGTGGATCTTTTTTTCTTAAATCCTTAGACATGTTATCCCATGCCAATATATTTCTTTAATAGCCTTAGGTAACACGGTCTCAACCATTTCGACATATCCATAAAATGTGGCTTTTTCGAGGGGATAAATGACACGAATTCCTGTATCTGAAGGAGAAATTTTCAACAGTTGTAATAGTAAGTTTTGGGATCCTAAGCTTCTGACCTTAGGTAAAGGGGAATTTGTTCCTTTAATTCCCTATATGGTTTATCCTATGATTCCCTACTTATCTCATTTTGTATCCACAACATCAAGGCTCTTACCTGAATATCTCCAACATACAACATAGGGTTTTATTCTCTATTGTTGGGTACTACAAAGTTATGAAGAAAAATCTCACACAACAAATTCTTTATGGTTGAAGGATAACTGTGGAAAGCCTAGGAAAAATCAAGGTGTTCAACCAAAGATGGGGAATGCCAACTTATTATTTCAGGTATCATTGAAGTTACCTTATCAAGCTTTGTATGTAGCTACTCCACTTCTTTCTCTTTTTCTAGGAGATCTTGATAATGAATAATAATGGTTTTAATCAAACTTTTCTTTTGTTGTCTCCACTTCTCTCTTTCCAAAGTTAACTAACTAAAGAGTTGAGAAATTATAAAAAATAATGATATGGAGCGAGAGGCACTTGGTATGGTATTATTATTAGGGCTTTCTCTTGTTGCATTTGGAACAACAATTTCATCATTAATTGGAATTTTAACCTTTGAAGGGCTTGCTGACAACACCTTATACCTCTTAGGAGTTTCAAACTATTGAGTAGCCTTAGCTAGTATATCTAAATCCTAATCAAGTACTTTCTCTATGAATTTATTCACAATCTCATATCAACTACAAAAATCCTCTTTACAAAGCTTTCTTCTTGAAGCTACAGGAGGTGATTCTAGTATATCATCTTCCATTAAAAAAATTTCTTCTGGCACATCATCATTTTTTGAGTCAACGGGGTGATTAACTACTTGGGCTCCTCTTGAGGATGAACGCTTCCTCTTAAACTAATAGTTCTATTCATCAAAACTAGAATCATCCTCTAGTCTAGATCCACACTCTGGTAGAAACATCCAAGGAAGATCCAAACCTATACCCATAAGCCCAGCAAGAAATCTCCTTGTTTCCCAAGCCTTGGCTACTAGCCCTTCTCAAAATTTGCTCCTCTACCATGTCCTCTTCTCCAAGATGGATGAATAATCACTAAAGACATCATAACACCCACTACTTATATCCAACAATGTCACAAGTTAGCCCAACAAGGTACAAATTAAATATCCCTTACATTAAATACATGTAGAGCCACAAGTCGGCCTCCAACAAAAATTAAATACCAAATGCCTTTAAAGGCTTACAACACTTATTGAATACATAAAAAATAGTTAACCAAGATCAAAATAGGTCAAATCAAATCCACCAAAATCCCTCCAACATGCAGGATAGCTAACTACTCTAGGATGCTCTTGCATTAGACTCCCTAGGTACAAAAAGATGTGCTCGATAGCTGGGAGAACATCTTTTGGGATTCAACACACAAATCCCAAACTAGTTCTTCACATACATGTCCTCCAAGTCTTCAACTTGTACACTCTTTCCCTTTCTCTTCTTCTGCTTCTTCACCTCCATCCTCAGTGTTCCACATGTTTTCTATCCACACTAATCACTAACCCTTTCAGAATATTTCAACTCAACCTGGCTACCAATACTCAAGTTCCTTCTATTGACCTCTTCATTTTGCAAAGGAATCCATGAATGCTTCTTAACACCTTTGACAATTGTAAACACATTCTTCATACACTCATGCACAACCTTACAATCATACTACCCAAGTTTACCAAGAAACACATGACAATTGGTCATATCCACAATATCACACAATACTTGATCTTTATGCTGCCTAATCTAGAAATCAACAAGGCACTACTCCCTCACATCCAAAGCATCCTCACCTCTCAAAAAAAAAATTGTATAAGTATAAGGATGTCTCACTCTCTTCAAACCAAGTTTCTAAACCATATCCTCAACAACAAGGTTATCAGTACTACCACCATCCACAATCACATTGCAGACTTTACCACTTGACTTACAATGAGTCCTGAACAGATTACTCCTTTGACTAGATTGTAGTGTCCTCTGACCAACTAGTACTCTCCAAGCCAATAATTTCTCTCCTTGCTTAGGTTCATGGTTGTAAATCTCATTCACAATAGTAGCTCTTTCGTTACCAACCTTCTGTGGCCACTCATAAGATCTATGCCTTTCTTCATGACATTTGAAACAAGCACCCTTAAACTCACCTCTACCTATCTTTTTCTTCTACTCAATAGGTATTGGTTCATCTTCTACACTTGGTTTAGCCTTTGTTAAGTAGTCCTTCTTCTTCTTGCCTCAAGAACTACCTTGATTCTTCCTCTTTAGCTTCTCTTCTACTCTAAAAGCATACTGATAAGCATCCTCAACTAAAGAAATATTTAGCATACCAACCTCATCCTGAATATTGAATCTTAAACCAATTTATGGAGCTACCTTCTCCTTTGACAATTCTCTATGTCCAAATGGAATACTCAACTTGTAGAACTCCTTGTTATAATCTTTCATAGTCATATCCTTCTATTTCAAATTATGCAACCTCTCAAAAAACTCAAGTTCATAATCAGCAGCAATGAACATAGCGTTCAATTTAATTACCATCAATCTCCATCTAGTGATCTTCATTTGAGTTCCTCCTCTCTATCTCTTTTCAGTTCCTTCCACCAAAGAGCAACATGTCCCTTCAACTTAGTTTGTGCCAACCTTACTCTATTTGGATCCTCAATATCCTCAAGCTCAAAGTAGTCTTCCAATTCACCAATCCAGTCAACCAACTCTTTAGGATTCAAATTACATGGGAGATTAGAAACCTCCATATTATGCTTTAACCTCAATTGAGATCTAGGTCTAATAAATTGGCCAACCGTATTTCTCATAGGTCTCTATACATGATCAGTTTCGTCCTCACCATTAGATTTGAATTCTACTCTAATCTTCTCCGAGATCATTTCCTCCACAACATCACTAAGATCATCAATTTCCCTAGGGTCCAATATTCTTGGAAGCATCTTCCAAGATTTTCACAAACCCTTTGAGATCAATCAACTCCACAAGATCAACCTTCTCCAACTCAAGATCCTGGTGCAAACTGCCTCAACTTTGGTGCTTGGTCTACACACTCAAGAACAACCTCATTCTGATACCACTTGATGTAGTACAAGGTAGGATAATCCCCAAAGGAGATGTCTTAGCACCCAACAAATAACAATACAATGGAAAATCAATGACAATGCGAGATCTAATATCAAATTACAACTCTTTATTCATAAAATAACTAATTACATGCAATGTGTTGGGTTGTAAGGCCTTCCTAGTTATGACCAAATACAAAGCAAGTAATAGTTCTGCAAGATCCTTCAAGATCCCATCTAAACCCTAGGTAGTCCAGATCCGCACTCTAGTAGAAACCTCCAAGGAAGATCCAAACTGGTACTCACAAGCCCACCAAGCAATCTCCTTGTTTCCCAAGCCTCAACTACTATCCCTTCTCAAAATTCAATCATCTACCACATCTTCTCCATGATGGATGAATAATGGCTAAATACTTCAAAATTCTCCCTACTTTGACCCAACTAAGCTACAAGTCAACCCAATAGGCTACAAATTAAATATCCCTTACATTTAATACATGTAGATCCACAAGTCAGCCTCCAACATAAATTAAATACCAAATTCCTTTAAAGGCTTACAACACTTATTAAATACATTAAAAAAATAGCCAAGACCCAAATAGGTCCACTCAACTCCACCAAAATCCCTCCAACATATAGGATGGCCAACTACCCTAGGATGCTCCTACATCACTACCAAGGTCTACCAAGAAAGAAATAACAATTCTTCATGTCCACAATATCACACAACACTTGATCCTTATACTACCCAATCTAGAAATCAACAAGGCATTGCTCCCTCACATATAAAGTATCATCACCTTTCAACTAGCCAATCCTATAAGGGTAACGATGTCTCATTCTTTTCAAATCAAGTTTCTGAACCATCTCCTCAGCAAAATGGTTATAAGTACTACCACCATCCACAATCACCTTGTAGACTTTACCACCAGATTTACAAGTCTTGAACAAACTAGTCCTCTAACAAGATTTGACTATCCTCTGACCAATCAATACTTGCCAAACTAGGAAACTCTCTCCTTTCTTAGGTTGACTATCATTTTCTTCAACCTCATTCACAATAGCAACTCTTCTATCACCAGCCTTCTGCAGATATTCATAAGATATGTATCCTATTTCACCACATCTATAGTAAGTACCCTTAAACTCACTTCTACCTATCCTTCTCTTTTGATCAAGAGGTTTTTTTTCATCTTCAACACTCAATTTATCTTTTATTGAGCTATCCTTCTTCTCCTACTCATGGGAATTACCTTGACTTTTCCTCTTCGACTCAGCTTATACCTTTAAGGCATAATGATAGAATCCTCAATAAGATCAATCTTAAACATGCCAACCTTATCTTCGATATTGAATCCCTAACTATTAATGTACTGAGATACCTTCTCCTTTGACAATTCTTTATGTCCAAACTAATAGTCAACTTGTAGAACTCCTCAGTATAATTTATTTCATACTCATATCTTTCTACTTCAAATTTTGCTATCTCTTGAACAAATAAAGCTCATAATCAACAGGAATGAACTTAGCCTTCAACTTATTTAGCATCAATCTCCATCTAGTGATCTTGATTTCACCTTCCTCCTCTCTGTCTCTTTGCAGTTCCTTCCACCAAAGAGAAACATATCCTTTGAACTTAGTTTGTGTCAACCTTACTCTGAGTGGTCCTCAATATCCTTAAGCTCAAAGTAGTCTTCCAATTCACCAATCCAATCAATTAGGTCTTTATAAATCAAAGTACCTGAGAAATTATAAACCTCCATCTTATGATTCAATTTTAATTGAGATCCTGATCCAGCAAACTGACTAGTCATATTTCCTCTAGGTCTCTCTACACAATTGATTTTGTCCTCACCACTCAATCCAACAATTTCAAAGTCTTTAGCAACCTCCTCATAACCATCATCAATACCCACATGTTGAGGTACACCACCAATAGCACTCATAATTTCAGCAATCATGTCACTCTTCATCAATGACATCTTAGATCTAAATTTTACTTTAATCTTCTCTAATATCCTTTCTTCCATAGCATCACTAAGATCATCAATCACCCTAGGCTCCAATCTTCTTGGAGTCATCTTCAAAGATCCTTTGTAAACCCAAGCAATAAATCCAAAAATCCATAAGATCAATTAGTTTCACAAGATCAACCTTCACTTCTAGCTTTCATCCAAGTCCTAGTTTAAACTATCTCAACTTCAACGCTCGATCTACACACTTAGGAATAATTAAGCTCTAATACCACTTGATGTAATGAGAATCTAAGGGTACCACTACTTGAGGTAATATAGATCCCGTGATCTAACCAGATAATAGAAACACAACCACAATGCAAGATCTAATACCAATTTTCAATACTACATTCATAAAATAATAACTATTTACATGCAATATGCCTGACTGTAAGGCCTTCTAGGTTAGAGCCAAATATAATAGAAATTAAAAAACAGTTCTTCAAGATCTCTCAAGATCCAATCCCAACACTAATCCCATCTAGTCTAGATCTACACTCTCGTAGAAAACCCCAAGGAAATCTCAACTTGTGCTCCCAAGCCCACCAAAAAATCTCCCGATTTGCCAAGGCTTAGCTACTAGCCCTTTTCAAAATTCACTCTTACACTTCATCCCCTTCTTCAAGTTGGATGACTATCCCAAATCTACAATCTTCCTTAAGATTCAACAAGACACTCCTACTTATACCCAACTAAGCCAAGAGTCAACCTAGCCCATTAAAAATTAAAATAAACCATTACATTAAATGCCCATGCAAACCAAAAGTTGGTTGCAACACAAATTAAATACCTATACACAAATTAAATGCCAAAAGTTGGCTCATAGACAACTTGGGAACCATAGAGACCAAGACCAAACTAAGTGTTAGAAACCACCACTGAGTAAATGTGCGCAAGATAACTATTGAGCTCCCAGTGCAAACTGAGCCATAATATACATCAAGTGCCACCTTCATGGACTAAGTCCCTTCTTTGATTGAGCAACTCGGGCTACACTACTATTGAGCTCCTAGTGTAAATCAAGCTTACCATCTTTTTTATTTACACAGTTAGATTCCAATGATAAAAATGTAACCCCACTTAATTGGCACATTCATGCCCAAATTCCTACAAATAAATCCCTAATCACCGTCAAGCCCAAATACATACCCATTTTGTCTACATGCTTAAATTCCTGCTTAAACCCAAAATAATCCTCTTCACATGATTTAGAAGGACATGAACCAAAAAATAGCCTGTGAAATTCAAAACCCTTCCCACCATTATAATAGTTTGGCTAACACTCAAACATATTATCCTGTGCACTTGCCTATCAACTTGAGGAAATGAATAGTAAGATAAAATACAAAAGGAAATGGAGGATTTGACCTTGAACCTTCCATTTGTAAAGCTATATATAAAGCATGATTGTTAGAGATGAAGCTTTCAAAAGGGAAGTAGTTGCTCATTTACTCATGGTGGACATTCTATGGCCTCCCTCCTGATGGACATCTATAAACAACGTGGTGGCAAGCAGCTTGTCATCCATCATGGCATACTACAAACACCACATTGTCCACTTCCACAGGAGGTTAAAACTTTTTAGACAATGTTTTTAACCAATGAATATATCTGGCTCTGGAATGGGGTTTCTACACGGCTAATGAACCTTTTTCCAACTTGAACATGACACTTCCCAGGGAAAGATCCCCATAGAAGTAGCCTAATCTCCTACTTTCACAATACTAACATTATAAGTTCAAAACTCCAAGCTTGATAATCAAGCAATGATACACAATATGTAAGTGCAACATTCCAATAGAAGTCATACATTAACAACAATAATAACGAAAAAGCAAAATCAAAGTTTAACCAATACACCATAACATTAGCATTTCAATTCGACTTACACTAAGAATATCTATTATATATTTAAGATATTATTTTTCTGTGCAATCTCCCACGTCTCTTTACTCCCCGTGACCTATCTGCAGTTACATCATGAAATGCGTTCTCCACACATGCTTAGTGTGATAGCTAAATATTAAAGACACCAGCAGAGTTACAAATATCAATTAAGACACAGATTACTCCAAGCTGTGAAAGGACACCGACGTCAATGTTAAGCAACTTACAATGTCAGGAAAACTCTATTCCAACCTGTGAAAAGGATGCCAACGACGTCAGTGTTGTGCAACTTGGTATGTCAACGCTAATTATCCCATTTTTATCATTTGAAACAACTTCAAATTGATTTGAAAAATGAGAGAGAAAAGACAGAACATATGTATTGTCGTATCGTGTTACACTTAAAAATCTTCGAAACTCTTCAACCATTATCCAAAGTGCACTATATATCATTGAGAAACGGAAGTTTCATGGATCATCTATTCAACAATTCTAATTCAAACTAAATTCGAGCTTACCAATCACATGCAATTGTAAACATCTCACACGTTATCCTATGAATGTTTCTTTCCCATGCTAAATCTACTTTCCCATCTATATTTACTTTTAAATCAGAAATTGCCACATCAGACGAGGCCCCAGTTGCAAATATGAGTGGAGTGACATGTTAGGATTATGCCCCTCGCCAAACAAATCCTGCTTCCCATCAAGCTTGAATAGTCAACTCTGAATTGTTGATGCAATATCCGCCTCGTGCTGCACGCCAATGTTTATCAGAATATTGGTTGCGCTTTATTAATTTGAATTTATAATAATTCAAAGTCAAATGTGCATCAGGGTTTGCTGCATATACACTACAAGGAGACTAAACAAGCGACGTTCTAAATGCATAGGTGATGTTGATTTTATTAGGTCCCGGAAACGTCACTTTGGACTCCTATCCTCAGAAAGCCTAAACTCTCCTTCCTCTCCCTCACCTCTCTTCGTGTGTTTGAGAATACCCTGTGATCTTGTATGCTTTGGTGAAGTGCTGAGGAGAAGATTGAGATACACTCATGGCTTGATTGTGCAGAAAACACATCGAGTTTTCCAATGACAAGAATAAATACATATTAGATAGACTTAAAAGAAAATTTCTTTGGGAGACACTTATGTCTTATTATCATGGGAAACATTTTAATTTTTTCATTAGAAAAACTCGAAGAATATTTAAGTGATACAGTTATGTCATTCTAATATGGAAAACGTACATCATAATTTTTAATGGAAATAATAAACACATGGTTGAAATATGGCAACCTTGGGATTTCAGGGATAGGAGGTTTAGTTAGAAACAATAAAGCGAAAAAGATTCAGGGATTTCCTAAAATGATAGGAGTGAATTTTAATAATTTTGTGGAAGGCTCAACAATGTGGGAAGGAATTAAAATCCTTCAAGTTCTTGGAGCGGAAAATATCATTGTGGAAGTCGATTCTAAGCTTATTGTTGATATCCTCCTTAACAAGGCTAGAAGCCCTTAGAAAGTCCTAAGTCTTATGGAGGACTATAGTAGACGACTAACTACATTCGTGAATGTTAAAATCAGCCACATGCTAAAGGAAATAAATGGAGATGCAAACTATCTAGCTAACTAGGGTTTCAGATACTTAGAAGGAAGGTAAGTGACAGGCATGGAACGCCTAAAGGAATTAAAATGATAGTTCTTAATGATGTTATGCAATAGTGTTAAGGTGAGAATGTGGGAGAATATTAGGATTAGTTGTATGATATCCAGGAAGGTTAGTGAAAAGAACTTATATGAAATGAGATAGCCTTATCATAAGTTTACCAATATCCCCTATGATTGTTCAAATTTGAAAAATTATGGGAAAAATAAAGTTTTTGGTGCCAATAAATTAATAAAGAATAAGGTCTATGCTATTTCTAAATTTATTAAGGTGAACTAAAAGATGAAAATAAATTATAAGTTTGGGATGTGGCTAAATGTTGAAGGGCCAAGTATTGAGAAAGTTGTTATTTAGTTTTTTTCCTTAATAATGAGATGAACATGAAATTTGATAAGGTTAAGAGGGATCAAAATTATGATTTTCTTTTTATTACAATAAATTCCTAACATGATGACAACTATTGGAAGGGTTTGAGCAAAGCCAAAATTTATGTGACTTGGTATAAAGACAACCATTTCTTGAGAAGCATTTTAATTGTGATTATATTTGATCATAGCTTCACTCATTTGGAAAAATGGAACAAGATTGTCTTTCTTTAAGTTTCTCTAATAAAAGGTTGTAGTAAGAAAGAACCACTAAAGTAATATAGAAAGTTGAAGAAAAGCCAACAACAATTTCTAAGAATTCAAAAGAAATTCAAGAAGAGTTAGAGGAATCAGGTAAGGCTAGAGTCATGGGAGGTCTACCAAAAAAGGTTGAGCCAAGGGAAATCAAGGAATTAAAGAAAAATTTGGAAATCTAGAATTATTTCTAGAATGTTGGTCTAGGGTGCTACATTGAGTCTATGATAGGATTTAACTGCCTTTCGTCTTCTAAATTCACCAATTCTTTAGGACACAATTATGATTGGTAGCTTGAAGTTTTTCATTACCCTTAAATTAATTCCAAAAGTGAGTGTGCTTAAATGTTAAGGGGTTTGTGTTGAATGGAAAATCATGTCAAACTATAATCACTTCAGAAGGAAGCTCTTGAAGGATGATGAGAAACCAAAGAGGGCCAAATCCAAAAATAGGTATGATAGAAGTGAATTTTAATATTTTTGTGGAAGGCACGACAATGTGGGAAGAAATTAATTTGAATTTATAATAATTTAAAGTTAAATGTGCATCAGGGTTGGCTACATATACACTACAAGGGGACTAAACAAGTGATGTTCTAAATGCATACCTATGATAGTTGATTTTATTAGGTCCCAAAAATGCCACTTTGTAGTCATATCCTTAGAAAACCTAAACTTTCCTCCTCTCTCTCCCCTCTCTTCATGTGTTTGAGAGTGTTTGAGAGTACCTTATGATCTTGTATGCTTTGGTGAAGTGTTGAGGAGAAGAATGAGATATACTCATGTCTTACTTGTCTTGATACACTCTTGTCTTATTATCATGGAAAACATCTTAATTTAATCATTAGAAAAACTCAAAAGAACATTTAAGTGATACAATTATGTCATTCTAATATTGAAAAAAGAAATCATAATTTTTAATGGAAATATTAAACACATGTTGGAAATATGGCAACCTTGAGATCTCAAGGATAGGAGGTTTGGTTATAAATAATAAAGCAGAAAAGATTTAGGGATTTCCTAAAATGATAGGAGTGAATTTTAATAATTTTGTGGAAGGCATGAAAATGTGGGAAGGAATTAAAATCCTTCAAGGTCTTGGATTGGAAAATATCATTGTGGAAGTCGATTCTAAACTTATTGATGATATCATCCTTAACAAGGTTACAAGCCCTTGGAAAGTCCCAAGTCTTATGGAGGACTATAGTAGACGACAAACTAGGTTTAGGAATGTTAAAATCAACCACATGCTTAGAGAAGGAAATGGAGTTGCAGACTATCTAGCTAATTGGAGTTTGGGATACTTAG